>JAEIFP010000337.1:4122500-5322500 GCA_018903935.1 Drosophila insularis | reverse complement strand
GGCGAGAAGATATAGCCAAATAGGAAGACAGTGACCAATGTTTTGGAATCTTCTCCTAGGAGCGGCATGCTCAAACGTCTTCCACGATAGCAAAGATACCCCAATCCCGTAATGGCACAGCTGGGCAGGAGTATAGTAGTAGGCGAGGCGGTATCACTAAGCATCATCTGGTATAGCATTAAAAACACGACAATGCAGGAAATCTGATTGTTAAGGACTGTAATGCCGGCGATAGCCTCGCGGTACGTATAGATTCGTACGTGAAGATTTGTCCGCAAATCCTTGAGAAAACTGGCATCTGTATAGTTGTCGGGATACTCACGATTCGAATAGAGATTTTTAATCCACGGTTTGCGTTTCGTTTGCGTAGTTTTAGCCATTTTTTAGTCATTAAGTAAAAAATATGTGAGACTTGTTTATATTTTGCATTAGAGATGACATAACTACGGAATTAACATGAAGAGTGATTTTAGTGATGAGTCACGAAAGGTATTATCTGTACTGTAAAAGAAAAATAAAATATGAATAGGCGATTTATATGGTTTGATAAATGCAAATAATCCTTAAAGAAATAAAGCCTAAAATTGAAAATTTTAGTATTTAAAGCAGACATAATATACAATTTTTTTAATAAGATGTTTAAGTGTTTTAAGTTTAAATTTCAAAATATCACGCGCACTTCCCCATGGATATCGATATCAGCTATCGATTATATTTTGGGCCACATTTTGTTTATAACAAATTTAGATGAAACGAACAGAGCCCGAACCTCATACCGGGCCCCCTAATTAAATAGATTTTTATCCAGTTTTAAATTTAATGTAATACAACAATATCAAAGAAATAATTCGAAAAGTTTCAGTTACAATTAGACCACAATCCCGTGTTTTACGTAAGAAATATCAATTTCAATTTGAGAAGGTGTCAACAATAAAGAGTGGGGCGCGCGCGACAAATTGCAAGAAGAGGAAAGAGAACTATAACTAATAATTACACACAAAATTGACATTGGCCACTGCCATAACCGCCGCTGGCCGTTGGACAGCAAGCACGCCACCTGTTTGTTTATGACTAAAATTGTTAATAGCCTGAAGTGCGTATATGCATGTGTCATTTTAGTGATAATAATAAAACCCAGTTGTTGTTGTCGTCGTCGTCGTCACTAGTTGTTGGTGGTATTGCTGCTGCCGTTTTAATCATTTATTTATGGCTTCAAATGCGCAACTCGGAAAAATTATATTGATAACCGCAATCGCTGTGTTTTTCTACTATTTCTTCTGGGTGGCTATATTGCCGTTCATGCTGATCGATGAAGGTGAGTACCCAATCAGTATAGGCATAGGCATCGCCTTTGCCTCATATCAGTACAGAGACAGCTGAAGAGTCAGTAGCATCATCATCATCATCATCTGCTGATTAAATAATTCCCGCTTTTGTATGGTAATTAAAGCCGGACTTGAAGTGACCAGCTGTGATATGTATATATTATATATACTTATTGCATAAACATATACACACATACATATTTACACACATTTGTATACATATGTATATCTACGTGAACTGTTACCTGTAATACATTCTAAGGTTTAAGCTCTTGTCAAGGTCAACTAATTATCTGTTTCTGTCTTTCTCTCCGGCATCTATCTCTTTTTCTATTGCTTTTTCTCTCTCTCGAATATTTCAGGCAATCCAATACGTTTGTTCTTCCCATCATTGAAATACGCCTTCATAGTGCCCACTGTATTTGGAGTTATCTTTCTTGGCGGCATTGCCATATTCTCCTTCTATCACATTTGGATATTGAAGACAAAACGTGCCATTGCCTAATCATCATGCCCCAGTGGCTGGTTATTGGCATATCAGGGGTTACTTGTGGCGGCAAAACCACATTGGCTCATGGCTTGCATGATTATTTTAAGGAACTATGCGGAGCACCCTTATGGAATACACCGTATACTATTGGAGAAGTGCAGCTAATATCGCAGGATGATTACTTCCTGCCTGTCGAGGATAGGCGCCATAAGCGTAATGAGAAATTAAATGTCATTAATTTTGAGCTTCTCACATCTCTGGACATGAAGAAAATGTTAAATGATATAGCCCTAATTCTGAAGGCCCACCATGAGACTACAACAACGACAACAACTGCGACGACGACATCAGTTCCTGCAGAGCAATTGGTAGCGGCAGTATCTTATGCCAATTTCGAACATTATGCTCTTCAATTCCAACAGCAATATCAGCAACAGCAGCAATATAATGCAAATTACTATAAGCAGCAATCTGCCGGCGGAATCTATCAGTATCAAAATATGCATGCCATCCATCAGCATCAGCATCATCATAATCATCATCATCACCATCATCAGCATCAGGTCCAATTGCAGCAGCAACAGCAGCAACAACAACAACAGCATCTCATGAGGATAGCCGCTCATCTGCAGGATAAAAAAATCAATGTCTTACTTATAGAGGGCTTTATGATATTCAATCAACCGGAACTATTGGGTCTGTGCAATCTCAAATATCATTTCCATTTGCCCTACGAGAAATGCTTTGAACGTCGTCGTAAACGAACCTACGATCCTCCAGATGTAACTGGCTATTTTGAGCTATGCGTTTGGCCCTATTACGAGAAAAACTTTAGTGATTATAGAGATTGCAAGGACATAACATTTTTAAATGGCGAGATCTCCAAGGAGAAGATCTTTAAATATGTCCTGCAACGTATTGTCCATTATTTTGAGGAACGTTGCGAGGTTAGCTCAGCTTTGCCGCTTCAAATAGCTTGTACACCGCAACAGAAGAGATTTGGTGGAATGCTCTATGTCGGTCCCAGAGCGACAGCCAGTAATAACAATTTGTTGTCAACAGCTTTGCCCATGGAGCAATAGGAGAAACACTACCCAATTGCATACAAAATATTGTAATTAAATCAACTTTTCCCTTTCTTTTGTTTAAATGCGATTGGGCTAGCCGATAATAATAATAAGGAGTACCTAAGTTTGTAAATATGAAATTTAAATGAACAATATTGAAATCTACTTCGCTTAGAAAAGTTATCATTATGCAATTTGAATTCAGATCAATCTCAAATAAGTTTACCAACCTTTTCCTTATATACTTATTTGACTAATTTAATAAGTGAAACAGTGTATAATAAAATGTTACAACATTTAACTTTATGATAATGGTTATATGTACATATAGAGAAAAAAAAAACAAATATTGAGAAGGTCGAAGTCACGACACGGTCAAGAAATGCATCACCAAATCTGATAAGAAATCGAAACAATAATGTATTTAATTCTGGATTCAAAACTACAAACTATTTCTGTATACTGTTGGCGAAAACCACACATGAGTATAGTCAAAATTTTTATTTGTCACCCAAGACCAATATTTATTCAATTTCATGTATAACATATATCTATATATATGTATGTATGTATGTATATGTGCATATATAAGTTCTTTATGCACTCACGTTTATTTAATACATAGTATAGTTCTTTAATTGGGTGGATATATATAGTCTCGCTCTCCCTAGATTTTGGAGTTCAATCATGTGTGTGTGTGTGTAGCCTCATGGATAATGAAAAGGGAAAAGAAAAATCAGGTTCAGGAATTTATATATACTGTATTAGCTGTGCTAACTATTATTAATTTGGTATTATGTATAGAAAAGAAAATTAATAAGAATAACTTGTGCTAACCATTTGTGAAGGTATATGCTAGAAATTACGTTCTCGGTTTAAGGGGAACTGTTAATATTATTATTGTACTATATACATATATATATATATATATATATATACGTATGCACCTTGTAAATATTGTAATTTGAACTAGATATAAGACTATTAACTAATAGAACTCTATTTTTTTCTTGTGCGAAATAAAACACACACATAACCACAAATTGAATTAATGATGGATCCAGATCAGAATCAATATCCGTGTTTTTACTTTCACATATTTTTGGGTTTTTCATTAGTAAAACGTTTTGTTATTTTTTTTATTCCGCTTCGGAGACGGTTTCTCTACTTTGCTTGAAGTTGTTGGTTGTGTTTGTAGTTATTATTATTTTTTTTTTTTTTTGTTGAACAGAAAATAATAAATATATTAATTATTAAGTAGTTATGATTAAATGTACAGGCATTGTTTTTTTTTTTTTTTTTTGTCATCATCGATTAGAGTATGTTTAAGTGAAGAGTGGGGAAAAGAACTGCCAATAGCCAATTTTATTTAGTTTCAGACACGGCCAGACGTTCCAGATCGGCAGCTACATGGATTATATCAATGCATTAGGTTCATTTTTGTTTTATTATATTTAAGCTTAGACCTTATGGTAGTTAATAACTTCTTGCTTATATATGCGTTGAGGGCGTGATTCAAATGTGAGGGGGCGCGATGATCTGTAATTAAATAGAAAGAGAAATTTGTTGGAATCCACACACATTTTGAATAACCAACTCTCGTTACCTTTGGAGCCTTTCCGGGGCAGGAGCACAATGCCCCATCTAGAGGGCATCCCAATCGGTTTGATTGTTGTACACCTCCTCCTCGAGCCACACAGCATAGTTGGCCTTAAAGTAATCGGTTAGTTCTACTTTACGATCCCACCAACCCGAATGACCAAAGAATGCGAAATCTGAATGGGTTAATATCTCATCACTTGGAAAGCCACCCTCCACTCCATAGTCATGGAGTTGCTGCTGCTGCTGATTAACATTATTGCCTCCAACGACGCCAACACCGCTACCACCATTATTGCCATAACCATTAGAGTCGCTGCCGTTGTGACCATTGCCTGCATTCATATTCGACTGCTGGACATTTTCAGCATTTTGGGCAGCAGTGCCATTATTGCCACCAGCTCCGCCGCCACCAGCACCACCCGATCCACACTTTTGGGTGGCCTCCGGGTATCTTCGTAAATTAAAGCGATCAACACATGCCCGCAGTGTGCATTCCTCGGCCTGGAAATCCCAGGGCCGCGACTCGAGATCATTGCCAAACGCCCAATCATCATTCAAACGATGCCGGACCTTGGAATAAATGGCGCTCATGGTTTTCATATTGGATTTACGCCACTGTCGTCCCAGATACTTGGTCTGCATTTTGAGCAGCTTAAGAACATACAGCTGCATCATGGCATGCCGCACTTTGAGGGTCTTTTTTAGAATGGGTGCCGATTTGAATACGACCAGCATCATGACCCGCGAATGCTTCCATTTGATTAGCTTATTGAGAATTCGTAGAAGATTAATGCAGGAAAATACATTGCGCCATGAATAGGACTTGTCGGACATTTCACCACCGTAGACAAAGCTATCGGCACTCAAATGCGGCGGTTCGCCAATCACACACGATGGGAAATCCAACAGAGGAATGGAATTCTTGGTATTCACATACTCGGTAATGGTTTGATTGAAGAATTTCAGGACCAATGGAATACAATTGGCAAAAACCAAGTGCTGCGACATGAACTCAAATTGATAGACATGATTAATTTTGAAGTGCTTAAGATACAGTAAAATAATTGCCGACACGGCCTTAACAATGATTTCCTTGTGTCGACCCATGTCAACAGTCAGCTTGGTGGATTGGGTGGCCGTCAATGGCATTTTCTTGGGCAAGACGTCGGCCATAATGTTAATGCTTTCCGTCTTCGATTTGGATGTGGGCGAAGCAGCCAACAAGACCTTTAGCAGGGCTATCATATATTGCGGTAGATTGGGCAATATGGCCTGATACAGAGTCTCGGCCGGCGTCATTCTGATCTCGTCCTCATGTGTAGAAATGGGATTTCTGGCGATATCTTCCTCTTTCTTAATTTGCACATCGGCCAGACTGACATACATGTGTCGTTGCAGGGTCTTAAAACCTTCGTGTATGGGCTGTGGGAGGCCAGCCAGACTCTCATGGTCACCAATCAGAGAATAGCCAATAAATTTGTTTCGGGAAATATCTAAAAACTGATCGATGTCCTTTTGTCGAACTTTCGGTGTCCAGGGCAGGCGAGCTGTCATCTGTATAGGAGGCACAGCTGTAGGAGGTTGCGTATGACTTGGCTGATTATTGGGATTGGCCGGGGCAGTACTAGAGGAGGAAGTGCCCGACGAGGGATCATCAAAGGGCCGATAATATTGCGAGAGCTCATCTTCGCCATTGCCGCTACCATTGTTAGCATTCGAGTTGTTGGCATTTGGATTAGCAGATCCAGTTTCGTTTCCACTCAGTTCCATGTCAATTTGTTCGGGCTCATCAAGAAAACGCTGCTTCATAAGCGATCGCCTAAGAAGAAACGAAGAATGGAATAGCAATTGAAAATTACAAACACACTGACTTACTTGAAATTCCGTTTTGGATACTGGTTTTCCAGTATATCTGTAGCCGTAGCTGGTGGTGAACTAGCTCTCATACTCTTGGTCACCTCCAAAGTGTCCTCAGTGATAAGTTCCAGGCCAACCTTTTGCCTATACTCGTTCTTTAAATTCTTCAAAACATCCATGCCACCCAGACCCAGCAGAGAAACTTTCCACAGCAAAAGCACAACCTTCTTCATGGGAAACTGTGGAGCTGCCCCACTACAGAAGCGGGTAATCATGCCCAGCAATTTGACAGCTAACAGTTCACCATCGGCCAGTGATGAATTAATTTCTTGTACGAATGACTCGGACACCTCTTTATAATCCTCGCTGCTCTTCTCACGCTCATCACGTATTGTCTCTGTAATAATGTACAGGACCGACAATATCACACGAATATCCGTGGAGTCTACTAGGGTGACATTTGTGATCTTCACAGCCACAATTTCCGGCGAGCAAGCGTACTCAATTTCCATATTGAGCAAATCTATAAACGATGCGAACACGCCCAATTGATAGAGGACAAGCACATTGTCTCTGGTATTCTGGTGCTGCTCCTCATCCGATTGCACTTCTGCCCAACATCCTTGAGCCAAATATAAAATACATCTCGCTGCCTGCATACGAAAATCACGATTTGTCACTTCCAGCTGATCAATTAGCTTCATTACGATGCTTCTCTGGGCTTTGGCATCTTGCTTCTGCCAATTGGGCGGCAGATTGTACAATTCCATTTGATCCTCAAATGCCTTAACATTCATTTGGAATTCACTATATTCCGTGTAGCTATAGAGCTCGGCGATTTCATTCTGATAAGTATCGACATCTGCATAAATGAAATCCAAGTCGGGCCCATCGCAATTAGCATCTGCATCATGCGTATCCTGCTCGAAGGAGTTGTTTATAGATGAGAGCATCATTTAGAGGCTGTTTTTCCTCCAAACACACCAACACGAATACAAATGCAAGTCCTTCTTCTGTGTGTGTAAGTGTATATGTGGGCGGATGGATGTAAATTAATGTTTGTGTGTGTGTATATATAGTATACGGTCGAATCCCTTCCCTCTCCCTTCTGTGACAGTGGTGAATTGGCTTAGCCAAAGTGCACAGACAACAGTACCACGAATTGGTTTTCTACGCCCATCTAAATGCTCGCATAATAATGCAAAATTTATTTTGTTGCATTTCACTAAGAATTTCGCAAACAAAAAAAAAAAAAAACACGAACACACGTACAAATCGAGTAAAAGTAGTGATGAAAGTTGGCTCGATATACGAAATGAGCAAAAAGGAAAGTAATAGTGTGAACGTTTTACAAAAAGTTGGCAGCTCTGTGTTTAATTTCAATGACGAATTTCGTTTGCTTTGTTTTCATTATATATCAAATATATATATCAAATACTTAAAAATCATAACGTACTTTATAAATGACAATCGAATAAATACTTATAAAATTATTATTTTTTGTTGGTGTTCAAAACATTGCAAAAATTGTAAAATTAATTAATGAGAAATGCCCGTTAGCTTTCTTTGCGTTTCTAACATTAACTGGATAGTTCAAAATATCGCGCGCTCTCAAAATTTTTAGCCGCCGCTAAATCAATCTAGAGCTAACAGTCCTATCAAATTGTTTACCGATATCGATAAATTCAGTCCTTCGTTCACTGCCCTAAGCGGTCAAAAAGCTATTTATTTGTGTTTATCGTCGTCGCCGGCCGCAGTTTCATTTTGACAATTTAACTAAACGATTACGAAATAAATAAGTAAGCAGAACCATCATAAATAATAAGTAAAAGAATAGAAATTTTTAGCTTCAACATATCAGTGACATATCGGTAATAGTAAAAAAACAATATAACGAACACCTGGGCAAAGCAAACTGTACTTTGAACTCTGATTAACTTTAATGTAGGTTCATTTTCGCGACTTCTGCGAGCGTGAGTGTGTTATTTGTATCGCTGCATATCAGCGTGAGGTTGCAGAAAATCGGTTCTATATATAAACATAAATACATATAGAATCGACATCCACACATCTGACTATCGCAGCATATCGTATACAGATTGTGGTGAAATCCATACAAAACCAGAAAAAAATGCCCGGTCGTTCGATAATTCATTTTGTATTTGGAGCCTTGGCCATAGCCTTGGGCTCGTACATCTACTTTACCATGCAAGTAATTACACAAAATAATTCAAAAACACATAGTACATATACATATGTACATACATATGTATAATTATTATTGCTTGCATGAACAAAAAGGGGTGCTTATCAGCAAGGGCGTAGAGGAATTCTTAATCAAAAAAATGTTCAATTATACACCATCAAACATTAGTCTGCCTTGAACTGGATGACTTGAGTAGTTCTTTGATTTTTAAAGTATTCTGTTTCCCCATTTTAATAAATAAAAAGTATGTGCCTACCTCCATGACATGGGGTAGTAATACGTATTCGTGGTCAATGGGGACTTGGTCGCACGCAATTTTATACTTAGTTCTGTGCTAGTGACACATCGGTAATTTCTCGTATGACTTTTGACCTTTATTTCTGTGTATTTTATGACAGATGACAATTTGCACATTTACTTAACGCCCCCCTTTCTCCTCTTTCTCTCTTAACAACCCTATGAATATTTACAGCCTTTAAAATAATGAATCTCCGTCAGTTTCAAAGCATTACGAAGCAGGCTTTCAGGTGCTATACAACTCGTGCCCGCATCCTAGCTCCAGCCATTGAGTTAAGCCAAATTCAGAGGCAGAATCTCCGCTACAGTGCCCTAATCTTGCCAGTTGGTTGTGCGGCAACCGCATCCCAGTTCTCTACAACAGCTGCCGTGAGTAGTTTGTTGTGTGTAGTTGACTAGTTGACTAATATCTTATTCGCCTGCTTTTTCTGCCCAACTGACCAATATTAAATCTATGTAACATTTTCTTTGCGCCTTTAAACCACCATGTGTATTTTCTAATACCCATATACTTTTACGGATTTGTGTCCTTGAATTTGTTTTTACAGCTCGACATGTCGTCCGGTGTTGACTATAAGAATGCTACCTCAATTTATGAGTTCACTGTAAAGGATACTCATGGCAATGATGTTTCTCTGGATAAATATAAGGGCAAAGTCTTGCTGGTTGTGAACATCGCCTCCAAATGTGGCTTGACCAAAAATAATTACAAGAAATTGACCGATCTTAAGGAGAAATATGGTGAACGTGGCCTGGTCATATTGAATTTCCCATGCAATCAGTTCAATTCACAAATGCCCGAGGCAGATGGTGAGGCTATGGTCTGCCATTTGAGGGATTCCAAAGCTGATATTGGCGAGTTGTTCGCCAAGGTAATGAATCATCATCTTGTGTGTTGCCCAAAAAATATACAAATTATTAATCTATTATCATTTAACATTTAGGTTGATGTCAATGGTGACAAAGCCGATCCCCTTTACAAGTATTTGAAGTCGAAGCAGACTGGAACCTTTGGCAGCGGTATTAAATGGAATTTCACCAAGTTTCTAATCAACAAGGAGGGTATTCCAGTAAATCGATATGCTCCTACCACTGATCCCATGGACATTAGCAAGGATATTGAGGACTTATTGTAGATCTAAATTACCTAATTAGACTGTAGCTTGTAATGGGCACATGCAAAGCATGTTTATATATTTTACCTTATTTAAACTATTCACTGTTCAACACCACAATACATAAATAAACACAAAAAAAAAAAAACAACAATAATTATATTCTGTGATTTTGATAGACTAATTCAAATGCAGGGCACAAACACACCCAATCATTACACGGCTTCAACATACCTTTATATAGTTTAGGGGAACTGATGATGATCACTTACCTCCAAGTTGACTTGGTGGACCTGCCTATAACGCTTTGCCAGGCCAACAACTTTAACAATCATTTTCAATCCTTCAATACTTTGCACCTGTGCCAATTTACAGGTTCCCTGAGCCCATAACTGTTTCTTTGTCATGACTAATAAGATATTTATATTAATGTGTATATATCTACAATAAATAATGTGTTACTCTTGTTTAATATCAACCGATTTTGACATAACTTTAACTGGTTTGTTGATACATAGATTCATAAAAAGAAAATTCTTTGTTCTTCCAAGAGGGAGATATGCATTTTCATGTCTATCTGGAAAACTTATTTATTGCTGCATCTGATAGTGTTATATCAATCGAATTTGCCAAAATAAAAGTTAGTTTTTTTATTACCACAAACTCTTAAGTTTTTAATCGTATTTTATGGTATGGAAATTAGTCGAATTTCATCAAAAGTTGTTTTAATCCATAGCTTTGCAAAAATATTTTTTTGAACCCAATCTCAAAACAGTTTTCAATTTTTTTTTTTTCAATGAAATTTGCTTAATTTTAAAAAATGTATTATATGTTTATGTACAATGGATCTGTCCATATTACAAATATATTCGCATTGTATATTCGAAATGAATGAATGAGTAAAACCTCCATTTACTCAGCTTAACCATTTACGACCAATTCTCACTTGGCTTTGATTTTATTCAGTTTTCAATTTATTCCAAACGAAAAACGAAAACTTCACATTAACCTTTACCTTCTTTTGTGTGTGTATGTGTGTGTGTGTGTGTGTTTAGTTTGGTTCGATTTGGTTTTATGTTTTGGAATCGTTTTGCAAATTCTTCACCAACTTCAATTGCGTAAATTTGCCTGACTAGCAGTTGCCAGACCCCCTCTCCACTCACTCAGACCACTTGCTCCCTCTCAAATTGTCTATCAAAGCATAGAGTGTCTGGTTAAATCCTCAATCCGAATCGGTCTCTGTGTAAATTTCAAGTTCAAACTAGTCGCCAATTGTTGACCTTCCGACAATTACATCAAAATCGGGCATTAGCCAATTACGGATGCTGAGAGATTCTTTTCAGTTTGTTTTTGGGCAATTAAAATTCGGTTTTTGTTTTTGTTTCGGATTTGGATTCGGATTCGGAGCGTGCCACAACAAGTGTCAAAGCGATGACAGCAATTTGTTGAATGCATCATCGATCATCGGATTCATACATATGTATGTGCATGTATGGAGGGAGGAGGAGCTGGGCTGGGATGGGAGGCATGACAAAACACCAATCGAGGATAACTGGGGCAAACATCTCCGCTATGAGACTCATCCCTAAACAGGGTGTTTGTTCGGGTCATTCGGGTGGTTGACTTTGACACTGATCGCGATCGCTCCCCCATTTCCATTTCGAACGCAATCTTCACTGGCTTTGGAATTCGTTAGTTTCTTCTGTTTGTGTTTTGTAGTTTTGTATAAATATGCGAGGCATGTTCCATGATTGTTCAGTCCGAGTGAGCTATTCGATTTGGCAGGTGGATAGTGGTTGTGATTGTGAATTGCATTTTGGTTTTTGGGTTTCTCGGCAGGATTTGATTGCATTAAATTAACAATGATGAGACAGGCATTGGTGGTGCTCCTGCTGGTGGGTTGGACGACAGCAGCCACCCATGTCAATATAACTATAGCTCAACAGCCGGCAACTAATCCAGCAGATGTTAGCTATGTGGATGGACGAGCGCCGGCTGAATTGCGAGCAGGCCCATTTAGGTATGACGATTCAGAGCAGGAGCAGCGTTTTGAACGCTTACAGGAGCGACCCCAACAACAACAACAGCAGCAGCAGCAGCAGCAACAGCAGCAACAACAGACGCAACAGCAACAACAACAACAACAAACCCAAATACCACAATCCCAACAATCCTTGTCTCCACGTCAGGGTTTGGGCCTGCAGCCGCCGGCAGCTTCTCATAATGGACGACTGCCTCGTCGACGTGGTCACAATCGTCGTCCTTTGCCGCATCAGCAACAAGCCCCTCTTAGTCCACACAGCGGCCAGTTCCGTCAACGGAATCAGCAATTGCGACAGAATCAGGAATTCGAACGTTACATCCAATCGTATCACAGTCATGGACCCACCGTAGAAACAGTAAGTTGAATCCCCCAGATGAAATCCCCCATTGGATGGACCTAGTTAATCTCCCCTTTTCCTTCCCACCCATGCCTTTGTTAGGTATTTGAGTCATCGAGTCCTTCGCCACAACGATATACCCAGTCGCAATCGCAAGTTAGTCTGAGTTCCTCCGATGACAGTGCCCCACAAAAAATTGTGGCTATTGGTGGCTCAAGATCGCAACAGTTGCGCATGTTTGAGCGTCAAGTTGCTGCCCCAGTGGGAGCCGCACAGAGTGTGCCAGAGCAGTCACAGGATAGCAAACCCATTTACGAGGCACCAGCTCCAGCAAGTGCCAGTTCGTCATCTGTTTCCTCGTCGTCTGCGTCTTCGAGCAGCTCTGGAGGCAGCAGTGCTGCTCCTTTACCTGCTGCTCCAGCTCCTCAGCCCGTGGAGCCTGCCACCAGCTATGTAAATTTCAATTATGACGATGGCCAGGATGTGGACTATCAGGAACCGTATGCACCCGAAGTGGATGATGGTCAAGGCTATGATGATTATAATGACCAGTCTTACTATGCAGGTGGCTTTGGAGCAGGATCCGGTTACTTGCCGCCACCACCATCAAGAAGCTATGCCCCACCACCCCCTCCTGCTCCATTGCCCCAACGTCCGCTGGTGACCAAGACAATACAGATTGTTCAGCCGGCTCTGAAGGCCAAGAAATATGAAGTTCGCCATCCGGCTATCCAAAAGGAATTCTACGATATTGAGGAACGTGTGGTTATCAAGCCGGCTGGAACTCTTGTCGTCGAACTAGATCGCCCAGTGGCCAAGATACCCAAGGGTGAAACTCTTTTACCCTTGGGTCATCCACATCCGGCGGTTGCCTCTGCCTACAATCACAATGGCAACATTCAGACCCAGAGCTACAATAATAATGGCAATGAGTATCGGCCATCCTACGAGGTAGCTCCGGCTCCGACTCCTGTTGCTAAAGAGCAACAGGCGACAACCATTGGATCCAGCGTAACTACCATGCCCTCTTACGATCAGGCGCCCAAGGATGAGTTTGTGGAGTCCCAGCTACAGCAGCAGCAGCCCTCTGGTGGTAGCGATGCCACCGATGGTCGTCTTCCATCCTCCGTTTCGGCCGTCGATGGCAGCGGCAACTCATTCAAGATCAATACGAAAAATCTAACACCGAATATGATCGTAAGGCCGGAACAAGAGCAGGATTATCCACGTATACCACCAAATGAGGCCAACTATGAGCGCTCACCCCCTCCGCAGCCGCAGCCACAGCCGCAACCGCAGCGCGGCTATCAGCAGAGAACCAACTACAATCGTCCAGCCTACAATGCCGACGATTACTTTTCGGGTGAGTTTCTGCCCAATGCGAATATCGGCAATGTGGACGCGAAGCCAGCTCGCTTGGAACAGCTCGAACAGGCCCAAGTGCAGGAAAAGGAATCACCACGTCAGCGAGCACAAATAATCAAGCATGAGCACAAGATCCATTTGCCCCCATCCCAGCACAATATCTATTTGGGTCGACAGGCTCAAACGCCACCCAAAGAACGCAGGATAACGGAGGTGCCAGCCCATGTAGCCGAATTGAAGCCATATCTGCGCAATCACAATGGACCCACAATAGTCTATGCCAAGCCAGCGGGAAGACCAGCTTCAGTTACGCGCACTTACTATCCACAGGTCTCGTCGCGTCAGCGTAGTCCTTTGGCCGAGGAACTCGAATATAGTGCTCCGTATTCCCAAATGCGTTTCAGTCCAGAGTCAGAGCAGTCAGCCAGACTGGTCGATCAGACAGTCCCCTCTTCCTCCTCCTCCGAACAGTCGTCACCCAAAACACATATTCAAATCCAAATACCCAATCAACAAGATGCCGATAAATCTGTGGTGGTGGCCTCTACCATTAGTCCTGATTGCAATGGGCAGCAGCAACAGCGATCCTCTCGTCTGCAACAAAAATCGCAGAGATTAGTTGAAACTCCTGCTTCGGAGGTGCCCGCTACCCAGGCCACACCCACTCCAGCTCAACCACAACCAGATGTCGATGTGGCTCTCAATGGAGCCGCTGGGCATTTGCAGCCAAATGAACGTGTGATAGCTGCCACACCGGCGCCCACAGATGCCGCTGCCACATCCGAGACCTTCCACAAGCGGCGCATTGTGGTCAATCATCCCTTCCAGACGGTTCGCGAAGTCGTTGAACATGAGCCCATTACCAATTATCATCAGATACAGGTTAACGAGCCGGCATCGCCAGCTCTATATCATCAGGCTGCCTATTATCAGCAACCTGTGCAGACTCATGGCAATCTAGTGCAATTCCAATCGACCTCCACGCATGGCCATCTCTATGGTTAGGACTCATCACCGGACCCGGAATGCTTGAAAACCTGGACTTGGACTATAGCTCTATATATATTATTTTTTTGTGTTGCATTTAGTTTTTTGTTTTTAGTAGATAGAGTAGCTATTACCCCACACCCCGCACAAAATGAAAATGAAAATGAAAAAATTTATCGGTGGAAGGGCCCTTTCCATGATTTGATCCTCATCTTATCTGTAATTCTTATTTAAGGTCTGCAGTTTAACTTGCCATTAAATAAAATATAGCATACAAAATGCGTCGAATGAAAATAAAATATGTACATATATGAACTTTTTCATTTCAATCTTGTAACAATACAAAACAATAACTAACCAAAAATTATAACAATCACACAACGATAAGGAAAGAAAGATTAACTTTTCATTCCCATATTATTTGTTTGACTAAGCAAATTAAATGTTTTTTAATTGTGAGTGAGAAAGCATTAAATTAAACATTCCAATGGCTGATTACTGATAGATGACGTTTGGCTTTAGCCCTGTCCATAGATCAGTCAATATCAAATCGATTATGAATTTCTCATATTTACTGTGTATATATGTATTTATATATTTTTATTATATTTTCTTCTTGGTTTTGTTTTACGAAAAAATTAAATGTAATTATACAACGAACAAACTTAAAGTTACAAATCTTCTTTGTTTTTTTTTTTCTTTTTTATTTCTTTGTTGTTTTTTTTTTTAATATTTTTTAATGCAATTAAAACATTGACTTTATATATATCTATATAATATTTTTGTTTTTATACCTTTAAGTAGACAAAATTTAGACCGTTTTGTTTCACGTGGGGATTGGTTGTGGGATAAAAATTAAATATGGTGTTGGTGTTTTGTTTTTTTACATACTTTTTTTGTATAAATATAAAAAAAAAAAATAAATTGGACAGACGAGACGAATGTAATATTGTTATTTACTATTTGCTTTCTTTTTTCGTTGACTTTTTTTTTAGTTGCTGTTGGTGGATGCTTATTCAAAATATCGTCCGAAATGAAATAAATCTGCTGATTTTTCGCCTCATGTATGTGTATTTTTTGTTGTTTTTCACTGTGGCGGAGTTTGACTGGAGCGACGTTTATCCTTCTCCTTTTCCTTCTCCTTGTCGCCTTTGCGTCCAAAAATGCGGAACATGCCGCTGCGACGCTCTTCTTTATTTTTACTACCCTTAATGCCGGATACGGAGGAAATGGATTGAGCTTCACTTTCGCTAGAGCTTTCTGCCGAAACGCGCGAGAAGCTAATGGAATCGGGTTGCAAGGAGACGGGTCGATTGCTCTCAAAGCGTGAATTGCCCCAGCCTGAGAATGATTGAGAATACACAATATATATATATATATTTAAACGATCATATTATAGCATTTGTATAATGAATGTAGTTTTGAAAGCAAATCATGCAATGTAATGTAGTGCAAAACCAAAAGTGTGTCAGTGTGTTGAACAATAAATAATATTATTAATAATTATTAGAGCGCATAACTAAAATGGTTATGTTTTTTATTGTCTTAGCCTAGAGAAGAGTTTTTAATAATTGATAGAATAGAAATACTTTGCAAACTGGTGCGCAGATAGGATCGGCGGGTTAGTTTCACCGATTTGACAGTTGAACCTTTTTGTTTCATACATGCAAATATTGTAGAAAAAAGAGTAAAGAGTAAGATATACTTAAAGAAAAACAAGCCATAACAACAAACATAAAAAATAAATAAGTCGAACCATATCCATAATTCGATTAATCTTCAATATAAACATTTAAACATGCAATAGAGCAAGAGGTTAATAGGGGGAGTAAACAGAGAGAGAGAGAGTGAGAGGGGAGTTTGGGATTAATGCAAGTTTTTTATTTCATTCTAACCACCAATTCCAATTGTTTCATTATTGTTATTCAAATGCAGACCCATATAGCTTGGATTACTGATGGCATTGTTAGGCTCGCCCGAGCCGATTATTGATGATGATTTTGTCGATGATGTTGGTGACCCCGATGTTAGATGCCAAACTGTGCGACTGCTGCTTGATGACACATGTTGTTGTTGTGTCGTTGTTGTAGTTGTCGTTGTCGTTGTTGTCAACGCTGAGATATTACCATTGCCATTGCTACTTGCTCCACTGCTGGAGTAACTAATTGTCCGGTTTGTGGTGCTAGAGCTGTTGTTGTTGTTGCTGCTGCCGCTGCTGCTGTTGCTGCTGTTTGTGTTGGTGTTGGTGATGGTATTATTATTGGCATTGGAGTTTCCATTTGTACCCGATGAATGAGCCTCCATTTCAATAAACTTCCGTGTACTATCAATACGTCCAGAAGGTACACGTTGTGGCGATGCCAAGTGATGATGTTGTTGTTGTTGTTGTTGTTGTTGCTGGTGTCTAATCACATTGTTATTATAGTAATCCGGCTGTTGCTGCTGCTGCTGATTGGCCGCTGCATTGAATGCATTGATACGCTGCTGCACTTGAGCCTGATGTTGATGCTGATGCTGTTGATGATGTGGTGGCGGATGACTATGCTGATGGTGATGTTGCTGACTGCCTAAAGGTGGCATCGTTGTTGGCAATGGCGGCGGATTATCTAATCGTTGCGAGTTCAAGTAACGAACGGGGGGACAATTTTCGTTTGTTTTTGGTTTTACAATAGTGAACAATATATTTAAATATACATATGTATGTATGTATATGTATGTAGGTATGTGAAGGAATGCATGAAGGAGAGTAGTGGAGTAGGGTGGGGTGGTTGGATGTATGGTAAGTGGTTGATTGGTTGTTTGGTGTTTCGGTGGGGCATAGACAAATGGCTAGCCGATTGTTATAATTCCCCTACACTACTCTACTTACCCGATTGTCGTGCTTCGCTATTACGTTTCAGTACGATGCTGTCATCCTTGCTGCTGCCATTCTGTTGCACTCCAGTCAGACCGGCGGGTAAAGTGGCGGATTGTTGTAGGCGGCCTTCGGACAGATCTACATATAGAAAATGATAAACGAATTAGAGTTGCTAATTTATTCATTGATAGTGTGAGAAAGGCCTTACCATTGCTTGAACTTTGGCGTTGACGTAGAACAACTAGATTCTCCTGGCTCTGGCGATTGCTGGCTACTGGTGGGCCACCGCGTGGTGGTATTGGTGGTTTCTGATCGAAGCCCACACTTGTGGGGGAACTAGGCGAACTTGGTTGGGATTGTTGCTGATGTTGTTGTTGCTGCATTTGTCTCTGCAGGAAGGCCATCTGGGGTGTGGCAGTGCTATCCAATGTTTGGCCGCTGCTGGCACGACGCTGGGAATCGGGTGAGGAGTTGCGTGAACTGACCGGCGATTCAACGCTGCTGGTTACCTTGATGTCCGGTGAGCTACTCGATTGTTGCTATTAGTCGAAGAGGAGTGGCATGAGGTGGGGGGTCAGCATTTCAAGAGATCTGAAATCAAGTTTACTTACCTTCATTGACTCATCGTAGCTGAGCAGCTGTAGGTTTGGTGGCAGACTAGCGTGGAAGGATATCTTGCGTACCCAATCGTTCATAATGTCCAGCGAGGGAGCTTCGAACAAGAATTCCGAACCATCGGGCAATCTCAAACGGAAAACGTACTTTTTCTTGGTATAATCGTCGGCACGTTCGCATTTGGCACCCAGAATGTTAACTGGAGCCGTAGCTGTCTTCTGCTGCAGGAAATCGTTCTCATCCTTGAAGAAGCAAACCAATTGACCGCATAATACCGTGTGAAATTGTTTCCAGGATCGAACCGGTGCCTTCTTGCCACCAGATTGTAGGCCGTGCTTACGCTCCAGCATGCCCTGAATCTCAACAGGGGGCAAATCGAATCCTTCGCCCTTCTGATTCTTACGGAATGATTGAGCGCGACGGCGGGTGGTGAATGATGGCGTACGTTTGGGTTGCTTGGGCTGAACCTTCATGCTCTCAGCTCGTTTCACATTGGCATCGGCTGAGCCGCGTCGCAGGCGATCACCGAACATCCCACTGGAGCTGCTCTTCTGTAGACCCAGTTGCTCCTGTTCGTCCTGGAATGGAGGTCGTAGAGTTGTCGAACCCACAGCAGGCGATTGGGGTACACTGACTGCACCGCCGACCACCGAACTACCCGAAATGGTGACCATGGGTGAGGAGAATATCGGCGTCTTCTCTTGGGAAGCGGCATTCTGGCGATGCTCCTGTTGCTTTTCAGCTCGCCGGCGTTCGTCATTAAGACGCTGCAGTTCCTTTTGCTTAAGTTGTTCGACTCGTTCCTTCTCCAAACGTTCCTTCTCCTTCAGCTTGGCCAATTTTTCGTTTTCTTGTTGCTTGCGGAAACGCTGCTCGAGGAGTGTAATGCGCTTAATGGCCTGGAATTTCTCTTCCTGGGCGGCCACTGTCTTCTCGAAGTCCTCGTGTCGGCGCAATAGATCCTCAACTTGCGGTATGGAGTCACCCAATTTGGAGTCTTTCAGTTGGGGCTCGCGGCTACTGATCCATTGCTCCAATATCTCAGCATCCTTGAGGAACAATTGGGTATCCAAATTTAATTCATAGATCTCCTTGCGTTGCTGCAGTGTATGCTCCAAGAGTTCATGACGCGATTGCAACACCTTGATCTTATCCTCAACCTCGTGGGCCAAGAAATGCTTCTCCTTGATTAGCTTCTGACCATTTGCCGTAAAGTTGGCAAAGGTTTCATCACGCGCCCGAATCTCAGCATGATGATCCTTGATGCTAGCCAATAGAAGTTCAGCTCCAGCCACACTGTTGGCCAGTTCGGGGGCTGTAATCTTTGCCAACATCTCATTGATCCAGGCAATCAGATCACGATACTCATCGAAGTACGATTGCAATTGTTCGGCCTGACTGAGTTTGCTCTTGCGAGCTTTGGTCTTGTCCTTTAGGTCTGTCCACGCCTCAACAGTTTCATCACGTTTCACCTCAATGTGCTCCTTGGCATCGGGATAGATCTCGCCCAGCTTGACGGCTTCGGCCAGAACAGAGTCGACTTGTCCCTTAATGGCCACCAATTCGGATTCGAATACCAAATGCTTGCGTCCCAAGGCCTGAATACTCTCCAAATCCTGTCCGTAGTCCTCAGAAATGAGTGAAGCATCCTTTTCGTTGATCAATGTGATGGTCTCATCGGCCACTCGATCGTAGACATGCACCTGCTTGGCACCAGCCAGCGCATCCTGGCGGGCATTAACCAAATCCTTGAGCTCATCCCACAGCTGTTTGGTTTCATCGCGTTTGGTCTTAATGGAACTGCGATAGGGATTATTCTCTTGGATCAAGCGATCGCCTCGCTCCAGGCAAGCATCCACTCTGGCTTCGTTGGCATTTAGATTCGAAACGAAAGACTCAAAGGCCACCATCAATTGCTCCACATGCTCCACATCTTCACCATAATCCTCACTGGCTGTGACCGTCATCTGATCGCCGATCCATTCGTGCAGATCTTCCGTTTCGCGGAGGTACTCAAACAGTTTCTTGCACTCACTCAAACGCAACTCACGCTCCTTGGCCAGACGGAGCAGATCGGCATACTGCTGGGCAACCGAACCGTTCTTCTCCTGAATATTGGCGCTGTCAAAGTGGTGCCGTTCAATGAGGCCTGTGGCCAGTTTGTTGACCTTGTCAATCGATGGCTTAAAAGCGGTAAGCTCGCGTTGAAGAACTTCCAGTTTCTTTTGATGTGCCTGCACGGAGGTCTCATCGCGCCCATAGTCGCTGCTGGCCAAAATGGGACGTTTCTCCTTCATCCAAGCATCGGCCTCGTTGGCCTCCACGTAGAAAAGTTGACTTTCGACGGCATCGAGAAGGCGTAGGCGTCTGATGGCAGCCAGATCTCTCAACTGAACAAGCTGCTTTTGCAATAACTCCGATTTGTATTGGACTTGCTCGCTGGCAAAATGATTATCGCGAATCATCTGTTGGCCACGCTGCAATAGAGCTTGAATCAACGGCTCCTGTGAAGTCAATTCGGCCTCGAGGGCATTATGTTTCTTTTGCAGACCTTGGACGGCCAGAAGACTGCTTCCCAAATCCTGAGAGCCGGCCACTAATTGCTTCTCACCCAACCATTGGAGCTCATCCTCTGCATCGCGCAAGAACTGCTGCAGGCTCAGTGAATCTTCGAGATTCTCTCGCCTTATGGCAATGGGTTCGTGCAGTGTATTGTATCTCTTAATGCTGGCCATGGCTCGTTCGTGAATTTCGTGCTTCAGAAAATGATCCAGTTGGAAAAAATGTTCATCCTTTAGTTTCAGTTGATCGGCCAACTCATTGTGGTGGGCCACATCTGCCTCCAGGCGTTCGTGTTTCTTCAGGAGATTACTGACCGTTGTCAGATCCTTGCCATAGTCTTCGCTGGACAATTGCTGTTCGATGTCATCCATCCAGTTGTTAAACTCATCCACACTGCGATTGAAGGCCAAAGCATCGTAGGCTTGCTGCAGTTTCTCCTTCTTTGCCTGGGAGGCACCCTTAAGCTTCAACCAATCACTCTCAAGAAGTTGCACCTGTTGTGCAATATCATCCTTGGCAAAGTGGGAGCCCTTAATCAAACGCTCGCCCTCACTGATTACCGCCTGGACGCGTGGAGAGTTGCTCAAGAGTTCAGCATCGAAGGCCGAATGCTTTTGGATTTTACTCTGTAAATTGCTGGGCTCACGATAGTTCTCATCCAAAGCCACTTGAAGTTTCTGCACCAACCAGCGATCGATCTCGTAGAGACTACGTAAGAATTCCTGCAATTGCAAAGATTGCAAAAGGCGTTGTTTGCGCTCCTCCGATAGATCCAAAAGTTTTTGTTTGCGCCTCAAAATGTACGTCAACTTCTCTCTGATCAAATCCGCATCCTTGGGCTCACTCTCCAGAATGCTATTGGCGAACTTTTGTAGGGAATCCACATGATCGGCATCCAGTAGCTTTTCAAAGGCATCGTGTTTCTTAAGAAGACGCTCAACGGCTGTATATGAATCACCCAGATCATCGTTATTGAGGAAGGCTTCCTTGTTGGCCAACCAAATCTCGACCTGTTCGACTTGAGCCTTAAACAATTGCAATTGATGGGCTTCTGTGAGGTCTCTGGCTCGTTCGCTCCAAGCCTCGTGCAGAGTTTGATGCAGATCCTCCAGCACAAGCAAGTATCTCTTTACATTCTCCGATTGTTTGTCCTTGCCAGATAACTGTTCACCATGTTGCTTAAGTCCCGCGAAAGCCGGATCTCTACCCTCAATTTCCACTTTACGCTCCTGATGCAATTCCAATTGGGTCTCGCAGTCATTGATCGTAGACGGAGCCTGGGCATTGTTCATTTTCTTGACCATATCGTTGACCCAGAGTTCAAGTTCCTTTACATCAGAGACGAACTTGTGCACCAGATAGGCTTCATTGAGTACACTCTGCCGCTTGACGGACAAATCTTGTAGATTACCCCAGGATTTGTGCAATTCTTCAAGTTTCCTTTCAATATGCTGAGCTCCACGCTCGGGATATTTGCGAATCAAGAATTCGGCGGCTGTCTCATGTTCATCGATCTTTTGCTTCACAGCGGACATGTCACGCTCGAGAGCTTCTTCGCGTCGAATCAATGCCTCAACGGCAGCCAGATCACGTCCAGTGTCCGCTGAGCTCATGGCCAGTGCCTTTTCGGCAATTCTTTCAGCTGTGTCATCCACATCCCGATTGAATACATGAATCTCATGGGCACCACCCAGTAGGGCACGATAGGCATTCAATGCACCCTGGAGTTGGCGCCAATTGTGATTGAAATCGTGCCTGCGTTTATCCACACTCTGTGTATCCTCGGGAAGTTGTGCCTGGTTGATTAGTTTATCGGCCAACTGATTGATGTGTTTCACCCGCTGATCATCCACACGCATATCCGAGTCAACATCGTCCAGTTTTCGCATCAGGGCACTGCAATGCTCCAAATCTCTGCCGGTATCACGGGCCTGAACCATCATTTCCTTATCTCTAATCCAGGCTTCAATCTTATCCAATTGATTGTTAAATTCAAGAATGTCTTGAGCTTCCTCTAGTCCACGACCACGTTGATCCAATTCGTCGAGGAGACCCTGCCAGGCATTGAGAACTCTTTCGATTGCCTGTTTGATTTCTGGCGAAGATTCATGCTGCTTGCTTAGAAGGATGACACCAGTGTCCTGGATCTCTTTGATGCGTCCCTGATTGGCAGCCACCTCGGCTTGGAAGGCTTGATGTTTCTGCAGTTTCTTGATCTTCTCATCCAAGTTGGTGACCTCCGCATAGCTAACGGCATCTGCTTCCAATTTCTTTTGCTTCTCACTTATCCATGATTCAGCCTCGGCACAATCTCTTACAAACTTGGCATAGAGTAGAGCATCCTCCAGCTTATACCTACGAACGGCACACAAATCCTTGACCTTCTGGCGGCGGGCCAACACTCCTTGGAGTATGGTCTGAATGTTGGCAGAGTCGTAATGACGTTGTTCGATCAATTTACGGCCATGCTCTTGCAGAAGGGCCACCTTCTCCTCTTGCGTTTGGATCACACGTTCGAATTCATCATGCTTCTTGATCTGATTCTGCACATCTTCCACTGTCTGACCAAAGTCGGAACTGGTCAGAGCAGCTTGCTGGGAGCTGGACAAGGCGTCAATTATTTTGGCATCGCGTAGGAAGCAGAACAAATCGATTTTCTGTTCAAGCATTATCTTCTTTTTGTTCCATGCGGCATGCAATTTCTGACGTTCATCCAGCATGGCGGCACACTTCTCTTCCACATCGGCGGCCGCATAGTGACCCGTCTGGACCATGGAGTCGCTTAGTTCATTCAAATAACGGAATTTATCCTCTCTGGCTTCAATTTCGCCATAGATGGCATCGTTTTGAATCTTCAGGGCGGTAGCGCCAGCAGCATCACTGACATGTTCTTCAGCTTGGAGAGCGGCACGGAGATTCGATGACCAAGAGACAATGTCTCTGACATCGGTGAGGAATGTCTGCAGGTCGGAACTGGCCGCCAGGCGATCTCCACGCGCAGTGGAACGCTCTTTCAGATCATTCCAGGCAGTAACCACTTTCTCCTGTTGCTGGGCAATGGCTGTGGCATTCGATGGATATTTGGCTTGCAGGCGGACTGAATCTTCGACCAGGACCTGTAACTGAGCCTCCAGGGCGACCAGATCATTTTCAAATCCTTCGTGCTTGCGCAGCAAGGCCAAAGCGGAATTCAGATCCCTGCCCAGCTCCGATGAGAGGGCGGCATTTTTGTCCTGTATGCGGAATAGAGCTTCAGCGACATCCCGATGGAATCTATGGATTTCGCCGGCAGCATGTAATTTTTGTTCGCGCTGATTGAGTAATTGTAGCAGATTTTCCCAAGACGTTCTAATTGAAGAAAGAGAAACAAAGATTTAGTCTGGGTGTGAGTATGAGAATTATTTGAGTTCTGGTTACCTTAGTTGTTCCTGTCTCTTCTCGACCTCATTTGCGTAGGGACTCTCCGAGTCGATCAGTTTCTTGGCCAGCATTTCACACTGATCAACACGATCTGCTCCGACCTCAACGCGATGCTTCAGATCATCAAATTTGTTCTGCAACAGTTGTAGATGTTCAAAATCTTGACCATAATCCTCCGAAGAAGCTGTCTGCTCTTGCTCCCTAATCCATTGCTCCACTTCATCGGATTCAATGAAGTATTCATGCTTGTACAAGCTCTCCATTAGTCGGACCTGTCGCTGTGAGGCCAACTTGTGCAGGGATTTTAGCATTTTCTCAATCAATTGCTGCTTGGCAGATAGAACCTTGCTGTCCGGATGATGTTGCGCCACCATGGTGGCGCAAGTGTGTCCCATTTCGGTGACAATACCCGAATATGTGTCCAACTCCAGTTCGATGGTCTTGTGTTTGGTCAGCAACTTAGCCGCTGAGTCGCGATCACGTCCATATTCGGTGGATCGGAGGGCATTGTTGCGTTCACCCAACCAGGACTCGATCTCGCCGGCGTCGAACAGATATTGTTGGGCCTTCAGGGACATTTCCAATTTGCGCGTGCGTTCGCCGCAATGGAGTTCCAAATCCTGCCAGGCTTGCTCCAATTGTTGGCACAAAGCCTCCACTGCCTGCTTCTCGGGATGATGCTGCGAGACGAGAGCATGTCCCGACTGCAAGGCCTTCTTAATCATAGGCGTATGTCCTTTAATCTCGGCCTCCAGTTTCTTGTGTTTCTTGTGCAGTGACTGGGCCTGATGTAGATTCTGGCCCAGTTCGTTGGACTTGGCTGCCGGCAGGTGATCATTGATCCATTGGAATTCGGCATCCAATTCAAAGACAAATTTGTGATAGTTTAAGCTCTCTTCTAGCTTATCACGGCGTTTCTGTGTGGGATCACGTAGATCTTTGAAGCGTTGCTGCAACTCCTTGGTCTCATCCTTGATGTTCTTGGCATTGAAGTGACCCTCATGGGCCATATCGTCACCCGTGGAGACCAGCTCCGCCACCTTTTGATCCCAAATGGTGATTTCCGATTCGAGAATTTGCTGCTTATTGATCAGGTCTTTACAACTACGCAAATCGTTGCCCACATCCTTGCTCTTAAGGGCAACATCTAATTCTTCCACCTTCTTCTTGGCATCTTCAATTGAGCGATTATGTTCACGCTGCGAGGCAGCTTGCTCCAGTTTGCGTCCTTTATCCTCGGAAAGGGTTAGCAAATCTTTCCACTTCTTATTCAAATCCGTAACACGCGATTCCACTTCGGGCACACGATTGCCTGATTGAATTAAATCCTCGCCATCCTTATTGATATTACGCAACTGACCCTCATTGGCTCTCAGTTCACGCTCGAAGGCTTTGTGCTTTTGAAGCTTACGTGGCAGATTGGTTAGATCACGATAATTCTCATCTCCAGCAATTTTGGTCTTGTCTAATAGCCAGACCTTAAGATCATCAGCTTCGGCGGCAAATTTATGATAGTCTTTGGAGGCCTGCAAAAGGCGTTTGCGTTCAAAAGCCCTATCCTTGACAGCCTTGCGTTTACCCAACACCTGATTGCGACGTTCAGCAATGCTAATTAGGACGAGGAGAAGTTTAATTCACAAGTCTTTAGAGGCTATTCCCCATACTTACTACTTGGCATCGTAGTGATCATTGGCAATTAGTTTGTCTGCATTATCGGAAAAGCCCTTTAGAATTTTATCCTGAGCCATCAGGCTCTTTTCAAAGTCCAAATGACGCTTCAAAATCGCTTCCACTTCGTCAAGCGAGGACTGTAATAGAGAAAAGGGGGTTGTGCTTTCGATTAGAAACTGACCAACTATCCATTTTCCATATGGTTTCCTCACTACTTACGCCCAAATTATTGTACTCCAAGAAGGCCTCATGACTCTTTGTGGTGGCATCGATTTTGTCTGCCTCACGATTGAACATTTGCAATTCAACGCATTGGAGCAACCATTTTTGTTTCTCCGCCCAGCCACGGTGAATGGCATCCTGTTCGGCCTTAAGGCGTTCGATAACAACAACCGTTTCGGCCATATGGGGCTTGCCATCGGACAGTTGCTTGCCCAGTTGGATGACCTCAACGAATTCGGTATCATGGGCTCGTATGTCATCGCCCAAGTCGTTGTGTTTCTTTAGCAGATTGTTGGCAGTCTCTACATCGCGGGCAGATTCATCGGCATTAAGTTGATCCTTAACCGAATCGATCCAGGCGAGCAAAGTCTTGGCACTGTTGTTGAAGATCTGTTGTCCCACCTCGCTTTCGATACGAGCACGTAGATCGTTGCCGCGCTGTTGGACCTGCTGCCACATGTCCTGGACCTCCTGTTGCCTGGCATTGACATTGTCACGTTCAGCAGGATAAGCGTTCTTGACCGAGTTACCCAAATAAATGACCCGATTGACCTTATCTTCCACAGGGGCCAGTTCACGCTCCAAATTCTGATGACGACGCTGCAAAGCCTGAACGGTTTTCAGATCTGGAGTGATGACTGCTGTATCCAATTGTAACATCTTCTCGCTCATCCAGACCTTGGCCTCGTCACAGGTGCGATTGAAGAGCTCAACACTTGAGGCACCTTCAAGGCTCTTTTCCCGCTGTGCCTTGGCATGGTTAAGACGCTGCCAGATCTGATGAATTTGACGCTGGCGGGCAATGATCTTATCTAGCTGTGAGTGACCCTGACGACGGAAAGTATCCACGGCCCCGTCGATCTCCTCCACACGCTTAGAGGCCGCTGAGAGATCGGTGATGAATTTCTCGAATTTACGTTTAGCATTCTCAACGCCTTCGCCGTCGTCGGACTTGATCATGCGCTCCTTCTCCTTCATCCATTTTTCAAAGTCATCGCATTCGCGATAGAAGCCGAACAGATGAATGGAGTCCTCGAGCAGGGCATGTCGTTTTTGGGCCATCTCCTGCAATTGATCGTAGGTGGCATTGATTCTCTGCTGACGCTTTTCAACGCTATCTGCATTCTCGTTGATGCTCTGATTGGAGGTTCGTCGTTGTACAAGTGGCTTGGGTGCAACACTGACCGGCTTGATTCTCTTTACTGGGACCACTTGACGCTCAAGAATAGTTTTCTTTACCTTCTGCAATGACTTGACCTTCTCTGCCTTGGGCACAATGCAGGCCACTGGACGTGGCTCAATCTCTCGCACATAGTTGGCCGGGACAAAGCCCTCGTGTCCATTATCCTTGCGTACGCACCACCAATCATCGTTGGTCTTGGACTTGAGGAGCATCACCTCACCCTTGTCCATTTTCATGCCCTGACCCTCGAACGGAAACAGAGACCGTACATGGGGCAACATTTTCGTTTCGGTTACTTTCTTGTGCTCCAATTTCTCCACCCATTGATCCTCCCAGACTTCTTTGGGCACCAATCTCGTCTCATTAACCCACTCTTCTTGCTCGACTTCGGGTAGATCCGGTTCGACAGCCGATAGCTCCAATGTGCATATGCCGGCCTTGATCAGTTTGTCTGCCTGCTGATTCAAATTGAGAATATCTCCCGAATATGCATTGAGCTCGCCTTGCAAGTCCCTATGACGCTGGAGTAGAGCCTGAGCCGAAGGCTCATCGTTGCCATAATCCTTTGAATTGACCAAAGCCATTTTTTCATTCAACCACGACTCGGCCTCATTGGCATCGGTGTAGAACTGATAAGCCTCAGCGGCATCTTCCAGTTGGCGTCGTCTTAGCTCGACCAGAGCTTCCAGGGCTTGCCAGTGTTCGGCGAGAGAATCAATGCGACTTTGGATCTCACTTGCTCGTGGATGCCTTTCACCGATGAGACGTTTGCCAGCGTCCGACATTTGCGATGATTTCGGTTTCCGTGACTTGATCTCATCCTCGAGAGCCTTGTGCTTCTGTTGCAGGGACAGCACAGCTCTCAAGTCCTTGGCAGTGATGCCTGTCTTGCAGATGCGCTGTTTGTCCACTAGCCAACTCTCCTCATTGTCATAGTCCTCCATGAAATGATGGAAATTACGAGCCTCCTCCAGTCGGGCACGTCGATCTGCCGAACGCTTAAGCAATTCCGAATATGCCTTCTCCAGTTCAGCCAATCGGGTGGCCAGCAAAGCAGCATCCTTGTGCTCTGAATTCTTGTAGGGCAGTGCCTGGCGATTGAAACGCTTTAGAGTCTCGCCGTAGGTATTAACCTGCAATTCTTGCAGGGAATGCGCCTGCAGCAACTCTTCGACGCCCAATAAATGTGGACCCACATCCTCGGAGGCAAATTGTTGTTGCAGTTCCCTCACCGACTCCGTGGTACTGGCAATCTCTCGCAATAAATTCATTAGATTACTCATCTGGGATAAATTCAAACGTTGATTCTCCAAGAGCTCCAGCAACTTGCGCCATTTCTCCATGACCTCTTGTTCACGTTTCTTTACACGTTCCTTGCCATGATAGTTCTCCTTCTCCAATTCATTGGCCATGGCTGTTAGATCATTGAATCGTTCCACACGTGCCAAAATATCTGCCGAGATGGCTTCATGTTTCTTCAATGTGGCATCCACTTGACGCAAATAACGCGGATCGGATAAAACTTGAATCATCTCCTTCAGATAACCCTCACGCAGCACAGATTTCTTTTCGAATTTATAGTTAAGTTGTTCCAATTTCTCCTGACGCAAGAGCTCTTCACGCAGGGCCACCTCACGATTGTGTTCGGCGTACTCGAGGATTTGCCAGGCCTTCTCAATGTCATTTACCAGTTGACCCTCTTGAGGATTGTAAGGTGGTTGATTCAAAGCCTTCAGCAGAGTGTTAACCGTAAAGTATAGAGCCTCGATTTCGCTACGCTCTTTGTATCTATATTTAAAAAGATAATTTGTTATTGATATATATATTTTCATATATACATATGTATATATATAGTGGCGCTTACTTTGGTGGTTTCTCAATGGTGCGATATTCCTTAAATGCCAATAGTTCACGTTGAATGCCTTCCAATGAATTGGGTAAATTCCGCTGCTCCAATTCCAATGTCTTTTGTCGTATCCAGCTTAACAGATTGGTGGTAAGGCGTTCATATTGCATTTTTTTGCGATCTGCATCCATAAGTTGTCCCACAATCTACAAATATAACATTCAAGTGAAATACAAGAAAGAAAGGCATTACACAAAGAAAGGGTCAATGATAGACTCTTCACGGACAGACCAATCCCCCAAAGTGAAGTAGAGCGTTAACTATGGAATGTCATGGCGTTACGCTGCATTGGTGCCATCCGACCCAGTCTCCGATCCCCCCGAAAAGAATTCGAAACTTACATTCGCTATACGCTTGCCGCTCTTCTGTTCGTTCTTCATGCGTGCAAAGGTGTGATAGTATGAGGCCACATAGGTCAAGATCGATTTCTCGTCGGGCCGTTGCGAGTCAACATCCTCAGCATCGAGCAAACTGAAAATGGAATGAAAAAATGTACAAAATGCTGTGGCAGCGAGGGAGGGAGGCGGGAAGGCTGAGACTCACCTTGGTATGCCCAATTCATTGGCTGCCGTATCAAAGGCATGATTTAGATTATCCAAATTGGAATTTTTCGAATTGACAATCGTACTGTATTCAAACAGATCGGGACGATGTGAGTGGATGAGCGCATTGAAACCCAAACCGGAACGCCATGATGATGTAAAGTCCGTGATATTAACACCCTGATAGCCATGCGTTCTCCGTTGGCACCACAATAGTAGAGCATCTTTGGCTGAACGTTTCTCACTGGATTCGTTTTCTTCATCCTGTTTAATTGTTAAATGTCAATTAAAAACATACCTACATACATATGTACATAAACATTAGACATTAGAAACTATACTTACAACATCGATTTCAATTTCCTGAATTTGAAATCGCAAAATGATTGTCCATATTAGACCTAAAATCAATCTGGGATTACCATCGACAATGTCCTCAGCACCAATTGACTCCAAGCGCACCTTTATTGTAGAAAATAGAAATCATTTGCATTATTCGTTCACCTTTTGTCTGTCGAAAGGAGAAAGGTGAGAGCGACAGAGAGGAGAGCAGTGGAAAGGAAAAGACGTAAGCTGAACGCGTATCAAGTTACAAACTGAATTGGGTCTCTACAAAGTCACGCATTATCAGGTGTAGGTAGCCTCACGCCGAGGTGTTTGACCCGTCTCTCTCTCTCTCGTTCTATCTTGTTGCCTTGTTGGTTTAGCTGCTGGGGTTCATATGGGTCGACATTTGAATTTATTTATAGTAGGTCAGGGCATGGATTCAAAGCGAGCACAGGTAGGCCCCCTTCCCCCACACCCAAGAATATGATAAACATGGGCGAAGAAAGCATAAGTTATACATATGTATATAGAGAGGCAGAGACCCAAGATATTGAAAGATATGAACAAATCGTACGAAACGATGAGTTTGTGTACAGATACATACATACATATGTATACATATGTATGACTGTGGCACATGCTCAGAACCTGATTAATGAGATTTCAAACAGAAAAACAAATGAACCCACAAAATAGAAGTAGAAGTCGGCATCGTCGTCGTCGTCAAGGTGTAGAGAGAAAAAAATTAAAATTTAAGTTATTCCAAGAGCTGTGTGTGTTTGAGGTAATGCTTCAATGAAGCGGTCCAAAAAAATCCTTACTACCAAAAAAAAAAAAAAAAGACGAATTTCTTGTTCACTTGGGCGTGAACGAGAAATGCTTCTTCAAGCCAAAAAAAAAAAAAAAACAATTAAAATGCATTGAATGCTGTTGTCACAAAAAAAACAAAAAAAAAACAGACAAACCCAAAGTACAAAAAATAAAAATAAAAAGCAAAAAACTTTCACTGAACCAAGTGAAATAGACACACACATATGTACATGCACATGCACACACACACACATCTACATTTGTACATATGTGTATAAAAAAAAAGAGTTTACTGGCATTTAATAGGCATTAACAGCTTTTGTCTTTGCTTCTAATTAGATTAGGTCCCCCAACTAACTAACACAATGAAACTATGTCGATTGCATGGCACTGGCTTCCATCTCTTCTCATCTCCGCTGCAATTTGAAATTCATTATGATGATGGTGCAATGAAAGTAACTATAGGAAAATGCATTAGAAAGTATGCAAATATTTCTTTAAAAAAATGGAAAACAAAAAAAAAAACGAATGAAAGAAGGAAAATAAACAACAAAGGTAATTAAATATACATATGTACATACATATACAATATATATATGTACATACATATACAATATATATATATACATGTATTCAAGTATGTGTTTCTCTTGGTTTTGGCAGTTGTCGTAGTCCACACCTCCAACTCGAATTGTTGCAACTCCTCCCCCTGAGGCCTTCTCCTCGACCATCATCCTCATCACAATCTCATAAGACAAACAAAGCACGCAATGGCCATGGCCACGCGCAGCTGCGCAGGCGCGACTTGCACTTTCTACACATGCGTAGGCCTTCTCTCTCTCACTCTCTCTCTCTCTATTTTTCTCTTCCCTCCCACTCCTGCCTCTTTCACTATTGTGTGTGCATCTCTTTCTATTTCAAAACACTCACCTTGGTGTGCAAGAATGCCAGACTCTTGTTGACATTTTCGATTTTATGTACACGCATGCGTCCGCTATTCGGTTTTCCCAGTTTCTCCGACGATATAATCTCAAGCAATTTGAGTAACTTGATGCCATCGGCTAGATCTGTGAATAGGTCTTCGACCTCCATTTTGGCCTATATAAATTGGAATAGAAATATGAAAGAAAGTTACAATTTCTACTAATTATCAATATATCTACATATGTATGTACATATATTTCAGGTTCTCTCTTACCTTGATCAGAAACGAATTCATCCATTTTGTAAATGTTTTCTTCTGTATGTGTAAACGTTCCTCCTGCAGTGTCTTAATCCGTTCATTCTCGAATTTAATAATGCCATCACGTTGGGTCATATTGGCAGAATTTCGATTCGATGAACCCTGAAGCGTTGAATAGCCACCGGGCTCATATTGTGATGCTATGTCAAAAGAAAAACGATTGAAATAAAACAAGGATTAGTTGAAAAGTGAAAACATAGAAATATCAAAAGCAAAGCCAACGACCAACACATACTACATACATATATGTATGTATGTATGTATGTACATAAGTCGAAAACGTTTAGTTATTTGTTTTGATTTCAGCCAAGTATATGGTGGTAGGCCGAGCCGGCTTTGGCTTTAAACAATTCCAACCCTAAATCAATAGTTGGGTGGGCGAAATTCAACACCTCAATATCTCTTACATCCCACTACATGTACACACACTCGCACACACACACACTCACATACTTAATATGGCATTGGCAATTAAGTTTGCTAGCACTGGTGATAAGAATTTATCGCAATCGCACCTCTCTAGGTGTCTATAAAATACCATTTTGTGACTAAACTTAGACCTGTCGTTTATAGTTTCAGATGCGATTATTTTCCACGTAATGCCTATAAATACAAAACCAAATGAAAAACTTTTATGAAGTCATAAAAATCATGGGCCTAAAGGAAATCAATTAGATTATTTTGATATAGTTTCAGAGAAAGTATCAACAAGTTATTTATTTTCATGATCATTAACCAGAAATTTCCATAATTCAAGGAGTTTATGTACCCTAGATTTTCGGTTAGGGGCTTATCTAAAATTTCACACAATCTCCTTCTAATCATACACGCACGCATAAGAAGCTTACGTAATAATTAAGAAATTTGTACTAAAAAAAAAAAACAACAAAAAATGATACTATGGTAACAAATCAAAAAATAATAAAAGAATGAGTGAATTACGTATGAGTCGACACTCATTTGTCAAATATTTGCTTATCACAGAAGACTGATAAGAATTTCACTATTTTGGCTTCCTTATTTCAAAAGACCGCCAGCCCCACCCCACCCCATACCATCCCTTTCACTTCGTCGCACAACTTTCATTGGAATTTGTTTTTCGATGAAATTGTATAATAGTTCATTATGTTTATGTATGTATGTATGTGTGTATATAATAATCTCATGACGCCACCGCACACAACACGTTTAAAAAGTTCAAGTTCAGGATATATGTATAAAAACGTACCCAACGATTGACGATCATACGATATATATCTCTTGTATTCATTTCGCGTGAAATTTGAACGTAAGACGCTATTATACTCCATAATTGTGGATTTTTAGAGAGCTTTTAGATCCACCATTAACCAATTCCACCAGCATCAGCAGTAAGCACCACCAGCAGAACCACCGAAACCAACAAACAGACAAAACTGATAATTTTTTTGGGTTTTTGAAATCGGAATTCTTGTAGTAAATTATGTTTGTATATTTGAATAATTCTGAATGTTGGTTATTTATATAGGATGTAAATCATTGAAATTTTATTTTTTACTATTTTTAACTATTTTTTATATCAAAGCACACTTGTTTCGTGTTTCGTATTTTTTTGTCGTTTAGTCTCGAAGGCAGTTTGGACACTGGTAAAGCAATTTTATCAGATGTCAGACGACTACGAAAAGTACAAAAAAAAAAAATAATAATAATAATAAAAATACAACAAACACGACAAGCAAAAACAAAAAATTAAAAAAAAAAAAACCGAAAGTGGCAGAAAAATTCTTTTTCTTATGATGGGTGGTGGGTGGTGGGTGGTGGGTGGTGGATGGAATGAAGGGGTCTATGGTGAATTCCTTTTATCGTTATCGCTCCGAGTGGTTTAGTGTATTAAAGCTAAACTGATATGGTAGAAGGTAGTAGGATGGATGGGAGACCCAATCCAACTACATTTCTCTCTCTCTCTCTCTCTCTCTCTCTCTCCGTGTCTCTCTCTCTCTTTTTTTCTTTCTATAGAGATGTAACGGTGCGGAAATCCCGTGAATTGGCATTCCAACAACTGTTTGTTGGAAGCTTTATCTTATCTTATGGTAAACCTTGACGCATATGTTGTTCAATTCTTGCCAGCAGAGATTATGTCGGGTGCGATGAGCGCTATATTATTTATAGATGTCACGGAGTAAAAAAAAAAGAAGTTATTTCAGCCACTGTCATAAATTTAACCACTTTCGATCTATACACCCTAAGTGATGATATCACTTTTGACATGTCAACACCCAATTGTCACAATTTGCATAAAAGATCATTAATTTGAAGAAATTCTTAGAAAAAAAATTCAAACACCCACCCACCCAAGGCCCAACCCTTGGCTGAGGTCATCTAGAAGGCAATCCCTTCCAATCTCCATTCCATTCCATTCTTCTAAAAGAGTCGGCCAAACAAAACACTTTGCTTTAAGCAAATATCAATAGCAAAATGTGGCCAAGAAGAAGGTGGGGGGGCGAAGGTTAGCGTGTGTAAGTAGAAACAGAAATCAATTAAAAAATATATACATAGGTGAAAACTAAACAACAAAATTGCAATACAAATAACAACAACGACACAAAAAAAAAAAAAAAAAAAAAGAACCTCAGGCAAACTGTGCGGCAATAAAACTTTACCATGCCCGCGATAATTTCTGTTATCAATTGGTTATGAAAGGGAAAGAATGCGCCATTAATCGAAATGCGGCATACCTTTAGGCTTTTAGAACTAAGTGCCCACTACTTATACACTGTACAGAAATAGTTACAGAAACAGAAATAATTAACAAAAATTTATTGTTCAACATTTGGGTCTTAAATGGAAATCCATTAAACAATTCCAAAACCTCATATTTATACTCATATTGCAAGTATTTCAATTATGGAAGGGAAACCCCATTAGGATTCAGTTTTCTACTGAGTCTTAATTTTTTGTTTTTAGCTGGAGTGCATTTAATGGCATCTATTAAAATTTTGGAATCATATTCTGTATTCTTTGACAAACCTTTTCGGAACATTTTATTTATTTATTTACAATGTTAGATAAAGTTTTAATACTAGACATAAACAAAAAAATTAAGGTCTTCGACTACAGAAACAATTTAAATAAAATTACATAGGTACATACATACATATCTGCTCTAAATCGTTTAAAAAAATTTAATTTTGTGCATGATATGTCATTTGAATGACACTTATTACTCAATTATCTTTTTGAACAAGACAAAAATTTCCAAAGAATTCCAAAGTATTATAATAAAACTTAATTTCATGTAATTCTAATTTAGTCAATGTTTGTGAGTTAGAATAAAATCTTTCAATCTGCATTAAAATTTAATTTTTTTTTTACTACTTTTTACAAAATTAAATGAGATTAATAAATTTGATTAATAAATAACTTTTTTAAAATCGGTTAGGAATTGGCGAAAAAGGCAGATTCACCAAAAAATATCGCAAAGATAAATAAACAAAATTTACATTTTCGAATAGTAGGAGAAGGTGTTAGAGGGTTAATTATGTTTTCACTTTTAAGGATATAGAATCAAATGATTAAGTGATATGAAGATACTATTTTATCCCACATATGTATGTATACGTACATATGTATGTAGTTGACCTCAATTCGAGGGTTGTTCGTAGTCAGAAATTATCCGAGTCTGGCCTATAAAAAGGGCCATTTAACTGGAAAATATATACGAGTATAAATAAAAGTCAAATGGAAAATGTAAACTTCTGGTCCCCATTTTGAGCGTGCACTAAATACGCTGCATGCAGCTGCATTTAAAATGTATTTTTAGTTTTACATTTCTTTTTCATTTTTCTTTTTGGAAACAAAGTCATAAAGCATCCTGTTTACAGGCTACACTAAAATAAACATACAGAAGAAGCAACGACACTCTTCAGGCAAATAGTTAAATATACATAAAAATCATTGTACATGCACGACATAAGGAGCACACATGTGTGTGTGTGTGTGTGTGTGTGAGAGAGTGTGTAACAGCTGCTGCAAAAGGAGCTCTAGGAATATTTGAAAGATAATTACAACAACTTGAGCTTGAACTATTTAAAAGGTGCCCCATTCTGAGATTCGTTTTGACACATTTTGTGTAATGTGCTAAATAGCTCTAATAGTTTAATTAAATTAGCAAATTTTTAGTCTTTCTTTAACTTGCTACAGGGTATCTCTGAAATGAACACATGGACTGGTTTTGTTATGCCCCCTCACTTAGCCAACCCCCCTGGACTAGGCTGTGTCACTTTGTGTTTATAAATAAATACATAGAGAACGATCTCTCACTGGTTTTTCATCTTTCTTGTTATCCCGACTCAATCAAAATTTCAGTAGCTTCATGTTTCGATATCTACATATGTATGTGTTCTACATCGATAAACCTAATGAATAATTCGTGCAATAACCTCAAAAAAGAAAAAAAAAACTAAACCAACTTCAACAAATTTACATAAATCAATAAACATTTAATACCAAAAATATCTATATACATATACAGGGTTTTTTTTTTCCAACTTTTTAGTGTGGCAAAGAACAGAAAATGAAAAAATTGCCAAATCATTTACATGCGCCAGGCGTTTAGTATTCAAAATTTCTTCTTCGTTTGGAGCTCGAATATAAATTACATTTCTGATTGAGAGAAAGATAAAATAACTAACAACAACAACAAAGTTAATTTCACAGACATTTCTTTTAAATACATTTCGTTTCTGTTTCTGTTGCTCTTGTTGATTTTTGATTTTCTAACATTAAATAATGAGACCTGTAGAACGACAACCATTTTTGTTATTTTTTTGTTTTTGTTTTTTTGCCTATTTTGGGAACTTGTTTGAAATTTCATACATAAAATTACCTCATCAGTCGCTAAAATATATCTAAACAAAAACAAATCAAATTAAAATTCAAATCTGACTTTGAGCAACAACAACAATAACCAAATAAGCTTCAGTCACAGAAAACAATGTTATAAATTCTTTTGTCTGTGCTTGGCATGTTAAAACAATTTTCAAAAAAGAGAAAACGTTGAGAGAAAAAAAAAATCTTACCTGGCAGAGAGATATGTATGTACATACATACATAGATATCAAGAGTAGCAGGGAACAGGCAAAATTTAAGGGGGGTATAGGGAATTACTCTCTATCAGTAGAAGAAATTGTTAATCTAAACTCTATTATATATAGTCTCTATATTTGGGATTCGTATTTGTAATTGCTCAATCTGTTGCAAGCTCAAATTTAAAATGCGGAATAGATAATAATTCTGCTCAATGGCATTCCAGCATTTTATTCAGATAAGCTATGGAGTTGCAGAGACATGTAAATGTTGATAATAATAATACTTTCAATAAATCTAAACATTTAAGCCGCCTAGCTTTGCATTTTATTTCGTTGATCAATCATTTAGTTTACCTAAAATGATTACCAGATATTTTTAGGGGCATCATCATTATTAACTCATAACTACAATATTAGTAATACTTTTTCGACATGTCTTCTTTCTTAGACACGTACATGTATTGTATACATATACATATGTAGGTACATATATACAATTATGTATTATATACATATGTATGTATGTATATAGTTGGATTTTGTTGAAATCGAAATTGTGTTTTATTGCTCTTTGGTACGCTCATTCGTGCTTTATTATGTGTGCCCCAAAAGTTATTTGCGAAAAATTAGTCAATTTCTTGTCTCCTTCAACTTCTCAGCACCCCCTTATACACACACATTCCCGCACTTCTCCATCTTTATCATCTTTTTCCTTCTACCATCTATAACCATCATCATTCATTGGCCATTATTAATGCTTCTGAAGTTATTTCTTCTATCGAATCAAGTAGTCTAACAATAAATGTGCTTGTGTGAGTTTTTTTTTTGGCATTTGTCACGCCTTCTTTTAAGCACAAAGGGGCGGTCGAACATACACATACATATCTATATACATATACATATGTATATATTGTTTATTGTATATAAAACACCCGCACTCTATAGATAAACATTTGCCCATGACATCATCGGGCGGGTGGTGGCTATATAGCCAGTTACGTGTTCTTCTTTTGCGCATGCGCCACAGCTTTCCCTCTTACCCTCGCCCTCACCCCCGCCCTCGGCTAACGCCCTCGATGAAATAATTTTTGGCTACTGAATTTGTTCATTGGTTGGCATGCAAATGTTTTCCAGATGAATTCAAAGCTTTGAAATTTGTTCGTGAAATTTGTTGTTTGTTTATTCTTCCTAATTACAATACCAATCCCAATTAACCGTTTTTTTTTCTATTTCTATTTCTATCGGTGGGAATAAAATTTTGTATAGTTTTTAACCCAAAGCCCGTCCAAAGGGAGTGGAGTGGAATGGAGTGGATCAAGGGGCGGCAAAAGTCCATCCAAATAGTCCACTGATGACATCATTTAGCAAATAGAAATCTCTGTATTGTAGACAAAGAATGGTTTTGCAGCAGCTGCTGGTTTTTTTTTTTTTTTTTTTGGTTAAGCTTGTGCCATTTAACAACAGGGGGTCGGTTGGTCGATCGATCGATCGCTTGATCACTCCAACAGGCTTTGGGTTGGTCGTCATTCAAAAAATTTCACTTAACATTTTTCGCTTCTTTCTTTTTCGCACAATAATAAAAATCAATTAAAACGACAAAACAAAAAATAACACTGCAAATTTTTCCTTTAGAATTCATAATAGGGCGTTGTTAAATTTTTATGAATTTTAATCGATGCCAAGTTATAGGCGATCGATTCATTAATTATATAAAGTCTTCAAGAGCACGCGTCTTAAAGTGTAATTAAGATTCGTTATGGCGGATATAGGCCTATTAAACTGAATGGTTTCTGTAACAGATGAGGCGCTAGATTAACCCCAAAGAGGGACCGCATCACTTCGGGTTATACACCTGAAACTCGTTTGCTCATTTTTGATTGATTTCCTTTTATTTGTCAGTCAGTCAGTCAGTCAGTCAGACGGTCAGTTAGACGTCAGTGAAATGTCTTGTAGAGGGAAGTGCCAGGCAATTAGAGTTATCAAAGAATAAGCGGCTCGAATCGAAACTGTATCTCAAATGCTTTGATTAATTATAGTCCAAGTTTTTTAAATCGAATATCAAAATCATCAATGATATAAATACTGCAGAAGAAATATGTCTTCAATTCGAAAAGTTGAGTTCGATTTGGTAAAGATTCAAAACCGTCTTAAAATCGTTTAGGTGACATATTCACACATAGGGTCGAAAAAAATCAATTTAATTTCAGTAGTGGCCATAATTTATGACGTTCAGAATTTTGGAATTCTAATTAAAACCTATCTGAATTTTTATCTGACTTTAATGAAGATTGTGACATTCGAGTGGGAATTCAATTCACATTATTTTGTAGTTCAAAGAAACAAGTACTTTAGTATAAATTAGTTTTGTAAAGCGGCCTCGGCTAAAAGACACTAAATTACATACAAAAATGAGAATTTCAAAACAATTGTTGGGGCCAAATTAAATATTTTTCGTATGCAGTTTACTATAGTTTTGTTAGATCTACAACTTCTTCAAAGAGTTTTCACGTGTATATCTGTAATATTAAAGATTTTAGAAAAATATTTGGCTAGCCAAAAAGAGGGTTCATAATCAGAAAACAATAACCATAAAATTTCTTTATTAAGTTACTTGGGAGCCATGAAAATCAGAACTGAAGTTCAAAAATCTAAGCGTCATAAATTTGTGGCCACTACTGTATGTTGTATAAATTAATCCACGATATCTGGAGAAAAGTCTAATAAAAGATTCTTTGCAATTAGCATCAAAGGGTAGACAAACTTTCTTTCTTGGTGCCAAAGAGGTGCTACAAAGAACAACTTGATATAATTTATTCATAACTCTACTTGGCAAGAACAAGTAGGTAGAAAGAAAAGGACAAAACATCAAATCAAACCTAAAATCAAAATATGCTGTTCACAATTGTAATTGAAAACTTTTTTGCTGGGTTTGGGTTACGCAATTCCCTCTTGTTTGTTTTTCTTTTCTGTTTTTAATTTGGAGGTTCAAAATGCAATATACAATATTTCATTTTTAATTAAATACTTTGTTGATCGTCTTTAATGGTCGTCTTCTTCTGTAATAACAAACCGAGATTTCTTCAGTTCACTTAAGTTCATTTCAGTGCCTCATAAAAAACACATTGAAAATCGTTTGAGATTCATTAAAAAATAAAAACCAAAAATGACAACAATATCATAAAACATTATAAACAAATGGATTGCCGAAGGAAATTAAGAGAATTGTTTTTCAATATATTTTTTTGGTACTTTTTTATGAGCTGTTAATTGATAAGAAAGAGAGAGAGAGAGATATGAAAAATTATGATTACCACTTGAATAAACATTTCCCTTCTCCCCAGGAAAAAGTGTATTTTTTAGTCGTCTTATTGACTTATTTACATACATACGTGGATTTTCAATTATTTGGAATTTCAATTCTCAGGCTTAGCCCAATTAAAAATTCATAGGGTTACCCTATGAATATATGTGTCATCACATGATTTCAATTAACACCAAGTTTGCTTTTAAAATAGTCAAAAGGAAAAGATAGATAGAAAAGAGAGGTAATTGGGGGGGGGGGGTTAGGCATTCATATCATTCTTTTCTTTTCTTTAGCTGTCAAAAATGAAATTGGAATTGAAATTGAAATTGAAATGTTTCCCATAAGATGTCAACTTGTAGACGAAGATATTTTTTTTTTTTTGTTTTTTGATTGTCGGTATTTTGTTTCCCTTGCCGTTTTGGTACATTTTAATTAAAACTAAAGCAGCTGCTGATAGGAAATACATACATACATACGTAGGTCGACGTCGGTTTTTTCTAGTACTTTTGAAAAGACCTTCCCCTAGTTACCCATTTGAAAGTTTCTCGAGATAACAAATAATTTTGGGTTCGGTAACTTCCTGGGGAAACGGAAATATTTTAGAATATTCAACCAACACAAATAATCCCCCAACAGCAATGAAAACAAGATGGAAAAAAGTGTTAGATTATTGTACAAATATTTAAACTTAAGCCATGAGTCGATTTTTTTGTGTATGTATGTATGTATCTTTCTATGTGTATTTTTCATTAACATTTACAGACAGTCTGAGTCACATTATTATTATTATTATTTTTTTTTTCTGTTCGGTTTTTGGTTTCGATTTCAGACGTGTTGGTTGATTTTTTTTTCCTATAGAGGAAATGGTCAAGTGGGTGGTAGGTGTGGGCTTATTTTAGACAATGGTTAATAATTAAAGAACCCCCCAACAATATACATATATGCAGATGAGAGATAATCTCCTTTTTTTCACATGTGTCTATTTTTTAAAAGGCTTCACAATAATCTTCATTATAAGAGCTGAAGAGAAAGTCTCTCTCACTCTTGAAATGACATTAAAAAAAACAAGAAACCTAACTAAGCAAAACTTTGAATCGATTAATTGGGTAGGGCAACTTCGAATTTTTTTTTATATTTATGTGAACCACAAAAAACACAACTCACAAGTTGTATATTATTTTGCTAAAAATATGATAAGCCTCTTAGAATCGTAGTTATAAAAAATGTTTGTTATTCTTCACAGCCCCTTCAGCAAAAAAAAGAAACAGAGAAGCCAAATATTTATTTAAATGCCAAGGAAGTTTCCTTTGCTTAAGTTTAAATATTTCTTGTATTAGCTTTAATTCCCTTGGCAAACACCTTAATTTGGAGGGGTATAAATTGAAATATTTATATGTGACTTTAAAATTAATCGAGGCCTCTTCTCGATATTGATTCCGTGTAAATTTGTGGCCTAACGGAAATGAGTATATAAAGCATTCCATAACTTTATTCCAGTTAACACAGACCTTTCCCTAATTTGATGAAAATTTTATATTTCTTTTACAGTAGATATCTCAATAAAAAAAACAGGCTTCTTTTTAAATACACACTCATAGGCAGATTAATAGGTGTGAGCCTGAGGATTTGAGAACTGCTCATACAAAAAGAATGTGACAAATTGATTCCTAAAGATTTGTGGTAGTATCATCGGACTTAAAAAATATATATCGTAATATATCCATATACTTTCAGTTGACCAGAATAATAATAAACAAATCTAGTGATGATTTGAAAAATTTATACCTATGATCCAACATTTTACTAAATTTAACTGATTTTTGTCACGTTTAGAACCGTGAAAATTATATTGTGAATTGAATTAATGGGTTCTGGGTAGAATATATTAAAATTAGAACTGTTATTGAAAACTTCAAACTTCAACACTTTTAAAGAAGTGAAAAATGCACAAATTAGAGATTTTAAATTAAGCTTTTATTGGAATGAAAATGAAACGTTCATATAACATTTCTTAAGGAACTGAATGTGTTTTGGACGGAAGGAGACATTTGAAATGGAGAAACGAAATAGTTTAAAAAAGAAAAAAAGTTTTATAATGGGTAAAATGGTCATACTGATTTTCATGATTTTCCCGGTTTCATTGCTTAACACAGACACAAATTTTACGTGCAATTAAGGTTCTCTGCTTTCAAACTTTGTTCGTTATGCGGTGCATTGGTTAACCGAGGGTCCACTGTACATATATGGAAAGAAGTAATGAGAACATTTTCCAGCCAAACTACCAGGACTTACCATACAAAATTTGGTAATAAATGAATGCTATTCTTGAAAAATATATTTATCAAACGATATTTTCGCATTTTTTTTTTTTTATGTATGAATGGAATATTTGAACGATTTTTTTATATGATTCTAATTCGTATCAATCAATTTTTGAGTTTTCAGCTTGGCTAACTCATTTTAGTTTGTAATCCTTATTGTGCCCAGGGTATACATATGTGAGTAGAATATGTATCTTTTTGCTTTTTTTTGTTTGTTTTTTGCCTTGCGGCATATGCAAATTTTTTGTTGTTTGTTTTTGAATTTTTTGAGTTTTTGCCGCCTCGAAAAAAAAACTCTAAAATTGTTGTCGATGAAGAGAAGAGAAGACGACAACAGCGACGACTTTGTCATAATAAAAATCGTAATCATAAATAAGACAAACAAAACAAAAAAATACAAACATATGTACATGTATGTATCTACATATGTATGTATATATGTATATTTTTTCGTAGTCTTAAGACTTCACGCTACAATGCTAAACAGACGAAACAGTTTTAAGAAAACCGGTAAAAAAAAAATTCAAAAAGAAAAACAACTCCAGCCCCAAAAGAATTTTAGCTCCACCACGTAGCTGTCGTCTCTGTTCTCCCGCTCTCAAAAATACATATACTTATATATACATATTTATATATATATATATATATATATGTATATAGTAATTGTCTGATGTCAGCATTTAAGCAAATATTTTGTTATTTAAGCGTGTAATTTTATTTTGAGATGGAGCAACAGAAAAAAGGAAAAAAAAAACGAATTTGTAACTTTATGCAATCGAATGACTTTCTATACTAGATTGATATATGTACATATGTATGTAGTAGTAATAACTATTTGTTAATGCAATTGTTGCAGTTGTTGTTCTTCAAGGTTAAATGCAAATTTGTTGAGAGTCACACCAGAGAAACAGAGATACAGAGAGGCTGAGACCGACAAAGTTTTCTCTCAAAATGATATCGACTCTAGAGTCTCTTTTTGGCGTTCACATTCCCAGCTAATTAATCAACTTAGTTTTATACTATTCTCAAGCTGAGTCATAGTCAGACATAGTTGAACGTTTTATTTCATATATATATTTGTACATACATATGTATGTATGTATGTATATATTTGGAATATATTTTTTGTTTGAATTTACTGCTGACATCATTTTTAGCAGTAAAATTTTTTTGCTATCAATTTCTGCATTTTGCAGTTTGTGTCACATCAATATTTCTTCTTCGTTTCATTTCATTTTTTTTTTTTTGCAATACTTTAAAGTTTATCGCAATTGTTGAATTGATAAGAGCAACAAGAGGGCACCTAACACTGGGCACTATCTGTTGAAAATAAATAGATCTATATATGTACATAGGTATGTGTGTATTAGGTATAAGTGTATGTACATATATATATATAGAAGTTAAAAGATACCGGTAAAGTCCACTAAATGCAAACTGAAAGAAAGTCATAAATTGCTTGTAAAATTAGCTTTTGAGCTAAGTCACCTTTTCCGCTAGGCTAAGGAATAATAAAAAACAAAAAAAAAACGAAGAAAAAAAACACAGACCCTTAGCCTCATTAGACAGATAACATTGCGACTTTCTGAGTAATTTTGCTAAAATAAAACAAACAAAAAGAGAAATGAAATGGGTACCTGGATTACAGCAAGACAATTCATTTTATTTCTGCTTTTGTCATCATCATCATCATTATCATCATCGTGATGATGTTTATCCATGAGAATTTTTGGCTAAAACGTTTTCACCGATCTACCAGTTGGTTGGCTGGATGAAGCAACGTTTAGGGCGGCCAATATATGTACCTATATTGGTATTCAAGGTAAAAGTCTCCCCATGTGAAAGAAGTGGAACGCATAATGCCCATAACATAAACCAAAACACTTACACACACACACTCACAAAGTAAAAAAGTACGCCAAAGTATGCCAAAATGTAGGTACCCACTACATTCTCGTATCGGATCGCTTGGGATTGGAATTGGGATGTTTGTATGTATGTACATATGTATGTATGTGTGTATGTAGGGTAGGGAGCCGTCAACCAAAGCGGCAAGACAACAAAAACAACAGCAACAGGGCAAAAAGCCTCCAGCAAGGTAAGCCTTAAAAAGAGGGCTCAACATAAGTTTCTTGTCCCATACACTTGAAGAATTGGCCATGCAAATAATGCCTTGTGGGAATATATAGAAGGTTTTGTCGATATTTTGAGACTTATTACGATTTAAATATAAAAAAATTGTTCAAAGAATTTGGCTTAAAACATTTACATATGTACATATGTACCTATTGTTTAATATTTGTTTATAAAAAGTAGCTTATGGAGAAACCTAAGGAGTGAAAGAGATGGAATGTGGGAAATAGGCGACTTATGATTATTTAATAGATGCACTAAACAAATTGATATAGATTTTCCAACGAAAAGAAAATAAAAAGAGTACGTGAAATATAAAAACTATATAAAATATACTGTATAAAAATTCCATATACATAGTTTGTAAATGGAGACCCAGCAGATGGTATGTATTTCAAATCTTTCCAGAACTTTCTCTATCAAACGATCGTTAGCGAATTAAGTTTTGAGAAGTTACTGGAATCGAATTTTTGATTTCTGAAGCTCTTTTAGCAAATGAAAGACTGAAATCCAAGTCTTCTCTTAATCAAAAATGAAATGAATCTTTTTTTTTCATCGTCATAGATCATCAATAGACTTATCAAGGTTATTTATGTACATATGTACATACATACATATGTTAAAAGAATTTTCCAAATGGTAAATGGGTCGCTAACTACACCTGATATATTTTGAGATCGCATCCTTAGTCGATGCATTCCCTCGTTCTTTGACAATTGAAATCAGACAATGTCCATTTCTGGATGGCTAAGGATGGCTAAGTATTGAATTTAGAATTTCTTGCAGTGTTGAACTCAGTCTTCACAGCTGAGCTGATACCGTCGCTGAAACTGCTTTGAATATTTGGCATTTTCAGCTTGGCTCTCCGCTCTCCTCTCTCTCTCTGTTACGCTTTTTGATTTCGATCGATGTCGATGGTCGGTCGGTCGGTCGTCAGCAGCAGCACGTAAATATGTATATACCTACATACATACATACATATGTATGTATATAGTACGAAAAGTATATGCAAAGTACAGAAAAAAAAAAAGAAAACAATTTACGAGTACAGCACATGCGCATTGTTCTTCAAACCCGTGTACTGGATGGCTGGCTGACTGGCTTTCAGCCCATTCCTCTAGCCATCCAACTAGCCTGCTGGCATTAAAATCAATGCCCCACACACACACATGGAGGAGGAATGTAAGATGGTGTGTGCGTGCGTGTGTGTGGCTATCATCAACATCAACACCTTCTTCTACCACATGTCTTTCGCCCCCTTACCCGCCCACATTGGCCGTCGTCTCAGATGCACAAATACAAAAGCCAGAAACCCAGAAGAAGCGGCACTTTTATGGCTTCATATTGTATCTCCTTCTCGGTTCTTAGCCCTTTTGTCTTAAACTGTTGTGACTTGGCCTACAACAAAACTATATAAACATAAGAATGCCCTGTAAAAATCCAAATATCATTGAAAACAGAGACCGAAAAATCTTAGTTTGTGCTAATATGCCCTCTCCGAGCCAAATTCAATGAAAAAAACAATTACGAAATTCAACCGCTGTCGGTGTAAAACGGAAATAAAGTGCGCAAAATGTAATTAATTGCCCCAGCAACAATAATTCTTCCTCGTCTGCTTCATCCTCTTCTTCTTCCTCTTCTTTTTGTGAAGCGAAAGAAGACTAAGATCAGATGGCATCCTTTCTTTCATCTCGATTACAAAGTTGCCCCTTCAGTTTCGTTTCGTTTCGTTTAGTTTGTTTGTTGACTTTGTGCAACTAATAAACTAAATATTTTGATTCGACGCCATGCGAAAAACAATAAACAATAAAGAGGGAACAACAATTTGATGTTCCTGCTGCTTGTCACAGAGATCATTAATTTTTTTTTTTTTTTTTTTATTGCTCTCTCTCTCTGTTTCTCTCTCATTCTTTTATGTTCTGTGTTTAAGATGATTGCCAATTTGCTCGAATTAAAAACAAACCAAACATAAATCAAGGTTAAAATGTTTGTAGATTATTATGGAGTGGAGTGGAGTGTAGAGGTGGTGTAATAATACTGATAAGCTTAGACATAATTTAAACCACTTCCGTTTTAATATCCGAAATATCTAAAGCTAAAAAAATGCCATGACAAAAAATGCAAACAAAAAAAATCTCAAAAAGCAAGTTTTCAAATGCTTTAAAACTTGAAAATCGGGTAAATTGGATGTCGGGTTGAAGGAGTTGAGGCGAAAAAGAGGGCGTTGCCTCAGAAATTTCACTGATGGCAAAAGAAAAGAGAAAAAAAGGAAGAGGACTAAAAAGCTAGATTCAAGGTTGTGTTTGATTTCAATTTTAGTTTCTTTAAAAAATCACAATATCCAAAGTTAAGACACGAGAGATCTCTTCAAAGAGATTTGGAACTCGAGCAAGTTTTGTGAGCATAAAGAACACGAAAATCTAGCTTTAGTTGCGAAATTAATAAGAAAATGAATATATTACTTCTATGGTTTACTCGTTATATCGAATCAATATCCCTTTTATCACAACTAGACCAAATGAATTTCTAATAGTTAACGCTTAATTAAAATACAAAATATATTTATGTTGATATTTGAAAATAAAAACTAGTTACAAAGTGTGATCAAATACACAAAAATTTTAAAGATTTACTAAAACAAAGAAAAACTATTTGCATACTGATCTAATTTTCTACCATTATACTATACACAAAGAAATGGTATATCAAACTCGCCAAAATGTATTTAACAGGCAGAAGATAGCTTTTTTGATCAAATTAAGTATACATATACATATATTCTTGATCACCTAAATCTTGGATTTTTTAAATTTGCCACACTAAGATACAAATGTCGTTAATATCCCGTAAATATCAAAGGGTTTTTGCTAGGCGTGTTTTACTTGGTGCATGGTATACCAAAGTCGTCGAGACGACTTAGTTACTTTATTTACAATTGTGTTAAATAAGAAAGTACAATTCCCGTCGAAAGAGATGGATATTTTGTTCTTGTAAATATAGGTTATATATGTTTTAATAAATTTGCAACATTTTTTGTTTAAAATAGAGTAAAACAATTTAATTTAATTTAATTTTTTCGTTTTAAGATATGACTAATTTTAAGTCTTAACATCAACCTTAATGTACATACATATGTACATATGTATATACATATATATGCATATGCATGTATACGGATGTCGTGACAATTTCTATATTTGAATTTTATTACTGTACAAATTAATAGAAATTTATCTTAAAACAGTTCTTATTAGTGGGTAAAATTGTAAATAAATGTCACCTTAGCTTATGGCCTATATTATGTACATATGTACATACATTCATATGTAGGCATTTCTTTGTGTTAACAATTTATTTCAGTGCATTTAACGTATAAATTTGTAACCTTTTTATCGCTCACTCATCGAACGAATGTTTCGAGTGTTTGATCTTCCATATAACCTCAATTATAAATTGAATTTCAGTGAAAATTACAAATCCTAAATGTAAACATTTTGTATGTTTTAGTTTTGTGTGTGTGTGTGTATGTTATTTGTGTGGGTATTTCCTGCAAAATTTTCAGCTTATTGTTGTTGATAAGCTCTTGGCATATTTTTGGCCATACTGCATTTAAGACAGGCAAAACAGAAAAAAAAGAAAGCAAACCACGATTAACCAACCCAAAAAGAGTATGGAAAAAGGCAGGCGTAGACGAGGGGGAGGGGCGAGAGGCAAGAGGCAAGAACCAGTTTTCCGAGAAACTTGGTCGATGTTGTTTGCAATTGTTGTTGTTGTTGTAGCCTTGAATGTGCATTTCTGTGTAAGTTTTTTTTCCTTAGGTTTTTGGCGCGAGCTTAAAAAAAACTACTGGTACAACAACAATAACACACACAAAGATAAAAAAAAAATAATAATAAAAAAACGAGTTAAAGTTTTAACCAAGTTTTAGCCAAAAATATATAAATACATATATGTGTATATATTTGATAGACAAGTGAAATGAGAGAGCTAGATACTAGAGTCCCAGAGAGAGAGAGAGAGAAACAGACACAGAGGGAGAGAGAGCAACAGAATTAACCTGTCCAAGTATAAATGACTGTTGCCTTCTCATTCTCCTAGCGGTTTTGCACTTTGCTTACGGTTATTTATATATACATACATACATATATATAAATATATTTGTGTGTGGCTTTTTTTTCTAATTGCCTTTTCAGCAATTTGCATGGGGAGCTCTGACACACTTGGCAAACAGATCGCCAGTCAACCAATTGGAACTTATCTATTCTATTACAGAACTGTATTTGTATTTCCTCTCTGTGTGTGTGTGTGTGTGTGTGTGTGGAATGGAGGTTAGGAATGCAAATTACTTCGGCTAAACTATCTATCTATATATATGACATAGTTGCAAAAAACCGATAAATAATTTATATCTGTCATTACTTATCTGTTTGTTCTATCTTTCCCACGCCCATTTTGCACTTTCCCCCCAAATTGTTGTCATCATCATCATTCAAAATCAACGTGTCAAGTGCCGTCAACCCACCTAGTGACCAGTCGCAGTCCCAGTCCTCGATTTCTTATCAACAAACAACAGTCAAAGCCTTTCAATGTCGCATGACATAAGCTATATTTAAATATATTAATTATGTATATATGGTTTAAATATTTCTAATATGGACTTAGTTATATACTATAAATGAACAAAAAAAAATAATTCATGCTGATAACAACAACTGCTATTCAATAATAAATATTAATAATGATGGGGGTTCAAAATACTTAAAGCAAAAAAAAAAAACTGATTTATTTGTCATTGATTTAACATGACTGAACAAAAGGAGAATGCTTCTTCTGATGGTTGTTAAATAAACTAGCATTTCACTTCTGATCACTCTGATCTATAAGAAATATTGCGTGAAGAATGCAGATGAAATGCTACGATCCCCGTGCCTTGAGGGGCGCCGTTAAAAGATTTTTGATCACTGAAAAGTTAATTCAATGTCGATCATTTACCAATTAATTTACAGTTCTGACCAAAATAAATAAATAAACTGAAAATGTATTTTGAAAAATTCCTAACTTTGCTAATCTGTAACTTTAGCAAATTTTAACGAATTTTTGAAAGTGATATCTTATTTTGATTTTAAAGCTTTTTATTTTCAATTACGCTAATAATTAGTATTTTTTTTAAGCGAGACAAAAAAATCACATTGCCAATTTTATGAAACTGTAATTTTGCATATAATTAAAAAATGCATGTATATTTAATGTCCTTCAATCTTATAATTTTTTGAAAAAACAGTTTCAAATCGCGTTTTTATGTTCTTTTAAAATGCTGAATTACGATTAAATTGATATATAACTTTTTGCAAAATGTTAAAAATTGACATAAATACAGTCTGACAAAAAGGCAGGTTATCAAAAAATTTATGGTTATAAATGTAAAATTTTTTTTTTTGCTTTGGAAAGGAATTATCTAATACTGGCTTAATCCGACACTGGTAGAATAGAATATATTCAAAATCTAGTAGGATGTGGTTATAGCTAACTAACTCTGATATAATTTGTGACAGTAGTATTCTCTTAAACCACAATCAAGTTCTTTGATAATGTTGTAGAAAAATCAAAAGAGCCTATACGACCAAAACTATATTTAGCCGATCCCCGATAGTAATCCTGGGCTGCTGATATTTTGAAGCAATCAAAAAAATCAACCAACGATTATTTAGATTATGCCTTAACTGAATTAAATAAGAGTTTTTTGTTTATAATAAATCAAATTATTTGTAAATTGTCCTAAAGTCATCACTCATGATTAAACAATTTTAAGTGCAAGTTCAACAACAGTCAATTAGCCGGTCGGTCGACTTGTTCTTGATTCACTTTGCTCTCTTTCACTTAATTAAATGCAACAACTTCAACCCCAACAATTAGCCTGGTTTGTTGTTGTTTTTTTTTTTTTATTACAATTATGACAATTATAAAACTTTATCTTTATCTAAAGTTAAATGTGAAATACTTATTTGATTTACGAAATGGGGAGAAAAAACAAATTGTACTAATTTTATTTTATAGATTGGCCTTGATTGATTGGTAAGCAGCGCCTACAAAAAAATGGGGCAAATTGGGCAAATGTGATTGATTGATTGATTCAGACGGAATGTGGGGATTAGGCAAGGTTGCCTAAAAGCCGCAAAAGACAATATCAAATAGAGATATATGTATATATACATATCTACATATGTAAGCATGTATGTATAGAGAAAAGTACAGCACACAAATTGAGCAAAATATACATATGTATGTATGTATGTATGTGTGTATGTATATGCTTAAGAATGCCAAAGACCCAGACCCGAGGCCGAGGACCAGGCACAGGCCAGACCATGGCCAGCTGCAGCAGCCGCAACGACTTCTAATTGCCATGAAAGGGAGAACAAACAACAATGTGCAGACAGAATGCATACTGTGTGTGAGTAGGGGGTAAAGAGGGGAAAAAATGGACCAACTTGGTTTGGCAAATATTATTATATTTTGCTTATATGACCCTCTAACTCTCACTCTATCTCTTTCATTCATTCAATAAGTCTCTCTCTCTCTCTTGCTTCTTTTTCTCTCCCCCTCTCTCTCTTCTATCGTTCACTATAAAGAGTGTATTGAAATAAAAATGTACTAAAATCATTTTTATCTTTTGATTATATAGGTTAATAAGATCTGAGTTAAGTTTTAAGTCGATATAATAAGAAATAATAAAAAAAATATGCTCCTAGATTTCCATTAGAAATTTAAACAATTAATTTAAATGTGTATGGTGTAAATGAGTAAATGTAAATAGTAAATGAGAAGAATTCATATTTTATTAGGGAGCGGGCTTGAGAAGCATTGGCTAGCTGGCTGATTTTTATATTCTTGCAGAGGGTATTATAAAATTGGTCAGATGTTTGTAACGCACAGAAGGAGACGTTTCCGACCCTATAAAGTATACATATGTATATATTCTTGATCAGCATGAGAAGCTGAGTTCATATAGCCATGTCCGTCTGTGCGTATGCGTTTTACTCAGCCATCTTAAGAGCTATCGGGATGAAATTTTTTTTGGGGGCTTTTTATTACCTGGGAAAAATAAAATATGAAAATTGGCAGAATCGGACCACTATATCATATAGCTCTGGAGGAAATATGCGTCTAAAAGGGAAGAAGAAATTGAAATGATATTTGAAAGGTTCTGTGCATTAATGAATTGAGATACAGAAAAAGAGTTTGGAACATGTAAAAATATTATGGCCATGGACTGCAAGGATATACATATAAACTTCGGGACAGCCGATGTCAGCTTCTTTGATATTTTTTTTGTAATTTGTTGATGCTGCAGTTTTTTTTTCTGTTTTTTGTTCCACTTGTGTATTTTTGGCCATCAGTGCATTTGTTTAAGGGTGGAAGGGGTAGGGGTTTTCGTGCATTGGCATCTCCCTCGCTCTTGAGCTATCTCATTCTACCTGTGAGCGTAGTTTGATTTCAACTTTAATTGTGATCATAGTTAGCGTTATTATTATTATTATTTCTTTAAGTTTTCTCTTTATGTGCAATGGCTCTCCAACTGTGGCGACCTAACGGGTTGCCTAATGAGCAATCTCAAAAGAGGAATGCGGTTTAAGTCAGCAAGTGAGCGACAGACAGCAAGAGATAGAGATAGACATACCAATAGAGAGAGAGGCTAAAACGTGCTTTGCCTAAGACCCTATTTAGCCTAGTTTACGACCACAGAGAGCAAGTGACAGAGAGAGAGAGAAAGAGCCAAAGTCAGGCTTTTAGCACGTCGCACCTGTAAAAAGATAAAGAGAGAGAGGGGGAAGAGAAATTCAAAAGTAGCACCGACTTTTTGTACCCTGCTGCATCAGGTGTGCACAATGGTTTGGGAGGGGCCAAATCCTACATACATATGTATGTATGTATGTCACTCTATCACACACACTCCCTCAATATTTTATGCAAATTCCTAGCAATTCGGCAACAATTTAGCATTTTTTTTAACGACTTGACACGCAAAGGAATACCCTTTTACAGTTTGAATGAAACTGGGTCCAAGACCAGATTATGTAAGAATTTTTAAGTGGGCGTGTTGTATATGTGTGTGTATGTTTGTAGGCTATAAAATTTAAATGCGGTTTTTTTTTTTTATTCTTATTAGTATTTAATTGGTTCTTACCTTTGACAGCCTCGTAGTATCCCAAATCCAGCGTGAATGATTTATGTCAATATCCTTGGGCAGACAAAAAACCAAAAAACTATAGATGTATTTATGTATGTTTCTATCTCGTTCTCGTTCCCGTTCTCGATCAATCTCTTTCTCCTTGTTTCTCTTTCTGTTACACACACAAACGCCGTGAATTGAATTTTTATTTATTTTTCACTCTATTTGCTTGTTTACGATCTTTCTCTTCCTTTCCCTCCGCAAATGATGCTGAAAGACCATGAAACGCGTAAGACACGAAGATGTAGTTTAACAAAAAAAAAAACAAATGAAAAAAAGCACCAAGTTGAAGAAGTTGGTGGAAAAACCGGAAAGTTGTTGTTGTTCTTTTTGTTGTTGTTGAAGTTGATGAAGAGAAAGAACACAAAAAAAATGGAAAAAAAATAAAAGAAGGGAAAACCATGGAGACACTCAACGAAATCTGTACACGCTTTCCGATCTGCTAAACTCGACCGATTTGTTAAAGAAATCTAGGCTATATAATTTTTATTTTATTTACACATCTTTAAGTTGATCCAGAATATATATGTACATATATACATATGTATACAAACATATATAATCTAATTTGAAGACGCTTTTTATTCCGGCCAAACTTAATATACGGGATTTTTTTGTACCAAAGAGTATAAAAAACAGAAAACAAAAAACACTCAAGTGTTAAAGGCGCAAAGATGAAATCTTGAAAGAAAAAAAATTGTGTATTTACAAAAGAAATTCCAGTTCTTGTTGTTTTTTGTTTCTTTTCTTTTAGTTTTTTTATGTTGCTGTTTTAATTTATGCTGAAGAATTTTTGTCACTCGTTGCGCTTAGTTTTTGTTTTTTTTGGCTTGACCTTAATAACAAGCGTAAAACCAGATTTCAAGCTTCATTTTTTTTTTGGTTAACAATTAGAATTAGCCGCGTTCCCAAAACGCCGGCGCAACAGCCGCAACGCCAGCCAAGTCAACAACAAGAAATAGAGCAACAGGTAAAGGCAAATATATAACAAAAAATATGTGGAAATAAATACACACACACGCGCGAAATTAATACGTTACATTTTACTGAGGTTGTAGAATTTTTGTAGTTTAATACAATATTGGCAATTTGAATTTCTTGTTTTGGCACTTCTTTCGGTTAAATTTTCACTTTGCGTTGCGCGCTCATTTCCACCCACGTCTTTTCCACAAGAGAACAAAAACAACAATACAAAAAAAAAACAAATCGAGTGATGGCAGCAGCATCGATACATCATCAACATTTTTGAACATCGATTATTATCGACGATCGATATTTCGGCTTTTTATCCCCTTATTTTCTCATCCCCTCTTTTTTTGTGATGTTAAAATAGTGGGATCTGTTAGCCGTAGAAGTTCACGGCAAAGTGCAATAAAAAATATGCGCCAGCCCTGGATATATTTAAAATCTGGTCACACTTGTTCGTTCTTACGCGCAACTTTGTTTATTTTTATTTGGAATAAGTGATAAAATGTTTCAAAAAATTCTGAGCCTTCTAATTTTCTTTGGTTATTGCTACAGCGCCATTTCGCAGGTCCCAAGCCACACATGCAGGCAACTTTTAGCCGAATTGGGCGATTCACAAAGCAAATTTGTGTACTGTGTCACCAAACATTCGGTTCCTGTAGCTCTTTGTGTTGGCTGCCAGCCTCTTCATGAAATTATGATCAACCATTACCAGACTTTGACGTCGATTGAGAACTGCTCTAAAATCTATTTAAACACAGATCGTATAAACATAGTATCGACTACTCAGGAGGTGCTAACCTATATGTGGAATAAGGCCAATTGCGATGGTTATATACATTGCATATCGCTTCTCAGATGGAATCTCTTCATGAAGCTATCTTAATTTCAGATTGCTTTCGGGGAAACCATACAGTACACTATGATGAATTGTGGACTACATTCAATACTTGCCTGGGCGAACATCCAAAGTCCGAATGTGCCAACTGCAAAATCGACTATCTTACCTTAAATAATTTCTACCTTGAAATGGATAAGGCTAACAAGGGACGTGTGTGCTTTGATATTCAGGACCGTGTAAGTCGAATATGGTTCACTTTATTGCCTAATTGCCATAAAGATTGATTGCTTGCAGATGAATCGCACTCGCCTAAAATGGTCCGATGAATTAATGTGTTGTCAACGCGAGGTTAAAATGACGATATTCCTCATCACCGTGTGCCTGGTTGTCATTCTACCCATTTGTATATTCTACTGCACAGCCGTCGTATTGACCAAACGACGTGAGGCCCAACACGGGGTGATCAATCATGTAACACCTGAACTAGAAGAACCTGCTCCATCGACATCGGCCTTAATAACTGCTGCCATCTTGTCCACACCCCCTGAGCAATTGTCGGAGGAACAAGGCCAACTTGTAAAAATAGCCGATGAGTATTCTTCCGATGATGAGCTTATTCTTGGCTAGTAATGGCAACTTGGATTGTTATTAAAGCCACTTGTATTGTACTATTTATAAAAAAAAGTCCAAAGTAATTTGTTTTATTCGAATATTGAGAACGTTTATGGATTATTTGATAATCAATTAAACAAATTTTGTACGCCAATATCCAAGGGATAATATGGCTTTACAAGTTTAGAAACTTTACTTTAAAAAAAAAAGATGCAATCCTCATAACCCCTTTGTTATATTCGACAATGACTCATCAACCGAGTAATGGACTCGGCATTTATTGCGAGTTTACCATTCGTATTGATCCTATCAATACAAAGATATGAGTTTTCTGTTCAAATATGTTTTTTTTTTTAATATCTCGCATTTATATTGAAAACACACAAATTTTCATTCACACACGATTCAAGGCAAAATAAAAATCAAAACATAAAAGTCGAAAGTTTATGCAATGTGATTGACTTTTTCACATAAGCCAAGGGAATGTGCATCCTTAAGTCATTTCATCAGTCTCAAATTCTCTCTCTTTTGGCCATAAATCCTTACTTGGTTGTTGTCCTTTCTTGCAGGGGCTCTGTAATGAAAAGCAAACAAACAAAAAAAAAAAAAAAAAGCGTCCACATTCCTAGCCACTGTCCGAAATTGTCCGAAAAATATCATTTACTTTACAGTCTTTTTGAAAGCCTCAAAATTCTTTTGTTCGTTTTGCTTGTTGTTGGTTGTTTCGTGTTGAAACTTGAAGTTTTTGAAATGCAGTTTTGTCTCCGTTTTTTTCAAACAGTACGGAGAGGAATTCTATTGACTGGACGGAGGTCCATTGTGAGTGAATAGATGATCCAAAAATAAGTAATAAGGCTAGAATCTTAGAATCTTGAGGTACAGAGCGAACAGCAGGTGGTACAGTTGAGATTGAGTGAGTGAGTTGAGGGCGCTGTTTTGTGTGTCCTTACGATTAAGTGTCGTTCAAAATGTACATATACCCTACACATAGATATAGATAGATAGATGGATATGTATGTACATATGCATCTGGATATATATATAAATCATATATATATATATATATATGTATATATATATATGTGATATGTAGATGTAGTTAACAAACTTTTCAGTTTTGTTTTGCGTTTTTGATTACTTTTTGTTGGCTTTTGGTTTATACCAAATGAAATTTTGTTTTTTTTTTTTTGCATAAGAAAGTCTCTTGGATTTCAATTTGAATTCGATTCGATTGGATTGAATATTTCGATGTTTTCGATATTCCTTGGGTTTTGTGGTCCAACTCTCATCGTTTTTCTTTTTTTAGTTTTGCTTTTTTTGTTTTGCTTTTGGCCTTGTTGAAGGGGGGGGAGTGGGGTGGTTGATTTGCTTTTGTGGTAGGGGGAAAGGGGCGAAGCACGGGGACCAAAATATATTTTGAAAGGGGGTCAGGCAGCGGGACACACACACACACATAAAAATTGCACTGCTTTGGATTTGCACAGTTTAAACGGTACGTTGTTCTTGTTGTTGCTATAGTTGTTCTTGTTGTAGGGTTAGTTTGTTGTTGCAGTTGCAGTTACTTTGTTGTTGTTGTTGTTTGGGCGTCTTTTGATTTCAGTCTTTTTGGTTGTTGTTGCTTTTTACGTTTTTAAATAAAGTTCCACATTTTACATAATATTCTCTTATTTCATTTTTCTCATTTTTTTTTTTCGTTTAAAATATTTTTTAATTAGATTGATTTTTCTGCTTGAATTTGAAATTTGCTTATTTCGTAAGTTTTGTTTAAATCTTATAAAGAGTTTTTTTTTTGTTTTTGTGGATAGTTGATTTTGAGAGGGGTGGGTGGGGTGTAAGGGGTCATAGTTTAATTTTTTTTGTTTTATGGGGGGTCGATTTCAGGGGGCAGTAAACAAGACAGACAGACAGAGAGTAAGTGTGAAAGAGATAGGGTGAGGGGCGGGATGATAGAGATAGAGGGAGAGAGAGAGACAGAGAGTTGGAGTGTTGTGTATATCGTTATAAGGGAGGAGAGGCGGCTCTATGCTGCTTCATTTCACACGCGCGCACACAATTTCTGGTGAGGATTACACAATTAGCCGATTAACAACAACCGATCTCAACGCCTGGTATCCCGATAACTCCGTTGGCCACCACGAAACGGACGCGAATCTCGCGAAGATCCACCGCCGACTCCACTCCGATTGCCGCCGCCGCCGCTGCCTCCGCCGTAGTCGCGTCGTCGACTGCCGGCTGAGCCATTATTATCCCGACTGCGATAGGAACCCGGACCGCCACCGCTGCGATCACCAGATCCTGAGGATCCACCACTAACGCCACCAGCTCCGGCAGTGACTGCGACTCCAGCAACCCCATTGCTGCCACCATTGGCCGCCGCTCCATATACACTTGGAAATCCTGGAGGAGGAACTGTGGGCAAGCCAGCATTCTTCCAAGCGGCAAAGTCCTCATAGCTTGGGGCCTTGTCGAATCCTGGCGGAGGTGGCCGCATCGGTTGCGGTGGTGGGTAATCTGGCAGCGGTGGTGGTCCAGGACCATCGTAATAGCGCACAGGAGGCGGTAATTGTTCATACATCGATGCATTTGCACCTGGAGGCACTGAGCCGGCTGCACCCCCCGTCCCTGCCCCGGGCAGTGGCAGCTGGGCGAATGGTGGGACAAATGGCAGCGGCGGCAGCTGGCCATGCATGTTTCTCATGTAGTCCGCCACATAGGCTTCTGCTGCAGCAGCCGAGGACATGTAGCGCTCCCATGAGGGCAAGGTCATGTCGCCAGCTGCGCCGCCACCAGGAGCTGCACCACCCATTTGCCGATAGGGCGATCCGTTTCTCTTGAAACCACCGCCTGGTGGATAATTATGATGATGACGATAAGGACGATGATGGTGATGTGGTGGTGGTCCTCCTCCCCCGCCGGCGCCACCATGATAGCTCCTCTTGTGGCGCATGGGACCAAGTTGACTGCCGCCTCCACGGACGCCATGTCCTCGAGAAGACAGACTTCTTGGCGCTTTATAAATTACATGAATACCCTTCTCCCTCATCACGCGTGCCGTCTCTTTGGATTTTCTCAAAATCGGGGTCAATTCAATTTGCTCATCTTCGGGGAATAGCCGACACAGTTCTCCGCCGATCTTCGGTTCAATTTCCTGTCCGTCTCGGCCAATCTTCACCGGCTTGCCCTCATTCCAAGAGTTGTGCAAATGCAAGGTGGCATTAAACGATAGTTCCTTGCGGCAAATCCAGTCCAACTCAATGACACCACCTAGAGCCTTGGGCGAGATGCTAGGGGGCAAAACCCAGGCCACTTGAGGAATATCCCGGCGTGACGGAGCCGCCATACGGGCAAAACCGGCGAATTTACCTGTCGGATAGATTAAATAGACGGGATTTTGGGGGGAGCGGGCATAAAAACAAGAGGATATTAAATTAAATGATTGAATCTACAACAGATCAGAATGGAATCGATGGCTTACCGCTTTCATTGACGGAAAAGATCAGCAAAACATTTCTGGCCTCTTTAAATGCCTGATTTAAATTGGCATCGTTCTGGGGCAAAGTGGCCCATACATTCTTGCTCTTGGACAATTGGACATTGTCGCTATTATTGGACTTAATCAGAAAGAAACGTGTATCTCGAAATAGATAGTTTAGTTTGGTCATGTAATCATAGGCCTTTTGTGAGTTGCCACCACCTGAAGCCCCGCCGCCGCCTTGATTATTATCATCTTTCTCAGGCGTTGAGCTCTTAGAGCTAGTTTTGCCACGCCCACTGCCAGTACCGCCATTTCGTTTGTGCTGTGTACCCGAATCCGAATCGGAGGATTCGCTGTCTGATTCAAGCGCTGGTGGAGCTGGCTGCTTTTCATCTTCGGCATCGCTAACATCGCTTTTCCTTTGCGATTCAGTGGGATTTGCAGTTGTTGTTGTTGTTGATGTTGACGATTTTTTGTGACGGGATTTTTTGGAGTCGAATTCTGTGGGTGGCGTCGATTTGGTTGATTCATTACTCGTTGTTGTTGTAGTTGTGGTTATTAATGACTTTTTTGTCTTGGATTCGCGTTGCTTCTTCTTCTTGGCACCGTTTAACTCCTCCTCTTGAGGCGAAGCCTCCCGTTTTGATTTCTTTTGTGGCAATTCCTTGACCTTGGCCTTGGTTTTTGTGGTTTTTCGCTTACCACTTGAGGATGGTGCCGTACTCACCGAGCTTATACTCGGCTCAGAGTCATCCGAGCTGGCACCGCCATTCGATTCGGATGCCTCACTTCGCGTATTAAACTCAAAATCCTGTAACTCTTCAGCTATATCCGCTTCATTTTCGTCCAGACCAAGATGCACTGCGTCCAAGTCGGCCATGTCGCGCATTTGTTTACCTTCGTCTTCTGCTGAATGAGATGAGAATGAGGCATACATACATACATGCACACACACACACGCCCATATATACGCATAATACATATAAATATATATTATATATGTATGCACATAGTATATACATATACACGCACACACAATACACACATACAGAAAATGGTAGAGAAAAAAGCCGATCGATTTGGACAGTGAGTAAAAAAGAATTGTCTTCAAACACTAAATAATCATCACTCACTCGCCTATGGGATGGGCAATTGGGTACATCCAATACTTGAATTTCGTTTAAAAAAACTTTTTCGCTTAACTAATTTGCTAAATTAATTCAATTTTCGTTTCTTGTAAAATTAACTTTTGCGTCGCTCAGAAAAATGCAGTTGCAGAGCTGCATTTGCGTCTGTATCGAGTAAAAGTGAACCGATAACCGCGAATATTCGATACTTATTGATGCCGCCGGCGATAACAGGTCATCATCTCGCTTACACCCGCTGCAGACAAACAAACAATAGCCGACAAGATATCGTGCAGAGTTTGTGACGTCATTCATACATGTGTACACTCATATGTAATACCAGTGATCCAGCTTCGTATTATCAGATTTCTTGCGTTATCTTCTGCATTTGCGACATGATGGCTTTTGGGTTTTGTTTACTCTCTTGCAGGCAAAATGTGCGATGTGAACCTATTAACGTTGCCCTTGTATTTGGTGGATAACAATGATCTGGAGCTACAACGCTGCTATTTACCACAATCTGCGTCCGACATTAAAACTAATGGCTGGTGCCGATGCTGGTTTTCCGATGGCAGTCATTCAATTTGTTGGGTCAGTCAAACTCGTGCGGGCAGTGAGACCTGTTGCTTCTTAGACAGCATGGTCAGTTCTAAGCCCCAGCTTGTGGTGACCAATCAACATCTGACTAGAGTAGAACCACTTTCACTGGCCACAGAAACTGTGGAGCAGGTGGCCTGTGTGCTGACCATAAGCGAGAGATTCCTGCAAACAAACACTCACATTTCTTTGGATGAACTGCGAGAGGATTTACGCATATTTCTGCGTCACCTTAAGCTAACTAAAAATTGTTATGTATGGCACGAACGGCTTCAAAGGATGGGCATAGCCAGTGTGGAAATCTTCAAAGTTTCTGGCCTGCAGGAGAGCGAAATCTTTGAAATGGCAGAGAAGACTCTTCTGCTCGTAGTGGATATCAAATTGGAAATGCCAATGGCCCTACAAGAACATACCAAATATATTAGTTCCAGCTTTGAGCGGGTTATGGAGGCATTGGAGGTGCAGTTAAATTTATCCAAGCGAAAGTATTCATCGAAAACGCTGCTAGTCGGTCCCATGGGCTGTGGAAAGAGCACCATACTATCCGAATTTCTGAATCGCCAACAAGTCAATTGCATTTATGTCACAGCCTCAAAAGTGATACGTTCATATCCTGGCGAAACGGAACAGGAATTAAGAAGAATTTTCCATACAGCTGAGAGTTTTCAACAGAAACTGCGTCCAAAATGTAAACCCTCCACCCACCACCATTTACAATATCAATAACCACATTGCGATTCATTTTTCTTTTTCAGTACCCATTATACTGGTCTTGGAAGATCTAGAACTGCTTTGTCCAGCTTCTGCCAAAGAATCCAACAACTCACTACGCATCTCTGCTGAACTTTATAGATTAGTGGATAATCTGCCATCAGGTATCTTGTGCCTGGCTAGCACAAGTTCTCCAGATTCACTACATGAGCAGGCTCGCAGGGCTGGAAGATTTGGTCAAGAGATCTCTATACAAATGCCTAATGAGGAGCAACGTAAACAAATTTTTCAACATCTGTTCTGCGATTTAGAATTGCCAGTCAATATGCTCGAGCATTTAGCTAGAAATACCCAAGGTTATGTACTGTCCGATATGTCCTTGTTGGCTCGTCAAGTTCACCAAAAAATGGTGAAAGAAAACTTCGCCGAATTAGAACACACTGTAAGAGAATTGTTGCTTACGCATCAGCCAAGTGCCTCTCGATCAACGGATGTACGTGTTATAAAGATGTCCGATGGATTTGAGATTATAGGCGGCATGGAGTCCCTCAAGAAAACTCTAAGAGTTACGGTTCTAGCGGGCTTAAGCCAATCTGCTGCTTTTGCCCGCTTTGGCTTAAGTTTGCCTAAGGGCGTTTTGCTTTACGGTCCACCTGGATGCGCCAAAACTACCGTGGCCAAGTGTTTGGCGAAGGAGGCAAACATGACATTCATAGCCACTTCAGCGGCAGAAGTATATTCCCCTTATGTGGGTTGTGCAGAAAGATTCATATCTAGAATTTTCGATACAGCCAGAAAGAATGCTCCATGTTTGATTTTTCTAGATGAGATCGGTAAGTTGGATGATCTAAGAAATGTATACCCCAAAAAATTAACTCAAATCTTTGCAGATTCACTTGTTGGCCGTCGTACAACTACTGGAGGAGGAACTGGTGGAAGTGGCCAAGTTCAAATGAGAATTCTCTCCACATTACTTACCGAAATGGATGGGATTGTTGGCGACCAAAATCAGCATCATTTATTAGTGGTGGCCGCAACAAATCGTCCAGATATGATAGATGATGCCTTGATGCGTCCCGGACGTTTTGATAAGCTCATTCATGTTCCTGCTCCAGATTTGGAATCTCGTTTAGCGTTGCTCAAATTGCAAGCGAAACGGATGCCTTTCCATTGCGATGTGAATCTAGAGAATATAGCTAAGCTTACACCGCGTTATTCTGGAGCCGACTTGTGTAATCTCTGCAATGAGGCTGCCATTGAGTCTATTCAAAGAGATTTCGATGCTACGGCAATTGAGGGGCAGGATTTTGAAAAGGTTCTGAACAGACAAATGTCATCGCTGACTCAAACGCAAATCGATGCTTATTATAAGTTTGCTTATAAATTTCTGTAATAAAATTGACATCTGACGTTTTTGAGGGTCTAGATTCTAGACTCTAGAAGTTTCCAGTACTAGATTTAGATACCCTTCTCTTTCACATAAAATGCATGCTCTCTCTGTCCTTTTAATGACAATTTTCTGCAGAAAAATAAAAATATTCTTTTCATATAATCTTTACAATAAATATTCTTTCTTAAAGAATTATATAGGAAAACATTTATTTAATCTGTCAACATTAAAGCCTAATTAAAGACCAAAATACAAATTTTTTAAAAATAACTGAAATATTATCTTAGCTATTATTTTAGTGTTGACTGAAAGATAGCCAATTATTGGCTATTTATAGCTGCTTTTGATTTCGATTATTACTCAACACTAGTCAGTGCTGAATTTCGATATTCATTGCGACTGTCAAATAAAAAACAATAATATTAACAATAAACATTAACCGATAGAAGTGACTCACCGGGAAGAGGAACCATTGTCGCAATGGCAACTGATCCCATAAAAGAAGCAGCGCCGCCCAGCTATGAAGAGGTCATGAACACCACTTCGCAAGGTAAAGTGAATTTCAAAAGTTCTAGAAAAATGACTGGGGATATTCATATATACATACGTACATACATACATACATATGTAAATATTTACGTGCGCATTTTGCTTTTTAGGTCTCATAGCAGGAGTGCATCATGGTGAAGCGACGGCTCCGTCTCCTAATATGCATGTGCCAACATATGGAGCATTCGAAACGACACCAGTGAGTGTAATCGTGCAGCCAGCGCCAGTGGCTATGCCCACAGAAATTATTGTAATAGGAGGGTGTCCGGCTTGTAGAATTGGTTACCTGCAGGATACCTATTCGGCATTGGGCGTTTTTTGTGCCATCTTCTTTTTTCCTGTCGGCTTGCTATGCTGTCTAGCTATGCGAGAGAAACGCTGCAGTAATTGTGGAACGGTTTTTTAAAACCAATGAGCAATAAGAGGATTGATATGGATATTGGTTAGAAATGTATAGGAGTATAGGAGAAGAGAAGTCGGAAAAGGCAATACAAATTGGCATTCAAAATGCTCATCGCAAATATACAAAATAGCTTTTCCTTGTGACTAATTTTTGTTTTTATTTATATATGTACATATATACATACATAAGTATATATGTACCTATGTATGTATGTACATACATAGATTCACAAACTATTATTCGTTGTTAATCGTTAGCTTTTTAATCAGTAAACCATTATCTGTAAATATGTAAGCAGTCAGATTTATGTCAAGTCTCTCTTTATCTTCCTCTTTTAGACTATAGAAATATTCTCTTTATGTACATATATACATATGCATATGTACATATATGAATGTGTATATGTCCATCCAATGTTGTTGACGAGCCGCGCTTCCGTTAAATTTAATTGAAATATAATGGGGGAGGTTTTAAATTACGATGACCGTTTTACTTGTTTCAGTTGATGCGAACGACTAAGAACCACCCTGTAAGTTTTGAACTCACAGAAAGTAAGGGAAAGTCTTGTGATAGTTGCAGAATGTACGAAAACTTAAATTTGATAGCCAACTTGTATGTAAAATTAATGAAAATTGTTATACTAAATAGAGAGAGTCCTATTTCGCAATATTAAAACATGAACCAAGTGACCTAATTTAAGAAAGATTACAAAAACCCATATATTGGATATAGCTATTAACACTTGGACATTCACATTACATATGTATATATTTTTGGTATCAAATTCTAATATACATATGTGTATATCTATATATTGACATTTGCCAAGGATATACAATTTAAGCATTTCAATTCATTGTTTAGGGAAAACCATAATTGTGAAAGATTTGAAATGATCATGTTGGTGCAAGTAAAACTTAATATCAATGTGTATAATCATAAATAAACGAAATAGAATAAAATAAAAAACAAACCGTTACATCTGAACCAGAAATCTAATTAAATATTGTTTGAAAAATGAATTTATAATATTTAAATAGATAATTTGGATTGTATGACATATAGGTACACATATCTGTATGATTTAACTGATATGCCCACCTGTTGGATTTCATGGCCATAGGGTAAAATAACAAATATTCGTCGGCATCCGGCAACATCCGCCGTGTCAGCATCTTTGAGATGTGCAGGCAGTCGCAAATGTCTCGCTTTATCGGCATCATGTCTATAATTTGTTTATCGCTTTGCATGTTGGTCCTCCTTCTTCTCTTGTTGCTCTCCGACGTTGGATCTGCCCGTCACAATGTTGTGATGGTTATCTTTGATGATCTGCGTCCAGTGTTGGGCGCCTATGGCGATACTTTGGCCCGTACACCGTACATAGATGCCTTTGCCAAGGGAAGTCATCTATTTACCCATGCCTATAGTCAGGTTAGTAAATGTTTGCCATCGTCTTTCTATTCCGATATTAATTCCAGTTTCGTTTTAGCAAGCTCTCTGCGCTCCCAGTCGAAATTCTTTACTTACTGGCCGTCGTCCGGATACTTTGCATCTGTATGACTTTTATAGTTATTGGCGAAATTTTGTTGGAAATTTCACCACATTGCCGCAATACTTTAAAGATCATGGCTACTATACATATAGCTGTGGGAAAGTTTTTCATCCTGGTCTATCCTCTAATAATAGTGATGATTATCCCATGAGTTGGTCAGTGCCACCATTTCGGCCACGCACCGAACAGTTTATGAACTCACCAGTGTGTCCGGATGGCAATGGTATCCTCCGTAAGAATCTAATATGTCCGGTGCAGTTACAAACGCAACCGTATAAGACTCTGCCGGATATTGAGTCCGTTTCGGAGGCATTACGTTTCATTGAATCGCATAGAAATCAAAGAAAACAACAGCCATATTTCTTGGCCATGGGTTTCCATAAGCCACATATAAATTTTCGTTTTCCCAAACAATTTCTTCACAAATTCGATATCTCTCAGTTCTTTAACTATACAGAAGATAATGTTAAGCCACCGGATATGCCACCAGTTGCCTGGAATCCCTATACAGATGTCAGGGCTAGGGATGATTTTAAGCATGCAAATATATCTTTTCCATATGGCCCTATTTCCAGACATCAATCGGCCCAGATACGTCAGGCGTATTACGCTTCTGTATCGTATGTCGATGATTTATTTGGTAAACTAATTGAGGGTCTAGATTTGGAGCAAACAGTGGTCATGGTTCTGGGCGACCATGGTTGGTCCCTTGGCGAGCATGCCGAATGGGCGAAATATAGTAATTTTGAGGTGGCTCTGCGTGTTCCTTTCATACTGCGCACTCCGGAGTTCCCCCTAAACGAGATGAGGCGGTATCACGGCATTACCGAGTTGCTGGATGTCTTTCCCACTCTGGTGGACTTAGCCCATTTGCCAAGATTACCGCCATGCAATGGCAACCGAAATATTCTCACCTGTGGCGAGGGCAAAAGTTTGTATCCCCAATTGAAGGGTTTGCATTTGGGTAAGTTTTGCAACTGGCCATCCCAAAAAGAGCTAAACATTTTGGAATTGTTTTAAGGTGACAACTTTGTGGCTTTGAGTCAATTTCCACGACCTGGAATGTTACCCACAAAGCATCCAAATAGTGACAAACCAAAATTGCGTAATATCAAAATAATGGGATATAGTCTGCGCACCGATTTATATCGTTATACATTATGGATACGATTTCATGCTCATAACTTTAGTCGAGGTTAGTTTAAAGTCTTTCAGACTATTATTAAGTTTAAATTGAATTCAATTTAATGTTTGCAGATTGGAGTGATATTTATGGTGAGGAATTGTATGATCATCGTTTGGATTCTGGTGAGGAATTGAATCTGGTGCCAATGCCCGAATTCGATGATGTACGTCAAAGACTTCGACGACGTCTGATCGAAGCCGTAGGCAGCTAGAAGATATCACAATTCTCTCTCTCTCTCTCTCTCTCTCTCTTTCTCTGGTTTTTCTTATGCATAAATTTATAATAAAAGCAAAATACAACAAAACAACACAATGTTGTCTCTCACTTGGGGAGGAGGCAGAGGTGCTGGTGGTGGAGGAGGAAACGAATCAAAAATCTGGTCGCCATAATTGGAATTTAATACTTCCGGTTTGAATGCTGCACAACGACAGCGACATGAAAGGCATTGCCTGGCCTGGTCTGGCCTGGCTTGGATTGGCTTGGGCTGCCTGCCTGCATATTTTTCGCTGTAATTCGCTGACAACAGCAACAATCCATCCCTCTCTATACCCACCCTCCCACCACTCCTCCTATCAGCCCCTAGTCCATTCAGTAAAATTTCAGACGCTGCGCGCATGCGTGACTTGTGTCCATTGCCTTTTTGGTTTCATTCGTTCGTTGGTTGGTTGGTTGGTTGTTGTTGTCTTTTTTTTTGTGAATTTTTGTGAATGAAATTTCATTCAACGTTGGCGGCGTTGCGTTGGCGTTGACGTTGACGTTCACATTGATGGTGCGGCGGCAACAGCGACGCCGACGCCTAAAATTGGAGACAAAAAAAGAAACAAATACCAAATGAAACCTCCAACTGGCTTTCCAATTGACTGTTGCCAGGCAAGTGAAAATGCTGTTGGCTTTTCGATAATTAAATCTGTCATTTAGTTGATGGAAAATGTTGTCCAAATATGATGATGACTGGCCACAACAAACCTTATACTTGCAGTCGAGAACAGTGTCCAAAGGGTTGGGGTTGGGCATGGTCATCTTTAAAAGTGATTTAATTACCCATTAGGAGAATCTCTTGTATTGCATTTTGGGCCGTATGATGTTATTTGGCCATTGCAAATGCAACTCAATATGCTTGCACACTCTGCGTATGCGTAATATGTGGTTAGCACTCAAATTTCTCCCTCAGCGTACACCACTAGATGGGTAAATCGTTGAAATTTGAAAGCTCAGCCAATTGCAATCAACTAATGAATTCAAATTAGCTATGTCTGTCTCCTAATTGTATGAAAATATTCGCATGCCTGAACATCAATTGGTTGATTGATCTCATGATTTCAACTTGGTACAATTTTATTTTTACTCTTAATGCATTATATGTTTTTATTTATTTATTTATTATATCCTTGCAGAGTGTACAATTAATTCAAATTAAATTAATTTGATGTCAGCCTTCTTATTTTGTTGAAGTTTGCCTTTGGGCATAAAATATCAATTTATGAAATTGAATTGTAAAGGAAAGGCAATATATAATTTTATCGATTTGACATAAAAGATGGAGATCGTCTATTATTATTATTCTTAATTTTTGGCAAGTTCTGTCCTGGGACAAGAATTTGGAACTCCACTCATGATAAGATACAAATATTGAGATATAATATTAAGATGGATTTTGTATTTGTAGGCCATTATCCTATTAAAAAATGGAAAGAGAAATTGTCTTATGGAAGGAACTTTTCTTAAACATATGAATAATTTAGAGTAATGATAAAAACAAATGTGCGTATTTTCTCCTATATGTACATATATACATACATATATGTATATATATATATAAATCAAACATTACCTGAGACTAAGATTTATGTGGATTCATTAGTTAAAATATTTACCACTTCGTTACGCTAGAATTCCTGAATCCCCACCCAATTAGAAAGAAAAACCTCCTTTGCCTAAACCTCACCTTAACTTTGAGTTTAGCTTACCTCACCTTCTTTGGCTGTCATAGCGTTTCCGTTTATTTTTGGTTTTCCCTGTATGTAATTCATTTTCTTTACCGTTGTATTGTTGACAGCGCTTTTCTAATTCGCGCAAAAGGTGAGGCATAAGGTAAGGTAAGGCAAGGCAAGGTCTCTCCTCGGGGAACTAGGGACTAGGTGTGTGTGTGTATGTTAGTGTGTGGAGTGGCTTAGTTTTTTTTTACGGCTAACCGCAGGAATAGTCAAAGCGCATGTATACATACAAATACATACATTTGTACATATGTATGTGTATGCACTATAATAATCTATGGCACTTTAGAGGTTTAGCCCGATAGATAGATAGTTAGATGGAGGTTGAATATAGTGGTAAAATGTTAGACAGACTGGCTCTAAAATCATATCTCTGTGTTTGCTTTTTCCACATTCAAGCCCACGAAATGTTTTAAAGTAAATACCAAGAAAATAATGCGCGAATACAACTTTAATTTGAATTTGTAGGTTGCCCCGTTTGCCGTTTTATTTCTAAGCAAACTTGAATGCGTGGGCGTCTCAAACGAAATTGCAAAAGATGCGTAGGTAGTCTAAGAGGCAGGCAGTCAGGCAGTCAGGCAGTCAGGCCGGCAACTCAGACCGCGTCTGAGACCGGGTCTATGTCTCACTACCATACCAAAAGGTGTGCGTGTGTGTGTGTGTTTTTATATGATGTGGGATATAGTTCATCAAGAGACTCTAGCTGATTTTAGGTAAACTCAAATCATTTGAACTGAACTGAGATGCCCGTCTCAAAGCTCCAAGCTTGAAGAGTGTAAATCGAGTTGTCTCCGGCTGGTCGATCCGTCGGTCCGTCGGTCGCTCGCTTGGTCGGCCTCCCGCTGTAAATAAAAAAAAAAAATGCTAATTTTCGTTGACATGCCATAGTTTGGCTAATGACGAAGGTTGTTTGTGAGTTGACGCCGTTGCCAAAAAGACAACAAACGAACACAACTCAAAATCCTAATATGTTTAGATCTATCTAAACAACGACCTCAACAATACCCTACAATAAAGTTAGTGCCGGATTAGCCATATAGCAGGATTAGCAAGTGCTGATTTTCGATCACTGAAAAATTGATTTAATGTTCATTCATTTACCGAATAAAATTAATCTAAAATTTTATTTCAAGAATTCTGAAATCTTTTAAAAACTCTTAAATTTTTTTTTTAAAACTTGTATCTCATTTTTAAATTCAATTTTGAATTGAAATATAAATCAGGCTAAATATGAAGTTATCCTTTCAAGGGAAACAATAATTACCAATAAACAGCAAAGTATTCGAATATAATTTAATTTCATGAAATTAGATAATTTAGTCAATTTTTAAAGTGTTTGAAAAAAAATCCATAGAACTAAATTTTTAGTTTAAAAATTTAAATTTATTTTCAAATGTTCAATGTGTTTAATGTTTAATGCCGTTTTAAAATATGCTAAATTGCGATTTAATTGATATATAACTTTTTGAAATCTGTTAGAAATTGGCTAAAATATAGTCTATAAAAAAGGCAGATTAAACAAAAATTTATGTTTAAAAATTATAAAAAAAACTATTATCTTAGCGAATCGTTTAGGACCGATTTTCATTCGTGTTCTAACTTTCACATTGGAAAGTGATTTTGTTATATTCATTATGACCGCGAAAACGTATAAACGAAAACGATTTTGAGGCATAATCACATAAGCTTAATGGGGTAAAAATGTATAGAATTTTGTTGTCATTTTACCTAAGTAAGTCTTTATATTATACATGTTATTAATAACCGGAATATTTGTTTCTTAAAAAAATGTATAGATATTTAAGGATGTTTAAACTATAACTTATTTAATTCAAAAGATACTAGGTTTTGATCAATGCTAAAAAAAATGTTAAAAACGTTTAAATAAAGTTTTTGATTCGGGCTCAAAGTATAGAAGATAATTTTTGAACCATTTTGTTTGACTTGGTTTGAATAATATTTACTTTTAAATATTAAACTTAAACTCTGTCTTAAATAATGTTAAGAAATGTATCTATCTTTTTATAGGGTATAGTATCTATGTATGTATATATATAAACTGGTTGCTGCTGTGTGAGTGCAAAGAGATTCCGAGGCGAATGGTAGTAGTAGTAGAAATAGTAGTATTAGTAGTATTAGCCGGTCTAGGAGGGGAGAAGTGCCAGTCCGAGAGAGCTTACACCAAAATAGAGAAAAAAAAAATTTCTTTTGATGGAATTTCCATGAATTAATGTTGCTGCCGGATTATGTCCACCACCAACAATCATCATCATCATCATCATGATCATAAGCTTGTTCGGTTATTGGATGTTCGGGTTCGATTTGCTTCTCCTCAGGTGTCTGTCAATTTATATGCATTATACTATAGGTATATACGATTTTTATGCCCAAACAGATGTCAAGCTGCGTCAAGCTGGAATTTTATGTTTAGATGATTATAGATTAGTTGACTAGAAGAAAAAAAAGACACAGAAACAGAGTAAGAAACGGAGAAGCTTAAGGAAGTGGAAGAAAAATATTGTTTATTACCATTTAAGAAAATAGGTTTAACAATAAATCGGTCGATCCATTAAAGCATTATCTGTTATGAGAATATTTTTTGATTCAAATAGGATATGTCCCCATAGATCTTAATATTTCCGATTTCTGCAGATTGTTTATTGTTTAAGACAACTTCATCAGACTTAGAAATTATTATTGGAAATTATGCTAAGGTGTGGTAAGGAGGGAGTATCTTTTCTCTTTAATAGAAGATTGTTTGATCTCTTTTTAAAAAGGACTTCTATATAATTTCATTTTTTTGAAGGAAACTAAATTCAATTTTACTCTACTTTTTATAGATTTGGCCATTTCTGATATAAATATTTGAAAGAATTATAAACATTCTATTTCATTCAATTTGTTAAGCACTTTTATGACATGTTTGAAGTTCGAGTTTATGCAACAATCTTTTTGATATTATAATTGCAAAGAGTCAGGAAGGGATTATTTGCCATTTTCTGTCTCGTGATGATTTTGATGATCTTTTTCATCTCCCTGGCATTCTGGCATTTGATCAATGTCAAGGCCTGATCACTTCATTAGACCCATAACTACTACAAACAGCTTTTGATATTTACACACACATACAAAATATTTATAAATATATATGTATATACATATGTATATATAGGTGTATACAATCGATCTTCAGCCTTGGCCAACAATGACTGCAAAATGTATTTAAGAAAAAAAAAAAACATGCAACAACAACAGGGCCAAAAAGAAATTGCTTCAGTCAGAAAACAAAAAAAAAATGTTGAATGAAATTCACGCGAGGCAACAAAAAACACAAGAAACCAACAACAACGACAAAGTGTATATATAAAAAAAAAAAAAAACAAGATCAACGTTGACCATTCAGATGGGGGAAACAATGGAGTAGAAGAAGATCGTACCCGAACCCGGCCCCTTTTGGACATCGTCTGTCTTGTAGCAACAAAATAATTTATTGAAATTCAAATTTATTATCTGAAGATGTTCCTCGTTTTCATTCTCGGGCTTGGCTTCTTTGCTCAATTCTTGATTTTTGGGTTTTTTTTTTTTTATTTTTTTCAACCCAAAACCAATTCAACTGGAATGCAGCAAACAAAAACACATATGGCCCAGAGCGTAAAACGAAACGAAACAATCAAGAATGAGTGTAGAAATTCCACAATGAGCCCACGCAGTGAGTTGGGCATGGGCTGAAGCTGAGGCAGAGGTTGAAGCTGGTGGCATGGGTATTGGGTATGGATATAGGTATGCTAAGGTAAGGTAAGGTAAGGTTAGGTTAGGTAAGGTAACATAAGGCCCAGGCCCATGACATAGCAGGCAGGAGGGGAAAAATCTGTATAATCAACGTTTAGCTGAACGGATTAAGGCAAGAGACGGTTGTTTTTTTGCTGACTGCGTTTGTTACATGTGGAATAAACAAATATGTATATATATATATATATATATACCTATACTATATACATACATATATGTATATGTATGTACATATAAGCTATGAGTGGGCGCGGCAGGCGGCGGCAACGGCAGTGGCAGCTACAGTGGTGAGAGGCTGAAAATAAGGTAAATATATATACATACATACATATGTATATATATATATATATATATATATATATGTAAGTATATGGAGATGGGGGTGAAGAGTGACCGACCGCAAACATTTTGAGAGGCCTCCCGAATACAGGCAGCCGTTGTAACGCGTGCTAAACAAGTTTCTCGATCGGTTCCAACAACGATCGGAGCAAAGCAAAGTAGAGTAGAGTGGGGTAGAGTGGGGTAGAGTGGAGTAGAGCGGGGCGGGGGAGTGCAGGGGAGTGGAGCCAGAGCACGTCTTTGTCTTTTGTGTCTTGTCTTGTGTCTTGTCTTACTTGTTGTTGTTGTTGTTCGTTTTTTTATTTTATTTTTTATTTCTTGATACCCTGCCCGCATCTGAAGTAATACTTCTTCAGAGGCTATTTGTTTATAGACAAATTCTGAACAATTCATAAATATATTCATATATTTTATATTGATTGTGCAACTTCAGTTTTAGAAACAAATGTTATCTAATGTTTCATAATTCCACAATTTTTATTTTTAAAGTGTCAATAACTTTGAAAAAAAGCCTTCGCATAAAGATTTAGATTCTACATATATTGATCATAATAATTTAGTTTTGAGGACAAACGCTATTAAAAATATTTCATAAATCTACAAGTAAAGTAAAGCGAAGTAATCAATTTTAATATTTAAAGTTACAACAACTTTGGGAAAAAGTTCTTCTCCAACTCTTTGAATCTTAACCCTTAAAAAATTTTTAAAATAAAAATGTAAGTTCATATGTCCATATACATATATGTATATACCTAAATTATTTCATTTTGTTTAGTCTACATGAAATTATATTTACAGATGAGTCAAGTAAAAAGTCTAAACACAAGGTAAAATAATTTAGTTTTAGTATGTATAGCTATCTTAAGAATTGTTATTAACTTGAATTACGAATCAATTGTTCAAATGTTGAACATTTTCTTAAACCATTTTACTACAATAAACATATGTACATAATATATGTACATATTCATATACATATGTATCATCATCAGCATTTTGGATCTTCTCTTTAGTATGGATAGAAAACTAATTGACATTAGACCCTATACAAATCCAAATAATAAATACATATTGTAATCAAAAACTTTATATATTTTAAGAAGAAAAAACATTGATTTGAATGCAATGCTAAAATCAACACTAAATAACTTATACATAAATTTGTAATTTTAATCAAAAATATATGGATTTTTAACATTTCAAGCTGGCCATAGTTGCTAGTGCTAGTAAAAACTAGTTTAGTTTATAGTTTGCAATTACGAGTATATCCCATACTAAATAAATAATAATTTTAAACATGTTGGTAGTTTTTTTTTTTGGAAATATAAACAACCTGCTCGCCCTTTTTTTTTTTTTTTTTTAAATAAGACAAATTCAAATTTTTAGGAGGTCATAATCTACACAGAAAATCTGAAGATTTGAAATCCTGGATAAGCCAAAGCACTTCTAGAATTATTTTGTGTTCTCTTTCCGCAAATTTTGAAATTTCACTCAAATTATATATTATACATAATTATATACATATATTATCTTTAATACAGGCTTAGTTTAGCACGTGGAAAATTCGCCCCGATTTTTTGTCTCTTATGGTGGAAAGAGCTAATTTTGAAGTGAAAACTGATCATCATCATCTAGTCGAACCCATGGATCTAATATAATTTTATGTAGTTTTTTTTTTTATTGATGGTCGCACCACAAAAGGTAAAAGCTGGGCAGTTGAGGGGGACGGGGTCACATGAAGAACTGAGCTGGGCTCTTTCATCGGTTCTTTGGAGTTTTTTGTTTTTATTTTCTACTGCGATATAAAAGACATTGAGAAATTGTTTTCCTTTTCAGTGGGGCGGCTGCTGATGTTCAATGTTGAATGCTGCGTCAGCTTCTTTCTACTGCCACATTTTATGATAATAAATATTTATGATTTTCTTGAGCACTCACTACTATATACATATATACTACTGAAATCGGTGACTGAAAACGAAACGACATAAAAAAAAATCCCCCTCCCCCATTTTGACCAGACAAGAGGAAGAGATCAGAGATCCAGATTCTGTGTGTGTGTGTGCTTTTTTTCTTGATTCCGCTTTTGCTACCATTGTGCCTTATTTACGGCCAAATAATTCAAATTAAGCTACGACCTCTTCACCAGATGAACCAGAAGACATATCTGTATCTGCAGTTGTATATCTCAACACCACTCACTCTCTCTCTCTCTCTCTCTCTCCCTATCTCTGTGTATGGATGACAATGGCCTGGCAAGGGGCCGCGTGCCAAAATAAAATATAATAATACAATTTTGATGAACTACATAAAAAAAAAAAAAGACAGCAAAAGAACAAGAGAGCTCGACCTCAGCAGAAATGGTTCACAGGGTTTCCTGGAAGCGATCTTTTTTAGCCTCTAGCTAAATGTTGTTGTTTTTTTTTTTTTTTTTGTTTTATACCCTTTATGAAAGGTTATATTAATTTAAACAATTGGAAATGACATAAATGTAAACAAACATATATACATAGTTTGTTTCCTTCTTCAAGAGCCAGTCGTGATCAAAAATAAAACTTAATCTAGCAAATGCAAATATCATTTATGTATATATGTATCTAGAGCATAGATATGTTCAAAAATGGACCATTTTAGATTATTAAACCAAACCTGCTGTATAGAGTCGAAAATATCGAAAGATTATCGTAGGGTATAGAAATGTCGACATGAATTAAATAATATAATTTTGGGCTTTTTCGTTCTGCCAAGCAATTTGTTTGACCCATTGCAGCTGATGGAGGTGACGTTGGGGGAGTGCGGGGGAATGGAATATGGCACAATCTTCTCCGCTCTCACCTCCTCTCTTTCAAGTCACTCTGCTGACGTTTGTGGCAAGAAAAAAAAAGTTTACAATTAAATGATTTAAACAATGTTTTGCCATTTTACGGTTTACACCTGTTTGAGGTTAAAACTATAAATATCCATGCCGTAAATAAGTATACCCATGGCCATGGTTCGAATTTATTTCCTCATCCTCAACAGCAGCAGGTTCCCTCCCCTTCCTGCCCATACCGAAGCGGCTATCCACCCACAGGGTAGCTGTATGCATGTGTGTTTGTGTATGTATGTGTGTCTCACTCTGGCCACTACCCTCAATCGTTTGCTCGATCGCTTTCACTCTGATGAAGATTTTCATTTGAATTTTCCAATTTTTACGCTTTAAATTTAATGAGCACTTCAGGTGGTAGTACCGGGTGCCGGGTATAATGTATAGGGGGTTGGAGAGGGTGTGCGCTATGTGTGTGTGTGTGTGTGTGTGTGTGTGTGTGTGTGTGTGTGTGTGTCTGTGTGATTGGTCAATGGGTGTTGGGGGATAGAGGCCAGCAGCAATTACTGGCGCCAGTTTTTCGCTTAATGTTATTTGAAATATTTTTCTTTGTGTTTTATTTGCGGAAAATTTCGCATTTGAAAAAATGTTGGGACTGCCCCCTCCTCATCCCCCGCCTAAACAAACTCACACACACTAGGTTACAAACGAGAGAGAAATGTTTAAAGTTTAAACGGTGTGCGGATATGGTAACGCCTTTCAACATTTGACAGCAATATAAAATTTGGACATAACCTCAATACGCTAATGACGTAATTATATGGATTAGAACTGTCAGAAGTACATTTGAAGGACTTGAACGTAAATCTAATACAAAGGTCTCCTACAACTACATACATAATAAAGGTCCAAGTGGACTCTCAGGTTACTATCAAATCTGAACAGACTATTCAAAAATTTTGGAATTTTTCTCTAGATCATACATAGTTTTGAATTTTTAATTTATATGTTTGTATGTCTATAGAAAATCAAATGGGGATAAAGCCCTTCTCTTCTGTTAAAGTATGGGCAAAGTCATTTTTAAAGATCTTTTAATCCACCTAACATTTTTCATCATGTGAAAGATTTAACCCTTTTGGTTTTTTGTAATTTTCATGTCTGTTTAGGTGAGATGAGTGTTCGAGGGGGCGTGGTGTAGGGTTTGGTTTGTTTCTGCATGGAAACTGCTTTTCCGCTTTCCAACTGCAAACTGCAATCTCAATTGTGGGACTATGGCTTGGTGCGGGTGCTGCGATTGATGGAATGAATCCACATAAATATGTATACAAGTATGTATGTATGTGTGTATATATGTATGTACATACATACATATCAGCATATACATACATACATTCATACACAGCACACACATTGGAGAGGAAGTGCTCTTCCGGTCTTGAAAATGATGTAAATGAAAATATGTATTTTCTTGTTGTTGTTATTGTTGCCTATATTGTTGTTGCTTTTTTTTTTTGTAATTTTTTTTTTTTATTTTTTATTTTATTTAATTTTATTTTATGAATAGATTGCTTTACGCATACAGAAATAGGCAAAGCGGTGGCGGCGGTGGCGGCGTCAGTTGATGGCATCGTCATGAAGGAATGAAAAGGGGGTTGGGGTGAGGAAGAGCTGTAGCATGGGGTGGGGGGTAGGTGAGGGGAGATGGTAGAGAGTGGAAGAGCCAGCCAAAACGATGGATGGATGGATGGTCGCTTTGGCTTGGATGAATGACTGATTGTGTATGTGTGTGGCCTCCTCACATGGATCGGCGGATCGTTGGATTGCTGGATCGGTTGGATCGTTTGGATCGTTGTTGGATTGTCGGATCGGGCCTCATGTCGCGTAGGGTTTATGTTTATCCAAATAAGCTGCGGCATTGTATAAAGTAACAACTGCCTCAACTGCCGCTGACTGCTGTGGGGTGCTAATAAATAAATCGCATTTGATGTGGATGTGCAAATGTGTGCACATACTTACAAACACACACAGACACACACACACGATAACTACTGTGCAAGGCAGAGTTTGTTTAGCTATCTAAATATGTAAGCAGATACTATAGTTTCACCTCGAATCGAATCGGGGAATACAAAAAAATAAAATACAAACTTTTCAATGTTTACATTCACAACGACTCTTGAAGGGCGCTACAAATCAATAGTTTTTTTTTTATTTTTTTATTTTTAACAATAGTCAAAGGGTTAAAAACTAATTTCAAACTTCTCTTCATTCTTTCACTGCTTAGAATACAAGGGCTCCGAAATCAAAAGAAGACTTTAGTTTCATATTGAATATATATTTATTCTTTAAATTATAATAATTCATTCAATCACAAATTTCTTAACTTGGCAAAACAAATGAAATATTAAAGTAAGTATTAAGGTATGTTTAACATTTTCTCGATCAGTAATAATTGTAGAAAAAAAGAAGCATATTTATTCTTTGATAAAAAGTAATAAAAGTAAAAAAGCAACAGTTAAAAAAAATAAACATTGTATTTGATTTAAACTAATTAAAAAAAAAAATATTTAAAAAATGACACGAAAAATATCATGCAAAAGAAAATGCAACGTTTTGTGAATTGATGAAGAATATATTTATATGTTTTTATAAGTAATCAATTTAATAATTTTTACTAGATCTAAAAATGTTTTCTTAGGTTGCTCATTATATTGGAAAAATTATAAATAAATTGGCTAAGTTTTGGTATTCAAATGGAAATTTTTAGAAAAATATTTTCAATTTATAGAAAAGATTTTAATTTTTTAGCAAATATTCTACATACTTATCGCAATGAAAAATTATAAATAAAAAATTGATTTTACTAGATTAAAACATTTATACATATGTAAGTATATCGGTAATTTGAAAAATTAAGAATAAATTGTCAAAATGGAAATCAGCTTAAGTTAAATCAGAATCAAAGTAGATTTAATAAAAATATTGCTTATTTTAAGGAAAATATTGTTAATTTTAAGAAAATGTAAATTTTAAGAAAATATTGTAAGTTTATAAAAAAAATATTGTAATTTTTGTGTGAAACTTATCTTATTGAAAATTTAGAAAAAGAAAGTTAATTTAAAAAAATATTACAAATTAAAATAAATTAATGTTTAATTCCATAAACGAAGATCATTTTCTTTGGCTATATTATTGTTTACAAGCGTGGTTTTTTCAAAATTTTGTAATATTAAAAAGATTAATTGTTTTTACAAAACAATATTTATATATATATACATACATATGTATATGTAAGCGTAAAAATACAGAAAATGCTCTAGCTCAGTTATCCATTCATTTTGAGTGTAGTGCACCCCACTCAAACATTCAAACACACACTTACACACAAACACACACATATTTATAAGTACTCACATTCAATTCGAATCCAAACTGAAAGTAATTTGATATTCAGTGAGCAACTGCACAGCAACAAAAAACCATTGTGAATGGGCTGCGTACAATATTTTTGTAGTTGTTGTTGTACATTTACATTTACATTCCCATTTGCATTGATTGTGCATGACTCTATGTAATTTTAATCACAACTCTCTCACACACACACACACATGCGCAAAGCTGTTGTAAAAGGGATTTCCTGTTATGAATATTCCATCAACATAATTATTACTTACAACTTGGCATTTACTTTACTTACTTACATATACTTTACTTGTCGTCGTCGGCTAGGCACTCTCTGATGCCCATACGCAATCATTTCCGTTGGTGGCCAGTTTGGTGTTTCGTTTCTTTTTCTTTTTTTTTACAGTTAACAGCTAATTAAGTTAATATTCGAAAGAAAAAAAACGAAAAGAGAAACGATTAATGCACATTGTACCTCCAGAATTGACCCCAAAGTGACCAGAGAAATCTTCTCTGACTCACACCCAGAGATCAGCAGAATGTATATTTTATTTTAACAGTAAAACCATAAAAATTCCTTGTCGATTTGATTAATTAATTAAAGCTCAACCCTTTTGTGTCACGCTCATCTTAAGTGTCGGCATTTGGCACTTTTAAGAAATATGTCATTACAGTAATAATCGCCTCCCGACCTCTGATGTTGAACTTGAATGAATGATGATGATTAAGCCCAATGAAAAATCATACTAAATGATATGACTCATATTCTTTACAGAAATTTGAATGCTAAAATGAAGCAGTTTTTTATTGAAATAGAAGGATCATGAAATGAATATTCTACAATGGCAATTGACGATATTAATGTGATTTAAATGATTTTTGTAGTACTCAGTCTTTAACTCTCCATTCCATGATATAACAATCCTACATAGATAGGGGAACCCTGTGCCAGAAAAGTGAACAGATTGCCTGTATAGTTATTTCCAAAAATTTTTCAATTTTATTATCAGTCAGATGTTGAATAATACATTATGCTCTATATTTTAGGCATCTGTAAAGGAGCAACTTTTCCTTCTAGGGTAAGCGATAGGCCAGAAAAATCTGCATTAATTTCAATAAATGTATAACTTTTTATAATGCCTGTAACTTTAAAATTGTCTATAAACAATGTATGCCTTGAGGACATTCCAAAATTTCTTGATCTGATTCGATAAGCGAATTTTTCGACTTATTATTGCATACTTTAGCGGAGTAAATTCAGCCCATTTCGGCCACAGTAATAATTTTATTTATTATTCATTTTTTTTTTTGTTTTTCTTTTACCTTTCTTAAGGTTTATTTTTGAAGTCCTTCTTTTTGTATCTAAATTTAGTTTTTCATAGCATACTTTTGGGAACTATGAAATTAATGATTGTTTTGTTAGGATTTATCAAATGATTTAATCTTTAATCTTTTATATGTTGGTTGAATCCCTAAAATTTAGTTTTGTTTTAAGATTAAAATTATTTATTTCTAAACCATAAATATTTTCTAAAAGTTTTTTAATGTATTTACGAAGTTAAAGCCAAATGATTTTCACTCTGTTCTTTGGTAATTTCAAGTGAATCTAACGCAAAACCAATAAAAACCGAAAAAACAAATACACAGCAACAACAACAACAACAACAGCAACAAAAATACACGTTTAATGACCTTAAAGGACGTAAGAAAAAGTGCTTAGAGATTTCTCTAGAAAACGCAAAAACAGTCGCTCAAAAGACAGAATGAAGGCAGTTTTGGAGCTGAAACTGAACTGAGGTGAAGTCCAAAGCTGGAGGCCCTCCAATACTACATACATATATGTACATACATATATACACAAACAATAACAACAACAACAACAATAACAAGAACAACAGTGCATAATAATAAAGCTGCTGTTGGCTGTTGCTGCTGCCACGCCCAGTCAGCCTTTTGCACAAGAATCAGGCACAGTCGAACAGAAAGAGACCGAGCAAGATCACTAGAGAGAGAGAGAGAGAGAGAGAGAGAGGGCCAAAGAGAGAGACTATTAGCCATAATGTGGTCTGGCCGTGAAGGCCCCTCACAAACGACGAGAAGGCAACTCGAGCATCGATGGATGCTGAAGAGAATTTTGCCAGCATGCGCGCAGCTACTGTGCATTACCTCGACTCTACAGTTCCCCCTCTCCGCCAGCCACCTATTTCCTTTGCCAGCGAACCGACCGGGGGGGACCGACCGCTCATGCTCTGGTTGGAGGTTGGGGGATCCTCAAGTCTTTGACCAGTTTGCTGCTGCTGCAGTTAAGCCGCACGCACTAAACCCAAATGACCGACCGACCGACAGACAGACAGACAGAACGAGCGACCATACGGTCGGACGACGAAGCAGAAGAGGAAGGCTTTTGTATTTGGTTTATTTGTCTGTCGTGTTTTTTTTTCTTCTTCTTTCTTTCTTTGATTTTTTTTTTTTTTTGTGTACAGGTTTTCTTTTATTCATTATTGTATTTTTTTGTTCACCACCGTCATCGTTCACACACACACAATCACACACCCAATGTGTGTGTGAGTGTGTGTGTGTGTGTGTATTCCCGGCTGTGGCTACTGTGCTACGCTTTTGCTTTACGAGCAGCTACACTGAACAAAAATCCTCATCAAGTTGCGCCTGCGCACCAACAAAAAAAAACAAAAATAAATAAATAAAATTAAAAAAAAACGAGAGAGAGTCAGAGAGAGACAGAGTGAGAGAGGGGGGAAAATACAAAAATTAATTTGAATGGAATAATAAAGAAATCTGAAAATAAAATAAATAAGAAAAGCTTTTGAGTGCTTGGGGGCATTTGTTATGGACTTGGTGCTGAGTCTCTGGGTATGGCTATGCTTAAAGAGAGAGATAGACAGAGAGAGAGAGAGAGAGAGAGAGAGAGAGATGGAGTTGGGGTTGGGGATGGGTGGTTGGTGGTTGGCGGTTGGTGGAGGGGAGTGCACTGAGAGGCTGCTGGAGTTGTTGTGGAGCTGTCTCGTTTTTTATTTTTTAATCTTTAAAAAATAAACAAAAAGTGAAAAAACACACACACACACACACACTGAACCCAGGCACATTCAACGCCGGCTGTCGCGCATTTTGGCTGCTGCCGTTTGGGTTTTTTTTTTTCTATTTGTTTGGTTTTACTCTTATAGAAAGGGTATTTTGGCATTTTAAAGTTATCTTAGAGAGTTTTTATTTCTTAAAACATGCTTAAATAATTCAGATATATGGCATATTACTGGACTCTTTGAAATTGAGCAAAGTTTCGTCTTAGAACTGAGAATAGAACGTTTCTCTTTAACTTTCTCCGCTTGGCTTTCTACAAATAATTCTCCTAAAATCATAAATTGAAAAATCAAAAGTAAAATATTGCATAATTATCCAATTATTTTCTACTATTTTAAGAAGAATTTGTTTTTGTTGTTTCAGAGTTTCTATTATTTAATTGCAGTTTCAATATTTTAATTTTTGGTTTTCAAATTGTTCTGACTTTTTTTTAACATTATTAGTTTATACAATTCTTTTAATTGTGATTCTTAAATTTGTTGCTTTTTATATTTTATTTCCCAACTTTATATTCAACTTTATTTTTACTGTAATTTTTTTTCTATTCTTTGTATTATTAAGTGCTTTCTTTTTTAATTTCTTTTTTTACTTTTTTGTTTTATGCTTTGTTAATTATTATTATTTTTTTTTTTTTTTAATTTTTGATGTTTGTTTCTAAATTGGTTTTTATTTAATTTTGTAAAGATTTTTTGTTCTTAATAAATTTTTGTTTTGCTTTAAATATATATTTATATTTTCCTTTGTTTTTTAGTTTTATTCCTTATTTAAGATTTATTGACCTCAAGCCGGCTGAAACCCAGTTTTGATTAACTTCAAAAATAAGGTCGAATTCTAGAGAAATTCCTATTTTTTCTTTGTTTTAGTTTTAATTTTTTCTTTGTTTCTTAATTTTTTTTTAACCCATTTTATATTTATTTGTAGATTATTTTCTGTTTTTTTGGTTTCTTTATAAATTTAATGTTTTTTTTTCTTGACATCTCGTTTTTTAATTTTTCTTTCTAAAATATTTTTCATTTTCGACATACTTTTGTTTCTTAATTTAAAAATGTCTAATTATTTTTGTTGTTGTTTTAATATTTTTTTTTTGTTTTAATTTTTATGATAATATAATCTTTTTGTTTGCCAAGTCATTTACGTTTGCGTTTTTGTTTTTTATTTTTAATATTTTTATAAAATCTGCTTAGATTACGACCTTTTTGAAATTTAAGTCAAACCTTGCATTTTAGCCGGCAATTTCAATTAATATAATTGACCTTTTTCTTTTTCTTTTCACCAAGCAATTCGGAAGTGTTATCCATTCCGTTAGAAATATAAAGAAATAGATGGGTAAAGGGTATATAATATTTTATAATGACCATTAAAAATTTTCAAATTTTGTTGCTGTTGTTGTAGTATGCTGCATTTTCAAACGCCCCTCGTTAGCGTACACACACACACACACACACACACACGGCGAGATAGTGATAGAGAAAGAGACAAGGGTCGGGGAGACGCATTCTGGTCTTTTGGGCATTCAGTTTTGGACTGGGTCTGGGTCTGGCCACATGCATATTTGATATCTTATTAACACCCCAACACACAACTCGACAGAATATATCTACATATAGTAGAGGTAGGAGACTGACTGCAGGCGACAACGACGCTTCAAAAATGTCGTATAGTTTTTTTTTTTTTTTTGGGGTAATTTTTTGGGGTGTTATATGTAGGTATCGGTATTTTGTATCGACATCATATGTGTGGCATGGTTAAGGTAGATGACAACAGGGCTGAAGATTGATAGGTGGATGGTAAAAATTGGTCCAATACAAAAATGAATGAATATATGTTTGTACATACATATAGAGAGAGTAATTCTTTCTGTATTTCACACACATTCTGTATGAAATTAAACTTTTTAGCTCAATTCTCAATTGGGTCTCCAGCCCTGTCTCTTGTATGTGAGTAGGTACATACATATGTATGTACATATCCACACAGAAGAACATGCCCCGGGGCAAACCGTAAAAAAATGAGCCAAAACAAACTGTATCTCTGTGGCAGTCGCTAACAATTTGTGCAAACATGGACAACGACAACGAGAACGATGATGACGCTGGATTTGACCAGGGCATGGGCATGGGTTTGGGTTTAGATTTTTGGGGTATTGGTATTTTTTTATTTTGTTTTTTCTCTCTCTTTTTTCTTCAGTCAAACAGAAACCGTTTACCGTCTACATAAAATTATTTGCTTAAAGATTACTTGGCTTAAATACAAATCTTCTCTACAACTAGCTAGATAGAATTTATCTTGTGAGTGTGTGTGTGTGTGTGTGTGTGTGTGTGTGAGTGTCTTGTCTTTTATTATTACTCCACTGAGGTAAGCCAAGTTGAGCTGGCTGACTTGCCACATCTCCACTTGGCATGACCTTGTGAAGGATGTGGCCAAGAATGCGAGCCACAACCAAAAACAGCGAATGAAGCGAAACAGAAAGAAGCGAAAATGAAAGACAAAAAAGAAAAACAAAAACTTAACATCAAGCAAACTAACCAAATAAAGCAAACAACTTTAGACTCCACTCGAGACTCTTAAGAATGGGCGAAACAGCATTGAGAAACATACTCACATAGAAGAGGGAGAGTTTTAGAAGGGGGAAGGGGTGAGTGGGAAGATGGGAAGAAGGCTGTTTAATGGGGTGGAGAGGCAGAGAAAAGAAAGCCAGCGAAACGGCTCATACTTGTGAGGCTTGTGAGAAGCTCAAGAGCCCAAAGATCTTTCGAGAGCGGCGTTTCCGCTGACTATGCTGACCAATCGTCCACACAAAGTCATCATCATCATTATTATTATCATGATCATCATCATCGTTGCCGTCGTCGTCGTCGTCGTCGTCATCGTGATCGTCAAGCAATGCCAAACCACACGGCAGCCGCATAAACTGCCAACGCCATTTAAGTCATAATTTAAGCCACATTCCAGACGCGATCCTTCAGAGATTGCATTGCATGTTGGCTTCGCCATTGGCTTTTGCACACAGTTTGCCCCGTTTCACGTTCTCGTGAAAGAAACTGAAAAGATACATTCATAAATTCGCAACAAGAATTGAGAGAGAAGAAAAAGAAAAAAAAAATTAAACCAGGCTGGAGTTTGCCTGTATATATATATATATATATATATGTACATACATATATGTATGTATAAATATATATAGTTTTTTTCTTTGAGGATGTTCGTTTCCTTTCCTGACTGTGATGTGGCGTGATCATTGCGTATTTCTTATGGAGCATCTCTGTCAATTTGGCTGAAGTTTTCAATTTGCTGTTGGCCCTCTTACCAATAAAGCCACACATGGATTAAGGGTTCGAAGAGGCTAAAAAGTTTTCATATCAACCGATTAAAAGTCATCAATGGGATAGAATCTTTGCACTGACTAAAGTTATTTAGGATTTAGTTCATCTTGCAATGGCAAACATAGTGAAAGAGAAAAAAAAGGGGGCAAATTAAATTTTAAGGCCGCCATGCATTATACAGCACATTTAAATTACATAACTAACAAACATTAGCAAAAGAGTTTTATTTAAACTATTTCTTCATTTACCTTTTTTCGTATAATAGCCTAGGGACAGTTAATCTCTTAACGTTTGCTTAAGAATTTAACATGTTGGCAAATATTCACTTGAAACCCACAATTTATTAATTCTAATATTTAAAGAAAGTGCACAATTTTATGCCTACTGAGAAATTTGGTTCGAAGTTTGTTCCTACCTACCTATCTCTATTCACAGGACAATATTAGGATTTGCGAATCTCTTGGGAGGCCAGTTGTAATTAAAGGAGATAAATTGAATGAAAATTTCATTTAAAGATTAGGAAAATTCTTTAAAATCTTAATTTTGACAAATTTTATACGATTTTCATCTATCTTTTAATAGATATTAAACTAAATTTTGAATTGGAATGCAAATCTCGCTAATTATAAAATAATCTTTTCAAGTGATGAGAAAAATTGTCAAATAAATAGCAAAGTATTCGAATAAACCTTAATTTTATAGAGCTCTAATTTAAAAATAAAAATCTATATCTTTAATTTGATGTTTAAACAATGTCTTTTAATCTAAATTAAAATTTCGAAAACTCAATTTTTAAACAATTTAGGCAAAAAGTTGTGATTTTATGAAAAATTGTTTCGAAATGAATATTTTAAAATATCCAATTAGACACTTTAAGACCGTTTTAAAAAAAGGGAATTAAACTTTTGGAAATCTTTTAGAAATCGGCAAATATATAGTTTATAAAAAAGGCAAATTTAACAAAAAATACCGAATTTAATTAATGCTATAACTTTCACTTTTAAATGTGATTTTCGAATGTGGTAATTGAAGAAATTGAAGTTTTAATTTTTCTATGGAATATATATGTATATACATTAATGTTTTGCATGATCAGCATAATTAGAAGACTCATTTACTGGACCAGAAGATGGTGCTAGGAAATTGTCTTCTCTTCAAAATGAAGCTTTATATATAAATATAACTATACTATAATAACAATAATTTTATGGATTTTAGTTTAAAAAAAATTGTATAAAACGAAAGAATATGTGCCTTTTAGTTTTTGGAAAAATCATATTATCAGGTCATCCAAAATTAATTACAAGACGATCTTATAAAACTGAAACAATGTTCTCTCTTTTGAAATATTTCATTTCTTGGTTAAAATTGCTTCATTTTACTTTATTTAATATATTAATTGAACATTTATATGAATAAATATAACCATCATTTTTAGTTTCAACAAACCATTTTATGTGCCAACCCAAAGACATTAGTCAATTTAGGATTTAGGATTAAGATTCTCTAAGAAAAGTCGGACTAATTGTTAACTTTCTTCTTGGCCAAATGTGCAATGAGTTCTATAATTATTGACTTGCTATTGAAGCATCCTCATCGGTTTTATTTTTCTATATATGTATGTATGTACATATGTATATACACATACATACATAGGCACATATGTATATATATGATCTGTGCCTCTGTCGCTCTATGTGAATGTCAGGCATGCGCGCTGTCGCCGCATATAATTTGCCGCATTAACAAGTCTCGAATTTCGCCTGGCTTTGAGTTATGAGCAACTTGCTCCAGCGCCTTGCACAGAGTCCTCCAGACGTCTTGTCATTCCCACGCATCTGGGCACGTACGAGACTCAACTCAGCTCAACTCAGCTCAGCTCAGTTCAGCTCAAGTGGTGGTGGCAATGCCGATGTCTATGAAAACGAGAAGGAGGAGGAGTAGGAAGACAGCAGGCAGGCAGACAGGGAAACAAATGTCAGGCTCTTTGGGCTGAGGTTTTCAGACCCATGCCCATGCCCTTAACCATGCTTATGTTACAAGTGTCAGCCCACAATGCCAGAGCGAGATGGATGGAAACATCCGTTAAGCGTTCATTAAGTGTGCGCATGCGTGGATCGCTCGCTTCTGTCAGTGTGTGTGTGTGTATGAGTGTCGATTCCAATTCAAAGAAGTAGATGCCGGAGATGCAGAGACCAAACGACCGACCATGTGCATCCTGAGAGGCACTTGCACTTGAAAATATGAAAATGAAAGATGAACGAACGAACAGAACATGAACAGGAAACATGCCTAGTTACCAATCGAAAAGTGGGCGTTGAGTGCCGAGACCGAGAAATGATGTTGAGGAACTTCTTTCCGTCATCATCTTCATTATCAACACGATCATCATCATCATTGTCAGCCGCGTCAGTTTGTAATTAATTAAAGAACCGTCAGTCATGCCATAAAGGCGTCGTTTTTGGCTACCTCCACCCACCTCCACCTCCACCTCCACCTGCACTCCTCCCCGCCCTACCCACCAACACCTCCTGCCATCATCTCCTCCTCATCATCATCGTCATCATCATCATCTCTTTTCATAGGCATATAAAGCTTAATTAAAGCAAATTAAAGTGATTGCCATTTAGTTTGAGGTTAATTGCATTAAATGTGAAAAAACACACACACAGAGAAAACCTAAAAGCCGAGCACACGCATCATCCCATCATTCGAGATCTTTTTGTTGTTGTTATTATTTTTTTTTTGTTTATATTTTAAAAATGTAGAGCAACTGCTGATGCTGCAGCAACCAAATATTATTCAGGGGCACAGCTCCCGTTTCAATTGCAATTGCAATTGGCAATTGCCGCACAATCCATGTCCAAGTCCCAGTTTTCAGTTTTTCCTTTGGCACAAAGCCTGCGAATTGTGTCGTGAGACTGCAACTTTGACCCCTTTCAATATATACATACATATATACCAGACATACACATACATATGTACATACAAATAGGCAGACATACTACAAGTGATTCAATATTGGACAAAGTCTGCCAATAATGTCTTTGAGCTACAAGCAAACACAAAATACGCATTGGAAATTATTTCAAAATCAACTTTAAAAAAAAAAACTGCAATAATTAAATATTTTGAACATTCTTCCTTATTATTTAATCTTTAATCTATCAAAATTTATTCGTTTGTTCTTTATTTAAGGTAAGACTCCATTATTTCGATTCCTGATGTCTTTAACCCGTTCAGTGCCGTATCAAAATTAATCTACACAAAATACTGGTACTAATAGGGTTCAGATCTCTGCAGTATCTATTAGACACATCGAAATCCTTTAGAATAGTCTTTCAAAAATCCTTTACAAACTTAAGTACCAAGTTCCATTTCAACAGCTCTTAAATTTCACGAGGGTCATGGATTTATCAACTCGATTTTTATATCGCTGACCAAGAATAAAGTTACTTCACCTTCTCTGCTCTAAACACTAATTTGTCCAATTAACGGATTCAGGTTGGAGCGTCTGATAAACTAATTCCTGATTTATGATTTCTAGAATTCATTTAAATCCCAATACGGTTCGATATCAAGGACTTATTTGCATCAGTCACCTTTTTGTAGTTTTTGAGAAACATTTAGAATGAAGATATTTCCTCTTTTTAAGCAATTTTTTTTTTAAAACTAATTTGACTTTTCAATTTGGCTTCTTTTCCTGTCAAAGAAGTTTTTCATAATCAAGATTAAAAAGTATTCCGATTTAATATGGATATGGTACTAAGATCAGACATAAGAGAAGAAAGATTGAACCAAGGATAGACCGAAGATATTGTTTCAAACATGACTTATGAGGAAAATATAGACTAGTTTGTCAAATGTCATAATTTAATTTAAAATGGGTGACTTTTCAAATTTCGATATATAAGATCGACTTTTGTCCTAGAATTATCGTTTTATCTTCATCGAAAATTAAGTCCAGTGAGTCAAAGACAAGTTTATAAGAAATCGTCTTTCCAATACAAATATTAAATATACTCTAAACAATTTTAAAATTTTATTTGAGTATTTATGCAACAATTACGTATTCTTATATCCATTTAATTGCATAAGGAGGACAAATGTGGAAGATTGAGGGGTTTGGCGAGGGGATTCATGTGGCATGTTTGCTGGCAATTTCTGTAGGTTTTTTTTTTCTAGTTTAAAAACCTATGCACATCTTCTGTGTGTATGTGTGTGTTTGTGTGTGCAGTACATAAATTCTCATTACAAGTGGAAGACGACAGCGACAACATCTTGGCCTATGGCACTGAACTTTTGTGCTTAATTTTTTTCGATATGCAATAAATTGAATATGGCCAATGGGGTTTACCGAGAGAGAGAGAGAGAGAGAGAGAGGGGGAGAAAGAGATGGGGGAGTTTTTGACATGGGAGGAGAAGAAATCTAGTGTATATATATATATTGGCTAGACTGACCTATAAGTCAGATCAAAACGACAATATTGAGAATTATTTCATAAAAAATAACTTCATGAGTTTTTTTTTAGACTATAATCTCTGGCAGAGTGGGGAGGAAGACGAAGGGTTGTAGGGTTAGGGTGCAGAGGTCGGTGGGCTCGTCTGATAGGGTGAACAAAAAAAAAGGAGGGGGGAGGTTGTGTAGAAGGAAGTCCAAGCAGAATCACTTTGGAGGCCGGATGAGCATTAATTGCGTTGATTGTCATCGTTGTTGTTGTTGTTGTTGCTGCTGCTGCTGTGCTCAGTGTGCAATTGTTGCAATCGCAGCTTCGTGGCAATTCGTTGCAAAAAGCTGCGGGTTGCGAATACTGCAGTTCATTGGACTGCATTCAACGACAACAACAACAACAACAACAACAACGTCTCTGTCTCAGTCGACGTATAGACCGCATGCGCCGTTGTCTAGGTAAAAGTTCTATGTTGTTGCAGTCGTCAATGTGTTGTTGTTGTTGTTGTTGTTGCCTTTTTAGACACAATTTCCGGGTCATTGACTTGGGGCATTTCTTCATTGAATTGCGTATGGAACTGCAGTTGTATGTGTGTGTGTGTGTTTGTGTGTGCACAGCAACACGATCAATAAACGAGACAAGCCAACAACAGCAACAACAGCAACCAGAGCCACGCACAACGACGACGACGGCGAGTTAGAAAAAAAAAAATACGATAAAAAAAAAACAAAACAAAACCGAGGCAACCAGCAAGAACTTTTATATTACCAGAGCTCCAGTGAGTGTGTGTGTGAGTGTGTGTGTGTGTGGAGGGGACGGTGGGCGGTGTGTTTGCCAGCTCCAAGAAAGGGGGACGGAGTAAAAACTTTGACTGCTGTTGTTGTTGTTGCTGCGTTTACGACTTTGCCTTGCTTATTTTTTTTTTGTTTTTTGTTGGAGGACGAATGCCGTGTGCAATGCAATGCCAGAAAAAATAACAGCAGCAACGGCAAGTGAAAGAAAAAGGCTAAAGAATAATGACAACAACAACAATAAAGCAAAAACATTCAAAGAGTCGACTTATTATATGCCCAGCATTTAGGACCTATTTCTAGTGTACCTTAAAGTATGCAACAAAATATATTTGCCAAATATCTTAATGTTACCCAAAAAAAATAATAAAAAAATAAATAAATAAAATTGTATTGTCTGTAAATGTGTGTGTGTGTGTAGAGTATGGCGAAAGCTTAATACACCTGAACAGAATTCTATAGGATATACCAATGACGATAACGCAAAGATAAAACCCATGCAACCGGCAAGGTAACAGAGCCAAAGCCAGAGCCAAGCAACAAACTGAAAAGAACCTCTGGATGGCTGGCCACCTGCCTCCGCTCCTGCCCCTGCTGCTGCCCCTGCCACGCTGTGTGTGCCCCAAAGCAGGTAACCTGATCACTATAGAGCATAGCCAGCATATCAGGAGACGTTACCTACCAATACACTCCTCACTCTGTCGCTCTCTCGCTCTCTCTCTCTCTCTGTGTGTTTGTGTGGAAATCAAGTGTAGCAAAGCAAAGTGGAGGCAAAAGAATAAGAGCAGCGGGCTTAAAGAAACCAACCAAGAAGAAGAAGAAGAAGAATCACCAGCAGAGGAAGAAGAAAACGAAGAAGAAGCTAAATAAAAAGAAGAAGAACAACAACAATGACGACGACGACGCATCACGGAAAACTCGTTAATGCAGGCAAAGATTTTACTTTGCCAGACGTACGACACGGTCGTCAGACCCACCTAAGACCCAGGTCCATGTCTCTATACACACTCACACACACACACAGAAACACGCATTGGTTGTGCGTGTTGGTGTGCGTTTAACGCATTTTAATCAGCGTGTCGCATAATTACCGGATGCTGACTAAAAAAAAAAAAAACACAGAAAAAAGCGGGGAGAGTGAGTGGAGAGGAACGGGTAGACATTGTCAGTGGGGGGAGGGAGGAACGCAGAGGGAGAAAAGGAGACTTGAAGTGCCTCTCTCCCCCAACGCACATGCCAAAAACAAAACAGAGCAAAACATTAAAAAAGGGAGTGGTAAGACGTGTGGGGGGAGGGGAGGGGCTATGTACATACATACATACATACATACATAGATATGTATATTCAAAATCATAACAGAAAATGATGGATGAATTGTCGCGCTGCTTGGCTCCAATAAAAATAACTGTAAATGCTCTCGGGGGTCTCTTTTGCATATTTTTTTTTTTTTTTCGTTTTTTTGTAGATTTCTAGGGGAGATCGCACAGAGCCAGAGCCAACACAGCAGCCAAATTAAAATTATGCCTCTGCACCTAAGCACAACCCCCCCTCCTCCCCTCCCAACCCACTATGGTCCCAAACCCCCTTGACTGCTAGCCGCCACTCTTTTCATACAACCAGAAAGAAAGAAGAGAAAACAACAACAACAACAAATCTGTATTCATGTCAAGCTAGTGTGACGGCTATGAAATACCCTTTTCCTACTTTTTTCCCCTTGTTTCATCTCATTGTCAACTTTAGGCCAAACGAAATTCAATTATTCACTGTACTTACTCCCCTCAAGGCATGCTCTTTCCCCCTCCTCCAGAGAGTGTATTAGTTACCAAAACACTGTAGTTTGTTGAGATCAGTTTGATTTGTTAATATACCCCATTTTTTTCACATACTTGAATCTGCAGGGTATAATGATTCTAGTGATCTTCTCTCAAGTCGCCTGCAGTGAAAGTTTGCTCTGCAAACGGCAACGGCAACGTCAACGTCAACGTCGACAGCGACAGCGACTGCCGCCGACTGCCGCTGTCTGCGAACGTCCTCAGTCTGAATTCGAAGTATTGAAAATATTAATAGAACAAACTTGTTTTGACGGAAATGCACTTTACTTTATTTATCATAGTCCGTCAGTTTGGGGGATTGGGTTTTGGGATGAATGAAGCAACATGTGGAGAGGGAGCATCTGTTTATGTATGGTATGGAGTGGTGTGTGCATGAGTGTCTGTGTGTGTGTGTATATTTATGCAGATAGATGGGCGGAAAAGATAAAGCATCGACTGGGGTGGGGCGAAAGCAGGAAAGAAAGAGTGCAAAATACTATGATGAAGATTATGTTGATGGGGGGATCTTTGGCAAATGTTGCTGCTGCTGCTCTTGCTTCAACATGAGGCATATACACACATACACACATACACACATACATACATACTTAAATGTCTATCTATCTCCCTGTCTATGTGTGTGTGTGTGTGTGTCTTATGGGGGTTGACAGGTGCGGAGTCTAGAGCAGTTCAAAGTAACATCAGTTTGTGTTTTTTTTTTTTTTGTTTCTTGGCGATATGCAACACCTATCCTAAAGGCAGAATATTTTTCCCCCTATAAAATATGTTGACAATTACATACATATGGATGTCTGTGAAGCATAGTTAAAACTCATTTCAAGCAAATACATATATACATATAGCAGATACTTTTGCCAACATCAAGATCAGCAAGTAAATCAGATTTTTTGCGATTTCCATTAAGCTCATAAATATTTTGTTTTTAAATCGTGGAAAATATACAATAAGCTTTCATCATTTCATTATTTCTGTATTCAGAACTTTCTTTTTCTATTCTTTAGGCTTGAACTAAGCCAAAATAATTGAGATTTTTTAAGTTGAAACTCAAAAGTCACGAGTGAACAAGTTCAAGTTTCTAATTTCAGTTTTGCTAATTTCTATTCCAATTTTATTTAAGTATCAGTTACTTAGTTATTTACCATATTAGATAAACAAATTAAAAAGTAAAATAAACAATATTATTTAAAAAATGTTCTATTTCATTAAAGACAAACAAACTTGGAAATCATTTAAAAACTGTTTCTGCGTTAATATTTTTTTTTTAATTTGAAAATCTTTAATCTTAATTTATCCGCAAACAAGACTAGGAATCATCTTTATATATCTATTCTTTCATTGAGTTTTGCATTTTTTTTTTATTTCGTAGAAAAAAAAAAAAACAAAGCAGTTGCTAAAACTTAAATATATATGTACATACATGTCTGAAAAATTATTAATGTATAAATCATTGTGTCTGTATTTGCTTTGTTTATAATAATAAATACACACTACTTACCTATTGGTAATTGCAACAATTATAATTTGCAGTTTTTCTTCTTATCGTTTATAAAATGATTTTCATTAAAAAAAAAAAAAAACACTTGACATCATCAACATTAACGTTGGAGATACCCTGTTGTCATTAAAAACAGGGCATATATGACCTATATGATATGATACAAAAAACAATTTGTTTTGTTTGAAGTTTATTTTATTTATTTAATTAAAAACACAAAAAAAATAAGAAATTCGAGTTTGTAAAGACAAATTTTGTTTTTGCAATTCATGGTTTATATAATATTTAAACTCAAATAGATTTTATTTAGAAAACAGTTGCAGAAAATATATTATATGGGGTACAAAAATTGGCCTGGAAAATCTATCAGCTTCTAATAAAAAAAAAAACTATATGTAAGAAGTTTGAAAAAGTTTTTTCTCCTAATATTTTACCCTCGTAGGTGTGTCATTTTCTTTAATCTTGCATTGACATTTGGGCAAAATAATACTTAATACCCACGTACCCACACAACGCATCTGCAGAAAACGATTGTTTCATTTCCATTACATTCCAACAAAACAATATTTTTAATAACACCAAGTAAGATAAATAATGATGCTAAATGGCTTAGAAGCTGGAATAAAAAAAAACATTAAAGGCCAACTTGGCATTGGATGTTGGGTGGATCATTGTTATGTCTAGGAATAGGCTATAAAAACTATTTCAGTTGTAAGTAATTCTAATTGTTCATAGGATATATCATATTCGACACTTTTCCAATGCTTTTTGGTATACGCACTGATTTTGTTGTTGTTGTTGTTGTTGTTGTACCATTCGAGGCTTGTCAAGGTTTATTACATCGTAACCACAAAAAAAAAAAAAAAAAAAAACTGAGAGGAAAAAAATAACAACAAAAATTACTAAGAATGCTTCGACTTCGAAGCGGCCTGTCATGAAATATTAGAAATGCCAAACAACAACTACAACATGAATTCGAGTGGTGGCCCATAGCCAAAGTTCAACTAAGGTTGAAACCATTTGTCGGATTAAATACGCGCTGCGGTAATTATGTGCTTCAACCAGCAAACAGCAAACGGCAACAGCAGAAACTGAGTGCGTCCCCCCAGCCCAAGCCCAAGCCCAAGCCCAAGCCCAAGCCCAAGCCCAAGCTTAGCCCGAAAGCCGAAACAAGTTTCCACAGCTCTCAAAAGCAACAACTACAACAACTACGATAAGGCAGGCAACCATACAAAGTGTCAAATGAATTTGTCAGACTCAAGAGGGGGCGAGTGGAGTGTGATGATGAGAAGAAGAGTGTGGGGGGGGAGAGAGAGGGTGAGTAAGGGGTTTGAGCTCGGATCAAACTCTTAGACATGTTCAGCACTTTGGGGCAATTTTATATATTTTTCTTCTTTCATTTTTTGACAATAAAAACAAATTTAATTGCTACGCCAAGAGGAAGGACCTAGAAAGGAAGTGGGAAAGAGAAAGAAAGAGAGGTAGAGTAAAGTTGTGGGCAATCAAAGAATCACGTGCGATCTACGTCCATATACAGGTGCTTCCGTTCCCCCCACCACCCCATCATCACAAACAAACAAACACACACACACACACACACACACACGCACACACACACACACACACACGCACACACTCTGGTTCGGCATAACCAAAAAGCGGATGTGAATATTTGTTGAGATTTTTCGTGAAACATTTGCACCTGTTGCCATTAAAAAAAAAAAACCAAAACGAACGACAGGAGATAAAGGTGGTGAAGGAGCAGCTAAACGAAAAAGAGAGAAGGAGAGAGAGAGAGAGAGAGAGAGAGAGAGGGGGAAAGAGGCAGGAGCAAACACATTCAGACATCAAAAAAGCGAACGAGCGAACAGACGGTCGGGGCCAAATGAAGGAAATGGCAAGCCAAAGAAGAACGTAAGGAACAAATGTTGTGGCTAAAGAAGAAGAAGAAGACGAAGAAGAATGGTGGGGGAAGGGGAACAGAATGGGCAGGCGTCAAGCGTTGCATACAAAATTCACGGCAAAAGCAAAACCAAAAACAAAAACAAACCACAAGCAACTTCCGCCGCAGGATCACAGGAGAGTACGGCAGGGAGGTGAAACCTGTTCGTGAGTTGGCATATTTCTATATACTATAAGTATACATATATAGATCGTTCTTTTTTTTGTTGTTCTTGCGCTTCGATTTCGGCGAATTCATAATGATTTCATTGATCTGTCATTCAGGAGCTTCCAGCATGTCTGCAATGAGAATCGTTTCTTGCAATCGCTCTACATGCATACATGCAAACATCTGTGTGTGTGTGTGAATATATGTACATACATATATATATTTCTACAGATTATGCCGGTATATATACGCTTGTGTGTGTGTGTGTGTGTGTGTGCATATAGACTGATATGGCCTTATCAATGCTTCCTTGCTCATTAGAAAAGTCAATCTTCACTACATATGTATGTATGTATGTATGTATGTATGTATGTATGTATGTATGTATATAGAAAGATTCACCTTCAGCCAGAGACACACAAGTGACAGCCGGATAGGCATTAGCCATGATAGACGACGAGAGACATGTCAGAGGTAGGGGTAGCTGACAAGTGAGAGGGGGGTTCGACAACGACTCTGTTTCAGTTCAACGGTAATTTCATGCGGGCACACCCATTCAGTATGCAGTTAGTTATCACCATTGACTCTGTCTCTCCCTCTCTCTCTCTTCTCGGTGTGTGTGGAAAATCGAAATGGAAATGCATTGGACTACAGCAAATTTAAAGCGACCGTGTAAAGAAATATATCACACAAAAACCACATATTGTTCAATAGTTATCATTAGATCGGTTCGAATCGACAAGTTGCATGCTCTGCCTACTACTTATATACAGAAATAGGAGACAAAATCTTCAAAGAAATAATTTCAAATGCCGATGAGATCTTTTGCGAATTGATAACTTTGAAAATAATTTAGAATAAGAACAAAAAAATTGCTAAAGAAATATACAAAACTCATATGTATGGATACCTCTTTTTTTTGCCGGCTTGAGATTAATTAAACAATTTCCTTAAAAAAAAAGAGAGATAAAAAAAAGTTTCTTTAGTCCACAATACTTTCTATATTTTCCCGAGGGCAATTTCGCCTTTTAATATTGCTTTAACGGGGCAAAACTTAGGGATGGAATCTAAATACAATTGAATACAACCGTTAATTAATTGCTTTTTATACCGCTTTTGAATGAGAATTAAAAAAAAAATATATAATAAATTATATAATAGACACAAATTCGAAAGGAAATATTGCAGAGACCAGACATTTAAAACTAATTGAGAATCACAACAAAAAAAAGCGAAAAAAGAATGACGAAATCTAGTCAAAATAAAAAAAACAGAATTTATGCCAATTCTCAAACGAGAACAACTGATCTCGATTATCGTTAAAAATTTATTATTTGTAAACTTATATAAGTTAAAAAAAAAAATCACAAAAAAGAAACAAAACTATTTTAGCAGTTTTCTTTAATGCTAATCAAAATGCTAGTATTAAAATAAAGTAAATGCATACAGACATGCCAAAATATATATTTTTCCATTTTTTTTAAATTTAATTATATATCAGAATTTATTGCTATTTCTTTTGTTAGAAACACTCAAGGCATAAAAGAAAGGATCAAATCATAAAAATTAAAGATTTTCATTTGCCTTAATTTAGATATTTAAAATTGGCTTTCTTTTATGTACATACAATACATTTAAAAACCAAAAATTTAGAGAGATATTCCAAATATACTAAATATATGTACATATATGAAGTTTTTTTTTCCAAATCAAAATAATTAAAAGCTAAAAGAGGCTTAAAAAGTAAGAAAATGTTCCTATTATTGAAATATTCTTCTGTTTGTACTAACTATTTAGTAAAAGTCTTTAAATATTTGCATCATGCGGCCACTTTTGTATCTGAACTGTTTCGTATTTTTGTTTTCAAATCTTATCAATTTCATTCATTGGTGCTGTCAGTGCCCCCCACCCCGCTCCACCAATCATGCAACAAACATGTACATATGTACATACATACATATATAACAGTTATTCGAATTGGCAGACTTGCATGCAATGTACTCATTTCTACATTCATGTATTATGTATATATAGCACACACTTCAATCAGAAATAGGAGGAATCAGAATCAAAATCAAAAAACAGAAGCGACAATCGTCATCATCATTATATCGCTCTCCTGGCACTTTGAGTTCCATTCATTAAATAGAAGATGAAATAAAAATCATATATGTATGTATATGTAGTAAAAGATGGAAAAAAAATAATAATAATATATAATAAATAAATATATATATATATATATATATATATATATGTAGCCCGAAGCCAATCCGCACGCCTCATGAAGTGTGTCAATCAAGTAGATCGAGTTTCGGAAGAAGGTTTGAGACTGAGTCTCAGTCTCCGTCTCCGTCTCCGTCTCCGTCTCCGTCTCTGAGACTGTCTGTAGTGTGCCGCAAAAGTCATTTGCTGATTACATGTACTACAATATATATGCATACATACATATGTCTTTTTGTTGTATTATTATTATTTTGTTTCATTTATTTTTATTTTTATTTTGCATAGCCCAAAGGTGACCCCAAACCCAGGCCGAACCATCTTAAGGTTATCGCTGGCGGCCACAAACTGTTTGTAATTTGCGTTTGAGCGCGCGAATTATGATTGAATAATAAAAAGTGCCCCAAATGCCCACATAATACACCCAAATACACACACACACTCTCAGATATTTGGCGAGAGCGAGAGAGTCAATTATGCAAAACGGTTACTGCACTTTGCATTAATTAACAAAATATAAAATAAACTTAAAAAAAAAAAAACAAATGAAGTGTGCAGTAACTCATTGCCCCGACTTTGGTATACCATGCATCATGCATGCACACAACCTATCTCACTCTCTCTCTCTATTTTGCCCCCTCTTACCAGCAAATGGGGCACTTTTGACTTACTTGCATTTGGTGATAACTTTGACATTTAGTATGCGATTTTTGAGAAATTTGGTAGACTAATAAATAGTAATCATCTATATGAGTATACCAAATTTTGTAAAGTTATTATTACTATTTCAATGGAAAAAGTTGATCAGCATTTCATAACTTTAGTTTTTATAGTCTTTCTATATGACTTAAAGTGCTTACCTTATTTAGTGATTTTGATACACCATTATACCATTATTTGAATGCAAGGTATTAAAACACACACACACACACACACACAGACAAATAAGATAGAAACTGCTCACAAAATAGCTGACACAGTTTCGCACGTGCTAATCTCGAGGTTGACCATCATCAACCAGGGGCTTAAGCTTACAAAAAGCTAAAGTGACGGCTTAACACGTTTAGTATAACAACAACAACAACAACGACGACGAAAAGAGTTCGTCGTTCGTGTGCACAGACACACACACACACACACACACACATACATATGTACATAGTTAAATTGCTAATGTGAAATGGATGCCCCATACCCCGTTATCCCATATGCCCTACCCCCTCTTTCCACACCCTCTAAATATAACCACAACGACGTCGACGAGCACTTCCCTTTCCAGTTTGCGAGAGTGAAATATTTTGCAGTTAAATTTAAATTAAGTATGTGAATGCTTGCAACATTTGATGCGCGTCTTCCGTTGTAAATTTTTTCATCGTCCGCCCGCAATGCCGACTACAACTACAACGGCGACGACGACGTCGGCAACACACTGTATTCATGTATAGTTTTGTTATTTTTTTTTTTGTTTTCCTTTTTTAATTTTTTGTCAGTAATTTAAAAATAAGTGCGCCGACGGCGGCCCCAAATAGCATCGAAATGCAGCCGTTGCCGCTGGATTGCCATATGCACATACATACATACACACATACATACATACATTCATGTGGCATGGCATCGTTTGGGTATATAGGAACGCATGCGTGTGCAGCCCCAATCGAGAATCGAGGCACTAGGTATTATTATTACTACCAATCCCAAAAACTGATTCCGAATCCGAGTCCAAATAGTGCTGTGTGTGTGTGTGTGTGTGTGTGTGTGTGTGTGTGTGTGTGTGTGTGTGTGTGTGTGTGACTGTTTGTGTGTGCGTGTGCGCGAGATAAACAAACTGCCAGTTCACTATCAATCAAATACCGGAAACAGCTGCTTTAGTTTTATTTTGCCATAGCCATTTGGCACACACACACACACACACACACACAGACAGATAGAGAGACAGAGACAGAAAAAGAGAGAGAGACACTGCTTTATGGCGTTGTCAGAGCAAGAGGAAGAAGAGGAGGCTAAATGTAAGAGTAGCTAAATGGAAGTAGAAGAAATATATATAGGTAGGTATATATAGAAAAAACACAATGTCATAATTTAGTATTATATGATTTTTTTTATTTGTTTCTTTTTGTTGTTTTTTTTTTTTGTTTTTGTTTGTTTATTTTGTAGTTTTTAACGGAACATACATTCTAAAAACATTACATAAAGTTCGTCATAACTTCCCATCATTCATCATCATCATCATCATCATCATCATTCATAATAATCGTCAAACTTATACACCATCTACATCAACTCATCTTTGCATTGATCATCATCATCATTATCAATCATCAATCTTTCATCAATTCAGTTTATTTTATTATAATAAAATGTACAAATAAAATAAATATTCATTATGTATAGAGCTTGTATATATAGTGTGTGTATGTGCGTGTGTGTGTGTGTGTATAGGTGTGCCTTAAATATTTAAATGTTTTTATATATTTAGCATATTTCTCATCGATTTTTTTCTTACATTTTTTTGCTTCACTTTTGCATTTGTTGTATGAATTATCTGTGTATTTTTTTTTCTTTCTGTTTCTAATTTTCTTTTTTTTTTAATTTTAAGGATTTGTTGTCTGCATTTTCAGTTTATGTTTCATTGTGTGTGTATGTGTGTTTAGAGGGATTTTTACTTTTTCTTTTGTAAGGTTAGGATTTAAGCATAGTTTTTCATCTTGGTTTTCTTTTTTATAGCTAGGCATACAATATATATAGTATATATGTATATATATAGATATATCTGCATATACATATACATTTATATATGTATATACACACACATACATATATACATACATATATATTAATTAATTAGTGTATAAATTTTTTTGTGTGCTTTTTCTTTTATTTTCTTTTTAAGCCGTTTTCTTTCAATTTTCTTCATAAAAAAAAATACAAATAAAAAACAAAATTGCATTTCATTTCTCTTAATTTGCTCGTTTCGTTATTTTATTTTGCTGCAATATAGACTTTTGGATTTTTATGTTTTTAATTTTACGTTTTTACTCGTTTTTTTTTTTTTTGCTAATATGTATGTATATTTTTATTTAATTTTTTTGCATTATGTTTTATGGTTTTTGGAATTTGCTTGCATATTTTTTTAGTTTTTTGTTCACTGTTTTTTTATATAAAAGTTTTTGCCTGCTGCTTTTTCTTTTTCGCCTCCTTCTTTATCTTGGCTTCCTGTTATATACAAAAAATAAAATAAAATATTTAAAAAAAAATGTGTATATATATATAGGTATATATAGTGACAATTTCCATACAAAATAAATATATTTATAAGAATTTCATTTTGTTTTTGTCAAAACTGTTTTTTTTTTCTTTCTTTCCTTCCTTTTCCTTTTTTTTTTTTTTTTTTGTTTTCTTTTATTCTTTAATTTTGGTAAAGTTAAATTTTGCTCTTTTGTTTAACTGGTTAACCACAAACACATACATATACACATATATATGTTAGCACATTGAGACTGGTCTATAGGTTTACGTTTTCCCTTAGTGTTTTTTTTTTTTATCAAAAATTACAAACAAAAAAGAAAATAAAAGCCAAAAAAGTTAAATTCGTACTGTGTGTGTGTTTTGAAAAAAAAAATGTTTATACCCTTGCCATACACTTTTAATAATTTATAACCAGGATCGGATTTATAGAAGCGGAAGCCTCGGGCTGAAAAATATAAATATTTTGCGCCCTTTGACTGATAAGGAACCTCTTGCCCAAATCCGGTTTCGTCTACATAGGTATGTATATATATTCCTGATCAATTTTTTGCTTTTGACTTTTCTGGGATAGTTCAAACAAATTTTTTAGTCTCAGATCAAATAACTATGTATCTAATCACTCTTGACACATGGTCAAGCTATACACACTATTCCACGCTGATGTTTGACGATTTATATATACATATGTACATATGTATTTAGTCATATAGCCTCAATAAGAACAATTATGTTGACTCTTTTTGGTTTTTAGAGATTTTGATCTCACAAGCAGTCTATATCGTTTCAATAAACCGATAAATATATAGTATACTCTTATTTTCGTGAATTGCTAGCAATTTGAATCTAGCGATTGTGCATTTAAAGGGTATAAAAACTTCGGCATGCCGAAATTTATGTGATTGTTGTTGTCTTCTATTAATACATTTAATACATGTATACTGTTTCTCTAATATATTGTTCTCTACTAAAAATTTTTCATTTGCTACAACATCAAAAATGGACTGGTATTTTCTTCTCTATATATGTAATTTTATACATTTCTTCTTTTTTTTATTTTGTTTGTTTATAATATTTGACTAATATACTTTGGAGTAGGGGGGAGACCCATTTATTTTTTTGTTTTTTAATATTTCTCTAAAAGTTTTCCTTCACACACACATAGTTACATATTTTAGATTTATATATATAAATATGTATGTATATAAATATTTGTATATAGGTATAAAAAAAAAAGGGTTTGCCTTCAATTTGTATTTTTTTGTTCTGATTTTTAGGCTTCTTTCTCTTTTGTTTGCCGTGTCTGTGTGTGTGTATATATATGTATATATATATATATATATATACAATATACATATGTGTGTGTGTATATATGTATATGTATAATCTGGTGTTTTGTTATGTTTCTTCAGTTTTTCTTTGTTTTAACCATCATTATTTACTTCACTTTCTCATACTCTTCCTTACTCTTGCTCTCTCTCTCTCTCTCTCTCTCTTTCTTTCTTTCTCTGTCTCGTTTGCTTTTTCTCTTTTGTGGAAAATTCATTGGAATTATTTATTTAATTATTATTCTGTTTTTTTTTTTCATATGTATTTTTGTTTTTTTTTCTTTTATTTGTTTTTAAAGTAAAAATTGACTTAGAAATTGAACAAAAATCAAAATGTTAAACAATAATTTTATAGCGCAAAAAATTATAATAATTAATTAATTAATCGTTCAAATAGTAATAAAAAAAAAAAAAAAAATCCGTAGTGTATTTTATATTTTGTCGCTTGTCGTTTTGCTCTTACTAACAGCATTATTTCAGTTTGTTTTTTTTTTGTGTTTCTGTTTTTTAAATTAAGCGAAATTATTTTTTAAATAACATTTCTAATAATTAATAATTATCTGTTTGCAGTCTTTGGTTATTTAATTTTTTCCTTTCTTGTTTTTATTTGTTTTTTGTTTTTTTAAATCATATTAAATATTCTGTTTAAAATATATGTATATAAAGTTTTGTTTCTTTTGTGTGTATGTGTATGTGTGGGTGTGTTCGTGTGGGTGTGCGTGTGTGTTGTTTTAATGGGGGTTTCTTCTGATTTTTCTTTTCTTTTTCTTTTTTTTTTTGTTTTGCAATTTCCTCAGATTTTCTTCAGCGTTTTTCTGCAATGGGATGAATGTGCCCTCCTCTATGTGTGGCCTATTTTTCCGTTATAGAAAAAAATACGGCCACTTGGGGGCGCAATGGGATTGGATGGGAAGGGAGATGAAGGATAAGAGAGGTCTGGGAACGATAATGGAGGTTTTGATTGATTTTTGCTTAATAATCCGGACTGGAGTCTAGGAGTCGCTTCTCGGGCGTCAGATCACCCTTGCGCAGGATACGGCTGGCTGCACTGCAGCCATGATCCATGGCCTTGCCATTGCTCTGACTAAGGGTGACGCCTCCACCATTCTGGCTGCCATTGATGCCACTAATGGCACCATTAATGACCGTTGCTCCATTTGCCCCATTAACGCCAAGCGGTACAATGGGCAGCATGCTGCTGGTGGAACCAATGCCACCGGCACCGCTCTGGCAGCGGCAACCTCGTCCAGCGAAACGGCCGTAGCATTTCTCGCAGAGTTTCATGCATCCCCGCATCGGCCAATAGAACCACAGGCAGGGCAGCACAATGGACAAAGCTCCTAGCCAGCCCCAGCGCTGGGTACGCTTGTAGGGTCCGCATGAGCAGGGATTGTCCACACATGGGGTGCCGGTGCCATCGTCGCAATCCATGTCATTGTCCCGGGCACAGTGATAGAACAAAGCCTTGGCACAGCACAGACACGAGGCATAGTCGATAATGGATTCGGCACTGCATAGACAGGTCTTGTTGCATACCCAGGTCTGGGGTAGGGGCCGAGGACTTTGGCACTGCTCGCAGCGACAGCGTCCGCAGCGTGGACATACAATCGGATTGAGAAGCGAGGGATCGCCACCCATGACAATTGGTCCACTGATACCGCCAATGCCGCCGCCGATGCCGCCGCCACCCAGTTGACCCAGCTGACTGCCTGGCAATGGCTGTTGCAGTAGCTCCTCCAGGGCATGCATATGCTCTTTACTTATCTGCGAGGCGGGTGTGGGTTGTTTGGTAATGGGTTGTGTGATGGGTTGTGATGTTGTTGTAACTAAACCCAAACCCAAACCTAATCCGCTTATGCCTCCTCCTCCACCTCCGTTGCCAATTGTTCTTGGTGGAGCCGGCGGTAGCTTTGAGGCAGGTGTTGTTGAGGCTTTGCCATGACCATTTAGATGAGGCGTATGTGTGTGCGAATGTAATAAGCCATCGGTATGATCCTGACCGAGCGTCGACGTCGTCGTCGTCGTCGCTCCAACTGCTGCCGCCGTTGGCGTCGTTGCCAGTCGGACATGGGATTGCGTGGATTGATGATGATGATGTTGGTGCTGGTGCTGGTGTTGATGCTGGTGTTGATGTTGGTGTTGATGCTGGTGCTGATGCTGATGCTGTTGTCGCTGTGGCAGGAGCAATAGATGATGCGTCGTTGTTTGACCATTATCCTGCTGGCCGGCCGGGTGCTGGGAACGCGTCGCATGTTGCAGCGGCGTGTCCACATACTCATTGGTTAGCCTTTCGGATTCGGGTCGCGGTTGAGCCAGTGTGACTGGTGAGGCGGGCGGCTGTCCCAGTGTTAACACTGGATCAGCGCTTTGGAAATGACTAAGGAAGTTGTTGTTGTTATTATTATTATTATTATTATTATTGTTGCTTTGATGATGATTATCCAACAATGGTGTCGGCGCTGGCGGTCGGCGACGTGTAAAACTTGATCCCGTTCCAGAACCAATGCCACCAATACCAGAACCAGCTGAACTACTATTCGCCGTGGCTGTCGATGAGGAAGCGTTACTGCTATTGCGACTCAAACTGCTTGGTCGCTGAGGCAGAAATGTCAAATGATGGATTTGATAATCGTCAAAATCGGCCGATGCGGGTATGATTGATATCGTATTATTATTCGTCGTCGCTAACGTCGTCGTCGTCGTCGTTGCGGCTGTTGCTGTTGCTGCTGTCGAGTTGGTAATACTAAGTTGCTGTTGCTGTTGTTGTTGTTGTTGTTGTTGTGGATTATTATCAATCTGTATCTGTGCTAGTTGTTGCTGCTCCCCACTTAACGTCGGCTCCGGCGCCCTTGGTCGATGCACGCGCGGTAATAGCTTAGGGGGCCGGGGTGGCGCCAAGGGATCGCCGCCATTTCTGCGATCCATGTAGCGTTGTTGTGACCAATTCTTTCGCCCTTTCTTCTTCCACCTGGCTGGTCTAGGTTCTGGGGTTCTGGGTGTAATATACCGTCAGGAAAAAAAAAACCAAATCCCAGCTCCAGCTGCTTCTCTATCTTTCGCTCTCTCTCTCTCTCTCTCTCTCTCTCACACACTCACTCGCTTCTCCACTTACTCTTTGTTACGTGTAAGTGCCTTTTACTGTGTTTTTTTTCTCTTTTATAAAATCCTCTCCTCAATGTCTTCGGTAAATTCTGCGAACGGTATCAGCTTTATGTGCCTTCATCCTTTTGCAGTCGCTGATGCGGTTGCAGGACAAAATCAATTATGATTGCTTTCTGCAAATACAAAAGAAAACAAAAATTCATCAATTAAAATTCATCAAAAAAATGTTGGCCCACAAAAGTATGCTATAGTTATCTGTTTAGTTTACCAACATCAATTAGTTTTATATTAGCTATTATATTAGACTTATTCTCTCTATATATGTATGTACATATTTCATTTCAAATCTATACAAATGGATAAAGAATTTATTTTTAAGAAATTCCTCAATCCCCATGAATAAATTTTCACACCTCAAACTTCCGCCAATAAGCAAGTGGTCAAGGCAAGGCAAAATGGCATGTACATTAAAAAGATGAGAAACCATGTTTATTGGGATAAACACAAACTTGGACGACCTGAGGTGTGGTAGGGCGAGGCATGCCGCCCAGTGGGCAGCCAGGGCCAACTTAAATCAAGCCCAAAGTAAATGGCACCATGTCGACAATGTTTTGATGCTGGCTAGCTGGCAGGCCGATTTGTGGGCAATGTTTAGATTAAGTAGCCAGATGAACTTGTTGAATAAGAAAGAATAAATTGGCTAAAGATAAATGAAGAGTTCCTATGACTAGTGAAAACAGAACGAAAAGTAAACTCAAAAAAAAAAAAAAATATATATAGGCAAAGGGTATTAAAGTTTAAATGCGGCTTTTTTCCATACAGGGTATCACATTTTTTTTTTATTTTTGTACATATCACAAATAATTCATTTAATTTTTCATGTTTCCAAGTGGCCGTCTTCGACATTTATAACCCACGATTATCTCTTATTTGAAAAAACAAAAAACCGAAAGCCGACAAAAAAAAAACACACACACATACAGAATAAAAAGAACAACAATAGGAATACAAAAAATTCATTAAATTTTCTCTCACTTTCCATTACAATAAAATAGTAAAAAAAAAAACAAAACGGCTTTCCAATTGTAGTCTTTACACACACAGACACACACCTTATACCACCTCCCATTTTAGTCCCACGTACCGACCACCACTCATCCACTCCCTCCTGGTCCTTCTTATATGTTTAATGTTTGTATATACATACATACATATATTTTTATTTTTTTTTTTTTTTATTATTTGTATTTGTACAAATTGTGTATTTCCGCTCTGTTGCTGATAAACTCGTTATTACGTCTAAGCAATAAAAAGAAACTTTAATAATTCTTTTTTTGTATTGGGCAAAAAAAAAAAGGTTTAGCGTAAAGAAAACCAGCTAGCAGCAGTTTAAAAGGCGCCTAAGACGATATCCAATTTGCATATATTAAGATGAACGCAAAAAAAAAATAAATAAAAATAAAAAATATACATACATACAAATATTCGTATATAAAATAATAATAATAATAAAAAATAAAAAATCAGCATACATACATACATATGTAGAAGCAGAAGAAGGAAAAAAAATTGCCGCTTTTTTTTTTTTGCTGCTAATTGAACTTTGACTGGGCGAATGAGCATATTTTGTTGATGATATGGCACGATCGATTGTCTAAGTTGATGTATGTATGTATGTATAAAGGCGAGGCAATAGTGGGTGGGGTGGTTGGGGGGAGGAGAATAAAACAAGATCGAGGCATATAAAACATTTTTATGGCAAAACAACTGTATTTTTATGGCATGTTTTTTGTAGATTTATGGCAAATTGTGTTAATCTCTTTTACGCTATTCCCTCCACTCCCTTCCCATCCCATTTCCTACGTGGACAACACATTCTATGAGTAATACGATCAGACAGAGACAGAGAGACAAAGAGATAGAGAGAGAAAGAGAAGCTTTTGTTGTTGCGTCGCATCGCATTTAGATAAATATTTGTTTACACATAATTAAAAAGTTCTATCCCCCCACCAAACCCATTCCTTACTTATCCATATCATACACTTATATGTATAATACATATAGCAAATAAGGAAATACAGGAAATTAATAACTGGCGGATGCGACAATGGATGATTTGAGATGATGGTAGGAGAGCTTTTAATATGGGCGCCTATGTAGGGGGGTGGGGTGAGAAGAAGGCAGGTTCATATACATATAATGAATAAAAATAAACTGAAAGAAGCCTCAACTCCGCATACAAGCCATGGTCGTAAGAAAAAAATATGGCAATTGTTTTAAGAATAATGAAAACTTTAGTTGGCAAAAAGCCAACGCATAAGTTTAAGTATAATTTTAAATAAAAATTAATAATGAAAGTAATTGATTATACATACATACGTATATGTAATTAATCATTTTACACTATCACTAGGGATTAAAGAAAATTTCAAAAAAACACTTTTCCTACTACGCCCATGCCAATAAGTGTAAGTTCATATATATGTGTCGATATATGTATGTGTGTACATATACCTATCGTATATAGGCATGACCATTGCCCGATAAAAAGCTTCAAGAATTATTATTATGCCGCATAAAAATTGCTTTTAGCGCCTACGAAAATGTTCGTTTCACTTGCCAAAAAAAAAAAGAAAAACGCCAACAACAGATCTTTCATATGTACATATATAATACATATATATATTTATAGGATAAAGTGTTGTATGTGAGGGGGTGGCAGGGACTGTTTCGTGTGTGTGTGTGTGTGTAGGGGCGGCGGCAGGCGACGTGCTGAAGAAATTAACACAAAACGCCCACTTATTGACGTCATGTCCGGTACTCAAAAACAATTTTCGAGAATGACCACAATTGAGAAAAACAAAATAGAAATAAACGAAACACACACACACACAGAAGGCGATGGCTGTGCGGTGGGAAGAGTAGGGGAGGGGAGGAGGGGGTTGGCCAACTGATGGCCAATAAGAAAAATCTCTAATAAACAGCAACAAGAACAACAAAAACAATAGTCGAGAACGTGAAGAACGTCATTTAATTTTCGAAATACGTTTTGTGAAATCATTTTTAGCATTTTTGATTTCCAAGTTGTAAATTATAAATTTGTTTTTGCTTCTTTTTCAAATTGGCGGGATGTTTGGGGGGGTTTTTCAGATTAATGCATATTTAACTAATTGCCAATGCTTTTGATGTGAGTTATATTTAAATAATATAAACAAAAAACTAAACCTTTCTTTATCTGAAATCTATAAAATATTATTGATCTTATTTTGTTTATTTCTACTTAAAAATATTCAATCTTCTACATATATCAATTGTCATACAATTAATATACATATATGTTTGCTAATTTAGTTAGAAATATAAATAGTGGACAAAATGTAGGTACTTTCATGTCCAACCCCTCCCCTCTTTTTGATAGTACCTATATATGTATGTGTATACGTATAAGATATAAACCTCTATAGTAATGCCAAGATTTCGATTTCATTCTTAAATTAATTGGCCACAAATAGCAACAAAAGCCATGAGAGAACACGTAATTAAAAAAAAAACCAAAGAAAAAAATTGTGTTTTTTTAAATTTCTTTTTTTTTTTTTGCTAATTTTTAATTGCGCTAGAATTCTCTTGCCAAGGCAAACTTTGACCTTGGAACGCACAGCGGCAGGCGAAAAAGCAAACAAGCAACAGTTGAGCAGAGGAGAAAAAAAGGAAAAAAATTGCTGCCAATTTTTCTTATTTGGCTCTCTCTGTCTTTCTCTCTCGCATTTTATTGCTCTTTTTTTTTTTTTTTTTTTATAGAAGTCATTCAATAGTAAAAAAAAAAAAACTGTGAAATGTGCCATTCGAAACGTTTTCATTAATAAGTGATCGCCAGAAGAAAGACACAGAGACCTGACAGACAGGGAAAGAGAGATGCCAATGAAAGAGACGGAGAAAAGACGTCGACGACGACTACACTTAATTCATTCAAACAGACAAAACCAAAAAACGAAGAAAAAAAAAATACAGATCAGAACAGAGAAGACAAAACCCCGTAAAAATCAAACACAAGTCGGCTATGGAGATACCCTTTGACAAAAGCAAAGTCATGGGTCTGAATGAAATTTCTCATGTATTTCGTGTTTTCGTATATTCCCTCTATCCACAATGACTATATACACACATGCATACATACATACATACACATCTATGTAGGGTATTTGAGAACCGATTCAAAACGATTTTTGACTTTTGTTGCTGTTTGTTTGTTTGTTTGTTTGTTTGCACAAACAAGTGTCACTGCCAGTTGCGATTTAAATAAAATTATTTAAGGCCAAACCCAAGCCAACAACCGACGACAAAACGACGATCGGGTGGCAACTATGAAGGGGGAAGGGGGCAGGCAAGCAACAAGGTATCGGGCAGTTAGAGGGGCATGGGAAGGAGGGGGACCAACGACCGACTGACCGACCGACAACAAAGCGTAGCATTATATATATACCTATATATATGAAGGCACATACATACATATATGTATATTAATAATATAAAAATAAACTTTGGCAAAATCAAATGCAAACAGGTTTTACTTTTTTTCTTCTTCTTCTTCTTCATTGGGCTTCTCTTGCTCTTTCCTTGGTTATAATTTTGTTATTGTTGGTATTGTTGTTGTTTTTGTATTTTTGGTTCATTGTTAACCTGCAACATGAACTGGAGGAGAAGGTGATAAAATATTTAATGATTTAGGGTAAGCGGAGGGTAGTGGAAAGCCGGTAGACAGAATTCTTGTTGTTGTTTTTATTTTCTTTCTTATATTTTACCGTGGGTCTTTGTCAATTAAACAAAAACAAAGTTGCATCTACTTCAAAACAATCGAAACTTCTAAAATTTAAATTATAACATTTTTTTCATCATAGGACGTGTTAATTCATACTTTAAAAAAAAATGATCCTAACAAAAAAGATATGCATAAATTAAGAGGAAATTGTAGGAATTAAAGCATTTGTTTCAATATTCAATAATTAACACACATTTTGTATGCCCTTTACGTATGGCCAAATGGTTTAATATGCTGAGTAAAAACAAAATAAGCAAAAACAATATAAAAGAAAATTCCAATGGTAATTATCGTTGATTTACAATTAAATGCTGATTCGATAATAAAAAAAAAAAAAACTTTCTGTTTCAGTCAGCAGCAATGACGACACCAACAGAGAGAAGTAGGAAGAGAGATGGGTAGAGAAAAAGAAAGACTAACATTGGCCATGCATATAATGATGCAGTTGGTCATGTCTGGAATTCATGTCTCTTTTTTTTTTAATATTTATTGAAAAATAGCCAATTATTGTTTTAACAAATTAATGCCCTGTATGCATTCAACACACTTTTTTTTATTATTTGTATAATTATTATTTTTTTGTGTCAAGTTCTGGAAGTGGAAAATGAAAGTAAGTAAAATGCCTTAACCAAAAAAAAAAAAAAAAAAAAACCAAACATGTGCGGAGCAAAAGAGAGGAAAGATACAAAAAAAGTAAAGCGACTGATGAAAAACCTACACAGGAAACGCTAATGACTACAGGCGACGTTGATGATGATGATCATAATGATGATGCTAGGCTCAGTGATGATGATGATGATGATGATGATGCTGCCCGCATATAAGAAAACGAGAACGCAAAATGGGAACGGGAACCCCGTCAGCCCCACCGAAGCCCAAGAGAGAGAGGAGAGCCCCAGAGCCCCAGAGCCACAGATCATTAAACTATTTAAATGCCCAACCAAAAGGCAGATGGAAGAGAATGGAAATGGAAATGAAAATGCTGATGAAGATGGAGGAGAAGAACGACCAACTAAGCAACCAGCCAACCAACTAACTAACCGACCATATGTTGGATGGATGCACTGCGGCAGCAAAAGGGCAGCTAATAGTTTTCAAAGCAAATAAGCAGCACATGTGCCACACACAAAGACACACACACATACACACACATATTAACATCATCATCATCATCATCATCATCATCATCATCATCTGAGCAAAGGGCTCATGTGTTAATGAAAGAAGAAGTATTGGGTTTTTTTTTTTTTAATAATAATTATCATAATGATGATTATGTTCTCTCTTTCTCTCTCTCTCTCTGTGTCTGTTTGGGCCATCTTCACTTTTATAGAAATCATTCAAGCCAACTGGCTAAAGAAGAAGAAGAACAACAAGATAATGGCAAAAGGGAGATGAAAGAGAGAAGATGATGTAGAAAAAGAAACGCTGAACAGCAAAAGATCAAATCATCAACAAATGATCTGCTGAGCCCCAGCAGCAACGTTACAGATATAATGACTAGAGAAAGAGAGAGATAGACAGAGAGAGAGAGAGAGAAAGAAACGTAAGGGGAAAAACTGGAAACTCAAGCAATATGCAACTATTTAACTATTAAGTTGATCTCGTCTTACAACACAAAAAAAAAACAACTAGATCTAAAAGAGATCTACAAGATGAAATACCAGCTAATAAACTGGTCAAAAACATTAGTATAAAACATTCTAAGTGTTTCTAATAGATGTTAAAGAGAGTAAACAGAAGCCTATACTATATAATAAATATTGAAACTAAACATTTCCAAAAGAATTTTCCAATTTTCCTTTTAGGTTCATAAGAACTAGTTCTTAAAAAATCAAAATGCTTAACAGTAGTTTTTTAATCTAGAAATAGTAAAAGAAGAAGAGCAAGACAACATAGAAGTAGAAGAAGCCCCATAAACTACAAGTGATCGACCTTAAGATTTTCTTTGGCTGATATTGTCTCTCTCGTCTCTCTTTGGCTAAACAACAATTTTCCCTCTAGACGCGTCAGCTGCGTAAGTGTGCCAGTGTGCGTGTGTGTGTGTAAAGTAGGTAGATTTCAGGTAGAAAAATCTCAACTTCTTTTCTTTGCTTGTTCGGTTCGTTTCAGCTTTCCTCTCTATTAAATTTTTTTTTTTCTTTTTTTGTAATGACTAAAGTGAGTTGCAGTTAAGTGGCAGCCAAAAAGGAAGCTGCAACATGTGTTGCTGCTGGTGTGCGTAAGTGCTGTTTCATTGTTGTTGTTGCACACCTTTTGTCTGCAACAACAACAACACGAGCAGCAACAACAACAAATGTTCGTTCATCCGTTTGCTCGTTTCATAGACGCATCCAACAGATGTTTTCTATGTTTCATTGTGAGCATTTCTTCTTGTTTCATCGTCTTCTTGCTCTTCTGTCTTTTAGGTCTTAGTTTTTATTTATCTATGCCTGTGTGTGTGTGTGTGCGTGTGTGTGTGTTTATGTATGGCTCTTCTTTCATTTGTTGCTGCTGTTGTTGTTATTCTAAAACTCAATAGTTCATTGCATTGCTTCATTCTTGAATTGAGAACAAAAGCAAAATATTTTTTTTCTTTTTCTTTCCTCCTACTCTTGGTTTTTGTGAGGAAGCAAAAAGAATAATAAACAAAAACTGAATGATTCAAATGAAATTGTTATAGAAAAAGCAAAGAAACGGAATCAAATGAATTATGTATAGTTGAATGACGGAAAAGTCGATGAAAGAGCATGATCTATATATAAATATATATATATTTACATATAAAATAGAACAAACTGAGAAGACAATGCATTTTTTGTATCTACATACATAAGTATGTATGGTTCATAAGCAAACATTTTAAACGCTTATGTTAAAGTCGTACTACCAGTGTTGAAAAGTTATTTGCATAGATCAAGTCTTTGCATTTATAAGCAAGTGTTTCTAGTGTTGACAAGTTCTTAAAACAGATAAAGCGATATTAATTTGTCTGGTGTTCGTAGAGCTTACAGTGAATGTTGCCTTGGAAATTTTAAGCTGTTATCTCATTTCTTATCAGTGCTGGAAAGTACTTTAAAAATTTCAGTGAGAGAAGGCAAGTGCAAAAACAGCGTTTATTTACATTGCAAACAAAAGGTATTACCCACCAAAAAATGTTTATATAAAAGGGAGACAAGAAGGCTCTGAAGAGGCAAAAGTAGAAGAAATAGACAAAAACAAAAAGAACACACTAATAAAGCCATAGAGCCGCCCATCATAGCCGACCCGAGCATAGCATACACATAATTTTCTATATCTAATTTGCGTTTGCTATTCAAAAATTCCGCTCACATCCTTACACGCGCAAACGCCCACACACAGAAGCAGCAACAGCAGCTGCGGCAGAGACGCGAACGTAGGCTGAGACAGAGGCAGAGACAGAGACGTAAACGGCGACAGTGATAGCAACGCTCAGCTACGGGGCTCAATAGGCAGCAGCAGGCGACAGCTGGGAAAGAGCTAAAGAATTGGGATAAAGAGAGTGTGGGAGAGACAGAGAGAGCGAGATAGAGAGAGAGAGAGTGAGAACATAGGCAATGTTCATTGGCTTGCCCAAAAATTCATGACATGCTGGTGATGACGTCAATGAAATTTCACACACACACGCCAACAAGCAAACACGTCTATCTATCTGTCTGTCTGTTATATACATAAATTTTCCGACAAACACACACACACACACACACACTTACACACAGATACCAAAAGATAGCCTATTTATAGAGCCTTTACCCAAAATAGCAACAACAATTGAAGAGACGACAACGGCCTCCTTTTTGGCTTGGCGAAAAATAAGAAAAGTTTCCCCCAGCAGCAGCAGCAATGTAAACAACCTGACCCGCCCCAATGTACAGGACCCAGGCCCTCCGCTACCCCTCCGCCCCCCACCCTAAACCACTCCCCAACCGACACCCACCAACCGACACCCACCAACCGACTCAGCTGCTGCTGCTATCAGAGACGAAAAGTTTATCAAAGCATAGACTAAGGCGCGTGAGGGGCAGCTGTTTTTATGCTTCAATACACATACACACACATAATATTAAGAATATTAGAGATGCCCATTTCTAAATATCAGTAAAAATTGTTATATTTGCCAAATATATGTTCATATGTATCAATCCAACAATGAAATTTATTTCTAAAGTACCATGAATACTTTCAAATACTCAATTTTATTTGATATAAGCTATGAAGTAGACTTCACTTCGATTTAAATTTTCAATTCGTTAAATAAACTTAATGTATCTGTTTATTATAAATAACAAATACTCCAAGAAACAATATTTTACCTATGACTACTTTCAAATACTCAAATTTAAATAATACAATAATTTTCTATAGTATGATTTCAATTTTGAAACCGTTTTCAAATACTTAATGAATACTTTCAAAAACTCATTAGCCGATGATATGATTTGTTTTAGCCCTAATGTAGGCATCACTGTGATTTCAATAAACTTAATTTTATCAATAATAAATAAAATTTGCCCATGAGTACTTTTAAATACATACTTAAATTTAGATGATAAAATGATTCACTGAAGCCATGAAGCTTCACTTCGATTGAATGGGACATATCGTTAAATAAAATATATTTCTACATATTCTAAATAATAAATACTCAAAACTTTGACTGAATTTTGAACATTTCGATACTTTGAAATACATGAATTTAAGTAATTAAAATGAAGGAAGCTTGTTTAGGCTACTTTTAGTCAATGAAATGGATAAGAAAATTAAAAACTTTTCATTTTGTAGACTCGTGTCACTCTGTCATCGCTAAATCTAATACAAACACAGACACACACACATTTATTTAACTGTCTGTCTCGTTATGTTTTTCTACTTTGGGTGTAAATCTATTTTTAGACATGGGAAAAAACCGAGAAAATTTTTTCGTGCGACTGAAAAGAAGCGGAAAGCCACAACCATTGCCAAAACCTACAAAATATCGCCCTGTTCTTATACCAAAATATACATATGTACATATATATATTTCTATACATATATGTATGTATATGTAACTGACGCTTAAAGTGTGTATGTCTCTCTCTCTCTCTCTCTGTGTGTGTGTACAGAGGCATAGCATAACGCCCACAAGGATTGCGTGGGCTCGTCTTGAGGTCACCTACGCACAGCTCCCTAAAACTAGGCAGGCGAGGGGAGGTGGTGAGCGCTGAGGGCTTGGCAGAGCTTCTGTTTGCTGCTATCTGCCCACGCAAAAAAAGGCGGTAAAATCTCGTTGCTAGTCGAAGAAGAAGAAGTCCGCCCTTGTCAGTTATTTTTGACCAACTTGTCTTCCTCTCCTTGCCGCAACTCACCTACTGCTCCTTCTCCTCGTCCTCCTCCTCCTACTGTTGCTTACTACCTTTTTTTTCATATACTGTTAACGTGAATTATTATGTGTACTCTACAGAGCAGGTGTTAAAAGGTCACACTCAGACACAGACAGAGAGATTACATGAGAAAATCTCTCAATTCGCTCAATTTCCACACTTCATTCTGTATGAATAAAGTCTGGACCTTAAGTCTATTCATTGACGACAATTCTATAGCCCACACACTCACACACACACAAACTAGTCATGTGTGTTTAATGAGCGTTTTTGTATGCTCTGCTCGACCAAACAGTCAAAGTCAGAGTCAGTAGAAGAAGAAGAGGCTACTTCTTGGGTGGGCGCCATCCAGGATTGGGGTGGTGGTGCGGGGGGTTTTGGGCAATGCCGTGTACATGCAAAAACTAACAAACGGAAGTGTACTTGAGGTAGTACATATATGTGGGTGTCTATGTGGGTGTGGCACCATCGTATTGGCTTACTTTACTGCTAATGAACCGCACAGCAAAAACCAAAACAAAAATATTAAAAAATCAAAATGAAGTGCGTCTTAACGCAAAGCTTAGCTTTATTAACTTTTTTGTGCATTTGTTTTTGTTGGACACACAAATCGTTCTATGAGCAGCAACTAATTAGAAAAGAGTAAGGGAAGAGAGAGAAATTCGTTTTGTGTAATAGTTTTAAATATACAAACAAAGGAACTTTAAAGTAATACTACTTTCTATGCTCACTTCTTCTTTGACTATTTTTCATAAAAAAAATTTGTAACAAATTAAATTTATAATTAAATTGAATCCTTTTGAATTTACTTTAAACACAAAACAGACAGTATCTCATATGTATACCCATGCAAAATATTTTAAAAATCGAAAATAATTTTTTGTAGAATTTTTAATTAAAATGAATTTTCGATATTCGTTGTCGTGAAAAAGATTTTTAGGATATGTTAAGCTCTTCAGTGGCAATGACTTGAACTTGAACATTTCAATTCAGAAAGGATTTAATTTTTTTTTTGTTAAAAGTCGTGTAAAATTTTTATTTTTCATTATTTTCAAAATATCGTAGTTCAGCTTTAGTTGGACAATTCAAATGCTACTCATGACCTACTTCCCCGCAGTGTATTACAAAATGTTTTCAATAGTTCAAAAACAAAAACAAAATCTTGTAATTTGATAAATTTATGGCAAATAATTCAAAGTTCTCACTAAAACAAAGTTGAATCTCAATGTTCCTTTCATCTGTTTGGTTTATTCTAATTGTCGAATTATACATATGTATGTACATATATGTATTTTGCAATTTACTTTGGTGTTAAATGAAATTCCACTTTAAGTACATTGCAGCAGGGATTTCAATTGAGGATTTTGGCCATTAGATAATCGAATTATTTTTTACAATCGACTTAACTAAAGCAGTAGAGTCCCTTACTATCTCTTTGTCTCTCCGTCTCTATATTTGTTCTTGGACGATCTTTTAATTGGAATATGTTGCCCCCATATGCACATATATATTATGTATGTATGTATATATATGGCCTAAGTCATTGCGTGGCTGTTATTATTGTTGTTCTTAAGTTTATTTTTATAATTTATAATTTTCAAAAATAAAAATTTTGCGACGACAAAAATAATGAAAATCACATGTTTGCTTGCGGCATCATAAAATGCTTGTTTCTTTTTTTCACATTTTTTTTGCTTTCTTTCGCTTTTGTTTTTTTTTTTTTTTTTTTTTGGGGGGGGCTTTGATTTAGCTTTGCATTTGTTGTTGTTGCTGATTTTTCTTTTCTGTTGTTGTTGTTGGGTTGTCATTTTGGCATATTGCTTTGCTGGCATCTGTTAGATACGTCTTCTCTGCAATATATATAGGTATATATATGTACACATATATCTATGTTGATTCTTCTTCTGAATCTTAGCCAAGCACAATCCCATTCAAGCGTACGCCCATAGTTTACCCCTTACCCTTCTCTCTATCTCTCCGTCTGTCACTAGTCCTCCCCTTTGTGGTCCATACTAGCAAACACACAGACACACAGTAAATGTCACATGGCTAAAGAAAATGCTCGCCACCACTTTTTTTTTTTGATTTTCCATTTGTGTATTTCTTTTTTTTTTCAGATATTTTTATGCAATTTTATAAACAAAATTGAAGCAATTGTTGTTGTTGTATTTTTTCGACGTCTTTGTTTCGTTTGTTGGCGTCACATTTTACCTGCTCATCTAATGTATGTATATAAGAACATATGTATGTACATATATATATCCTATTTATAGTTAGCATATGCAATTAATTTGCTGTCATTTGTTGTTGCTCTTGTTGATTGAATTTATTCTTGAACTACAGAGAAAGATATAAGTGTAAACAAAAAAATGTAATCACATTTAAATGCCTAAACGAAATAACTAAAATATATAGGCAATAAATATTCCACAAATGGTTTAAAAATTAGGCCGATTTATGTATTAGAAATAATTTTAGTTTTCTTAATGTTAGTCAAGGTGGAAAGAGTTTTGGCATATTTGGCACATTCTTTGGCTCATAACTTTTCAATCAAATATTTTTTTAAGAAAAAAAAGAAGAGTTTTTTGTTTCTCTGTGGTTTTGGGTTTTCTTTGCTTTAATGGATGGACGACGTTGGCGACGTTTGGTTAATCTGTTTTTAGTTCTTTTGTTTTAAAAACAATTTGTTGCTGTTTGCTATTATTTTTACCAATCCCATCTTAATGGTCGTATATATATTCTATGTATATATGTATGTATATGTATGTAAATATATTTCCCTGACATCATCAACGGTCATTGTAGAAAATTGTTGCTCTTTTTCTGCTTTTATTTTGCTAATAAAAATTAAGCATTTAATTTATTTATTTATATTCTTTAAACGTGAAAGAGATAGATAGATAGAGAGAATGTCTCCCGCTCTCCCTCTCTTTCTTTCTTCTATCTAGCATTCTATCTCTCTCTTTATGAATGAATTTTGTGTTTGGGGCCAACAAACAATATCAAAAAAACGTATTTTTGGCTATGACATAAATACAAAGTTGTTATTTATTTTTTTCTGCTTCTTTGGCCGAGAGGCGGAGGCCACTTAATTAAATTAAATCGCTAAATGTGCTTGATAAAAACTATTCATTTGTGTATATGTACATATATACAAATCGTTTGGCTATATATGTATATTTGCAAATTCATGATTCCATTGAAAAATGTCACAATTATCAAAAGAAAAAAATAATAATAATAATTTAAACATGTATCGATATGGAATCTCTGAAATTTACCAATTGCTGGAGGGGGAGGGTGATGTGGATGGGTGGTTTAAATATCAGAGAGAGAGAGAGAGAGGTAGTTGGGGTTGGGGTTATGTATGTGGAACAGCAAGACCATCGATCAAACAAAAAACAAAAAAAAAATGTTAACATGCCCACTTTGGACTTATCGGTTGAAAAGTATTTTTTTTACGCCTTTTTATTTATTCTCTTGCCTCGGCGAGGCGTTTCCGTCAGCCCCCTTCACTCAAAAATTAACAACAACAACAACAACAACGAGCAAAAAGTAAATAAACTTTGATATTTCTTTTTTCTTTCTTTTTTTTTTATCAATTTGGTGCAGAGAGCTCTCTGGGGCTCTCTGGGGGCCTAGGTAGGGTCTGGTGGGGTCTGATATTTTAATCGTTTGTCAGAGAAAGCCAACAAACACTTGATACCCTGTAAATTGTACAAGGGTTAAGGGTATTTTGAGACCAAAAAAGGGTTTTCATCAATTTCCAATAAATGACTTTTTTGTTGAGTATCTGAATAGTCGGCATAGTCTAAGCATAGGATCATATGTACATACATATGTGGTATGCCTTATGGCTTTGCTGGGCTCTGCTTATCGTTCAAAAAGTATCGATGACGAAACGAAAGTTGAAGAAAATGAAGAAAATAAACCCACCTAGAGAAACATGTTTCCCTTTTTTACTTTGTTTTTGTTATTTTTTTAGTTTAGATTAAATTAAGTATATATAAGACTTAAAAATAGATTCGATTCGAATCAATTTCAAGTGCCGCAGCGATTCCAGGTGCTCTCAATGTGTGTCCAAAGGTTTGCCACATCACGCCAAAAACAAAAGCAAAGCAAAACCGGGAACTGTTCTACACATCGTTCAGATCAGGCAAATATATTTATGCATGTGTGTATGGAAGTCAAATCATTTGCTGATTTTACTGAATGGAAAATATACCATGTGGACGGTCACTTGGGCCGAGACGTGGCATGAAGGGAAAAATGTTGATTTCCTTATCACATATTGACTGATCGATTGACTGAGTAAGTGAGTAAATGAGAAGATTTGAGCAACAATGAAATCAATTACATATGGCAACTATATAGAAAGAATCTGTATATATATATATATATATATATATATATATATAATCATTTTCAATTTGTGGCTGTAGTATACAAATATTAAATATATGTATATGTATATATATATAGGTAGAATTATCTGTGTCTGGGGCCACTGCTGCGATCAGTAAATAAGAGCAGCGACCCCGCCGGTGCCGCCGCAGCACACAAACAACAAACAAATAACTGGAAAATGTCAGTTAAAACACTTTTTTTATAATTCATGTTTCATATATTTTAAGCAGATCAAAGAGGAATATCTATATAAAAAAATATATATAGAAAGGCTTGTTCTTGTTTGCGAAACATTTTTAAAGATATAACCCAGATTCCTTACCGAATCCTTTTTAGGAATTACAAAATTAAGTTGAAAAGGTTTTTAAAGACGAAAACACTTTTGACTTTGGGTATCTCATCCCAAAGAATTACAAGTTTATCATCTATATTGGATATATACATATGTATGGTGTGACATTATGTATATTTATGAACGAACTTTTTAATTGGAAGTAAAACCTAGCATTTAATCCGGCTCGAGGGTAGTCTTGAGAGTTGCAATGGCCATACAAGGCTAAAACTAGTTGGAAATTGCAACTAATTTATTACTTATTTTTATATTTCATGATGAAGATCTACAAGGAAATATAGATGATGGCCAAAAGAGACATTAAGCTTAGGAGTTAGGCTAACTTTGACTTAGCAATCCAAATCATTCGTTGTTGTTTTCTATGACATTTAATAAATATTGTTTGCCAATGTTTCTTTAAAATTTTGTTTTTCTGTGCACTTAAATTTGAGTTTTTTTTTTCAAATATATAAGATATTAAATAAATATGAATTTCCTTTTTTTACGAATAGTTTTTGTACTAAAATTCTATATTTTCTCAATACTCTTTTATTAAGTCTCTTATTAAGGTTTTTCTATTGCCATTTTTCCTTTGAATGCTTTGAATGAATGTTTCAATGCTCTAAAGAAAAGGCCTTTAATTTAAAGTAGGAATGGAATAAGTAAAGTAATTAAAATAATTTGAGTCTGGCATAAGAATAAATTATACAAATAAAAAGAAAAAATATGAAAAATTGAGATGAAATTGTAGTCAATTCGATTGTTCAATAAATCGATCAATAAGACTTGAACATTAATATATATTATATGGTAACTATAATTTCCTTGTTCTAATCACAATATAGTTTCCTGATATTTACATATTTTTTTTACTTTAACCTCCAAAAAAAAGTTGAATCGAATCGAATCGTGAGAGAGCCCCACTAATTAATGAGTCAACAAATAACAACAACAACAAGAAAAAGTGTCATAAATTAATTGAAAAAAATATGCCACATGCAAAATAACATACATTTCCTGACACCACACATACATATACGCTTGTATGTATGTATATACATATGTACATATGTATGTACTATATATTGTATATAGACTGAAGGTTTAATCTAACAGAGAAAAAACGTGTCACAAAGCAAACACATAAAAAATTTAACTTACATTGATTTTCAAAAGCAATCCAGAAATTTGTTGCATATATATATATATATATGTATATCCACATATATATATATATATATATATTATTTTAATTCGAAAGTTGATCTAATGCTGGTGTATTATGTATTATTGTATATAATGTATATATATATATATATATCCACAATTGTTGTTGTTGTTGTAGATGGAGAAGCAGCAGCAGTTAGTTATAGTCGAGGATTGTTGTTGTTGTTGTTGTTAGAGGCGGCGTCGCCGACGTGGGCGTAGGCGTTTGGTAGGGCGGGGGGAGGTGAGGTTGTCGCGATTTGGCACTTTTTACGTCTAATATAGAAGGGGGTCGAAAAGGGAGAGTTTACGCGATCGCAACAAACGTATAAATATAGTAGATATATTCAGGTGTTTGTATGCGTGTATATGTGTGTATCGGTATTTTTTTTATTTGCTTGTATTTATTTAGCATTTATTAAAAATTATTTTTCGCTTTGCGTTTTTTTTCGCATTTCATTCACAAAAGTAAATTTAATTAACACAAAAACGATGCGCGAGACACTGACGTTGACGTTAACGTTGAAGCCGACGTTGTTGTGGACGTGGACGTTATTAGCGGCAGAGAACCTCTATACATACATATATAGATATATATATATATATATATATATATATATATTGTATTTATTTGATTTGCTGAAGAATTTTTTTTTTCTTTTTGTCGTTTTGTTTTATATTGTTGTTTTTGGTTTTGTTTTTCTTTTTTAGGTTTGCGTGCCAAAAAAAAAATAATAATATGAGAAAGATGAACGGAACAAACGAATGCCTGCTGCTGCTGCTGTTGCGACTGCGTTAACGGCGACAGCGTTTCTTTTAGATTTGCTTGTTGTTGTTGTTACACACACATGGCGCGCTGTTGCTGCTGCTCATACACACACACACACGCCACAACACATGCAAAAGCCACGTCGTCGCCTAATCGTATATCGGTTATATATATATATATATGTTTATGTTTATATATATGTGTGTGTAATTTTTGTATCTGTGTGTGTGTAAGCGGCGGCTTGAGTTAAAAAAAAATATATTTTTATGCAATTTTTCTGCTGCTGCGGTTTGCTACTGCTGCTGGCGGTGACGGCGACTGCTGCTGCTGTTGTTGGTGTTGTGGTTGCTGTTTGATGTTTTGTTGTTTTGTGTTAAACTTTTGTTGTATTTTGTTGCTGTTGTTGGATCTTTATTATTTTTTTTTCTTTTTTGCTCTCAACACGTTTTGTATTTGAATTTTGTTGTTGTTGGACTTTTAAATAGACGTTGATTTTCTTTGCGCAATTTGCATATTTAGGCACATGATTTCCATTGGAAGCAATTTATTTATTTATAATAATTTTCACAATTCACTCTCTTTCTCTCTTTCTTGACTTGTCGTAATTTCCTTCTCTTGCAAAAAAATTTTTTTTTTTAAAAAAAAAGCAAACAACAATTTTCAACAATTGTGTGAAGTTTTCTTCTTTTATTTTCTTTTTTTTTGCCAGGCTGCGGCCGACCAACAACAATATTTTTATTCAGAATTAACAAAAACAAAAAAAAAGAACAACGCACTCGCTTACTTATATATATGTAAATATATATGTAATAGCAAATATATATATGTTATAGCAAATATATATATGTATATATAAATATGTGAAATTTTATATATTTTGTTTAGTTGATGTTTAGTGTTTAGATACTTTATTATTTAAAAAAAAAAATTAATCCGAAATATACGCGGCAACCGCTCAGCACGAGGTTTTGAAGCGAAATGAGACTGTTAAGTTAATGTTAATGTTAAGTTAATGTTAACGGCGAACGACACTAGCAACAACAAAGTTGAAAATTTCTCAATGTTCGAGTGATGTTAGGACATTTTGAGTGGTTGTTCTGCTGAACTGAGCCTGTTACGCTTCTGTTACATTAAAATGAGACTGTTACGTCAGGTAAAGTTAAAATACGACTGTTAAGCAAAATGAGACTTCTGTTAAATTGCAAGATACTGTTATGATAACATAACTCAAGTGAGTGAGAGAGGGAGAGCGGGCAAAGCGAATTCCGGCTGCGATCTTCGCCGCATATTTTAATTGAGCAAAATAATGTTGGGTGTGTGTGTGTGCGCGTCGGTGTGCTGATCTATTGCTGAATGGGCATTTTACTGGCAATTTTTGAGCTATCTCTAATCGTTTAGTTTTAAAATCAAGTCAATTTGTAAACATTTCATTTTGAACATATTGAAAATATGAACAAATTTCACAAAAATATCATTCTATTAAACTGATAACTAAAGACACAAACGGTAGCATTCACACTCACACACAGGAAATGCGGCTGTATGTATGAACAAAGCGAATTCACAAAAGTCAGAGCGAGAGCGAGAGAACGAACGAACGGTCGAGCGAGAGAGCATAGGGCGAATTGATTATTTTACATACTAAAATTTACAACTACAAAATTAATATTATATTGTAAAACCTTCTTTGCCTTCCTTTGCTCACCTTATCCACAACTTACTACACCACGATGCCTCCACATCAGCCTCCACACCTCCCATCCAGCGCCATACGACTTCTTTGCTAGCTAATCAACTCCATGATGCTGAAAGAGAGATAGAGAGAGAGAGAGAGAGCGAGAGAAAGATGGCAAGATGTTGAAGCCAACGGGAACGGAGAGGGAGAGAGACAAGCAACGGCGACTAAAAACCAACCGGACGTTACCGCGCTCCTTTTCTCCCCCGCGACTACTGCCAAAGCCCCGCAGGGGCCCTAACATGGGCGCCAACATGAGCTTTGTCAGTGGAGAGCTCTGTGTGTGTATGACTGTGTAAAAACTGTATGTGTGTGTGTTGGTGTGTTTGTGTAAAAAAACGGAAATTGAAAATATGCCAACTTGTAGGCGCGCTCGCTTGTCGTTTAGCGCAGGTCGGCGTGAGAGGAGATTGCGGTGGCCCGGTGATGGGTGGTGGTGGCAGGGGAGAGGGAGTTTCTGAGTGTATGTCGAGGCGAATTCATGCCAGTTTCTTTTTCATTCATTTAAATTTAAATACAAACAGCGCACAAACAAACAAACAAGCAACAACAACAGCCTGTCTACAGACCCCCCGCAATGGCCGAACCCCCCCTCTGAGTCTATTTAGCCCATAGATACAGAGATACAACAACTGGCTTGCCTACGCATGGGCGTAGCGAGTGAATCTTTCTCAACAGATTAATATGTACATAGGTACATATTTTGGGCCCCAGCACCGATTTTTCTATTTTATTCCAAATACTCTCTACACCTTGAATCACTGTGCAATCATCATCATACATACATACATACATAATTGTTTTTATTATCTAATTACTTTAATTACTTTCTATAAATCGAATGATAGTATATCAAACACATTGATTTGAAGAAATGATTATTGTTTGCAACATAAAACATAAAATTCAGCAAATTTTAATTCATTAACAGTAATATTACATGTAACTAAATTGAGTCAGTATATGTATGTATATAAGTACATACATACATACATTCATATATCTGCATCTACAATTGATCTGCATAATAATTTCTCAAATATTGATCACTTGAGTTTTTTTTTTATTTGCAATCTAACCATGGCCATTTGGTTTTAAGATTTTCAAATTTTTTATAAAATGCAATGTGAATAATAGAAATTATGTACATATGTAGAAATCTATATAAATAATTAAAAATATATAATATAATTTTTTTTTTTTTTTGTTATGTTTTCATCTTTAAATAAACTAAAATACAAGTCTTCCTTTCGCAAATAAGCAAATTAAGTCATTGATTCAAATATTAAATCCCAAGTCCAATATTTACTAAAAACAGGAATAAATTTATATATTTATGGATAAGTACAACTAGTACTGATTATTTGAATTTAGAATGTGTAAAAAAACATTCTTTATAGCCTTTATAGCCTAATAAAGCCAAATCGTTTCATAAACAGAATAAAATGGAAATTTTGATCGAAATCTAAAGCTGATATAAATATGGTTCGGAAAAAAGGATCCTAGGCGAATAGATACCAATTATTAAAGTTTTAAAAGAATTTTAATTATAAATGGACAGTCGACAAAACACATTTAAATTGGTTTTCAAAACCTGAAGAATCAATCACAAAAACAATGGTCTAGGATTTGAGTGTTAATTTAGTGGACAGCAGGACTGTTAGATAAGATTAGGATAAGGTAAAATAATATGAAAATCTAAAATTTAATACAAAAAAGGAAACTCCAACTGTAAGCCGCATAGAAAGAGGGACATGTCGACAAATGGGCGATATATGGAGGGGGGACAGGCATAGTAACATACACACTCACACTCATACATAAAAACGCTCGGGTTTCTCTTTCTCTCTCAATTGCAGATACAAAATTATCTCAAAATAAACTCAAGCGAATTTAAGCAAATTCCGCACTCACTCTCACGCTCTCGCGCGTTTGCTGTGCGCTCTTTTTCTCTAATTCGCCTTCGCTTCGGTTTTTTTTATGAATGGCATTTATATGAATGAAAAATACCAACAACAAATGCCTCTCGGCCTCGCAAAGAAAAATTTTGTGTTTTCGCTTCGGTTTTTTTTTGCTAGACGAATACATACATACATATGTATGTATGTACATACGTATATACATATGCATGTGTACATAATGTAAATTTAAATACTTTGTTTCAATTTTATTTATATGAAATTTGTTGTTATTGTTGGCGGATTTTTGTTAAGCAATTTATTTATGTATATTGATTTTTATCAATAGCTTCCAATTTTTTGTATGTTTTTCTTTTAGCCTTATTTGTATAGCGAAAGTTAAAAAAATTTCAGAACTCAGAACAACTCAAAAGCAACAAATAACAAAACAATATACATATGTACATACATACATATGTACATATGTATGTATGTAAGTATGATTTTAGTTTAATGCTACGTTTCGCATTTTTACACTTTCAATTTTAGCCTTTTGCTTCGTTATGAAGTCTTATGTGCCTTACTAAAATGTGTTGCTGATGGTTAATTGCAATTTGTTATATTTATTATAGAAATTTCTGCGTCTAATTATGGCGAATCACATGCAACATCCGCAAGTTACAGTCACAAATCTTCCAAAATTGCTCTAAATCAGTTTCCACATTATAGTCAAAGCAATTTTTAATTAAAAAAAAAAAATCCCAAAATTCTGAAAGAGGTCAGGGTCAAAATTACATGTTTGCTGAACCTAAAGCCGTTTCAATCTTTAATTTCGGACGATCCCGTAGGATTTACTTGACGTATCAAGTTATCCTTGCCGCAAACAGCATGTCCTTTTTTTTTTGGGTTAACTTTGGAGAACTTTTTGAAAATTTTTTTTGTTGACTTCGGCTAAGAACCAAATAGTCGATAAATAGACCATTTTATTTGTTTTTAATATGTAGAAGGGCATTTGGTAAGTCGCTAAAGGCCTTTGACTATTTCCCCATATTATGGTCATTCTTGTTTTATATTTTTTTCTTCGTCAGTTTGGTATTAGTCAAATATTATTCAACTCTGCAGACTTTGTGGCGTATAATGAATTTTCAACGGTTTCTTTTTATTTTCTGTTTTTCGTTTTTTGTTTTTGTATGTTATATGTAAGTAAATTTTGTCTACAACGTCTTCTTAATGGGCGTGGGTGTTTCACATTTGGTTAGATCTACTATTTACACGAACAACAATAATAATAATAACAACAGCAGAAACAGCAATAGCAACAGCAGCGGCATTTACATAACGCCTCATTTAAAGCAAGTTTCTCGACTTTTAGTGAGGCTCTTTCCCCAATATGTCTACAACAAGTTCTACTCAGGTTTTTCCAATTTCAGTTTTTTTTTTTTTTTTTTCTTTTCTAAATTTTACAAACATGGCATCTGAGCCTACTTTGATGGGTTAATTGGGTTAGCACATACATACATACATACATGCATATATGCAAATTCAACATACATATATGCAATCCACATTTAAGTATTGATAGATATGTCTATCTGGAATTCTATATACCTTATCTAGTGCCAAGACAACTTTCACCCGAGCAAAAAAAAAATTCCTTAGCATTCTACGTGAAACTGGACTCGGTGGGTTCCCACATTTTAGATAGGCAAATTATATCCGATACTTGTATAAATATTTATCATCTTATCAACTAACTCATGACTCGTGACTAAACTATTGACCTTACAATTTTGTAAATTGATTCTTAGATTATTATCTTATTAACCAATGCAAAATGTTTTGTGGGACTGAGTACAAAAATCGCCTTTAATAAAGACGAAATTAATATTTATTAAGTTGTCTTAAATTGAAGTCTTTTCATTCTATGACAAATACATAGTTCCTTCTCTAGCTTCTATCGATTAACTTCAATCGATATCTAACATTAAAGTAGGCCTTGACTTTCATCAGAATGGCAAAAAAGGAAGTTTCCTAGCTGTTAATTTCTTCATTATTAGTTTCACATCGTCTGTGCTCCGAAACAGTTCTCTTAATCATTTTCCCTTATTTATAAATTTAAACCAATTTTTTCCTTTTTAATTATATTTAACCAATAATTCAATTTTAAAACATTATTGGTTCCTGAAACTATTAAACATTTTCCTTATTTATTAGTTTGAATCTTTACATTTTATTTCCGGGAATTCCGTTGTATAAATGCTTAGATAGTACCTCAATAGGCTTTAAATGGCAAAGAGATCATCGTAAAGGCGTCACGGCTTTCTCGAAACACACTCGAAACCAATAAGTCAATTTTAAAACATTATTGGTTCCTGAAACTATTAAACATTTTCCTTATTTATTTGTTTGAATTCCCAGGAATTCCGTTGTATAAATGCTAAGATAGTACCTCAATAGGCTTTAAATGGCAAAGAGATCATCGTAAAGGCGTCACGGCTTTCTCGAAACACACTCGAAACCAATAAGTCAATTTTAAAACATTATTGGTTCCTGAAACTATTAAACATTTTCCTTATTTATTTGTTTGAATTCCCAGATTTCCGTTGTATAAATGCTAAGATAGTACCTCAATAGGCTTTAAATGGCAAAGAGATCATCGTAAAAGCGTGACGGTTTTTTTGAAACATTTTTTTAAACCAATTCAATTCTTTATTGATGTCGTTTTTGCTATAGAAATAGTGCAGACATATGTATAAATAATGAGACTTTATTTTTTGCAAATGCTGCCTTTTTAAATAGGTTTCATAATCAATATTTGTTAGGTCTCATATTTTTGTAATAATTTTTTCTTCTGTCCCCAATTGATTATAAATGAAATATTCTGTTCGTTTTAAAAATTAATATAAAAGTCGAAATATTTAAGCAGTCTATCAAAAATATTCTTAGAACTGAATTTTAGACAGTTTTGTGGAATATTTTTGACGCCTTTTATATTTAATAAGTCCTTTTGTTATTTTAAAACAAAACCAAAACTAAGTTCTACTTCCTAAGGGTTCTGACTATTTTTACTGCTACTGCTTTAATTTATGGAATTTATTTTGTCTGAATGAAAGCGTTAAACATCAAGTACATAGTTTATACTTGCTTTTGCAGCAAATTCATTTTCCGTACTCTGGTTTCCTTTTGAATCAAATTTAATTTCTTCATGGACTAATCTGCCTATCTGCCTATATGTATATATGTATATATATACATATATATATATGTATATACATATACGGCAGCTGTTGTGAAGATTCTTCTGAGCTTTTATTTGTGCTTTCTTAGTCGGGGAATTGTCTAAAGACCTCCCCTGCAGTGTTTTTTTTTTTTCATAAAAATGACAACGAAACTTTTACAATATATTTATGTAGATATAAAGTTGCTCATTAAATTATTTCTATATTTTAATTATAAATTTGTTTGCCAAAAGTCTCACTGAACTTTTTAAAAAAGAAAGAAAAGTATTCGCTCATTTAAACAATCTTCCGTCAATGATTTTTTCTCATTTCCATTTTATTTTTTATATCAAAATGTGCGTGAAATTCTTTTTAAAAGAAAAACTTATTATATTTCCGGCAAATCAATCAACGAAAATTCTAAAGATTCTGTTTCACATGGAAAGAATCTGTTTCAGATGGCCATCTCTCTCTTTTAAAGTAATCATTGACAGTTTGTGGTAAAAATGCCATGACAAATATATGTATAATGATAGTGTTTTGAATTAAAATTGAAAAACCCATAAAAATAAATTTAAAACAGTTAAATCGGATGATCTGGCCGCCCAGAAATGCTTCCTTCAGAATATGAAAATAATTATTCTGCGTACTTGCGGAGTAAATTAATTCATGGCTTTTTTTTCTCCTCAGGAATTTCAAAATTAATGTGACATAATAAAAAGCCTGTAACTAAACAGTGCCAAGTTTTTTTTTGTCTCCCTCTCTCTGCCTTGCCTAGAGCATTGACGTTTTAAAAACGTCTAGCGGGAACTATAGGGTGAAACGGTATATTAAAGTCGCCAAAATGTATGTTACAGGCAGAAAGTAGCCTTTTCAACCCCATAAAGCGTTTATATATTACACTGTGCAACACCAAAAATCAAACCGGACTGGACATTTTTTTTCTAAAAGTACATTTATTGAATCGCAAAACCCTTTTTGGGTTTTTTAAAGTTAGCTGGTTTTTTTTTATAGCGAGTTGAAATTTTAAAATTGAGGTTATTTTTTAGTTTGTCATACGAGCGGAATAAGACATTTATATCGAATCCTTCTTTATGCATCGGACCTAAATTTTCCTTATTTATTGTAGAAATATTGTTAATGCTTAAATAAATTCAATTCATGATTGTTACAATTGTTTTCAAAAAATGAAGTAAGTAAGTCGTCTCGCCGACTTGGATATACCATACACCAGTAAAACAAATATTTTAAATTTATAATAACCAATACATTTTCGTATTTAAAAAAAACTGTTCACATGCTTTTCACAAGCATATCTTAGTATTTCGCTCATTCAAGCAAACGAGCACCCTAGCGCCCCCACCAGCCAACGGCCACTTCCAGCCATATGGAAAAACGTTTATATGCATAACTTGGCTATTTTTATTCAGATTTTTATCAAATTTGGTATTCTGCTTGATATTAGTATCAAATTTGATTGCACAAGGTAGAAAATTACGGGAGATAATCGAGTTTTTTCAAATTACGGGGGCGGAGGGGGGCGGGGCAAAATCTTTACACATCAAAAATGTGCGCAATTACTAAGCAAATATTTATACCAACTATGGTGTCTCTAGTTAAAATAGTTTTTGAGAAAATCGGTTTTATTTAATTTGCGGGGGCGGTAGGGGGCGTGGCAAAATTTTTACAAATACAAAATGTGCGCATTTACAAAGCAAATGTACATACCAAATTTTGTGTCTCTAGTTGCTATAGTGTTTAAGAAAATCAGTTTTATATCATTTGCGGGGGCGGTAGGGGCGTGGCAAACATTTGAAACAAACTCGATAAGCGTACATATGACACGAGTCTACATACCAAATTTGGTGGCTCTAGCTCTTATAGTCTCCGAGATCTAGGTGTTCATACAGACGGACGGACGGACGGACGGACGGGCGGACGGACGGACAGACGGACATGGCTAGATCGTCTCGGCTGTTGATGCTGATCAAGAATATATATACTTTATGGGGTCGGAAAAGCTTCCTTCTGCCTGTTACATACATTTTGGCGACTTTAATATACCATTTCACCCTATGGGTGTATGGTATAATAATGTTTTTAGCGGGATTCTAGCTAAAAGTAGCTTTTTACGGCTAAAAGATGCTGTCAAATTTTGAGATAGTGTTGCCAGATGCCAAATTTGGGATACTAGAATACGCGGGCTATTTGAAACTTTTGCTCGCGCTATTCTCAACAAACGAAAATATTGCTGAGTTTACAATATTTCTTGATTTTAGAGACCAAATATAGTTCAGCTGCCAGTGCAGCCGAATATTCCTCAATTTTATAAATCAGAATAAAATATTTGGCTACCAGGGCGGTCAATCAACGCGCCAAATAAAAAATAGCGTTTGCCAGCACTAAAATCTAGCTTTAGTTGATTTTTCCACTTTTCAACACTGAAATCTCGAGTAGCTTAAGTAAATATTTACCTTTCATTCTATGACAAATAGTTCCTTCTCTAGCTTCTATCGATTAACTTCAATCGATATCTAACATTAAAGTAGGCCTTGACTTTCATCAGAATGGCAAAAAGGAAGTTTCCTAGCTGTTAATTTCTTCATTATTAGTTTCACATCGTCTGTGCTCCGAAACAGTTCTCTTAATCATTTTCCCTTATTTATAAATTTAAACCAATTTTTTCCTTTTTAATTATATTTAACCAATAATTCAATTTTAAAACATTATTGGTTCCTGAAACTATTAAACATTTTCCTTATTTATTTGTTTGAATCTTTACATTTTATTTCCGGGAATTCCGTTGTATAAATGCTAAGATAGTACCTCAATAGGCTTTAAATGGCAAAGAGATCATCGTAAAGGCGTCACGGCTTTCTCGAAACACACTCGAAACCAATTAGTCAATTTTAAAACATTATTGGTTCCTGAAACTATTAAACATTTTCCTTATTTATTTGTTTGAATTCCCAGAATTTCCGTTGTATAAATGCTAAGACAGTACCTCAATAGGCTTTAAATGGCAAAGAGATCATCGTAAAGTCGTCACGGCTTTCTCGAAACACACTCGAAACCAATTAGTCAATTTTAAAACATTATTGGTTCCTGAAACTATTAAACATTTTCCTTATTTATTTGTTTGAATTCCCAGAATTTCCGTTGTATAAATGCTAAGATAGTACCTCAATAGGCTTTAAATGGCAAAGAGATCATCGTAAAGGCGTCACGGCTTTCTCGAAACACACTCGAAACCAATTAGTCAATTTTAAAACATTATTGGTTCCTGAAACTATTAAACATTTTCCTTATTTATTTGTTTGAATTCCCAGAATTTCCGTTGTATAAATGCTAAGATAGTACCTCAATAGGCTTTAAATGGCAAAGAGATCATCGTAAAGGCGTCACGGCTTTCTCGAAAAACACTCGAAACCAATAAGTCAATTTTAAAACATTGGTTCCTGAAACTATTAAACATTTTCCTTATTTATTTGTTTGAATTCCCAGGAATTCCGTTGTATAAATGCTAAGATAGTACCTCAATAGGCTTTAAATGGCAAAGAGATCATCGTAAAGGCGTCACGGCTTTCTCGAAACACACTCGAAACCAATAAGTCAATTTTAAAACATTGGTTCCTGAAACTATTAAACATTTTCCTTATTTATTTGTTTGAATTCCCAGAATTTCCGTTGTATAAATGCTAAGATAGTACCTCAATAGGCTTTAAATGGCAAAGAGATCATCGTAAAGGCGTCACGGCTTTCTCGAAACACACTCGAAACCAATTAGTCAATTTTAAAACATTATTGGTTCCTGAAACTATTAAACATTTTCCTTATTTATTTGTTTGAATTCCCAGAATTTCCGTTGTATAAATGCTAAGATAGTACCTCAATAGGCTTTAAATGGCAAAGAGATCATCGTAAAGGCGTCACGGCTTTCTCGAAACACACTCGAAACCAATAAGTCAATTTTAAAACATTATTGGTTCCTGAAACTATTAAACATTTTCCTTATTTATTTGTTTGAATTCCCAGAATTTCCGTTGTATAAATGCTAAGATAGTACCTCAATAGGCTTTAAATGGCAAAGAGATCATCGTAAAGGCGTCACGGCTTTCTCGAAACACACTCGAAACCAATAAGTCAATTTTAAAACATTATTGGTTCCTGAAACTATTAAACATTTTCCTTATTTATTTGTTTGAATTCCCAGAATTTCCGTTGTATAAATGCTAAGATAGTACCTCAATAGGCTTTAAATGGCAAAGAGATCATCGTAAAGGCGTCACGGCTTTCTCGAAACACACTCGAAACCAATAAGTCAATTTTAAAACATTATTGGTTCCTGAAACTATTAAACATTTTCCTTATTTATTTGTTTGAATTCCCAGAATTTCCGTTGTATAAATGCTAAGATAGTACCTCAATAGGCTTTAAATGGCAAAGAGATCATCGTAAAAGCGTGACGGTTTTTTTGAAACATTTTTTTAAACCAATTCAATTCTTTATTGATGTCGTTTTTGCTATAGAAATAGTGCAGACATATGTATAAATAATGAGACTTTATTTTTTGCAAATGCTGCCTTTTTAAATAGGTTTCATAATCAATATTTGTTAGGTCTCATATTTTTGTAATAATTTTTTCTTCTGTCCCCAATTGATTATAAATGAAATATTCTGTTCGTTTTAAAAATTAATATAAAAGTCGAAATATTTAAGCAGTCTATCAAAAATATTCTTAGAACTGAATTTTAGACAGTTTTGTGGAATATTTTTGACGCCTTTTATATTTAATAAGTCCTTTTGTTATTTTAAAACAAAACCAAAACTAAGTTCTACTTCCTAAGGGTTCTGACTATTTTTACTGCTACTGCTTTAATTTATGGAATTTATTTTGTCTGAATGAAAGCGTTAAACATCAAGTACATAGTTTATACTTGCTTTTGCAGCAAATTCATTTTCCGTACTCTGGTTTCCTTTTGAATCAAATTTAATTTCTTCATGGACTAATCTGCCTATCTGCCTATATGTATATATGTATATATATACATATATATATATGTATATACATATACGGCAGCTGTTGTGAAGATTCTTCTGAGCTTTTATTTGTGCTTTCTTAGTCGGGGAATTGTCTAAAGACCTCCCCTGCAGTGTTTTTTTTTTTTCTCATAAAAATGACAACGAAACTTTTACAATATATTTATGTAGATATAAAGTTGCTCATTAAATTATTTCTATATTTTAATTATAAATTTGTTTGCCAAAAGTCTCACTGAACTTTTTAAAAAAGAAAGAAAAGTATTCGCTCATTTAAACAATCTTCCGTCAATGATTTTTTCTCATTTCCATTTTATTTTTTATATCAAAATGTGCGTGAAATTCTTTTTAAAAGAAAAACTTATTATATTTCCGGCAAATCAATCAACGAAAATTCTAAAGATTCTGTTTCACATGGAAAGAATCTGTTTCAGATGGCCATCTCTCTCTTTTAAAGTAATCATTGACAGTTTGTGGTAAAAATGCCATGACAAATATATGTATAATGATAGTGTTTTGAATTAAAATTGAAAAACCCATAAAAATAAATTTAAAACAGTTAAATCGGATGATCTGGCCGCCCAGAAATGCTTCCTTCAGAATATGAAAATAATTATTCTGCGTACTTGCGGAGTAAATTAATTCATGGCTTTTTTTTCTCCTCAGGAATTTCAAAATTAATGTGACATTTGCTAATACGTCTATAATAAAAAGCCTGTAACTAAACAGTGCCAAGTTTTTTTTTGTCTCCCTCTCTCTGCCTTGCCTAGAGCATTGACGTTTTAAAAACGTCTAGCGGGAATTGTGGAACCATAGGGTGAAACGGTATATTAAAGTCGCCAAAATGTATGTTACAGGCAGAAAGTAGCCTTTTCAACCCCATAAAGCGTTTATATATTACACTGTGCAACACCAAAAATCAAACCGGACTGGACATTTTTTTTCTAAAAGTACATTTATTGAATCGCAAAACCCTTTTTGGGTTTTTTAAAGTTAGCTGGTTTTTTTTTATAGCGAGTTGAAATTTTAAAATTGAGGTTATTTTTTAGTTTGTCATACGAGCGGAATAAGACATTTATATCGAATCCTTCTTTATGCATCGGACCTAAATTTTCCTTATTTATTGTAGAAATATTGTTAATGCTTAAATAAATTCAATTCATGATTGTTACAATTGTTTTCAAAAAATGAAGTAAGTAAGTCGTCTCGCCGACTTGGATATACCATACACCAGTAAAACAAATATTTTAAATTTATAATAACCAATACATTTTCGTATTTAAATAAAAACTGTTCAGATGCTTTTCACAAGCATATCTTAGTATTTCGCTCATTCAAGCATACGAGCACCCTAGCGCCCCCACCAGCCAACGGCCACTTCCAGCCATATGGAAAAACGTTTATATGCATAACTTGGCTATTTTTATTCAGATTTTTATCAAATTTAGTATTCTGCTTGATATTAGTATCAAATTTAAGTGTGCTAAATTTGATTGCACAAGGTAGAAAATTACGGGAGATAATCGAGTTTTTTCAAATTACGGGGGCGGAGGGGGGCGTGGCAAAATCTTTACACATCAAAAATGTGCGCAATTACTAAGCAAATATTTATACCAACTATGGTGTCTCTAGTTAAAATAGTTTTTGAGAAAATCGGTTTTATTTAATTTGCGGGGGCGGTAGGGGGCGTGGCAAAATTTTTACAAATACAAAATGTGCGCATTTACAAAGCAAATATACATACCAAATTTTGTGTCTCTAGTTGCTATAGTGTTTAAGAAAATCGGTTTTATATCATTTGCGGGGGCGGTAGGGGGCGTGGCAAACATTTGAAACAAACTCGATAAGCGTACATATGACACGAGTCTACATACCAAATTTGGTGGCTCTAGCTCTTATAGTCTCCGAGATCTAGGTGTTCATACAGACGGACGGACGGACAGACGGACATGGCTAGATCGTCTCGGCTGTTGATGCTGATCAAGAATATATATACTTTATGGGGTCGGAAAAGCTTCCTTCTGCCTGTTACATACATTTTGGCGACTTTAATATACCATTTCACCCTATGGGTGTATGGTATAATAATGTTTTTAGCGGGATTCTAGCTAAAAGTAGCTTTTTACGGCTAAAAGATGCTGTCAAATTTTGAGATAGTGTTGCCATATGCCAAATTTGGGATACTAGAATACGCGGGCAATTTGAAACTTTTGCTCGCGCTATTCTCAACAAACGAAAATATTGCTGAGTACAGCCGAATATTCCTCAATTTTATAAATCAGAATAAAATATTTGGCTACCAGGGCGGTCAATCAACGCGCCAAATAAAAAATAGCGTTTGCCAGCACTAAAATCTAGCTTTAGTTGATTTTTCCACTTTTCAACACTGAAATCTCGAGTAGCTTAAGTAAATATTTACCTTTCATTCTATGACAAATAGTTCCTTCTCTAGCTTCTATCGATTAACTTCAATCGATATCTAACATTAAAGTAGGCCTTGACTTTCATCAGAATGGCAAAAAAGGAAGTTTCCTAGCTGTTAATTTCTTCATTATTAGTTTCACATCGTCTGTGCTCCGAAACAGTTCTCTTAATCATTTTCCCTTATTTATAAATTTAAACCAATTTTTTCCTTTTTAATTATATTTAACCAATAATTCAATTTTAAAACATTATTGGTTCCTGAAACTATTAAACATTTTCCTTATTTATTTGTTTGAATCTTTACATTTTATTTCCGGGAATTCCGTTGTATAAATGCTTAGATAGTACCTCAATAGGCTTTAAATGGCAAAGAGATCATCGTAAAGGCGTCACGGCTTTCTCGAAACACACTCGAAACCAATTAGTCAATTTTAAAACATTATTGGTTCCTGAAACTATTAAACATTTTCCTTATTTATTTGTTTGAATTCCCAGAATTTCCGTTGTATAAATGCTAAGATAGTACCTCAATAGGCTTTAAATGGCAAAGAGATCATCGTAAAGGCGTCACGGCTTTCTCGAAACACACTCGAAACCAATAAGTCAATTTTAAAACATTATTGGTTCCTGAAACTATTAAACATTTTCCTTATTTTTTTTGTTTGAATTCCCAGAATTTCCGTTGTATAAATGCTAAGATAGTACCTCAATAGGCTTTAAATGGCAAAGAGATCATCGTAAAGGCGTCACGGCTTTCTCGAAACACACTCGAAACCAATAAGTCAATTTTAAAACATTATTGGTTCCTGAAACTATTAAACATTTTCCTTATTTATTTGTTTGAATTCCCAGAATTTCCGTTGTATAAATGCTAAGATAGTACCTCAATAGGCTTTAAATGGCAAAGAGATCATCGTAAAGGCGTCACGGCTTTCTCGAAACACACTCGAAACCAATAAGTCAATTTTAAAACATTGGTTCCTGAAACTATTAAACATTTTCCTTATTTATTTGTTTGAATTCCCAGAATTTCCGTTGTATAAATGCTAAGATAGTACCTCAATAGGCTTTAAATGGCAAAGAGATCATCGTAAAGGCGTCACGGCTTTCTCGAAACACACTCGAAACCAATAAGTCAATTTTAAAACATTGGTTCCTGAAACTATTAAACATTTTCCTTATTTATTTGTTTGAATTCCCAGAATTTCCGTTGTATAAATGCTAAGATAGTACCTCAATAGGCTTTAAATGGCAAAGAGATCATCGTAAAGGCGTCACGGCTTTCTCGAAACACACTCGAAACCAATTAGTCAATTTTAAAACATTATTGGTTCCTGAAACTATTAAACATTTTCCTTATTTATTTGTTTGAATTCCCAGAATTTCCGTTGTATAAATGCTAAGATAGTACCTCAATAGGCTTTAAATGGCAAAGAGATCATCGTAAAGGCGTCACGGCTTTCTCGAAACACACTCGAAACCAATAAGTCAATTTTAAAACATTGGTTCCTGAAACTATTAAACATTTTCCTTATTTATTTGTTTGAATTCCCAGAATTTCCGTTGTATAAATGCTAAGATAGTACCTCAATAGGCTTTAAATGGCAAAGAGATCATCGTAAAGGCGTCACGGCTTTCTCGAAACACACTCGAAACCAATAAGTCAATTTTAAAACATTGGTTCCTGAAACTATTAAACATTTTCCTTATTTATTTGTTTGAATTCCCAGAATTTCCGTTGTATAAATGCTAAGATAGTACTTCAATAGGCTTTAAATGGCAAAGAGATCATCGTAAAGGCGTCACGGCTTTCTCGAAACACACTCGAAACCAATAAGTCAATTTTAAAACATTGGTTCCTGAAACTATTAAACATTTTCCTTATTTATTTGTTTGAATTCCCAGAATTTCCGTTGTATAAATGCTAAGATAGTACCTCAATAGGCTTTAAATGGCAAAGAGATCATCGTAAAGGCGTCACGGCTTTCTCGAAACACACTCGAAACCAATAAGTCAATTTTAAAACATTCTTGGTTCCTGAAACTATTAAACATTTTCCTTATTTATTTGTTTGAATTCCCAGAATTTCCGTTGTATAAATGCTAAGATAGTACCTCAATAGGCTTTAAATGGCAAAGAGATCATCGTAAAGGCGTCACGGCTTTCTCGAAACACACTCGAAACCGATAAGTCAATTTTAAAACATTATTGGTTCCTGAAACTATTAAACATTTTCCTTATTTATTTGTTTGAATTCCCAGAATTTCCGTTGTATAAATGCTAAGATAGTACCTCAATAGGCTTTAAATGGCAAAGAGATCATCGTAAAGGCGTCACGGCTTTCTCGAAACACACTCGAAACCAATAAGTCAATTTTAAAACATTGGTTCCTGAAACTATTAAACATTTTCCTTATTTATTTGTTTGAATTCCCAGAATTTCCGTTGTATAAATGCTAAGATAGTACCTCAATAGGCTTTAAATGGCAAAGAGATCATCGTAAAGGCGTCACGGCTTTCTCGAAACACACTCGAAACCGATAAGTCACTTTTAAAACATTCTTGGTTCCTGAAACTATTAAACATTTTCCTTATTTATTTGTTTGAATTCCCAGAATTTCCGTTGTATAAATGCTAAGATAGTACCTCAATAGGCTTTAAATGGCAAAGAGATCATCGTAAAGGCGTCACGGCTTTCTCGAAACACACTCGAAACCAATAAGTCAATTTTAAAACATTATTGGTTCCTAAAACTATTAAACATTTTCCTTATTTATTTGTTTGAATTCCCAGAATTTCCGTTGTATAAATGCTAAGATAGTACCTCAATAGGCTTTAAATGGCAAAGAGATCATCGTAAAGGCGTCACGGCTTTCTCGAAACACACTCGAAACCAATAAGTCAATTTTAAAACATTCTTGGTTCCTAAAACTATTAAACATTTTCCTTATTTATTTGTTTGAATTCCCAGAATTTCCGTTGTATAAATGCTAAGATAGTACCTCAATAGGCTTTAAATGGCAAAGAGATCATCGTAAAGGCGTCACGGCTTTCTCGAAACACACTCGAAACCAATAAGTCAATTTTAAAACATTCTTGGTTCCTGAAACTATTAAACATTTTCCTTATTTATTTGTTTGAATTCCCAGAATTTCCGTTGTATAAATGCTAAGATAGTACCTCAATAGGCTTTAAATGGCAAAGAGATCATCGTAAAGGCGTCACGGCTTTCTCGAAACACACTCGAAACCAATAAGTCAATTTTAAAACATTCTTGGTTCCTGAAACTATTAAACATTTTCCTTATTTGTTTGAATTCCCAGAATTTCCGTTGTATAAATGCTAAGATAGTACCTCAATAGGCTTTAAATGGCAAAGAGATCATCGTAAAGGCGTCACGGCTTTCTCGAAACACACTCGAAACCAATAAGTCAATTTTAAAACATTATTGGTTCCTGAAACTATTAAACATTTTCCTTATTTATTTGTTTGAATTCCCAGAATTTCCGTTGTATAAATGCTAAGATAGTACCTCAATAGGCTTTAAATGGCAAAGAGATCATCGTAAAGGCGTCACGGCTTTCTCGAAACACACTCGAAACCAATAAGTCAATTTTAAAACATTCTTGGTTCCTGAAACTATTAAACATTTTCCTTATTTATTTGTTTGAATTCCCAGAATTTCCGTTGTATAAATGCTAAGATAGTACTTCAATAGGCTTTAAATGGCAAAGAGATCATCGTAAAGGCGTCACGGCTTTCTCGAAACACACTCGAAACCAATAAGTCAATTTTAAAACATTGGTTCCTGAAACTATTAAACATTTTCCTTATTTATTTGTTTGAATTCCCAGAATTTCCGTTGTATAAATGCTAAGATAGTACCTCAATAGGCTTTAAATGGCAAAGAGATCATCGTAAAGGCGTCACGGCTTTCTCGAAACACACTCGAAACCAATAAGTCAATTTTAAAACATTATTGGTTCCTGAAACTATTAAACATTTTCCTAATTTATTTGTTTGAATTCCCAGAATTTCCGTTGTATAAATGCTAAGATAGTACCTCAATAGGCTTTAAATGGCAAAGAGATCATCGTAAAGGCGTCACGGCTTTCTCGAAACACACTCGAAACCAATAAGTCAATTTTAAAACATTATTGGTTCCTGAAACTATTAAACATTTTCCTTATTTTTTTGTTTGAATTCCCAGAATTTCCGTTGTATAAATGCTAAGGTAGTACCTCAATAGGCTTTAAATGGCAAAGAGATCATCGTAAAGGCGTCACGGCTTTCTCGAAACACACTCGAAACCAATAAGTCAATTTTAAAACATTATTGGTTCCTGAAACTATTAAACATTTTCCTTATTTATTTGTTTGAATTCCCAGAATTTCCGTTGTATAAATGCTAAGATAGTACCTCAATAGGCTTTAAATGGCAAAGAGATCATCGTAAAGGCGTCACGGCTTTCTCGAAACACACTCGAAACCAATAAGTCAATTTTAAAACATTCTTGGTTCCTGAAACTATTAAACATTTTCCTTATTTATTTGTTTGAATTCCCAGAATTTCCGTTGTATAAATGCTAAGATAGTACCTCAATAGGCTTTAAATGGCAAAGAGATCATCGTAAAGGCGTCACGGCTTTCTCGAAACATTTTTTGAACCAATTCAATTCTTTATTGATGTCGTTTTTGCTATAGAAATAGTGCAGACATATAAATAATGAGACTTTATTTTTTGCAAATGCTGCCTTTTTAAATAGGTTTCATAATCAATATTTGTTAGGTCTCATATTTTTGTAATAATTTTTTCTTCTGTCCCCAATTGATTATAAATGAAATATTCTGTTCGTTTTAAAAATTAATATAAATTGCCAAGCATAGTCGAAATATTTAAGCAGTCTATCAAAAATATTCTTAGAACTGAATTTTAGACAGTTTTGTGGAAAAATGCTTTTAAAGAAACAAAAAGTATTTTTGAAGCCAACTTTTTATACCATACACCCATAGGGTGAAAATGGTATATTAAAGTCGCTAAAATGTATGTAACAGGCAGAAGGAAGCTTTTCCGACCCCATAAAGTATATATATTCTTGATCAGCATCAACAGCCGAGACGATCTAGCCATGTCCGTCTGTCCGTCCGTCCGTCTGTCCGTCTGTATGAACACCTAGATCTCGGAGACTATAAGAGCTAGAGCCACCAAATTTGGTATGTAGACTCGTGTCATATGTACGCTTATCGAGTTTGTTTCAAATGTTTGCCACGCCCCCTACCGCCCCCGCAAATGATATAAAACCGATTTTCTCAAACACCATAGCAACTAGAGACACAAAATTTGGTATGTATATTCGCTTAGTAAACGCGCACATTTTGTATTTGTAAAATTTTTGCCACGCCCCCTACCGCCCCCGCAAATTAAATAAAACCGATTTTCTCAAACACTATAGCAACTAGAGACACAAAATTTGGTATGTATATTTGCTAAGTAAATGCGCACGTTTTGTATTTGTAAAAATTTTGCCACGCCCCCTACCGCCCCCGCAAATTAAATAAAACCGATTTTCTCAAAAACTATTCTAGCTAGAGACACAAAATTTGGTATGAATATTTGCTTAGTAATTGCGCACATTTTTGATGTGTAAAGATTTTGCCACGCCTCTTTCCGCCCCCATAATTTGAAAAAACTCGATTATCTCCCGTAATTTTCAACCTTGTGCAATCAAATTTAGCACACTTAAATTTGATACTAATATCCAGCAAAATACCAAATTTGATCAAAATCGGAATAAAAATAGTCAAGTTATGCATATAAACGTTTTTCCATATGGTTGGAAGTGGCCGTTGGCTGGTGGGGGCGCTAGGGTGCTCGAATGCTTGAGTGAGCGAAATACTAAGATATGCTTCTAAAAAGCATGCAAGCAGATTTTTTTAAAAATACGAAAATGCATTGGTTATTATAAATTTAAAATATTTGTTTTACTGGTGTATGGTATATCCAAGTCGGCGAGGCGACTTACTTACTTCATTTTTATACCATACACCCATAGGGTGAAAATGGTATATTAAAGTCGCTAAAATGTATGTAACAGGCAGAAGGAAGCTTTTCCGACCCCATAAAGTATATATATTCTTGATCAGCATCAACAGCCGAGACGATCTAGCCATGTCCGTCTGTCCGTCCGTCCGTCCGTCTGTATGAACACCTAGATCTCGGAGACTATAAGAGCTAGAGCCACCAAATTTGGTATGTAGACTCGTGTCATATGTACGCTTATCGAGTTTGTTTCAAATGTTTGCCACGCCCCCTACCGCCCCCGCAAATGATATAAAACCGATTTTCTCAAACACCATAGCAACTAGAGACACAAAATTTGGTATGTATATTCGCTTAGTAAACGCGCACATTTTGTATTTGTAAAATTTTTGCCACGCCCCCTACCGCCCCCGCAAATTAAATAAAACCGATTTTCTCAAACACTATAGCAACTAGAGACACAAAATTTGGTATGTATATTTTCTAAGTAAATGCGCACGTTTTGTATTTGTAAAAATTTTGCCACGCCCCCTACCGCCCCCGCAAATTAAATAAAACCGATTTTCTCAAAACCTATTTTAGCTAGAGACACCATAGTTGGTATAAATATTTGCTTAGTAATTGCGCACATTTTTGATGTGTAAAGATTTTGCCACGCCTCTTTCCGCCCCCGTAATTTGAAAAAACTCGATTATCTCCCGTAATTTTCAACCTTGTGCAATCAAATTTAGCACACTTAAATTTGATACTAATATCAAGCAGAATACTAAATTTGATAAAAATCTGAATAAAAATAGCCAAGTTATGCATATAAACGTTTTTCCATATGGCTGGAAGTGGCCGTTGGCTGGTGGGGGCGCTAGGGTGCTCGAATGCTTGATTGAGCGAAATACTAAGATATGCTTCTAAAAAGCATGCAAACAGATTTTTTTTTAAATACGAAAATGCATTGGTTATTATAAATTTAAAATATTTGTTTTACTGGTGTATGGTATATCCAAGTCGGCGAGACGACTTACTTACTTCATTTTTATTTAAACTAGAATTGCCCTCGATTTTAGTACCGTAATAAGCAGACTCTCACTTAACAATAAAATACTTAAAAATATGTCAATTTACAAGAAAATAGAGTCTATATGAAATTGAGAACAAAAAATCGAAATAAATCCTTTTCCGTTGAATCAATTGTGAATACCTAACCAGAAAGTTAAAAAATTAAGAACGAGAAGAAATCGTTGTTTCTTTATGTTGAAAATGGGATTTCGTTAAGGCACTGACAAATTTAAACAACTTTGAATTTAACAATTATAGAACACTTAAAAAAAACATATTATGTATATACTATCTATACATTTTGGAAAGTTCAGACGAAAACCTATTGGTTTTCGTTCGGAATGTATTTTCAATCTGTAATATTGAAAATAGTTGCCTTCTTATGGAATTTTCTTAACTCTCCTGCAACATAAAAAACATTTAATGAAAGAAATCTCTCCTGTCGATTCAATAATGTTCATTGACATGTTTATGAACAAAAATAAAATATAAAGAAATATACCTATATATAAAAAAAAAAAACTATATATGTACGAATCAAAAGACAAGAATGGCATGTTTTGATTTTACCCAAAGCGTTAATGAGCTACTTAAATGTATATCCCTCAGTTGAGTTGAAAATTATGCATAAACAGACTTACTACACAAACACACACACACACATATATATGTATACATACATATATTATGCACTAAAAATGATAAAAAATGTCACCATAAAACTGGAAATTTTATGCCTTTCATTTGGCAACCAGAGCCATAAAAAATGCATATTTAAATTACAACCAAATTTGGACATGCCGACTTGGCTAAAAAAAAAAAAAAAATTTAAAAAAGAGTAGGCTCAAAGAGCTCCAAACTGAAGCTCAAGTTGAGGCTGAAACTGAAGCTGAAGCTTTCCCCGCGGCTTTGCATATCATAAATAAGCAAAGTGCTGATGGTGATGGTAGTGGTGGTGGTGCTAGTGATGTTAGTGGTTATGGCAGTATCAGGGGAAGGCACTCCACACACACACACACACACACACACACACACACACACACACACACACACACACACACACATTGACAGAGAGATCTAAAAACTATTTAACTTTTCAATATTTTAGCTAAACAAATTGTGACAATCGCAACGCCAACTCGCTTCCGTCGCATACTGGCAATACACAGCCCACCATAAAATTGGAACGCATTATTCATATACATATACATATCTATGTATACATATATAGAGTCGATTGCGAGTACAGAGAGTCATATTCAAAAGTAGTATAAAGGCGGCGGGGGTGTTGCCCACATGGGCCATACATACAGCAATATGATGGGTGGCCACCTCAAACCATAAATGGGAACACAACACACTCGAAGCATTAAGGTAAACCAATTATGAAACAACTGACCAAAGAGCAATTGACCCAGAGGGGGGGAGGAGCATAGGGATCGTTTCTTCTTCAAAAAAACAAAAAAAATCTTAACACCTACCGATTTCTCGACCGACAGTAGCCCCAATGGCTGTCAACTTGGAAAATTGACAAACTTATTATGCTTTAAGGGGAAGATCAAGAAAAAAGTCCAAGCCAAGCCCGTTTCTGGATTTTGAACAGGCCAAATATTTCTTTAACAATCATGAGCATAAGTTGCGGTCTTGGCATGAGACTTATTAATATATATATAAGAGAGCTCATAAAAATAATTGTTAGAAAATATTTATGTTTCGAAGTTTTTCAATTAAAAACATCGATGTATCCCTAAAACAACGGAATTTGTTATACCATACACCCATAGGGTGAAATGGTATATTAAAGTTGCCAAAATGTATGTAACAGGCAGAAGGAAGCTTTTCCGACCCCATAAAGTATATATATTCTTGATCAGCATCAACAGCCGAGACGATCTAGCCATGTCCGTCTGTACGTCCGTCCGTCTGTCTGTATGAACACCTAGATCTCGGAGACTATAAGAGCTAGAGCCACCAAATTTGGTATGTAGATTCATGTAGTATGTACAGTGATCAAGTTTATTTTAAGTTTCTGCCACGCCCCCTACCGCCCCCGCAAATTACATAAAACTGATTTTCTCAAACACTATAGCAACTAGAGACACAAAATTTGGTATGTATATTTGCTTTGTAAATGCGCACATTTTGTATTTGTAAAAATTTTGCCACGCCCCCTACCGCCCCCGCAAATTAAATAAAACCGATTTACTCAAAAACTATTCTAGCTAGAGACACCATAGTTGGTATAAATATTTGCTTAGTAATTGCGCACATTTTTTATGTGTAAGGATTTTGCCACGCCCCTTTCCGCCCCCGTTATTTGAAAAAACTCGATTATCTCCCGTAATTTTCTACCTTGTGCAATCAAATTTAGCACACTTAAATTTGATACTAATATCAAGCAGAATACCATTTGATAAAAATCTGAATAAAAATAGCCAAGTTATGCATATAAACGTTTTTCCATAGGGCCGGAAGTGGCCGTTGGCTGGTGGGGCGCTAGGGTGCTCGTATGCTTGAATGAGCGAAATACTAAGATATGCTTGTAAAAAGCATGTGAACAGTTTTTTTTTTTAAATACGAAAATGCATTGGTTATTATAAATTTAAAATATTTGTTTTACTGGTGTATGGTATATCCAAGTCGGCGAGACGACTTACTTCATTTTTATTTTACATTATTACAAACAAGTTTTGAGTTTTTGAAAATCAACATCAAACAGGGGAAACAAATTATATGATTCAAATCAACTAAACTAACTATTTTCTGTTAAAAAAAAAATTGTAAATAAATATAAGGTAAAAAAATTATCAAAATGAACAGACCAGAGGACAAATCATGGTCGAACTCAATCAACACGCAGGACTCGCGTATGCGTCCTCATGAGTTGACCGATGAAGATCTGACCTCGCCGCTCATGGAGCCAAATGAACAATCTCCAGTCCTGTTGTCGGTGGACGAAATTGTGGCGGCCATGAATAACGAGGATGCAGAGCGACAGTTTCTGGGAATGCAATCGGCTCGCAAGATTTTGAGTTGTGAGCGTAATCCACCTATTGATTTAATGATTGGTCATGGCATTGTACCGATTTGTATTAAATTCCTTCAAAATGTCGCCAATCCAATGCTCCAGATCGAAGCTGCCTGGGCTCTGACCAATATTGCAGCGGGCACTTCCGATCAGACCCGATGCGTCGTCGTGCAGGGCGCTGTGCCGCATTTAATTTCCGTGCTGACATCGAAGTCCATTAATCTTGCCGATCAGGCTGTCTGGGCCTTGAGTAATATTGCCGGCGATGGACCTATTCCACGTGATGTTGTTATAAATCATAATGTCATCGATGTGATTCTGCATTTGATCAACGATGAGATTCCACTTTCGTTCCTTCGCAGTATTGTGTGGCTTATGTCGAATTTGTGCCGCCATAAGAACCCGTCGCCTCCTTTTGAGAAGGTGAAACATTTGCTGCCCGTTCTATCGCATCTTTTGTTGAGTACGGATATTCAAGTTTTGGCCGAGGCCTGTTGGGCCTTGTACTATGTGACAGGGGAAGATGATAACAAAATTCAGGCTGTCGTTGATATGGATGCAGTACCCAGATTGCTTTGCTTGTTGCAAATGGATGAGCCAAGGATTCTAGTGCCAGCACTGCGCTGTGTGGGTAATATAGTGACGGGCACAGAGCAACAGATTGACGTGGTCATTGCTAGCGGTGGCCTACCCAGCTTGGGCCTTATGTTGCAGCACCAGAAAAGCAGCATTGTTAGAAACGCCGCCTGGACAGTGAGCAACATTACTGCTGGAACCCAGAAGCAGATTCAGGCCGTCATTGAAGCCGGAATTTTCAATTATATTAAGCAAGTACTGCTAAATGGTGATGATAAAGCTCAGAGGGAAGCTGCCCGGGTAGTTACCAATATCACAACTTCGGGAACTCCTGAGCAGATTGTGGTTTTGATTGAGAAATATAAGATCTTGAAACCCTTTATTGATCTGTTGAAGGATATGGATTCACGTACAATTATAGTGGTCCAGACTGGACTTTTAAATCTGTTTAATCTCGCTGAGCAATTGGGTGGCACCGAGAATCTTTGCCAGATGGTCGAGGAAATGGCCGGATTGGATTATTTGGAAGCACTCCAGCAGCATGAAAACTATGAAGTCTATAAGAACGCCTATGACATCATTAATACCTATTTCAATGAGGAAGATGCTGAACAGGAGATGGCTCCACAGAAAGTAAATGGAGCTTCAGAATTTAATGCTACACAACCTAAGGCTCCCGAAGGGGGCTACACCTTTTAAACTGGACAAATCTCTAATTGCACATTATTGCTTTTCACACGTATTAAAGCATTTATATTTTTTCATTTCCCATTAAAATTGCATGGAATAACCAATTTTTACTTTTCTATTGGAATTGTAATAGGCATCAGACTTCCTTTTTAATCCCATCGGTACACATTTTTGATCTAATGCCTTTGACTTTAATTCGTCAGATCATAATCGGTTAGAGTTCTTTTTTTCAATATTATGCGATCTCCATATTCCAAAAAGCGAAAATAAAGGCAAATGTGAGGTGTTCACTGTCTGGGGGCCCGGGTCACAGCTTTTTTGAGTGCGCTAATCTAGATTTTGCGTCATTATGATTCGCCTACAGATTATACAAATTCCGTTGTCTGGTCTCTCTGTGTGTGCCCATGCTTGAGTTTTATGTTTATGAGACATCTGCAGACAACCCAGCGGGTATCAAATGTACAGCAGCATCATCATCATCATCATCATCATCATCATCATCGTCAGACACGATCTTCATCCTCACGATGAACAAACCAATTTCATTTTGTGATTCGTTCAGCTGTCGGTATTTGTGGGCTACTGTTTCGAATTTTTCAAAGTCGCCAAATAATTTTAATGATCATGCACAACATACATATACACACACACAGACACACAAAGTACTAAATTAACTTAAGAGCCTTGTCTCGAGCTGAAGTTGTGTTTTTGCTTTCTTCTTTATTTTTTTTTTTCTTCTCCGGTTTTGTGACTTAAAATGATTTATGGCATTCCTGAGAGAAGGTTTAATATGAAGGCGACAGCTTCTGATTTTTGTGTTTGGAGGCAATCCAAAAAATCAAAAATTCAACTAGTTGCAATTTATTGATATAAGAGATCAAAGATTGTTAGAAATTCTTCATAAAAGGTTCAATTTTGTTTTTTTTTTTTTTTTAATAATTTTTAGCCAAAAAGACTGAAAAAAAGTATTTCAATCCTTACAAATCGTATGCTAGGACATTATATTGTATAAGTACATTTCACTTGAAGATCTCCATATTTTGTATAGCATAGTTATTGGGATCAAATTAAACTATGCACTTCCGGTTTATAGTAAAATACCTTTTTTTCGAATTAAAATAAAGAACAACATTAAATTTTTCAATAAAGAAATCTATATTTGTTTTTTTACTTCAATTTCTGTTTAAATTTAAATTATTAAAAAAATCTTTCTTTTCCTATGAAGATTAGTTGAAATAAATTTAAAATATATATCAAAGGGTTTTAAATAGGAGTTACCTATGTTTATACATACCTATTCATATCTTGTTAATATAAAATTCAAGGGACTTCAAAAGTATTACGAAGTATCGAGTATTCGAAATGTTAAACGATTCGAAATTTTTGAGAGCAAATAAATAAATCGTTTGTCTTTATTTAAGTGCTTATGTTTTAGATATTCATAATTTGAATTGATTTATCTTTAAAAATAACTAATTATATGGATATACTTCGACTTTTCAATGGATTTTGTAGAGCACTCGTGATAACTTAGTAGTGATAAAAGGTTCGAAAAATGCGATAGTATATCTAAAAATCTTTTATAATTTCTTTATTTTTGTTTTTGAAAGATTTAACAAACGCTTTCGACTTAACTTTTGAATGATAAGTTCATTCGCCTAATTTATTCGAGTTTAATAAAGCTGAAGGGATTTGAAAACAATTTGAATTTTACATATATAAAAATTGAACAAAAAAAAAAAAAAAATAGGTTAATGTGAAATGAGAAATTGATTACTTCTTTAAATTTAATTCAAACAATTTGAGTCCAAATACTTTGGATTTGTATTAAAAGAAAAAAAACTTAGCGGAATAAAAATGTTAAAACAATAATTTTTTTTCTTCAAAAGAAGTTAATAAAGTGCTTAAATCAATTTACATAAATTTCATGCTTGAGTGAAATTTCAGCAAAAGATTTTTTTAAATATTGGAAATTAGTGAAATAATTGCTTACATTAGCCTGCATCAAGTTAATCTGATAAGCATTTTGATGCCTCTTTCAGATGTCTGGTTAAACAGAATACCAACAACAAAAAAGGTCAATAATTTAAATTTTCTCCACTGATAATTACCCACTCAACCCCCACCCCCAATGACACATGTCAATCATTAGCATTACGATCTGTTAATGATTTACTCGATCATAAAAACCACAAATTCAATTGTATTTTCGATCATTTTGTGAAGAGATTTCAAAGTGTCTATACGATTGTAATAATGAAACAAGCTAAACCCTTTATACTTTGCCTTATATTTCTGATGTGCTTTATTCTAATTTTATACACAGAAGGACGTAAGGTAAATGATAGACTGATAAATCTTTTGAATATATTTGATTTCTTGGATTTCCTTTTATTTAGAGTGTCAGTCACATCACTTATACGAAAATTGTTAGTGATTTTTCACCAAAGTATATTCGAAATTTTACCGCCACTATCAGTGAGGATCGGCAGACAATAAACCATACTGTTGACATCAAAAGAAATATAACATCGGATATATGGTTCAAATGCAGTTTAGCACATCGTGATGGCAATTCTCATGGCTATAAGAATATGTTCTCATATAATGTGAATGCCTGCCAATTGATTAGAGCCGGCAAGGGAGTAAGTTTGATACACATTTGGATTGAGAACTTCTATAAAGATAGCAATTTACCTAAAGGTTGTCCCATTAAAGAGGTAAGATAATATATATTTATTTAGTAATTCAATTAAATCTCTTTAAAATTCTATTGTAGGGTAATTATTATTGGACCATTTTTCCGGATAAAAGTGGCTTACCAAAATTTATAAAATCGGGTTATTATCGCATTTCAACTGAATTTTATGTAAGAGATTGGCATAATGATTTTTTAATCAATTTCACAGTTTTTTCAGATTTAAAAATGAAATGATAGGTAGATGTAGGTGCGTGTGTATGTGTGTTTTTGCCTATATGAGGATGACATTTTTACATTTCGATGACTTTTGACATTAGGCCATTTCAGTTGTCAGGCAAGAAACACTTTGTCTTTACTAAACTAAAAGGATTTGAGTGTTATGTCAAAATTTATCAACATATGAAAGGATAGAAAATAGAAAATAGATATGCATAAATATAGATAGATGGTGATTGGCAAGCTACAAAATAGTTACTTACCAGTTAATGAAGGCTTCAATTTGATTAATGACACAAATACAGGCTCATTCAGGCAGAATTTTGTATCAACTTATGTATTTAAATGTCAATAGTTTTTTTCGGGGGCAACTGTACACAAAAATGTTTAATTAACTTAATGTCAATAATTGGCTATATATATGTATGTATATATATAGTTTCTAGACAAATAAATACAATGTGGATTGGTTACACATATATATGTACTTAAATAGTTGACACTTTGTTTAAGTTTTAATATGTCACTGGCTTATATTTTTAACACCTAAATACACAAAAAAAAAAAACAAAATTAAGCTATGGTCTATTTTGTTAAAGATTAATTATTTATATTATACAATTTATTATTTAATTTATTTATTTTTATTTAAAGATTGTTCAAGATTTTTGGTTGGTTAGTAGTTGGTTGGTAGTTAGAGTTAGTTAGTTAGTTGCTGGTTTGGATTAGTTAGTTTTTGAAGTTTCCAGAGAGCTTGCACGTTGAATGCTTGTTGACGTTCGTCCAGTTACTGAGACAACGTTGCACGGCATTTGCATCGCAGCTGCATTCCTCGAGAGCCCACTAAATGGGGACAATCGGCATGGCTTGGCACGGCACGGCACGGAACGACACGACACGACAATTTGGAACCGACGACGACTTACTGAGACGAATCGTTGCCATTTTGGTTGCCGAAAGGATGCCTGGACTCGTTGCATCTCCTCCATATATGTATCTACACCACAACGGTGTGTGTGTGTGTATGTGTGTGTATGTGTATGTAGGCACGATTTGTGGTTGCTCTTGTCGTGTGCCTTCTGTGTTTGGTCAGAGGCGAAAAGTGCGTGGGCATTAAGTTTTCAAGCCTTGCCATTTCGATGACTGAGCGACTGACTCATTGACTGAGTGACTACCTAAGCAAGACCAATAATAATTTGTTGTCTGCATTTTTGCTTTTCTTTAACTCTTTTTTTTTTTTTTGGGGGGGGGAATATGGACGAGGGGTTATTGCTTTTAATTGCATCTTCTACCTACGTTAATTCGTCCCTACTTTTTTACTCCTTCTTCCTATGTGCGTTTGTGTGTGGTTGTGTTTTTGTGTGTTTGTGTTTGTGTGTGTGTGTATTCAGTTGACTGAAATGGCTTAGCCAATGGCTGTGCAGCTTTCAAGGTCAATCCATTTTGGCGGCCATTTTAAATGCACTGCATCGTTCAATGACCGCCCATCCGCCCACACATACATTGCATTTCCTGCCCAATGAGCTTCTCACAGGGTTGCATTGAGAGCGTCCTTCGGTGGGCGTGACCTCGACATTGAAACTCCCACCCAGAGCTGGTGCAAAGAAACAGCTGATGACCAGAGTTGCCATCACATCGGCAAAATGGCAAAACAAAAAAAAACACAAGTTATCGAAATATAAGAATATCGAATATATACTTCATGAGTTTTTTTTACGTTATTCTTGTATTATTATTTTCATTTTATTTATATCTTTTTGCTTCGTTTCTTGGGTTTTTTAATTTTATTTTGGCTTTTTAATTAAATTGAATTGGCTGTTGTTGTTGTTTTTGTTGCTAGGGTGTTTGGCTTATTGGCGGACCCCAGCAAAAACTCATTTCGTTTACTGCCCCATAAATTAATCAGTGAAAACAATAAAGATTTCAATATAATTTTCAACGACATCCGGTCGAATGCGGCACCAAATTTGGTGGAGGAGACGCGAGACGTTGTGTTTCTACACACAAAAGTCGAAGCGGCCACTTTGCGAACGCCACATATGGGAGGCATATAAAAACAACAACAACAACAACAAAATGAAATTCATATATACATATATACACATATATGTATATTAAAAATATCTAAATATATTTGGTAGAAAGACGAGGGACATTCAATAAATAACTAACATCTTGACACTTTGTAAGACAAACTAATCACGACGAATATTTAAAAGGACTTGAAAGGATTTAGTAAGTTAACTAAATAATTTGGTAATATGCTAAGAAGCGCCTGCTAAACCACATGATGTGGAAATTCAGGCAGATATTTTGGAAAATTTTACAAAAATTTATGGAATATTAAAAAAAAAAAAATTGTTTTTACTCCCTATCTACTAATCAGAGAACCGCATGAATGACAGAAATATCAAACAATATTTGAAACGAATAGAATGAGAACGTGAATGAGTGCGAGAGAGACTTATTTGTATAATATTCATCTCATGTTAGGTATGCATTCGAGTTTCAATTTAGATTTTAGTATTCATCTTTAGTGTATTTTATTAGGTAAGTCATCTCGTCGACGGCCAACTCCGGCTAAGTATGGCTTACCTAGTAAGTAATGTTTATATAAATAACTTGGCTATTTTCAGTCGGATTTTAATCAACGAACGTGACTAAATCGATTTAGTTGTTGAAAGTAAAGCTACTTTGTCTTTAATATACCATTTCGTCCTCTCGATATACATACATCCCTGGTTAAGCAATTCCAAAAAGGTTATTTTATAGAAACAAAGATGATGGATTAACTAAGTAATAGACACAAAATTCACGTGCAAAATGAATGTACATGTAGCTAAGACCAGTAAATAATTAGCATTTACTGTATTAGGTCGTTGGTGGAAACAAGTGGGCCAATACAGCGGATAATCGATTTGAAGAAAGCTTTAGAAGGCTGCACTATACATTATGGGATCTTCAAACAAGAGAATTGCATTACCCTCAGAAAATAAAATAAATTAAGTTGGTTGGCCTAGTGGAAATCTCCAATAAAGAAACTGCTATGAGAGCCAGCCAGGACTTCTCAATAACTACTGATCTACGCTCGCTTTAGTCATATCCTAGCAGATATCATAAGGTAGTCCATGAAAAAAAAAAAAAACTTTAGGTGAGGCAACCCCATATTTTTTGGTATATATTTTCTGAATTTGTGCCAATTACGAAATATTTCTGTTTAATTCGAGTGCTGGAATGCAAAAATTTTTAAACTTATTTTATATAAAAATATGAAAAAACTATTCCTTTAAAGTTTAAACTATCAAATGAAAACTTTTGGTATATTTCACTTCCAAACTATTTGCTTTAAAACGTCTCAAAGGAAATGATCAATCAAGACAGCTGCATGAATGATAGAAGAATTAAATTCTAATGAATCCATTCGAATTGAAATTAAATGAATGAGTGACAGGTATACAATGAAATGAGTGAGTATAAATGTAAGTACTTATCAAATCTCAAAAATTCGTAACTGTTTAATGAAAGCCAATGAATTAAGTTTCAAAGCTTCGAAATGTACTAAGCCACTCGAATCAATTCAAATTTTTCGAATTGTCTCATATGAATTTTGAGACATTGACGTTAAAGCAATAAACATTTAATTTGATCAAAAATGTGAAGAAAAATAATGGTAAAATGAATGAATCATTTTTAATACACCAAAAATTTTATTCCGCCCTTTTTGGATCGAACTTTTTAGGACAAATCTTGGGAAATTTAATCAAGAGTGATTCCCAATTGCCACAAATTAAGAAAATATAAATAAGGCTATAAAAATATTATTCGCTAATCCATCATATATCTGATGGATCATTCCTCTCTGTATTACTTTAATAGTTGTAAAAAAACATTCATCTCCGTTGGGATTTGAACCCCATAAAACCGGATTATAATCTGATTACATATACGAATTATTTCGAGTACCTTAGGACATTTTTAGGCATTCACCGGGTTGGACAATTTTTTGAGAGATATTGGATGTGACAAGTGCATATTATTGATTGTCATTCAGTTCAATTTAATTCAAATGGATTCATTCGAATTTGCTTTTTCTATTATTTATGCAGCTTTCTAGTAATTAGTTTAACTTTATTAAACACCACATTACCACCCCTTTTCAGATATTTAAGCAGAGATGCCAATCTATCGATAGCCGGTGATACTTGTTTTAAAACAATCGATGGTGCTATCGATAGCTAACCACCTATAGTAAACTTAAGTTAGTATTCTTTATATTATTGTGCAAAGTTGTTGAGAATTGCAACTGAATAAAACTTACAATATTAGCATTTGTTAAAAAACTAGAATAGATTTAAATGGAATAATGTCTAGAAAGTATGTCTGCAGATTTTTACCCTATTTTATTTACATATACAAAAAAGAAATGTGGCAAGCGTTTTATATTATTTTGTAATGACACAATATATCTGACATTGATTGAATAAACCGTAAGGATATATATGTATCTAGTATCTACATATATATATAGAGTAAGTGAAAAAGCATTAAATTTAAATTGAATTTTATTGAACACAAAACGGGCTACAAAAGGAAATTCTATTTTTTCCGTCTTTCTTTAAATTTAATTTTGTTTGTTTTTATGACTAAGTTGGTTTGTTTTTTGTGTCGTGTTTTTCTTTCTCTATCTCTCTCTCTCTGTCTTTCTCTTTCCATCTCTTTCACTGTGTGTGTGTGTTTTTGTGCATTCAATTTGCAATATGTATAAATTTCGTTCTGTGGCCTCTGACGTCACAAGTGTCCTAGATAATCTTTGTCTGCTTTGTCGAGGTGAAATGTATAAACAATCTGATGGCAATTTAATAGAAACAAAACTCACGTGCAAAATACATATGTTTATATGTGTGTGTGTGTTAAATTGAATTCAAATTAAATTGATTTCATTTTTGCATTTCGAAAAGTCTTTTTTGCTGTGCCCTTTCCCCTTAGCTTTTCATTCATCTTAAAACCCCATGGAATACAGTGACCTGGTTTGCTCTGTGGCGCACTCTGGTGTGGTTATTCTTTTAATTATGCATCCTGCAGCCATGAGTTTCTGTTACCGTCTACAGTTATTATTATTATTATTTTTTTTTTTTGAAATTGAAAATGACAGCTATATAATATATAAGTCATCCGATCTTAATCAAATTTGATCCCATAAGAACGATCGGTCAAGAACAGTGACTTTTATCAATAACTATGTTACTTTTGACGCAATTGCCATACAAATTTACAGTTGTCAGTTTAATAAACCTGATCGATATAAGATTGAATGACTATATCATATACACTCATGGACAAATAAATATGATCCGAGAACTGCCTAATTTGAAAGTTCTGACAAGTTCTACGAAAACTAAAGTAAATAAAAATAAGCAGCTTTAGCAAATTTCTTGAGCACAATTCGTAAGATACACATATTTTTTTTAGGGTTCGTGGTATCTTTATTTAAGAGTTGGACACATTTTAAATAATTCGTTATTAAATATTCTTAAAGTCGTCGTTGTACCAATATTTTTAGAGATGATAATTTAGTCTGAAATCTGACTTAGAAATTTTCTTCATGGTGAAATCCTGAGGAATTCGTCTGTGCTTATAAAATGTGTAGAATTCAAAAAGCTAATGTAAAATTGAATTGATAAGCAAGACCCTAGAATATTATAGAAGGGATTATTTGTATTGGTAAAAGTTAGAGCCCCTCCCCGTGGACCTAAGGTAAATTAAATTTATAATTAAATGTTTGAAAGTAAAGGATGACCACTTTTTGTAAACACCATTTCGGTGAATCTAAGAGTTTTCACATTTTAATCTTTGTTTGTAAATTAGGACTATTGTTAATTTGAAGACAAGACAAAGCAAATTTGTCGAAAGCAAAAATATGTTTCAATTAAGCTTATATTAGAATTTTGGTAAGAAAATGTTGTCTTAAATAATTGTTCAAAGGAATAAATAATTATTATGTTTCTATGATTTTAGATTTTGAATTTGATTAATATTAATGATAGACAAACAAAATTGATAAATTTGCATAACTCATAGAAACGTTGTATAAATTTCCATTTGACTTTTATTTCTCCTTTTCATTCACGCAGAGCCAATACACACACAAATAGAGAGAGAGAGAGAGAGAGAGAGAGAGAGAGAGAGTGGAGAAGAGAACTGTGTGGCATTTATTTGCTAAGCATTTTAAGCTGGCACGCTCAAGTGGCCATGTGAGTCCTTCGCCAGTCGTTTCGTTTTTCTCAATGAATTCAAAACGACGACAACCAGCACCACCCACCGCCCTCAAATACACACACACACACACACACAGTGTATGTATATATGTATATATTGAGCCGAATAGCGCCAGTGTTGCCCTAGTTCCACATTCTCAACATTGTCTTCTTCTTTTTGCTCAATTCATCATTCACCACCAGGTCAGGGCGAGGCCACCCAGCCAGTCAGCCAGCCAGCTAGCTAGCCCCAGTGAGCCCTTTTTGTGGATACCATTTCGGCGAATTGCCTTGTGAATGAAAATCTCACGCCTTCTCACTCACTCTCTATCTCTAGCTCTGTCGCTCTTTCGCTTAGTATGAGATTTGTGGCGTCATTGAATACAGTTTGCTTAATGCTTGTTGGATGCTATCCTCGAGTTTCTTTCCTTTTTTTTTTGTGCTTTTTGCCTTTGGTTTAGCTTGGGTGCCACATGTCATTGTTACCTCTGCGCCTGCCCTATGGCAATAGCTTGGGCCTGGCTTAGTTGGGCCAAGCAAGTAAGAGAAAAAAATCAATGAATGAACATGAAAACATGTAGCCCTGTCTCTTTCTTTCTCTCTATTTATATGTACATATATTTTAGTCAATGAAATTTCGCAGACACAGTCACACACACACACACAAACATACCCGGTTGATGTATACACACATAGACAGAGAGAGACAGAAACAGGGACATAAATGTATAACGATTATTTCTGATTATTTAATGGCAAAAAATTAAATGAAGGAAACTCTTTCCATTTTTCGAAAGAATTTTCTTCAATATAATAAATTCTCATCTGTGTTTGTATGTGTGTGTGTGTAAGTATGTGTCGATATATACCCCCCATAGGTGCAGTTGATTTTTGCTACGTGCCAGAATCAACGTAATACGATACTAAAACCCATACTGGGGACATTCCACAACGTTCAATATGATGTTTGTGTGTGTATCATAAATGCTGATATTTATTGCACAATTCGCAATATTATTGCACTTTTGGGTAGACACTTTAAAACTTTATAGCACTTGAAGCATTTAACAAACCATTCATTCGTTCATTTAATCATTCATTCATTCATCCATTCAATGCTTTGCTAGAAAAAGAAAAAAAAATTAACAAAAGGCAATGAATTTTACCCGTGCTTCAATAATTATGGACTAAAGTACATAAGTAAAATTTCGTTTGTTTATTATTTCTAAAAAGCTCATACATATAATTTGAAAACCAAAAATTAGTCAATTTTCAATAAAGATTTTAGTTGCTCCTTGGAGCAACAACAGGCCCTAACACATAGAAAGATGAGGCTACTTCTTCTTACTAACCTAAAAGCTTATCTGTCTGATAGATGGATGCCCTTATGTCAGGTGCAAGAAGCCTTCGATTTACGATTTTTCAGAATATTTTAATTGAAAAGCATAAATAATTTTGTCGTCAGGGCTGTTAAAATATAATATAAAATATATGTTAAAAATGTACATACCTATGTATATAAAGCTTGTAACTTTTTATTTTTCATGCCAATTAAAGGTTAAACAAGCAAAAAAAAAAAATGTGTATAATTTTCTATCAAAACGTTAATTTCTAAACATATTTAAAGGAAAGCAACAAAGAACAAAAAGATAGGTATCATTTTTATTTTAAGAATCTTTAAGCTATGGACACTTTAAAAGGGACATTCAGGAAAATTTCGATACTTTAAAAATTTTATCTTTGAAACTGGTTAAATTTTGATATCAAAATAAGGACAGTACATTGTAATGTAGAAATAAAAGGTATTGTTTGACCTCTGAGGAAATCTTGGAATGAACATAAGCCATCAGTTAGTATAAAAAATAGAAATAGTAGCTTTCTGTATACAAATTTAATATACATATCTAATAAGAACTTACCTTACCTTATCCTTTTTAACAGTCGCAGATGATTTGCTTTTTCACTCACACATAAGCAAAAACCAAAAAAATAAAAAACAAAGAACGATCAAAAAGCATCTTATTTTCTTTTTTAAAGCTGAGGATAAGTCTTTCTTAGACTCTTTTTTTTTATCGGCTTATTCTTTTTTATTTATAAAATATACTCAATAACACTGCATTCACTTAAATGGGGGAAGACATCTTATTGGAAACTTATTAGAAACTGAGTAAATCTCTAAATTTTTTGTGCTTGGCTTATTTCATATTCGCGACAGAATAAACGACTGCGACAGCGAAGTCGACTGCGGCGAATAGCGGAATTTCGCTTATGTTTTTCATTTTCTATGTATGTAAATCTTCACAAATATCAAATCGATTGCAATACAAATAGCACTAATTAAGAGAATATTGCTTTATCTTTACACCAAACACAAATTATTTAACAAATTTAAGCACTTTTAATACACAAGAAAAAAAAAAAAGAAATAATAATTACACTTCAAGCGGGATAGCGGAACGCGCTCACTTGTGCGGCAAAACTAAAAGTGTGAAGGACGAAGAGAGATACGAAATGACAAAGAGTAAGAGAAGCTTAGAAATTCTCTGGCTTGTTTAACCGTTAATCAAGCGATGTATGCGAGAATAAATATTATATTGTCGTCCCTTTTACTTTTATTTCCAGGCACTTCTCTTGAACAAACTACAAATACATAAACATTTTTTTGACGCCTCTCTTCACGATCTTTGTCTGTTTTTTAATCTTATAGGTGAGAATGGGTGGTAGAGATGAAATGATTTTTTTGATTAAGTACTGCTGCGTTTTAAAACTTATACACTTGCTCGCAAAACTCTTCGTACACTTAGCAAAAAGAAATATCTTTCCGTGGTTTACCTTTAATATAATTCACAAACTAATAAATTACTTTTTTTATTTATTAAAACAAATTCATTGGAAAAAAGAAAAAAAAAGTGACACCTCAAAGTTTGGCGTAACCCTTAATGGTTTTGTTAACAAAAACAAGATCTACGTTTTAAATACATAACGTTTTAAAATCACTACTTAAACTCTTGGCATTGGAGTCAACTTAATTCCTGTTTTTTTTTTTTTTTTTTTTGGCATTTAAGTACACAGACTTACATATGTACATATGTGAGCAAGATGTAATGAAAGATATAGACGAGTCGAACTAGCAAATGTATAGCCATCATAGCCATCTCCAAAAATATTACAGATGATGAGTTTATATGTTATATGTAAGTACATATGTATACTTTATTGTATCGGCAAAGATTATTACTAACTGATTTTAAATCTTTCTAAGCAGGTTTATATTGTTTATCGACAAATATTTTTAATCAATTAACTGTTATTTGTATAAAAATAGTTAGATGTTTGTAACGCAGAGAAGGAGACGTTTCCGACTCTATAAATATTGATCAGTCGATATAGAAGGGATAGCTTCTTTGATATTTCAAATAAAAAGTGATTTAAAGAATTAAAGTTTATATGTACATTCGGTTACCCTTCAAGGCCATCATTCCAAGTTAAACTGGTAACCCCTCTTCAATAACGTATGAATCCTTGGTTAATTGTTAGCTTTTTGGTGTTTTTTCAAGGAGAAAACTAGCTCAAATGGTGGGTGGGTGGTTCATTAATTGACGCACTTGAAACCTCTCTCACACACACACCCATAGAAATAACTGTTATGAGGGACACAAAGCAAATTCAAACGATGAGCACTTAAGCCATCATTCCAAGCCAAAGAGTTCAAAAGGATGAATGACCAGAAAATGGAGGACACATGGTCAATGGATGGTAAGGGACAAGGAGGTTCTATATGTATGTAGATATGTATACATATGTTTCAAGGACTTACGTGCATACTGCCTGCCTGCTTGCATTTGCGTCATTCACAAAATGAGAAAAACGGGAACACTATCCATCTATATACCTACCATTTACCGTCTATATACTATTCTCATCGTCAGAATGAAGCTCATAGCTATGAACGACACAATTGTCCTTACCACATGAGCAACGGACAGAGAGAGAAAGAGAGAGAAATAGCATGCCATCGTCATCGTCATCGTCGTTGCCGTTGTAGCAGGTTGAACGAACCCAAGACCCGGTCTGACCCAGTTTTTATTCTGCTATTTTTTCTCATTGTGCTGTTGCTGCTGCTGCAGCAGCCGTTGCCAGGCATTCTCCATTCATAGGCATCCTTGTACCGTTCAATGACACAGCCAAAATCAACCAACCAACTGCAGCTGCAGCATCACTAACGGCCGGCGGACTAAGGCTATGAATGAAAGCCAGCAACAGCAGCGGCAAAACGTTGACGGTTTCAGTTTTTTTGTTTCAGGGTATGCGCATGCCAAGTGGGTCAATATCCTTTAATATCCCAATGCGGCGAGATGACGTCATCGGTGACACAGTTTTTCTCCCCCCTCCTTCCAGACCACCCCAAAAAAAGTTCTACAACTTTTCTATTTGGCTCTTCTAGTCGTCTCCTCTCTAGTCATGGTCTCGCTTTTGTTTTGTTACGTATACGCAATGCATTTGTTTTTATTTGGTTTCTTGTTTTCGTGTTTTATTTGTTGTTTCATTTAGTTTTTTTGTTTTGTTTTATTCTCTATATAGGCGTAACAAAAAAAAATAAAAAGGCTCAGGCAAAAAATGTTGCATTGAAAAGCGTTTTACAAATTTCGATTTTAAAAACCATTAACACAATTATTAAGCGACAATAAAAATGACCACGACTCATTGACTGATCGATCGATTGATTGACTCCATTGACTGGACAAGTATTCATATAGAAAAAAAAAAACACAACAAAAAAAATTTAAGAAAGAGAGAGAAAGATTCACAGACAAAGTTAGAGAGTGCAGGAGAGATGGAAAGAGAGAAAGAGAGAGAGAGAGAGTGTTAGAAGTTGGTTAAAGGAATCAACAACTGAATCAACTTGGCCGGGGTCATTAATCATCATTATCGTTATCATTATCATTGAGAAAGAGTGCACACAGTCTGCAAGTTTCAAATAGTTAATAGAGTTGTTTGTTTGTTTGTTGCTTCTTCTTCTTCTTCTTGTGGATGTTGTTGTTGTACGTTCTTGTGAATTTTGGCAAATATGATCGCTAGATCAAAGACAATCAGGAAAGATGGATTTATAAAATCTCAAAGAGTTTCTTCAGTTCGACCATCAATGCCCAATCGGCCTTAATTAGATCATCGCGGAAATAATCCTTGCAGGCATCAATACTCTGGCGTGATATCTGCAAAAAAAAAAAAGAAAACAGCAACAAATTATATATGTATATATGTATGTATATAAAGAAATCTATGAAATATTGCCCACACCAAGTATTTCAATAAATAAATCATTCGTTTCAGTTTTCATTATTCACATTATCAACTTTGCTTTGCTTTGGTTGGGGTTTTTTTTTTCTTTTTTATAATTGGAACGTGCCAATTGTCATAAGTTGAGACCTCTGCTTTCAGGATGCGCATTTTGGTTGCGGCTGCTCCATCAATCAAACAACAGGGCAGCAGCTCGGCACGTGTGTGTGTTCTTCCCCCCACTCCCTGCCCTGCTCTGCTGCCCAGCCCCTCTTCTCTTTCACCCCCCTGGACAACTGACGCATAATAATAAAACAGATTTTTAATAATAACTTTTTGTTTTTCTTTGGATATCTCTTTTTCTCTCTCTCACTCTCTCTCTTTCTTTCTTGCTGCCGCCCTCTTTTGATATTTTAACATTTTATTAAAGCCTTATCGTAGATATTTTAGTATCGCCATTTTTTACGGCATTTTTCTTCTTCATTTAATGCGTTTTTTAATGTTTCACATTTATGGTTAGTGGGAGAGACAGAAAAGACAGACTCTTGAATCTTCTCGGTCTGATTACAGAGACATCGTCGCCTCTGACTTCGACGACTTGAAGTCGAAGAGTATAATAGTCAGTCTCTGCCCTTGACTTCTATCCAGCGACAGCGGCGACTTTATTTTTCACGTTTAATTATTATTTTTGGCGACTGGCATATTAATTAGCCTTTTGGGGCCCACCGATCAATGGCTTTGATTATTTTCAACATATTTATTGAATAGGTTTCTCCTACTCCACACCACCTCTCTCAATTCAATTCAAGTCAACTCAATTCAAGCCTGGCCCAGACAAAAGATGCCTTTATATGATAAGGCCCCGGAATCAGAAACAGAATTGTTGGCTCTCTCTTGGTTGGGTCTGTCGCCGCCTTTATGACTTTTGCATACTAAAAACTTCAAGTCTTTTGTTTGACTCTAAAGGATAAAAATACTACAGATATCTACAAAATATATATCTGCAATACATACATATGTATGTTTGTATGTATGTATGTATATCGACAAAGCTGTAGGGCTGTAGCTATAGTTAGTAGTTGCCATTAAGTGTCGAAGTAGAGAGAGAGTATTAAATTTTTATTCAGTTTTTGCCATTTGCTGGTAGTTATTAAAATTCGAAAAGGTATCCCTATTTAAAAAATGGCAATCAGATCATGTTTCAAGAATAAATTACTATAAAAAAACTGTTAAATAATTTTTGTGGTCTAAATAATTTATGATATATCCCAGTGAGAGAAATGTAGATAGGTAGGGGAGGGGAAGTGCCATAATCATACACCGATTCGAATGGCAAACGAATCTCTAAAGAATTGAGATCAATTAACAGCAGTTTTTGCTCAGAGAGAGAGAGAGGGAGAAAGTGAAAGATTTAAATATGCAAAAAATAATCAAGAAAGAATCAATTTATGTATCTACTTTAAATAAGAAAACCAAAGCTAAATAAGTTGATTTTTGCCTACCTTTACCATCAACACGACCATTAATAAGAATGTAACAAAGAAATTTTTTATCTTTCTACCTTTACCTGTCTGACCTTTGACCCTTGAGGTGCTACATAGATCATAACCTCACAAAAATAATTGTTTAACTTGTATATTGTCAAACTGCATTTTAATAATTTTTTTTTTATAAGAAACGCCCAACTATTGAAATCTTTAATTGGACATTTTTAAAAATTCCCAAAACCTAACAAAATTATCCCTTCGAAAATTACTAAATTTTTTAAATCCAAAATTCAAATTTTTTGATCATATGTATATTACATACAAATATTATCTAGATCCGTTTATAATTCTAATAGATTAAACTTTGCACTCCCTTTTATGATTTTTTCAACATTTTTTGTGTACTGAGACTCAAATGACTTTTCACGAAATATGACAAAATCTTATAAAATTATATCCAACCTTAAATACTTTACAATTTTAAAGATCAAGTAAAATGTAATAATTTCTCACACTTAATGAGGCATATATTAGTTCTTGTCACTATCAAAATAATCGCTCAAAGTCTGCAAATATCCTATTGTAGAGCTTTTTCCACTTTTATCTAGCTATCTAAATATTTTCAACTTAAAAAAAGTGCGAGAATTTTGAAAGCATACTTATTAATGTAATTGAAAGAAAATAAAAGACAGTGCAGAATTGTCATATTTCTTGACCTAATAAATGACCCTTTTCTAACTATTGATCAAATTAAATGGAAAATTTTCAAAAATTGTACTTTACAAATTGAGAATGCACTTGAGATTCAATGATTCACATTATGATGCTTAGATTATGCTTAATTGGCTCACCACATTATTCATGGAATCATTTACAGTGAGTGGCATCTATCGGAATATCCATTCAGTCTTAACTAATTTGCAAGCTATTTTTAGTAACATTCAAAATAATAATAATAGAAAGGCCTTGCCCAATTTGCTTGAACTGGCGGCAGGGCAGGGTAGGGCAGGGCAGGGCAAGGCCAGAATCAAACTGGGTTATAGCTACACATTGGTGGGTTGTTGCCTAGTCCAACGCCCGGGTCGACAAATGCGTCATAGCATACATAATTTTACAGTCATAGCCGGAGCTCAATTTGCACAATGGTGAAAACTAAAAACTGAACGCTGAACTGAAACCCAACCCCCAGTTAGAACCCCCGAATCCAGTTGCAACATAAACTGGCAACTGGGTCAAGTGAGTGCCCGAAAGCACAACACAAGGCGGAAAAAAAACTGGGTTACTCGATGACGACGACGACGACGGCGACTACGATGTCGACGACATCGTGAATGTGGTGGCTATGACTGTGACTATGGCTATGGATGACTATGACGGGCATCGTCGTCGGAGAGATGCTTAAAAGTCAATGAACGTTGTGGATGCTGCAGCTAGTGCATTTGCCGTGGAAGGTAACATGTGACGTCAGAGTGACAAAAGGCTGGCATACAACTAGGAGGAATGGAAAGGGACTTTGTCGATCCAACAGGTCAGCCATGACATAATACTCTTTCATGGCTTCCACTATCATCATCATCATCATTATCATCATCGTGGTCGTCGTCGTTTTTGTTGCCTTTGTGTAAAGCAAAAAGAAGATATTGAGTGCTAAAAATAACCAAATATATCTCAAAATAGAAAAGGAAGGTCGCTCGTTTGGTCTTCATTGTAACGAAAGCGAAAAATCATCAACAACCAACCAACCAACCAAGCGTCGCCTTTATCCTTGAGAGCTTTTTGTGTGATGCTCTCAATATTATTATTATTCAATTTTTTTTTTATTTTTGTATAGGCCTAAAAATACATGGTATATACGAAATTAATTGAATCGAACTGACAGCAAAGTAAACTCAATGAACAATTATAAACCATTCCCCCTCCTAGTCACTTTTCTTCTCCTAGCAAATTGCTGACGTCACACTTAGAGGCAGAGAGAGATTGAGAGAGAGAAAAAAAGAGTTTGAGGCAAATGGACAGAGTAAAGAGAGTGAGATAACAAACTAAAATAATGTGAAAAATTAAGTTTATTATTGATTTTGGTTTTTCGCTGTCAATTTTCCACCACCTACATCATCATCATCATCATCATCAGAACCACTCCACTTCTTTTGACGTCAGCATGGTTTTTAAGTAATTGTTAATCAAATGATAGAACTTTATACAATCAGAGCCAAGGTAAGGAGAAACCAGCAGCATAGAATACATATATATATATATATATATATATATATATATATATATATATATGTATATATCCATATGTAGGTGTTGGTGGTGTAGGATGGAGAAGCGACCTTTTAGCGCCACTTAAGACAGCGACAGGCAACAGCAACTTGGCCATGTAATTTGATAAGGCAACTGGCAAAGTTTAAGTGCTCAAGGTAGAACAAATGATAGGTGAAATTATTTAGAGTGGTGGTGGGGGGAGAAGTGGACAAAGTTACCTACCTACCTAGTGCACCACTCTAACGCTACAAACTATTAGCAATTGACAGCTTTTGGCATTTTAGGGCTTCGACAAGGCAACAGTGCGGCCAGTTGATTGCTCTAGAGCAAAACTTAAGTGACAGACGTAATTATTTATTGCCTAATTGATAGGTAATTATGGTCGAGTATAGTTGTTACACGTATCAAATGTAACCTTTAACCTTTTTAAAACGATTGGCACTGACAAATGATATATATATACTATATGTAGCAGGAACAGCAAATGATTACCAAACAAACACCAAGACCAAAAAGAACACTATCAATAAACCAAGATGGAACACGATTAGAAATGAAAAACCCCAATAAGAATAAAAGGATATAAAACGATAAACGAAATAAGTACATATATATCTGTAAAGGCTTTCTTATACAAAACAATTAAGCCATATACAAACTATCAATTTATATGTTTAATATTAAAACGTAAAGTTTTTTTCTACTCAATTCCCCTACAAAACGATAACCAACGATAACTTTCCTTACAAGCCGATTAGCAGCTATAAACGACGACGGGAATCCGTTTCACATTTCGTAGATGATTAGAGACACAATAAACGACTAAGCCATATACAAAATGTAAAGTATTTACTACTCAATTTCCCTACAAATCGATAACCATCGATACAAGCAGATTCGAAAATGATTATTGCAAATTTTCTTTAAATCTTTGTTATTAGAGGAATTCGAATTAAAAACAATTAAAAACATATTGTTCCAACTAAACAGAAAAACTGATTACTTTAGAAACAGATTTCACTGATTTATATCATGACGACAATTAAAGACTTTGGTCAAGAACATAAAGCTTAAAATGCGTTAGACTTATTCAATGAATCGCCAAGTCATTTTATTGCGAGGAAAGATTAATAAAGACTATCTTAATGAGTGTAAGCAGCCAAGACGACAGGTAAACCAACCTCGATTACTATTATTGTTATTATTATTAAATAAGAAAATTTTCCAAGTGTATTGTTCCGCTCCTTGGGTTTTAGTTAGTTTTCTGCGCATAACGCCCAAAAGTGGTTTTTGCTATGATAGACACTGGCCAACTGAAGTGAGCCAAGTGCCACTTGAGAGACGCAATCACAAGTGCTTGTTGTTTGGTTTTTCTTTCTTTTTTATTTGTGGTTGGTGGTTAATTAAATATTTTTTGCTGTTCTCGGATTGTTAACTTACCTTACTGACAAGCATATCATCCGCCTCAAAGTGTCGTCCAAACATTTTTGGTGATTCACCAGGAATTGGCTCGATTTTTATACAAATCTCTTGACCTTTGCGCGCGAATTCAATTTGCTTGTGATTCGATTCAATCGATGTGACAATGCCAATGTCCACAAACTGTAAAGAAAGTAACAAAATCGTAAAGAAAATAAATTATAAATATAATAATACATAGAAGAATAAATTGTAATGAAAATAAAGAGTAAAGTAAATGTAGGAATTGGTACAAATTAAAAAAAATATAGAGAGGAAGATTGAGTTTTGTCAATATATCTGCATACATCTGGCTTATGTGGCGTATGAGTAATATGGAGACGAAGAGGTGATAGGAGGTACACCTAGTTGGTCACAAAAAGAGTGTTAAAGGGAAAAGAATAGCTTCACACACACAGAACAACAACTCCAACAACAAAAGATTTGCCAAAAAGGGAAGAAGCAGCAGCAGGCATTGAAAATGTGTGGTAAATGCTAAGCTTATCAGCGCATCTGGCCCAAGTTCCATGTGTGGCGGTAGCGAGGTCGTCAACGTCGACAGCGACGGCGGCGACCACTTCCTCAATATTGCCGCCAAAGTGATAAAAAAAAAATGTATATATATACGTACATATATACATAAACTAGTGGGTGGTGCCACAATTAGGAGTGGGAGGTTAGATAACGAACGAAACCAACATTCATTCACCATTTTCGCCACCCTGAATAAACTCGCCACTTACACTGACAGAAAAGTCTCCAAACAATATTAAATATTGTAATTAAAGGTAAATTTGCATTCTTTATATGGTGGCTCAATCCTGATCTTACGAATTCAAATGTCTGCATTAAAATGAAAAAGAGTCTTTAAAATTTAAACGAAATTAGTTACGTTTCCTTTTAATTCTGTAGTATTATTATTTTAGTTAGTATTAGTATTTCTTGCTTATGATCTTGATCGTTTTTTTAAGTCCAAACAATTTCATTTTAAATGGAAATGGTTAGGAATTGTAATAATCGTTCAGCGACGATTTAAAATTAAGCATATCGATTAACCCTCGAAGATTTAAGGCACATATCTTGTTATCTTGTAAAATCATATATACAAAAAACTAAAAAATATATTTATTTCAAAACCAAACATTTATTATGTCGATCTTATGTAATTTTAATAAAACAATAACAATAGGTATTAGGAAATTAACAGCACTGTGACGGCTAATTGGTTTGAAATAAAACCAAATTGCAATATAGAATTTAACTTTGTTTGATAAACAATTTTCCAGTGGCAAGTATAATTGTTGTTTTTTTTTTTGTTTCAAATTTTGTCAAGTGTATTATTTCTATCTCTATGGCCTGGCCAAAGTCATTGAACCAAATTGTAACATGTTTGTTGTCGTAACCCGTTTGCATTCAGCGACAACAACAACAACAACACAGGAAACTGTTGCCAAGCCAAAACGTTGACGTCGTCGGACGACTGCTTCTGCTGCTGGTGCTTGTGACGCCTCACTCAGCGTTTCCTGTGGGCGCCCCAATGGCGGCCACGTCGTCGTCGTTGTCGTTGTCGTCTCCGTCGTCGCCTTAGTCGTATTAGTCGTTCGTATTTCATTCAAACCAAATAAATTATTGAAATTTTTTTTTTTTTTTTTTTTTTTTTTGGCTTGTTGCTATCGGTGCAAATAGCTACAACACATTTACACACCAAAAAACACTCTCTAACACACTCACACACACACACAAATTTCTATGTCTATAAACATGTTAGGGTTAGGGATGGGCAGGGGCATATTTGTCACTATTTCCTGTCGTTGATTACTCATACGCTCTGTGTTCCATTCGGTTTTGCTTTCTTTGGTTTGGCTCGTTCATTATTTTTTTTTATTTCGAGCTCTAAAATTTTTCATTAAATGTGTTAATTTATTTCCATTTCCACACAAATTTTGTTCTTTCGTTTTTCTTTCAGCATTGCGCTGCTGCTCCAGTGTATGTATGTATGTGTGTGTGGAAAAGGATGGAGAAATGGGGGATAGGGTGAAAGTATCTCCTCAGAGTGAGTGATATTTATTATCGAGGAAGTTATTACAGTCAAAGCAAATTGCCTGATAGTCGGTTGCTAGACAAATGCTCCAGAAATAGAACTTCAGATTTATTTTATTCACAATTTCGACTTTTTCCATGTTTTAAACGAAAATATTTATCTTAAAAACTAACTTTGGGTAATTTCTTTATGCATTTTTATATCATTCATGAAAAGTTTCTTGGAAATCTGGTGGCAAAATAAAATGTAAAGAACTCCTTTTTACACTTTTTCCCTTTTTGTCTGATTTTACCCGTTTTGAAAAATTAAATTAAACTAAATGATAATTGTATCTTTATTAATAATTTAATTTCAATTGTCAATAATTATTGTCGTTGATTAATTTAATTCTTGTGTTTACTATTCAATATTTTTTTTAGATTGATCCTTCGACCATGATTATGAATTGTGATTTTCTTTTGGTTTCGAAATATTTGTATACACAAAAAAGAAAAACAAATAAAATTGTTTATACATTTTTCTTTTTCTTTTTTCTTTTGGATTTTCAAATACATTTTTTTTTCTCTTGCTGCCAGTGACAGAGACGAAGGCAGCGGCTACGCTGCGCTGCGTGTGTGTATCAACGTTTATCTAAAAATATGATTTATATATTTCGTGCAGACCGGATGTCGTCTATTTTCATACAACAACAACAACAACAACATTCGGTGTATGAATGAATGAGGCAACACAAAAACAAAATCAAAATCAATTTTATTTGGTTTCTTTTTTTTTGAGAGGGTATTTGAACAAAATAAAAGAGGTATATTGATTTTGGCTAGTAGTCTTCTTACGGCGAGTGAATAAGGTCTGCCATAATTGACTAAATATAAAATTTCCTGTAATAGGGCAAGGTCAGTGTTTCATTAAAAAAATGTTTAAGACAAAAGACAATACGCCTTCATATATACATATGTATGTATATTTGTACATGGTTTGTAGTACAAACATTTTTATACCCTTGCAAAAAGGGTATATTAATTTTAGTGAGAAGTGGCCAACCTAGACCGTCTCCTAGACCGTAAGAGCTACAGAGTTAAAATTTGCATGTAGGCTTGTATATACTGCACAGTTTTTATATCTCGGATTCAGCCGGATCGAACCACTATATCGTATAGCTCCCATACAAACTGCAGTCACGAACAGTGAGCGACTGAAATGTAATATTGGTTAGTCTATTATACTTATAAACGACTGTGCCAATTTTGATGAATTATGAATGACTATATCATGTTGCTCCCAAAGGAAGGAAAATAGCTTCGTTACTTATTATAAATGAATATTTGTCAGTTTAATATACGTAATAAGGACTGTATTAAATTTGATTAAGAGCGGATGACTATATGATATATAACTATCATATAAACAGCATTGCTCCAGCCTAAGCTTCATTTCATTTCATTTAGACCTTTTAGAAAAGGGTATGAAAACTTCGGAGCGGCCATAGTTGGCCCCGGCCCTCTGGTTTTGACACAGTTCCGTAATTTCTTTCACTCTCGCTCTCTCATTTTATTGAAAAAAGCTTAAACTGCTGTTGTCAGCAGGAAACACTAAATTAGTTGACGGCAGAGAGAATTACGGCATATACAAATGCCGTATGTATACGTATACATATATATGATAAATCAGAGTGCCGAAAAAAAAGCTACAGAAATTCGCAACATCCGTCGCTGATCTCGATCTCTCTCCCTCCCTCTCTCTCTCTCTCTCTCTCTCTCTTTGTATACAAAAAGATTTGGCAACGTCATCAGAATGATATTAGCAGCTGCAACTTCGTTTCCACTCAACAATGACACAAACCAGTAGCTAGTGGCAACATCAATGTCTATATTTCTATATATATATATATATATATATATATTGTGTGTGTATTTTTCAAATGAATCGAAGAGGCGAGCAGCACAAACAACAAACAAAAGCGAACAATAACAACAACAAACCTAAAGTTGCCTACGTCATGTGTTTGAGAGATGAAGAACTTGTCGCTGATTCGAGTGTTACTTGCAACAGCCAACGAACCAGCCACAACGACAGTCAGTCAGTTAGGGCCCACATATTGGGGAAGCGCAGTTATATAGTCGTCATCATCATGATCAGCAACCAATCAGATAACCCCACTCAGCCTAAAGTACACACACGCACTCGTCATCTGCCTACAAAAACATTTCTGAAAAGAACTCAAATGGGAAGGGGATCCTAGGAAAAAGAGTGGCCAAGCTAAGCAGGGTTGCATAATCTAGGAAACTAGGAAATGATTCGACTAGTGTTGAAAACGGAGCAATACACGTTAATCAACCCAGCATTACTTATTTAGATAGTCTTGCTGAACTTGCGTAAAAATTATCAATATGCTAAAAGCAATGAAGTGAGTCATCTCGCCGACTTCAGTATACCATGCACCAGGTGAAAAATGTCTTTTAAATTATTTTTACATGCCCTCATAGCATATTCTATCTCGCTCACTCTCACTCCCGCCACTCGCAACCGCCAACTCTGTCTAGTAAAACTCGTTTATACGTATATTTTCCATGTTTCTGATAAAATTTGGTAGGCTTGTTGATATTAATAGGTCAAAATATTACCTCGGGTTATCGGTCTTTTCTAGATTATGGAGGCGAAAGTGGGCGTGTCATAGTCTCTGAGATCTAGGTGTACGGACAGACGGACATGGCTAGATCGTCTCGTCTGTTGTTGCTAATCAAGAATATATATACTTTATGGGGTTGGAAAAGCTTCCTTCTGCCTGTTAAAGATATTTGGACGACTTTAATATACCATTTCACCCTATGGGTGCATGGTATGAAAAGTCTTTGAAAATTAATATAAAATCGTCTAGTGTTGTAAAGTCAATTTCAAGAGAACAAGACTAATTTCAAACCAGTATTGTAAAGCCAATCAAGACAGTAAACTGAAGGTCTAATATGACCTCCACTTAGAGGCAACTGTGATTGTTCATGGCACTTCAAAAACATAATGCTTTATGTTCATTATAATCATCGTGGCTTCTGGATAGAAATGCAACATTAACTTGATTAGTGAAATGCATTTTCTAGTTTATTAGTTTTCTGCAACCCTACATCACTTGACAAGGCACATAAAATTCTAGCTACTGCCCACCACACCATACCGCGCCACAAGGCAATATGCTTTAGCGAAAACACTTCATTTTGAGTACCCAACCAACCAACCAACAGGCAAAGGGAAAACTGACAACTCGGCAACGTCAATTGCCGCCACCCGTCGCAGTACTCTATAAGAGAATTGAAGAGGCTTTCAGCGGTAATAACAATGCCAACAACACCTACTAAATGAGCCAACCAACGAATCATGATGATGATCATCATTATCATCAGCAGCAGCATCATTATTATCATTATCTATATACATACATAGGGCCATATGTCTAGTCATGCTCATTAGCATTTGCATCAGTGAATGCAACAGTAACGCCCACAACGCCTACAACAACAATAACAATAACAATAACAACAACAAGAATCAGAGCTCGTGTAGGAGGGCCCCAAAACATACATACATACATATGCATATGTATATAGCAAACAAAAGTCTTTCACTCACAGGAAGTTAGTGGGCAACACTAGCAAAGTTCAGTTACATAAACCTATAATTCCATTTGAGACAAGCCAGCAGCAGCACTCTCTTACCATCTCTTCTATCATCTATCTATCTAGTCCAGTGGGTGTTGTTTTGCTTACCTTCATTGATTAAAACCACTCACTTTCAACACATCAACAAGTTGGAGAGGGGGGCAGAGGGTGGGAGAGTGTATTGGCAACTCTAAGTTATTATTTAGTTGTTGTAGTTTTGTTTTGCTTTTTTTTTTTTAATTAGCGTCTGGCAAAAAAAAATGTATTGTTTAATTCATTTTCATTGATTTTGGTATCAGTAAATCGGAAATACTTATAGATACTCCCTACTTACCCACTCCAGAGTTTCATTGTTTATTGCCATTAATCAGTAATCAATAATATTGGAAACGTTTGCCCACATAAATTAATCCAAGTGCAAAACAATCAATTACGAGAGTGAATGAATGAAATACACACACACACACACACACACACACACAAAATCGTTGATAAAAAGAGGGCACACTACGAGGAGAGGAGAACAACTGCGGGTGGTGTGTGTGTGTGTGTGTGTGTGTGTGTGTGTGTGTGTGTGTGTGTGTGTGTGTTTGGTATTGATAATTATATTCGAAGTGCGAACGATATGGTTCTAGCCGTCACAAATGCAATCGTTAGTTAGGATGAAGAGAGGGAGAGATGGACTCTGAAAAGGAAGTGAGTCCGCACAAATTGCACAAGGTGAGGTAGTTGGTTCTTGCTGTTTCTCTGGTAATCATTCTGGTATCAAGTTCAATGCCTGACATGCTTTTGTTGTTGTATAATGGCATAGAGACCAAGGTTGACAGTTTTTTTTATTTTTATTTTTGTTTTATTTTCGTTTAACCTTCGTAAAGTGTTATTGGTGGTTGGGTATAGAAGGTTTACAATATTATTAATATTTATCAGACGGCTCTGAACAAATGTGTTAAAGTAAAGTTAAGTGAATTATGATTGTTATAGGGCATGGCATTGCCGTCGTCGCCTCTCTCCTATTCATAAGAGGAGGGAAAAAAACCGAAAACTTAATAATAAAATTGTTCAATTTTCTTTTTCATTGTTAAGATTAGCTGTAACAAACATCATAATAATTATTCGGGATTCGAAAGGTATTGGATTCAATTTTTGTTTTAAAATAATAAGATTTAAAAAACAATTCACTAGATTTTGGGATAAATCTAAATCATATTACTATACAATTTTCATAATTTTCAAACTTGAGAATCAAGTGCAGCAGCTATGAAATAAAACTATCCAAAGTTTGCCCGAAATGATTGGCTAAAACAAACAAAACACATTTTTTTGTCATTAAACCGGAAAGATTTTACCAGGCAATCGACAAAAATTTTCAAGCCGTTCCGATACTCAAGCTTAAAGCTAAAATGATCTTACTTAAACAGGTTAACAGGTTTACAAGATACAGGACTTTAAAAAAAAGGAGTACTTATACCCTAACCGAATAAGGCAAGAAAGAAAAAGTTAACTGTGTTTTCTATAAAGGAAATCTTGCCTGTTTGCCTGTTTTAAAAATCGAAGTTTCTCTGCTTTAAATAAGAAATGTATATTTATAAGGATATGCAATAAAAGAAATTTTGAAAAATGCTTGATTCTTTTTACTATGTATATTTTTAAGTCATTTTTTTTTTGTTTTGGTTTTTTTTTTCTTGGAGCACGTGCAGCACACCGTAAGCATAAAAATTATAGCATCCAAAAACAACTGGTCTGATGGCTTTGACTAATTGACGGTCACATGGCAACAAAAATATCTCCTCCTCCCCCCACCATTCCAATGTCCATTTTCATTTCTCTTAGCTAGCAAAACAACTGGCAAGAGGGGAGAAGGGCAGCAACCATACCAGACAAATTGTCAGCCCTTTATGGTTTATTGTTCTACTTAGGAAAATTTTGCGTAGGCGTCATCATCAACTTTGCTGGCGTCGACGTTGGCGCTGGCTTTGGCGTTGCTGTCTGTCCGTCGCCATCGTCTGCTAATATTTGCCGTTTGGTTTTTTTTTTTAAATATATATACATACATATATATATGTATAGGTTGTTTTTTATTTTGTGTCTAAGTCCACACAAGTTTTATAACATGCAGGCATGAAACACACTCACTCTTTATTTCTTTCTCTCTCTCTCTCTCTCTGCCTCTCCGTCTCATACTCTTTTGCCCTTCTTGCCTCATTTTAGCCCACTCTGTTTCGGTTGCGATTAAACAAACGTCAATTAAGTGTATTTATTTTGGGCGCGCGTGTAATCAAAAAAAAAAAAAAAAAAAAAAAATAGACCCCATGAAGAAGAAAGAAAAGAGTGAGAGAGAGAGAGAGAGAGATAGGGACAAAACAAAAAAAAAAAAAGAAGGGAAGAATAAAAACAAAAAATACTAAACATTTTTATGCCATTTTTCCGTCGTTTTTGTGCAAATTCAGCATTTCCGGCCAAGAAAAACTGAAATGTGACGATGGCAAACCAACTGACCAAACGAACCAGCAGCAGAGCAAGGAAGCGCAAAATACACTTCTCTCCCCCTTCCTCCTTTCCACACTCCATAACGTACCCCTCCCACCACCCACCTCCTACAGTACACACACACACACAAATCTATATGTAAGCCCACCAAAAACGACGACGTCAATTTTTAAGACACACAAAATGAGCGAGTGAGAGCGAGAGAGAGAGAGAGAAAAACAAAAACAAAAAAAAATAGCTTTGAGTAATTTGCTAATTACGCTAATTTCGTTTGTTGTTGCTTTTGCTCCGCTTTTATTGCAATTGCCATTTGTAATCGCCAGCCATTGTTGTTGTTGCTGTTTATTTTCATAGTAAATATAAAGCACTCATAGATATAGATACATTTGCCACATTCAGAGTGAGAGACAGCAAGAGAGCCGGCAAGACGCGGAAGGCGCAAAAAAAAAAAAAAAAAACCGCGTATCTAAGCGGATTTTATTATCTTATCGTTTGCTTGAATGACTTTCTGTGTGTATGTATTTTATGACTGTGCAAACTAACAGACGAAAGATGAAGCCCGCGCCTAGCCTAGACAACAACAGGAAATAAGCATTTTTATGAATGAAACGAAAGCGAGATACACATGCACACACACGCTTACAAAGAGAAAAAGAGAGAGGTAAAGAGAGAGCACTTATACAGACAGATAGTAAGTAAAAGAGGCGCAGCAGTTACAGTTATAAGTGAAATGTTTAGCTAAATATTTTGCAAGACAGTTGTCGTGAGGGGGTGTCTGGGTGTCAGGGGACCAGTAGACAAAGCTTAACAGTTTAACAGTCAATGTTAGCTAACATTATAATTCTAACATGAAAAACAAGCAAACAGAAACAACAACAATTGTTAGTTTATGAGGAGAGAGAGAACAAGGATGAAGGGAATGTTAAAACCATTTTAAGTCCTGTTTTCCCTGTTGCTAATGTATGAACTGAAAAAATTTAAACTTAAATTTTAACAAGAGTCAATAAAAAACAGCTAAGAAAAACAAATAAAAATACATTTAAGTAAGAAAGTAAAAATAAATAGTTGTCTCTGTTTCTTGTGAATAATATCTGTCGATTAATTTTAAATAATTTGTAATTAAAAGATTAATTTTCGTAGAATCTACACATACATACATACATATCTATTCTCATGTGTACTAATTAATTAGCAACTTATAAAACGCCCCTCTATTTATTAAGGAGCTGCCAGACAAAAACAATTTCTAAATTTGAACTATGCAAAACCATCAATTGCAAAATGATGTGAACATATTTATATGTTGTAAGATGATCTACTTGATCTACTAAGAGAGCTTTTTAAAAATTATGGAAGGCCTGCAAGATTTACTATGGCTTTTTAACAAGTAAGAAATTCAAATGACATAGAAATAAATACTATGAAAAAAATTGTTATTTATTTTAGTTTAAATTTTAAACTTCTTGAAATGTCAGATAGCTATACATACATAAACTCTAATCTATATGAAAATAAAACAAACACGATATTAAATAAATTGTTAACGATTTCTAAGAAGTCTTTAAACAAAATCTTTTGATTTCAGATTTTATCTACTTGATAAAGAAATAAACGATAAAGAATTAGATTGTAGAGATTTTGCTTATATGTAGGTACATACATATGTATGTATTTTACATATGTATGTACATATATGGTTGGCCGTTATAATTTTTCTTTGTTTTCTTTTGTTATTTTATATTAGAAGCTTTTATTATATCTCTTGAATGCCTTTGTGTGTATATCTTATAGATATAAAAGACAAAGTGAGTGAACACGCCCACACACTTAACAATAAATTTTCTATGATTATGAAATGTTGGCCTATGATGCCGCTGATGTCTCTGCTGACGACAGCAAAAAGAGATTCATAAATTTTCATTCATAAATTCTTTGAGTCAACAGAAAAACGAACACCTGCCCTTCTTTTCTTTTTAATTTTCTGTCTATATGTATGTGAATGAATTTTTTTCTTCTTTGTGGAAGAAAGGTGCGCGTTAGGTAAAGGAGGGATCACTCTCCCCCCCTCTCGCTCGCTCTCTCTCACTCTTAGGGGTTGCTTTTTACTTCCATTTGTTAGCAGCATTTTTGAAGTAGTTACTTAAGTTTTTGGTATCTTGCACACGCACACAAACACACACATTTCATTCATTCAATCGTACATTTTGCTACGTGCGGAAGTATTCACTTCCGTTCTGCTGCTGTTGACGCTGACGTTGCTGCTTCCGTTCTGCTAGCAGCCAGATGCGGGACCTACTACAGCTGCCTTTTTGGCCTGCTTCCATGACCGCTTCTCTTTCCCCCCCAACCGTTGCCTCCTGCTCTACACAATTCACTCCATTCGCTTACAGCTGCAATTTCTTTTGTATTTAATTACTTGTTCCGGTTCTTAACGCTGTTTTACATCGCCTTCTTATCGCTTCTTGTGCACAAAAATAAAGAAAAAAAATGCTCTTTTGTCATCACACGTAGCGTCGTCTATCCGATTTGCTTGCTCAACACACACACACACACACAAACACAAGGTTCGGCCTTTTACTTCCTATTTTCATAAGAGTTCTAATACAAAACGGAAGGAAGTAAACAGGGATACGCTAAAAGGAACTCTTCATGACTTATGCTGAGATATAATGCCCTATCAAATGTCGGATTATATCAAGGAAAGGAAAGAAATTGAGAGACCGAGCCATTACAAAACCAATTAGGACGGTTCAAACACATCGTTAGAATGCCAGATTAGGAATAGACTAGAAAACGATATCTCTAACTAGTTAGGAGAAGATTCCCTAAATGCAATAAACTTTAGTCTGTTATTTTTCTCTAGTCACAGGTGTGGAAGAGAGAATGTCCTACAAACTGAAGCCATAGTAATATGAAACATTTCTTTAAAATATTAATTCACGTTTACCATTCAGGGCACAAAAAAAATTGAAAAATTGAATTAATAATGTATTTATTTATATGCACATTTTAGCTGCTTATATTAAGCATAATAAGCATGAAAAGAATTTATCTCCCTCCCTTTGTCTGCATTTGTCTCTAAAAATACGAGTACAAGGTTCATTTACAACCATCGATACCTGTTGCCCAATAAAGATAATTATCACCTACATAAAGCAATGCTGTTCATTTTAGTTATTGTTATTACCCAACCAACGGCAGCAGCAGGAGCAGCAGCAGCAACATCATCATTGAGAAGTCACAACGGAAATCATAAGCCATGAAGGTAAGCAGAAATTGAAATCTTTTGGCTAAAAATGTCAGGCCACAACCGCAAAATCAAACAGACGACGATGACTGAATCGACTCTCCCTTACCTCAAAAAACCTTACCCAATATACAGACCATAAATTAAGCAAGATCAACACGATGTCTGTCGGAGAGAATTGTATGGGATGGGGCTATAAATTGAGGCTGCCAACTGGGACTTTGACTGGGACTCCGATTGGGCAGGGCAAGGCAAACTGGCTACAAGTACACCTCTATATACATATACATATTGTATAAATCGAAAAAAAAAAAAAAAAAATTGCATGGCCCCCAAAGGCATTTAATTAACAAAAACCAGCAGTAGCAGCACATTGAATGAGCTTTCATTTCCGCTACAGCAACAGCAAACACTTGCCACAACAATAACAACAACAATAACAGGGTTGAGGCATGAATGAAAATATTAAAAGATATTGATCTGCCTGCCTGCCTACTACTGCTGCTGGTGCTCGATCTCACTCAAGTGTTGCAACCATAAAAAGAAAAGAAAAAACAAAAAAATTAAAAAAAAAAAACTTTTGCTCACAGATTTCTTGTTTTCAATTTTTTTTTTTGTGGTTTTGCAAGGAGCTTGCTCAACAAGATCTCCCCCCTCTTTCTCTTCCGCTCCTTGAACATCAAAATGCAAAACTCTCTGCCATCCCGAAACATATTTATTTATCATATACGATTAAGGTTTAGTTTTGAGATATACCTTATATTGATCTTAAAACACGCAAATACACTTCTTATTCTCATCTGGACATCTAGGATGGAATTTATTTGTCATTTAACATTTTGTTCTGAAACAATCTTTAATATACCCTTTCATTTCAATCCAGTCCGGTACAGGGTATATCACAAAAAGTCTTTTGCTGTCTCATTTTTCTTTCTGTTTCTAAAGACCGTCTTTAAAAGCGGCCAACAAGCATTTGGCTACGTAGAGCCACCAGTTGGTTTTGTATTCTCGTAGACATACAAACAACATATATATATATATATATATATAACTATATGATGCATATACATATGTATGTATGTATACATATATTGTCGATCTGACGGATTTGGCGCTGGGTAACGCCTCCAACTTCCGTTTGCTGTTTTGATTTTGTGTAAAGAATAAAATACACACACACAGACCCACAGAAACCAGATGGAAAAAGTAGAAAGGAGTGGTGGGGGAGAGAGAGGAGGGAGATAATGGAAACGTAGTATTCCTTAACAAAGATGTATATGATCATCATTAACTATCGAAAGTCTGTTGTGCGGTTGGGTGATGTTAGTAGATTTCAATGGGGGATATGTGTTCCAGTGAGTGAATGAATGAATGATTGACTGAGTAAGTGAACGAGTGAGGCGTGTTTCAGTTAGATTGTGATGCGATAATGACAAACAGTTTGATGCATGATCAAGTCGAGGATAGAATCTTCAAAATAAACCTCAAAAAAAGGGAACTATCAAGAAAGGAAACAAACACAAAAGAAGCTAAGCAGCCAAAAAAGAAAAAACAATTTAAAACTGACTCTGGCCCTGGTGCTTAACCTCAATGATTAACCCCAAACGAACTTGCCCTTTTTCCGCTTCTGACAGTTGGTCAATATCATTTTACACCTTTCTGACACTTACTGACAACAATCATTCCCTACTTCCCACTCCCGTCTTCTCACCCATCATCCTTCTGTGAACTCAATTTGTGTTTTGGGTTAAGGGTTGAAGTACCCCCAATTATTTATCACCTGTTAACCCTTACTTTGTCTTCAATGAAACTAACCAAAAAACGGGAAGTGGAAGTGGTTTTCTTTTTAGCCAAGCAAACAAAACAAAAACAAAAACAAGAATAAACGCCTGTGAGAACGGAAGTTTTTTTTTTTGTCAGTTAGTGGTCGGACTGGGAAGTGGCCACAATGCGAAAACAAAAGCAACTGCTGATATTACAGATTTAATTATATAATTAATAAATGTAATCAACCAACTGGCAACAACAACAAAACTCTGCACTCCCGACTCGCTATATCGGCTAAATGGCTTTGGCACTCTGGCACGCATGCCCATCAAACGATACGCGGCGAAAGGAAGTTGTCGCTGGTGAAACAGCAAAATGAAAAAGAATCATACCAAGAGAGGGTCTTACTTAATTTTAAACTTTATCTAGACGTTTTTATACTCTATAAAATATATGTATATGATCTTAGTACAATTGCTATACCAGAAACTAATTTGATTCCTTTAGAATGATTTGCCAATTAACTATTCCTTTCTATACATTTTTATTTGTGTTTTTTTGTGTTAGCCTTCTTTTTTTTTGCAAGGGTATAAAATTAAAAAAGTGGAAACGACAAGTCAACGGAAATCGCAAAGCAAAATGAAAAAAAAAAAAAATTGAAACAACGACTACAAGCAGCATTCTTAGTCTGAAATAATGTGCCCAGTTTTAAAGTGGAGTTTCATCTGAGAGGGGAGACAATCAGACAATCATGTGTGTCACACACACACACACACACACATGAGATTTTGATTGAAACTATCATGGTGACTTGTTAAAGTCAGAAAAAATAAGATTAAAATTTACATAACATTCCCAAAATTAATTATAGGCTAAGAATTAAGAAATTTGCTTTCACATCTAAATATTTAACTAAATAGTATGCTTTATCTTTCATGATCCAGTAAAACTTATATTTACTTTTCAAATATTTCAAAGAATTTTTATGGTTTAAAATCTGATAAAAAGCAAACTTCAAAAAACTTGATGAGATTTATTATTTTGATTGATTTTTTTTTTTAAGAACCATTATTTTTGCAAAATTCTGAATGTTATCCAAATCTTTTTAGATGCATTTTTGTTATTGTTGTAGGGTATAGAGCATTACGAGAACACAAAAAAAACTAAGAGAAAAATGAAAAAAAAAAAAAAAAAGAATCAGTTTTGAGTCTTCTTTTGAAAAGAAGAAAGAAAACGTTAAAAAGAATGAGGATGAATGACGGGAAGCGCACAGCTTAGCTGCGCTCTGCTGGATAATTGAGGAAGTTATAATTGCCAATGAATGCCTGCCAGCCGGCTGGGCTGGGACGACGGCGACGACGACTAAGCGACCAAACTGATTGTCCACCAGCTGGCAAAAGTCAAGAGCACACAACAAGGGAGAGACACACACACACACAGTCAAAGGGAGAAAGAGAGGAGAGTGGAGTGTCTGGATAGGCGGCGGACACAAGAATAAGGCGAACCCTTGCCAAGATCGAGGCAAAAAGTGTATGAAGTAGTAGTTATAGTAGTAGTAGTAGTAGTAGTAGCCAACGATGGTGTCGTTGTCGTTGTCTTTTGTTGTTTTGCCAAGAGGAAACAGTTGTTCCTCTTTGCTGTCGTTGTTGTTGTCGTTATTGTTGTTGTTGGCAAACGGGAAACAGGACATGTCAGCGCATAAATTGAAATGAGTGCTGCCTTCGTCCGTTTACCATGACACTCCTCCTGCCAGCCTTTCCACACTGCCCGCCCACCCCTTTACCCTTTACCATAATCATCATCATCCACAACATTGTCTTGAGAATCAGCAGCAGGATAAACATAATTGAATGGAGAAGCTGCAGCAATCATCATTAGCTCAGTCCCCCCGTGCAAGTTATTATGAAAGAATTTATAAAAATAAAAAAAAAAAACAAACATTGCAACGCAATTTTTTAAGACGATGAGCTAATTATTATTTGTTAAGTTCTTCAACTCAACTGCATCATGAAACAACTACACGCACCTGTGTCAACAATGGCAAAAGCTACCCCTAGCCAAAGATACAGATACGACGATGGTTGATTGTTTGATAGAGGTAGGTATAGATAGGTAGGTAGGTAGGTAGGTACGAGAAGGTTGGTGGGTAAGTACAAACGCAAATCAAATACAAATAAGCTCATTACAATATCTAGATACTTGACACGTTTTTCCTTTCATTATATGTAAATATAAAATGACAAGGACTTTCATTGTTACGTTTTTCTCTTCTTCTTATTATTATTCTTCTTCTATTCATTTTTATCATCATTATCGTTTATCCAAGACGCAATAGAAATCGCACTGAAGTATCTACTACGAGTGTGAGTATATATACATATATATGTACATACATACACATACATATATAGAGTATACTCTTTTGTACAAAGCATTACCATTCAATAATGATTCAAGAAGATGAAAATGATTTTGAAAAATAGACAGAGAAAGAGAGAGTTAGTTTATATATACACTTACCTCCTTGCTGGGCACACAAATTGGTGTTCCAACTTTGACAATGCCATTCTCTACCATAACGCCCATCACAATTGGATCACGACTATTGAATATAAACTGTGGCAGTATCTAAAAAGAGCGAGAACAATGATCCAATGTTAATGAAAGATTCAAATGAAATTAGTTAAATGATGCCTAAACTAATAAGCAGTTTAATCTAGATCTAGATCGATAATAATGGGGTGGGGGAACAACTCTTAACTACTTTTTAAATAACGCTCCATAATTATATATACTGGCCAAGTCGAGCGATACTAACAACAGTTTGAAAACGCATCCCAAACTGTAATTGACCATCGTCTGTCTGTGTGTTCGTGTGTCATGCACTCTACAAATTAATCAAAGAAGTAGATAAACTTCTATACTAAGTAGAAATCTGTCATAGATAAGATTAGTTTAGCATTTTGAAGAAATTAAAGTCGAGATATATAACTAGAACATATAATAATTAGTACAATAATTAGCTTTGAAACCTCAACAAAAAACTGCCTTGTGTGTTTACTTACACTAATGAGTTTCAATTAAAAGTCTAACTCAAAAGAGCTTATGGGTCAAAAATTATAATAGAATAAATAGAAAGAGTTAGTAAAACTATTGAATTGAATGAAAGGATTTTGTAATGAAGTTTTACATCTTCTCAAAGACCTAAAACAAATAGACTAGTTTAATATTTGAATACAGGTATAGACAATTTAATTTAATAAATTAATAAATTTATTTTTTTCCCCTTTATTTTTGAGGATAAGGGTTTCTGTTCTAATTTTTGTGAAAATGTCATCATTGTAATATTATAATTTTTTTTTACAAAATTCTCTTCACACTTTTCGATCTATAAAAACAAAAATATCCTCAACAAATATCCTCTCTATAAATTATAAATAATTACGAATTTTAAAAGATTTGCAACTTTTAAATAAAAAAAAATTATATTTCGACATTCGAATAAGGGAGTCTTTGACTAAATTAGTAAAAACCTGCCGTAGTTCAGAATTGCAAAATGACTCATTTATCTCATCAAAAAGCTGCTATTTTTTTTTTTAATATTATAAAGATTAAGACTTAATAAAGTAGTTTTTCAAAGATGCTTGCCTACATGTGTTAAAATATTGGTTTTTCAGAGCATTGCATTTTCGTTATGGTTAGGAGTTGAAAAAGAAAGAAAATAAATTGGACTACCCAAGAACAACTCAATTTCCGTTGCGTCAACTGATGGTGCAGAAGGCCTCAAATGGGTTGCCGCCTCAAGCACAAGAAGGAGAAGGAGAAGAAGGAGGAGGAGCTTAAGGAGGAATTGCATCCCAAAACGATCGCACGTAGCAAGAAAAAGTAGCCCATAATGGATAGAGAAAGAGAGAGAGAGAGAGCGAGGGAGAGATATCCACAACTCTTACGAGTTTTCACTAGAGAGAGGTAGGTAGATAGGTAAGTAGGTGGCTTGGGGGAGACACAAGGCGAGTTAATAACTCAAGCTAAACAACGTCATTGTTATTACAAGAAGATGTTGGACTTAGAGGAGGAGAAACAGCAATAACAAGAACACCAAGAGCAAGACAAGCCACTGGGACGAATAGACTAACAGCTGTGCGCTATGTGTCCAATTACCAGCACAGTGGGAGCTCTAGTGAGGGATATAAGTATCTGGCTAGATATTTAGCTAGCTAGCCCCAGAGTCTCGAATCTTGAGACAAGAGAGAGAGAGAGAGAGAGAGAGAGAGCCTTAACATTGCATACGACCATAATCTAATGATTGCCTATAAATCAAATACGCTGTTTAAACATTATTTGAGCAGGAAGTGTGGACGTGATGCAGGCGTCTCTAGTATGTATGTATATATATATCTGTCTGTGATGAGGGGCAACTCAAGAGCTTTAATCGCTTGTTGAGTGGCTGGCTTTAGTTGTGCCTGTTGGCTCTTGGTTAGTTGTTCTTGGGGCAGCAGCGGCAGCATCATTAAGACAGGCCAAGACTAGACAAGGCACAGCTGGAGATCACCTATTGCTGCCATCGTCATGTACATATATGCATACATATACATATACACTAGATTGCCAAGTCGATCTTGCTGGTATTGGTGTTGATAGTGTTTTGTGGTGTTCAACGAGTTCAAGTCCCACTTGGTGTTTTCAAGTCAGAGCAGATTGCATTTTACACCTGTAGCTTCTTTTGGGGGTAATTGCAGGCTGGCCACATTAAAATAATGCCCATAATGACACCAAACAGTGGCGGATTAATAAAAACAAAAAGGGGATCATTTCAAATATGGCTTTAGTTGGCTTTCATAGGCAAATGGTTAACTATAAATATCCTTTTAACATATTTTCTGTATAATATTCTTTATTTACATCTCCTAACCCCTATATTAGATATATGTATATAAAAGAATATGTATATCTTTTTTCTTAAATATAGATGATTTCTATCCTATAATTTTTACATTTCGAGAATATAGCTTTCTGTTTCAGAGTCAGTTAGATATTAACATCTATATATTCTATGTACTTCTAACTAACTAACTTTCTTCAATATAAAATTATATAAATCCTTAAAATTGTCCATCCTCGCATATATCGATTTCACACCGAATCTAATCATTCATTACGATCTACACGAGTAATAATCTTAACCCCTTTTCATAGGGAACCACTGCCCATCGAGCAAATTGAGTTAAGTGTAAGTAAGTTTAGTTTTTGTTTTGTCTTACCTTTAGTTTGCATGGAAAGACTGCTATGGAACGGAACTCTTCACGTTTCTTATTCTTTAGCTCCTCACGATATGCGGTGAATTTGTCGAACAGATGATAGATAATGTCCGCTTGGAATATCTTAACGCCCAACGAATCGGCCATTTCCTGAGCCTCACGCTCCACTTTAACATCAAAAGCCAAAATTGTTGCATATCTAAAAGGGCAAAAGAGAAAGGGTTACAAAAATAATTAAAAAAAAAAAAAAAAACAGAAAGAAAACAAACATAATTAAACAAAAGAATAATAAGCATAATGATAATGATAATGGATAAATCTTGAATCCAGCTTTAGTCTGCTGTGTGTTTGTTTGTTAATGATCTTGCCACATGGCGGCCAAGCCAGGCCAGGCCAGGCCAGGAAGCGTTAATAATTGAAATCACAACAGCAGCAAGAAGAAAACCTCGGGTTCGATTCGGGTCTTGTCCGGTGTTTCTTTTATTATTATTATTATTATTGTTGATTTTAGCTTGGTCAACTTGCGCTCAGCGCGCTTTCAATGACAGGAAACGACAGATATACAGACGGATGGATGGATGGATGAAATCGACGGACAAACAGTTGGCATTTCAAGATTCAAGACTCTCGACTCTTGACTCATGCACACGACACGGCATGGCACGGCAACTGAGTCCAAGGCATTTGGTGGTTTGATGGTAGTTTAGTTTGCTTTGCTTGACGGTGGTGGCGCCGCCAACAGGAAGGGTCTACAAATTATGGCTGCTTTTGATAGTCTTTGAAATAACGACAACAACAACAACAACAACAACAACAACAACAACAACAACAACAACAACAACAACAACAACAACAACAACAACAACAACAACAACGACAGCGAAGACGACGGTGACGACGACGTTGGTGACTTAATGAGCGGCATTTTTCGATTTTGTATACAGGAAAAGGCAAAATGTTGGCAATTTAATGCCTTTTAAACAGTCGAACTAACTAACGATCTATGAAATATTAACAATTTGTATACGAATTAGTTCCTGTTTGTGTCTAATATTGATTATTCATACTCCTCCCCCTCGCCTTAATATTCTGTGTAATTAAATTTCAATTACAAATTAAAATGTCTCTTTCATTCAAAGGCAAAATGTTTAAGTGAAGCTCGTTTTTGCAGTTCAAGAACCTAGATAAATGTCCGTTTAAAAAAAAAAACATGTTTACTACTTTCTTATTTAATGTAAACTAATGTAATAAATTCGGGAATGAACTAATTAATTTTCTTTTGAATTTTCTTTAGAGCTTTCCTTATAACCCTTGTCTTTAGATCCATTTGGTAAATTAAAGTTACTTGAAGGATTCTTAGAACAAAATACAAAGCCTTCAACTCTGAAGTAAGAAAGAGAAAAACTGTTGGAAAATAATGCAATTGATATAAATATAATTCGGTAAAGAAAATAAATCAATAGTCGAACCAAAAATTACTAAACAATTACTAAAAAACGATACAAGATCGGATAATTTTCTTTTTAGTTATTTTTTCCTTTTTCTTGTAGATTGCTATTCATCAACTTATTTATAAGTTGAGGGTAACATTTCATCATTATAGCAAAACGTTCTCCAGTTGTCTGGGCTAAAATGGTCAGTAACATTGTACCCAATTTAAATGCGCCATATTCCAACACTTAAAAAACCCAGCAAGACGTCCCCCAAACCCAGAGGGAGAAGATGACAGAGAGAGAGAGAGAGGGATAGGCTAAACGACTTTTTGATATATGACAACGTACAATGCAATTTTATTGCCGCTTAACTTCATTAACACAATTCATCGCAAGCCCCCTCTTCCGCCAATCCCCTCCCCCTTTATCACAATGGTCACAAAACAAAGACGGATCTTTGAAGATTGTGTGTGATATAGCCGACAAAAAAGAAAGAGAGAAAAAAGAACATAAGTTAAGGAGTAGCTTGTGGGTCGGGTTAAGTGATTCATTTAGCGGCAATCACAAAATGCACTTTACAATGCAGTGTGGTCTGGATGGGGCTAGGGGGACGGTGTATGTATCTCTGTGTGTGTTTGTGTGGAATGGAGTGGAAAGCGATCCTCATGATTTATTATAGAGAGCAAACCTTTAAATATTTGCCCGACAATGACGGCAGCTTTGTCTCATTAGCGTCTCAGAGTGGACGTTAAGTGGTGTCCATTGCCAATCACCCCGCAATCCCTCCCAACTCTTTGCCTACTAGTTCCGCCTCCTCTTTACTCTATCTACCTTTCTCTTTCTCTATTTATCTATTGCTCTGTGTCTTAGTGTTTCGGTTTCCATCTGTTACTAGTTTCCGATTGCAAAAACTAAAACTATTTGTATGCATTATTGTGCTCTGCTTGGCAGAAACAACAAAAACAACAACAACCTACACAAGCCTACACAGAAAGTAAACGGCAACGGCCCACTCAGATTACAGAAAAGAAATATCTAAGAGATATTTGTATCTTGTATTTTAAAACTGAGCTGTACAAATGATAGATGCAGTATTTCCGTTCGTTTTGCATACACTTCCGGTGGCCTTTTACATACACACACATACAAGCAATAATGCATCCTTTACAGAAAAAAAAAAACGCAACAGAAACTAAGCTAAAAGATAAGCCCCTCATCCTCCTGCATACACTCACTCATTTATTCACTTAGCAACACTCAGTTTTAGTTTTTTTTGCTTTGTTGTTGTAGTTTTTTACTATGTGTTGGCTTGCTCTTCATTTATTTATGATTTTTACGCGTGTGGAATTTTTTAACCATAAAATTTTGCATTTTACGCTTAGCGATCATAAAAAGAAAAACAAAAAAGACAAGAAAAAAATTTGTCTGAGTGCCTTTTGTGGATGGAGGAGGAGGAGGAGGAGGAGTCCTTTTTTTTCTTGACTATGGATATATTATGGAGGTTTTTAAAGGGGGATAAACAGGGAATCTTGGGAAAGGGGGGCCAAGGGGTGCTGGTTAGAAGCGGGCATAAATATATTGGTCCGAGGCCTGGGCCTTGTCGCATTTATCTTTCTCCATTGCTCGTCACCCATAAAATGTTTAACTGTTTTTATGTGAACTTTTTATGCATCGACAATTCTGGTTCGGTTTTGGTTTTGTTTTTTGTGAATATCACAAAGAGTGGCACCACCAGCACCACTGTGAGTGTGAGTGGTGCTGCTGGTAAGTGGCTCTGGGGCGCGAGAGTAATTAAATATGATCGCCAATGATTGCCATAAATTTTAATGATGTTACAGATTTGGAATTCATTGAAATGAATTTGATTTTGAATTCTAAAATGCTAATGCTGCTGTTGCTAATCGTTTCCATATCTAATGGATTTTGAATTTGCCATTAAAAAGTTTATTGCAAAAAGAATGAACGAACCAGAAAAAAAAATTATTATTTATTCTATGGAAATGCGGCCAAAAAATTTATGAATATTTAAATGATTCATTTGCACTTAATTTAAGCCTTCTTCTACCCAAACCAGTAAAACTTTATATATGTAAATTCGAATCATAAAATCATAGTTTTAAATCACTTTCAATATTAAATAATTGCTACGACATCATCTGTAGGTTAAAATGTGCCTAAACTATAAGAAATAAAATAAAAAAGTTCTTCTACCTGTTTTCCATCATCTCAAGTTAGACAAAGAGTATTAGAAATTTAGTGCTTAATCGTTTAGGAAAAATGCCGATGTTTTGTTTAAGCTGAAGATCCAAAAAAATATTCTAGGAAAAACCTTTCGATTGATGGCAAAATAATTTCAGAATGTAATATTGATTACTCTTTTGCAGTGTAAACAAAGGGAAACAAAATGCTGATTTAGCTCATTTGGCGCTCATAAAATTTTGCAATCTATTGGAAAGAAATGCTTTTTTTTTAAGCCAACTGAGTAGCACTTCCATGCTATTTGTAATAGATGAATAAAGCAAATCAATAACAAAAAACAACACCACCACCAAGTGGTGTCAGAGACTATAATTGAAATCAATCTTCTATAATAAGCAAATCAAAAAAAAATGTAAGTTGGTTATGGCAACAGACAATATTTTTTTAACCAATTCATTCACAGAAAAAACAAATGCAAAAATGTACAGTTAGTCAATAATCTGCCTCCTGCCTTACCCATCCCACTAACCCTACTAACCAAAACTTTCTGTTCTTTTCCGATGGTTTACAATTTCAAAGTAGTCAACAAAAAATTTCTGTTTCGGTTTTTATTTTTTTCGCAATCCATTCAATAAACCAATATGAATTTGATAGTTAGAATGCGGAAAACCAAAGTGGAAAAAAAAAACTAAAGTGAGGAAATTTGAAATTCAGCGAATTGTGTTTTATTTCAAGAGTTAACTTACTGTGCCTCATGCTCCAGCATGGTGGAAGCCTTCATTACATCACGTTTAACCACAGGACCAATGCGTATAGCCGAATACTGTAAGCAAAAAATAAAAAAAAATATGAAATATGTTAGAGCATTTAAGACTTCATTTAATTAATCGAAGAATTCTTTTCCGAATGGGTTTTACGACGTCTTTGCATAGGGCATACGAAATTCGATGTGTTGACAAAATTAAGTTCGTCCCTGTGATTTGTGTGTGTGTGTGTTTTCTGTTAGGCGTCTGACCCAAAGAGACGTTTAGGGGATATTTTTAGGAGCATGGCCATAAAAACATACAAGTGAGGCAAGCAGCACAGAAAAAATGGGGGGGCGCTTTAGGGGAATAGATTAGGAGAAATAAGACCTCCACCACAGGGCCCCAACATGAGTTCATTCACATCGAAGATGTTCAATTTCGTCGACTCGAACTCGAATGTCGAACAGAACCAAGACGTCGACGATGACGACGGATGGAGGACGGAGGACGGAGCGTAGAGGTACCTAGTCACTAGGCATACTAGGCACACACTAGTGGCATCAGTCTGCCAGATGATTACAAATGATCATTGATAAAAATAACAGCACACATACAAAGACGTACAAGTGTATCTGTATTAGTGTCTGACATGAATGAATGGTCAGATGGATGGGCCCGTCGCTTGAATGAAATAAGGGGAAAAAAAAAAACAAAAATTTACTTTCGATAGCAACTTAATTGCGCCACCGGATATGCACGATATATATGTATACAATATTATAAAGAGAGGGAGAGAAATCGAACGAGCCTCTACCACGAAAATAACTGATAAGCTAACGATACTAATTTGATGCAGGCATCTCTAATCGACTTGACTCTAGTCTACTTTGCTGCTCTTAGCTAGTTATTAATTAAAGCTGGCGAGTTTGATCCAATGCAAAATCAATTTGACATTTAAATCCGTTTATTAACAAAAAGAAAAACATCAGGTAAATTGTAGGAGGTGAGACTTTGCCGTCGTCAAAATAAGAGGAAAAATTTACTAAATTAAACACAATAGAGTGATGTAGAACAGTACAGTTAAGTCTATATACAAAAGGTAATTAGGCCTGTATTTGGTTTCTGATTTCAAATGATTTTGTCGGAAACGCATTCGAGACCAATTTTTGGAATGAAAAGTAATTGATTTCCCAAAAACTTGTTTTTTTATTATTCTTGAATATTTTGATGAAAATTTTGGCCATCAGTCAAACAAATTTAATATTGTTATTGAAAACAACTTGAAATTACAGCTAAATATAATAATAGGAAGGGGACAAATAGGAATATTCCATTCTTTACTTTTGTGTATGAAAGAATGAAGTTTCATAAAATATTTTTAAGTTGCCATTATGATGAGTTGTTAGTTACAAAGTAAAGGATTTTAATTAAGTTAACTTCTTTAACCAGGAGAGAACTAAATCATTAGTAATTTGATTTCTTTTTGGAGTCATTCTATGGTACATAATCATTTATTTTAGACTATTTTTAAACAGATTGGTTGTGTTTTTTTTTATTCTTTGGCCTCCAGAGTTGCTTTTAAATACGTTAAGCAAAAAAATTGTTGGTTTTCTTATAGATATCTTACAACTGCCAAAGCAGCTAACCAGAAACGTTAAATTTTACTTTAAATGCCAAAATAAATGCATCCAGAGGTTATTATTTGAGTATTTATTTTTTACGACAATTAAAAAGATAAAACATTTTTTCCAAGTTTATGTATTTTAAGAAATAACATTAGACAGACACTTAAAAATTGTATTCCCAAACTTGTTTAGATAAAATCTGTCAATAAAATGAATCCTAACGTAATTTATAGTAGTGAAAAGTTATCAGGTTCCTCCCAAGGAGAAGATGGAATCAATAAAAATGAGGACAAAAAACAATATATGGTAAACTGTTTGATAAAGTTATTGAATCAATGCCAATCGATTATAATGGCAAATTGATCAATCAGTTGGGCACTTGTAATCGGCATGATTCATTGTTCATTCATTTCATTCATAAAAATTCATTCATTATGTATTTTGAAAAGGCGCCGCTGAGGTTGTTGTTTGACACCGTCAGAGTGTTGTATGAAAGAAATTGTTGTCTGTGTAACTAACGGGAAAAGTAAATACAAATACAACACATACAGAAAGAGAAAGAAGAAAGAAAGATAGACAGAAGAGCGAGAGAGATGACGGGGGGGAAAAAAGGAAAAAAGAGTTTTGCAATCGACAAAACAATGAATGAAATCGGAAGTTTATTGTTGTATGCAATTGTAGCACACACACACACAAAAAAAAAGAGAAAAAAAAAAGAAAAAAGTCGGGTAATTGTAGTCGTTTGGTTGGTTGAACTGCCGGCAAACGGAAGTGATAGCGAAAAATGCTCATTTTATGGGTTAGAAGTGTATATACAATACATATGTACATACATAGATATCTAGATATACATAAATATAGTTACTTATACTTGGAGGAAATGCAAAAGGAGAATGGGGTAAGAGAGAGGGAGAGAGAGAGGTTGATTGTAGGGCGCGTTTCCACGTGGCGGACTTTTTCAATATCGTCATCATCTCATTCCCAATCAAAGTGGGCTGCGCGTGAAATGTAATTGAATTTTAAATGAAAGAGCAATTCCATTTCCGTTTACCTCCCCCTACCACCATCCCCACCCCACCAACGCCTTCTGCTCATACACTCTATTTTGCTTCCTCTTCTTCTTAGTGACCATAAAATAACGCAGAAGAACAAGATTTTCCGGAAATTCGGTGGGCGGATGGAGAAATTGCCTGATGATAATAATGATAATGATGATGATGATGATGATGATGATGATGATGATGATGGCGATGACGATGATGGAAATGCGTAAAAGGCGAAACAAGCTGAAAGCTAATTAGCAACAAACGAGGTAAATGGCACAGGTGATGCCTATAGCTGTTGCTGACGTCAACAAATCATTGAAGAGCATTGCCAACCAACTAAAATTAATAGCAACTCGTAGCAATAGACTCGGCTCTCATCACCTCTCATTGCCTAGCCCATCTATTCATTCTTTCACTGACTTTTGGCATTGAAGCGAGCGTCAATCTTAAACTAAGCAGCTGATTAATGCTAAATATAATATAAGAATAGGGCCACCTATCCACAATTATTCCACATTAAATTTTGAAATATATTATTAATATTAATAGATCAAGCACAAGGTTTAGCATAAATGACCAAACATTTTATGAAATATTGAAAACATGCGAAACAATATCATATTGTTTTAAAAAATAAAATTTTACTATAGTTTCCAAAATTAAGAAAAAAAAACCCAAGCCTTTAATTTAACTCTTTCTTTCTAAATAGACAAATATTTATAAAAAAAAAAAAAATTGTCTAACTAATATTTCTTGTTTTTGAGATTTAATTATTTCGTTTATAGTATAAATTCCGATAGTAACCCGGAATATCGTTTGAGATTAATTAATGGTATTTAAGTCTATATATAATGCTGATTCTATGCCATAAATACTTCTACAAAAACAGCAAGAGTTTATGGCCAAAAAAAAAATATTATTTTAGGTCAATAAAGTTTTTCTTCTTTTTCAAGATGTTGGGCCAAGCATTTTTAATTTTATCTCAGAAATTTGCAACTCAGGGGAATCCAGCCAATAAGGGCAGGTGTCCACTAATATATAATTTAAATATTGTCTAAAGCTCATTATATGCCGAAAGGGTACAACACAAAAAAAAAAAAATGCTAAAATGTTGTTTGTGTCTGAGGGGTTTTTTTTTTTGAGAATTTTTGAAAATTACGTTTATATTTTTACTAGAGAACTTCCGTTTCGGCTTTCGTTCTTACATACACACGTATATATGTATATGTATATACAGACCTACATATATGTAGGTATATTTATGTATATATACATCTATGGACTTCCTTTAACTGTCGTCGTCATGTTGGGCATTTGATTTCATTGAAAATGCGGTTGTGCGACGTGTTTATGAATGAAAATTAAGCAATAAGCTCTTTCGATGTGTCTGTGTGAGTGAGTGAGTTTGTGTTGGTGTTAGTGTGTGTGTGTATGTGTGTGTGAGGGCAGGAAGAATTGCTTCCGTTGTTGTTGTTGTTGTTGCTGTTTTCGTATCTCATTTATACATTCATTCATTTACTCATTCGCTTGCTTTGCTTCAGTCATTCATTGTTTTTGTCTTTATTTGCCCCTTTGTTGCTGTTTTTGTTGTTCTTGGCAACTACGCCGCGCATTAATGAAAACGTTGGCATTGTCTGCCTCCGCTTCGTCGTCGTCTTCTTCTTGTTCTTCCCTCACTTCCTTCCTTTCTAAAAGAATGAGAAAAAAAAACCCAACAAATAACAAGAACAACAGAAGGCGCACAAAATTAAATTCATTCATGAAAATCAACCCATGGAGAGTGAGAGAGATAGAGAGAGAGAGTGTGAGTAAAGGAGAGAGAGAGAGAAAGGGGGGAAGGAGAAGGATGGTTGTTGTTATTGTTGGTAAGGTTAGGTTTGCTTGGTTGCTTTGGGTTTATGTTTACTTCGTTGGATTGCTTTTTTGGTCAACTCATGAATGAAACGAGGCGTCACGCTATAACGCCAAACACAACCTTATACGCCTGTGTGTGTGTGTGTGTGTGTGTGTGTATGTAGGTATGTGTGCGAATTGTTTTTTTTTCCATAACTCTTCAAGTCACAAACTTATTATCATCGTCTTCTATTTACCCTATTTACTATTTTCATTTGCTGGATCTCTAGATAATCTGTAGGCCATATATTACGCCTACGTTGTAAGAGGCTTATGAAATATTTCAAAAACACAACATATTCAAATTGAAATTGAAATACATATAAGCGAGAGAAAGCACAGATTTTGATTCTGACAAAATTATGAACAAGCAAGAGGAACAACAAACCTAATTTAAGTAAAAAATTTTACTCTTCTCATATTGTTACAATTGGTTTAAATAACAATATAAATAAAGTTAATATAATATAAATTTTACTATGTATTTTTCGTCTTACTTTAGTTTTTAAAATATTAATTCTTTTTTTTTTTCCTGTTAACAAAAATATTCGATATCTGATATGAAAAGCTTAGTGATGGCACGCTTAATGAAATGATACGTAATAATCGATTATTTTGGTTACGATTTCGATTGATGACTGGAATAATCGACTTATGCTATACAACATTTTTAGATCCACGCTTTGAAAAACAATGTTATTTACAAGAATCTACTATGTAGATCAGTTTCAGCTATAAACGACATACAAAATAATTAACTAAACTATCAAAAACAAATGAATGACTAAATAACGATTTATTTACTGGCGATATTAAGCCAACTCTCCACACACACACACACACACACACACACACTGTAAAAGGTACTCCCATATTGCCTACATTTGCCTTGCAGTTAAATTTTGAAAATATTTAAAATGAAACATTACAAAAAAAAAAAAGAAGTTTAACTAATCGATTAATTTGATTTTATTAGAATTAATCGCGAATAATAATTGCGCATCTTCTAATAATCATATAAATAAAAAATTCATTATTAATTTTCTATTGGCATTGCAACGGAGGACTGCACCAATACATTGAAAACTTAAAATAAGGTAATTAACAGTAAACAATTTGAATGCAACTTCTAACAAACGGAGCCGAATGAATGAATCTTTTTAAACGAATGAATAGGCTCCTCTATTAAATCAACACTTTTATTTACTCAATTTTTTGCAGTTTAAAGCCTTATTCGATTTAAATGCATTTACGCATGCCTCTACTAGATAATCGGATTATATACTGAGTGTTTTTCAGCCTTTGATAAATTTTAAAAGCTTTTTGATTAGTGCTGATGAAAAGGTTTCGCCGAAGCTATAACTAAAAGGATGACAAAGGATACGAGGATGCTGCTGTTTTGTAAGTTGGCATTTTCGACAAGGTTTCTGTTGTTGTTGTTGCTATTATTACAAGATGTGTTTTTCTACATCGTATGCAAAATATTTCTCTCCGTTGACCAAAGTGGCCAATTATTATTATTTTTTTTTTACCGATTCCAAATTGGGATGCCTACACTTAGAAATTTATACGTACACATACATATGTATATTCGTTATGGGGGCGTCACTCTCGTCAATGGCAAGTGACGTTGCCATAACGCTCGCATTTTTTTGCATCTAACTAAATAAATATTGTATGTACATATATATACATATATATATATTTATATAGAAGTGTATATAGGTATCTGTGTATCTCTGTGTAGTATATACAAATAAGTCTCGATTACAAATGGCAAAAACCTAGTCGGGGTGAGCAGCTATAACTACAACTACAACAACGACATGATGGCTTGCGAAATTCTCTGTTGTTTACTTTTAATTAAAATGCATGTGGGAATCAAATTACGTACGTAGAAGCAGCAGCAGCAGCCAGCCAACCTACCCACCAAGCAAACCAAGCTAACCGAGGTAACCAAAGCAAAGCAAAGCAACCAAACAAACGACCGACCGACCGACCGACCTACCTACCTACCCACCCAAAGTGGCACACACACAATTATGGCAAAAAGTAACCGCACCACCATCACCATTGCCAGCAGTGGTAACAGCAGGTAACCAGCAACAATGCATAGAAATGGTTGATGGCAACATAATTACATTTTAGCCCAAAAAGTCAAATGCAGGCAGCAGCAGCTGGAAAACCTCGCAGATGGCAACAAAGACAAACTGACAGGTTGGAGAAGTACCAACACGTTATCTAGACGACTCTATGTCTATGGCCTATGTGTACATATATATTTGTGTATGTATGTGTGTGCAATTTTTCATTCAAAAAACACAACACAGTTGCGGGAAAATTTGTTGTGCAAATACATACATACATACAAATACAACATATATATATATATATACATATACATATATTTAGGAGCGTAGACAATGGGATTAGACTTACAAGCAATTATCAAAAGGAAAATATTTTCCATTTTTATTGTTTCCTTATTTTACTTGAATGCAATTTTGCAATTTAATAACCTTAATATATTATTGTTCATTTCTATTAATCCTAATTTATTTACTAAATATTTTATTAAAATAAATAATTAGATAAATGCAAAAATCAAAAATCCAATAATAACTGAACAAAATAGATATAAAATGCCAAAGTATTTTATAACGTCTTGCAGAGGGTCTAATTAGATTGGCCAGTGGCCCTTTCAATTTAATTAAATATTATATATGTATGTAAATAAAGCGCCGGATTTAAAAATGAATGTCCTTATTTTCAAGTTCAATTGGAAATACTCTTTAGAATTTTGAAAGCTAAATATTTTGTCTATTTTTGCTATAAAAAAGGTTTTTTTTGTAATATTTAAGTGTTTGATGTGATTTGAAAATATGATAAATAATATTTAAAATATTATTCAAAATTATATGATACATTGAGATATAACTTTTTGATATCGGTTATAAATTTAAATATTATATTTAAAAATTTGTAAAAAGTAGTTTTTGAACGATTTTTAATTCCGGAACTGTGTTTATGTTTTGAAACACAAAAAAAAAAAAAATGTTTGAAATGGCTATCCAAAGTTATATTCTTTAAATTGATTTAAGTTTCGCCAAACTTAATATATATATTTGCTTAAGTTATGAATGAATGAATGAATAAATTAATGAGTGAAAGAATCTAAATTAGGAATATGTATGTATATTGTCCGATTCATGTCTTCCGCCTTAAATTGCTCTTGTCATTTCTAAACACAGGATTCAGGTTCAATTTAAAATTAAATAAAGTCACTGTGAAAATAAAATCGGTTCTAGCTTTTTTTCGGGGCAACTAAACTAACAATTTCCATCAAATTTACATCTTCGAAATCATTTTTCTATTAATCATTCACATTACTTGCTAGGACCAAAAAAAGTCTAAATGAAAGTCTTTCTTAGTTCTTCTCGGGATAACTTATAAATATAACTTGTAACGATTTTTGTTGGTTGATAAATTGTTTTTGGAAACGGTTGAATTTTAATATCAAATTTGGAAAGCAGTTTAAATTGGTTGTTGTTTTGCGTAACGAGACGTAAAGAGAGCTTCTTTTTTCCGCATATCCCTTGAGCCCCTTTATAATTATGGTGAGCCTCTGTTTCTGATTGGTAGGTAAGTAGTCAGGGTAAGATACATAGATAGACGCATTGCAAAATCTATGAATGAACCAACAATAACAATAACAACAAGTAACAATGATGTTGCGGGTGTAGCCATCAACCAGCCTAAAACCCAATGTGGCAACAACAACTAAGCTCTTGTGTATAATACAGAGACGAAAGACCAAAACACAAAACAAAAGTCAAGTGCCAGAAGAGAAAGAGTGGGAGGTGGGGAAATGGGGGTTTGTTCGGGTACAAAAAAAACAGAAGGAGCTGGTTGCATTTGGTTGTTTTTTTTTTGTTTGTCTTTTTTTCATCAGTGTTGTTGCTTTTTATGAATGGCAGCAGCAGCAGACACAACCGCCATATTTGGCAGGGAGCCTGGGGGAGGGGGAAGAGACTACGGTCGGGGAGAGAGGCTACGAGGTGCAAATGTTAATGAAGTCAACGCAACCGAATGAAATTGCAGGCCAAATGCATAACGGTGTTTGCAATACAGTGAAACAGAGAGACAGCGAGACAGACAAACTGGCAGACTTACTGACTGGAGGGAAATGGTAAAGCAAATAGGAGAAAGAAAGAAAGACATATATATATATAGTATGTAGAGAGATAGAGATAGGTATAGACATATATGTATAGGTACAACCCGTTCCCGTTGCTTATTCCATTCATTCATTCATTTATGTGTTGCTGTTGTTGGCTTGTCTTTTTCTCTTGCTTTTGGTTTTTCTCTTCGGCATTTGGTAGTGTGTTCCGGCAGGCCAATCATAAAAATGTGCAACCAACGGACCATAAATCTGCCACATGACGTAATATGGGAATGGCGAAAGGAATGCAGCAGCGGCAGCGGCAGCCCCCGTGTTAGAAAATAGAAATCAATAGTCTAACCTAATGTATATATCATTGAAAAAATCTTTAAAAAAAAATCATATGAATTAGCGTAAGAAATAGGAGGAGCAAGTAAGCATTTAAGATGGGCCGATGGTGGGTGGATTTGGTGGTTTGTTAGCTAGGTACGGTTGGCTGATTTTTGGTTAGACAAAGGGTTAATCTCAATAGTGACGCCACATGGCCATCAATATAGAGAGAGAGAGAGAGCGAGAGGGCGAACTAACAAGACCCTCAACAAGTGCAATCAATTTTTATGAATGGAAAAACGCGGCCAACTGATCGGCTGGTGTTGCTCTACTCTGCTCTGTTCTGCTATTTGCCGCCGTCGTTACGCCCTGCCGCGCATCGTGTTTAATTTATCGAAATGTGTAGAAAATGTTTATTTGATCAATGAAATGAATTATTGTACAAGCAAGTAGTGTCTGTCTGTCTACCCCCTCACTATCTCTTCTCTCTCTTCCTTGCTCTGTCGAGCAACTTTCATAAAAAGACCAGAAACCGTCTCTGTCTTTGCCTCGTGGCCTGTTCCATTCCATTTGGCGGTGGCGTTGGCGTTGGCGGTGTAAAGAGCGGTTAGTTGTAGCTGTGTGTGACAACAACACACTACAACACACTACACCACATCACACGCATTGGTAATTGATTTGTTTTCCATACAATTTATTGTGTGTGTGTGTGTGTCCATGTTTAGTTTATTTTTGGTTATTTTGGCGGGGGTTCACTTGTTGTGTTTTTTTTTTTTTAGCTGTTTCTGTATTTTGTTTTTCTTTCTGTGGTATTGTCAATTAATTAAACTCGAAAACGAAATGAAATGATATATGTATATGGCAAACGCAGTCGTTGTCTGTCTGACAAATTAACTTATCTTAAACCCATTACCAAGTAATAGCTCCCCACTCTCTCAATAAATAATAAATAAATTTGAACTATTAACATACAATTTAAAGGGCAAATCAATGAAATAAAGAGTTTCAAAGGTAACCAGACAAAAATTGTAGAAAAATTCCTTTAGTGATTTATAGATCTTTTCTTTAATTACAAATATTTTCTTTAATATAACAAACATTATTTTATTTTCAAACCCAAATTATGCATTAAAAAACAGGACCGGATTCATTAAAAATGAAATCCGGCCAAAAATGTTGGATGCTCGGAACTGATATTTTACATTTGAAATTGGTTAAATTTTGAAACCAAGAATTAGTAATAAAATGAAATCTGTCCAACTAATTCTGGACATAGTTATACACTATAGCAATATTTAGTTAGATTTGTTTTAACGATTTTAATCAATTTGAATTTTAATCAATTTTAATCAATCAATCAGATTAATCTGATATTTGAATAAATAAATGAAGTGTTAATAGCCATGTTTGGGCCAATTGGGCATTAATGTGATTTATATTTTTGGCATTTTTTAAATTATTTGCATACAAAGTATTGTAATTGTATTGTTTGACACGCTTGAAAAGTTTAAAATTAATGAATTTGTAGACAAAAAACAAAAGAACGATTTATTTGTTTTTTAATAACTTTTATTATTAAGCAACAACGAAAATCATGTGTGATTCCTAAATTTAAACTCCAAAATGTATCAAAGCAAATAAAGAGGAGTGGGTTGGATTTGAGGGTGTTTGGAAAAAGAAAAAATAAAATGAAATTAAAAAAACGCAACGTGTCAGAAACTAATGGGCTACGCAAAAAAAAAAAAATGTTGTATCTGCCAAAAGCAGGCGGTGACGGCGGCATTCACCACACACACACACATACACATACACATGCACACACAGTGGCACATCCAACGCGACCGACTAACAACTCAAATGACAATTTCCGGCCGTCAGTTTGGCAGTGCCAATAAATTGGCAACCCTGCTCGTATTTCAACGGCCACGCAGCCAGAGCAAAGCAGCAGCAGCAAAACTCAAGCCAAAAACCGAATGAAAAAGAAAACGAAAAAAATAAATAAAAACGAAATATATCTACAAAAAAATAAAGCAAAAATTAACTAAAATTAAAAGCAGAGTATATGGCAATGTGGGTGGCTAGAGCAAGAGAGAGAGAGAGAGAGAGAGAGAGCGAACATGACTCTAGGCTATAATAGCGATAACTATAAAATTTTATGGCATTTTACATGGCATTAGAGCCCCAACCACAGACACAGCCCGGTCCAAAAGTCTCTAAAAGCTAGTTACTAAATTTGGTTTAAATGAAGGCGAAACTTGTTACGTAGCCGTAGCCGTAGCCGTAGCCAGCCGGCCGGTAGGCTACCCACATGGTCATCTCAAAGAAAACTTCAAATTCATGAATGAATGAGATATATGTATATATATGTATATGCATATGTATCTACATATATCTAGCCACTAGTCAACAGCAGCAGGCAAGTCTGCTGTCTGTCAGTTTGCCAGTTTGTCAGTCACACATTCAACTCTTTTGGCCATAATTGATTTTCAAAAAAAAAAAATTGAGCACAACTAAAAAACAACAACAACATAAACGGCAGCAAACATGACGGCGAAAAATTTCGTTTGTCTAAAATGTGACAAAAAAAAAGCAAAGCAAAGGCTTAAATATCCATATGGACAACATGTGCATAGAATTGCAGAAAAAAACGAAAGAAAAAAAACACTTATTAATTCATTCACTTTAAAACACAAAAGAGAGTAAAATGGAGGAAGGGATGTGCCTAAGAGCGAAACCATATCTTATAAGTTTCCAGTCTGAGAAAATGTTTTAATGGTAAGTTCGTTTTACTATTATAAACGCAACCGCAGTATATAGTATATATACTATAACAATTCAAACTATAGAATTGTAAAATGTTTATTCATAAATCTTAATTCGACCATTGGGCATATTTATTTCTATTCTTTCTTTTTCACTTAAATATTTAAGATCATTTCAAAGCAAGAATTAATAAAAAAAAATATTATATATAATATTAGAGTTTGTAAAAATATTATTAATATAAAAATTTAAATGATCTAATTTTTCCAAATCAAATGGAGAAAATAGAAAATAGAAATATTGCCTATGGGGCTTAAAGAAACATTTGAGTTAATTGTTAAGAAATATTGTCATTAAATATTCAATTGTTATATAGTGTCAATTGAGAGTTGAACATTTTGCCTAAAGCTGAAAATTAGCAGATTACTTGTCGTATGAGTTACGTAAGGATTACGTATACGACAGGTAGTTCTCAGAATTTAGTTCAGGGTTTAGTTTAGTACTAAAATGTTTTCAATTCGATTTTCTTTGCTTCATAGTGAAAAGATAAAGAGTATTCTGCTCAAAAATAAAGTTATAGATGGTTTCGCTCCTGTTTTAATTGCTCACACAGCTACACACAGGTTACTCATTCATTAAGTCAGTCATTCATTCATTCATTCATTCACATCACAACCACGCGCCTGTGACTGCATTTGGTAGCTAATTTGCATAGTTCATTTTTTTTTTTCGCCTCTCTTGTAGTCTTTGGCGTTGGCGTTTTTCGATTTGGAACCTTATAGCATTTGCTTGGGAAAGTGTTGCGGCTTGATGATGATCATGATGATGACACTGTGGGAAACCTTAGCAAATGTGGGCTGTGTGCTACTAATGAGCTTGTAGTGTCAGCAGAAAAAATTTTGAATACAAACAAAAGAGAAAAGAAACGAAAAAAAAGCACCACAATGAAAAGAAAGAAAAACACACACACACAGAGAAGAGAAGAAAACCAACGACGACCCTCAAAACAGAAATTATTTACTTTGAAAATAGAAAATTGCTGCTAGTGCAGAAAAGGAAACAACAAGAGCTTAAATGTAATGATATACATATATATGAATTTATATACAATCTATATATATTTTTTTTTGGGTCATGATGAACTGAGCTAAGCATAAAATGTTATTATAATTATAATGTTTATTAAATTGGCCAAAGAAACGAAACGCAAATCAATTGATACGTTTAAGGCGCGTGAAATTAATTTAAACGAAAATCGAAAATGAAATTGGAATTGGCAATTTGAGTTGGCATATCCGTTCGTTTAATAAACACGGGAGCTTATTCCCTTACATTGGTCCAATCAAATCCCCAAAGTTGGTTCAAATTTTAAACAGGAAAGAAAACATTGTAAACCAATGTCTAGGGCTAAATCGAATTTGGAATCTAATGCTATGTTTAGATCTAAGTTAATGTTGTTGTTTATATAAAATGGAAATATTTCCGATAAGAAAATTAATCTAAGATTAAAGATTCTCTATTAGCATGTTATAATCCATCCCTGAATATATATGTATATTGTGCTATTGCATGGTGTGGCTATATAAATATTTCCTATATCTAAATGGTATATAGAGCGCGCTCAGTATTTTTAGTTGTATTTTCAATCTCAACCGAGACTGGGGGGCAGACAGTAAATGAAATGTTATGTGCATATAAGATGGAAGAAGAGTAGAAAGGGGAAAGGGGAAATAGTGCGTCGTGTTGGCTATGCGCCCGTCGTTCTTAGCTGCCACTGGCATGAATCATCAGCAGCATCAGCAAACAGCATAAAGCTCATGATCATGATCATAATGACGCTGAAGATGATGATGATGATGATGATGATGTGCGACATGGCCGGGTTTGCAACTATTTGCCTTGCATTTTACCCCAAAAATACGCATTTATGTTTACGCCGTCTCCGGCAGAACTAAAAGAAAAAATACAACTCAAAAACTGTTCCAATCAGCCCTTCCTATCTCCACTCCCCCCCACATCCCTTTTAACCCATCCATCATCATACACATACACACAACATAACATAAGCTCATAATTTCTCTTTACAAAAATTATAGAAATTTACAACTTTGTCACGTACTAAATTCAATTTGCAAATGAAATCGACAAACAAAAAACTAAAAAAAATAAATATTCAAATATAAATGAAAAACGAAATTTCTTTTCTTTTACAAACTGCGTAATTTTTGGGGTGCTTTTAAATTTTGTTTATCAATAATCATATATAATACGAGCTGCTAAAGAAATAAATATGTATGCCCCTTAAGAGCAAAAGAAATTAATAATATGTTTGTACATAAATTGCAAAAAGTTTAACAAATAAAAGGTAAATTCCTAACCCTCTTCCCTTCACCACCACCACCCCCTTTTCCATATCCATTGAAATAAGCATTTGGATAATTGTCTAAACAAACATTATTGAGAAATATGCAAAATGTGAAATATGCTTGAAAAATTTAAGTAGGTGCAAGACGATTTTTCTTTACATTTTTTCAAGTATCTATTATTAAGATTATTGTTCATATTTTCTTTTGCATGTGGGATACAGCTGCAAATAAACAGTCGAAATAACTTTCCAAGGATCCCTTTTTAGTATCATAACTATAGTTTGTTCCTTTTTATTTAATAGGTTGGAAAAATAGTTGTTTTTTGTTTTTGTCATCTTCGGAATGAACATAAAGATTTTGAAACATATTTTCAGAGACTTACCCAAATCAGTAAGAACAAATGATAAAGCGATTATTTTAATTCTTAAGATTTCTTAAGATAATATGTATATATATCAACATTTTTTAGCTCCAAAAGAACTTTGAAACATGAAAATATTCCTTAACCATTGTGAATATTTACATGGAATTTAAATGGAATATTTACTTATAGAAAAGTTCTCATTAAAAATATTTCAAAAAATATTCCTTATTAATATTAAGACAATTCTGGGTAAAAAATTGGACAGAAATTTAATAACAAATAGATACAGATACATTTGCAAATATGGAATACTTTTTTGAAAATTCAAATTAAAAGCAAACTGTGTTCCAAACTTTATTTGGATAGTTAACCGTTAATCAATACTGACTACTGAAAATCTGTAATTCTCAATCCAAATATTTATATTTGAACATGAGGAATTCGTTTATCTGGCAATAGTCAGACAAACATTTTAAGTTTAATTAGTAAAAAACTAAATCTACAATATCTTTAATTAGCAAGAGGATTAATTAAGCAATAATTGCTCGTATTAGCAAGCTTAATTTAAACTTCATAAGTCGCTCTTTATTTTTAATATTTAAATAAATACATACATTCCATTCGCTTTAAAAAAAAAAAGCTATGTGCCACAGAACTTCGAGTGATTTTATTATTTCGAACATAATTGGTTGGTTTTGTCATTGCGTTTCTATTGTGATAAGAAACCGAAATTGAATTTAAAATAGCGCGCCACAACAATATCAAAAGTTTGCCGGCAATTTTTAAATGTTGCCACTTTAGAGAAATAGTTGTTTTTCCTTGCAAAATACATGTAAACTACGCGATTTATTATATAACAAAAAGTGTCACTAAATTAGCAATATTTTTATTATGTTTTAACAAATACTTTGGTCGTATAACAACAGACATTTTGTTGCCAGCGGATTTACTATATGCCCGATAAGAATTTCTAATTTAATTGCATCAAACCTTTTTATATTTTAATGCAGAATCGTCAGCAACTAAACAATTTGTCATACGACATTAATTTTTTAATAGAAATTTTGTAATTTCGCTGCAATAGGCCATTTAGCTGGCACATTGGCGAGCGGATTGAATATAAATTTTGGAAGAATTTTGAAAATAACATTTCAATAAAACATTCAGGCCTGTTCTCGTTTTCGCATCGGTTTCAAATTGAAAAATTAAATTCATAAATGTTTAAGGAAATGCATTGACTAAAAACGCAAATATTTGAAATCAAATTAGACCAAAAAATTATATATATAATTCCGTCCGATTCCGTCAAATATATTTGCAATCGAAAACGGAAATGGGCCTAATTGTTCTCTTTTCGGTTTTTTATACTGATCGCCAAAAAATAAAAAAGGAAAATCTTTAATTAAATTTTATTCATAATATCTAAAATCTCTACACTTTCTGTCTAAAATAAAACAAAATAAAGACTGGAAAAGAAATATTGGCGTGATCAAAAAGTTAAGTAACTGTATGTGAATAAGTCACCATGAATATAGTATCTATAACCTAACCTAAACTAACCAGCATGTATTCAGAAAATTGTGTAGATCCAAAAAATTAACCAAAAACAAAATCAATCATGAGATCAACGAGTAAAATGTTAAGTGTTTTTGAAATGTTAAAAGGAATTTTCGGATGCAAATAATGTAAGGAAAATTAAGTATGCAGATATATGTATGTCGTTAATTTCATTGAAAAAGATTTTTTTTGACTCGTCTAAATGTAAGACAGTGCAAAATTTAACAATTGGTAGTCACATTCGAGCACAAAAAAATGTTATTCTTAAACCAAAGAGTTAGTTAACAGATTACATCAAAGATTCCTTTTTTAGTATGCTTTTAAAACAACAAATAATAAATAATCTAATGGGTTATCAAAATGGTTTTATTTCAGTCATTCATTAAGGGCTAAAAATGAATTTAGGTGAGTTTTGAGTGCGTGATTTTTAGAGTAGAAAATATTATACCAGCAACTAATAAGGCCGTATTTAATTTTAATATACAGTCTAGCACAGCTTGGATACATTAACTTGCTAGGAAAAAATCAATCAAACACCATAAATCATTATCAAAAATTTCTAAAAAGTATTAGAAAAAGGTCTGGAAAATGTAAATATAAACATAAATTGAAAGGGTATCACTGCGAAATGACATCCAATAAAGACCATTTCACTGCTTTTCAATCAATAATAGACAAGTTTCTTGAAAGGTATTTCAAGGTATTGCATTTGATTTGAGTACAATATTTTTCAAGCCATGTGTAATTTAAAGTAATTTAAAAACTTAATAATTGATAGAGGAATTCCGTTTTTTTTTTAGAATACAAATTGGTTATGATGCCTAATACATGTTGAAACTGATTCAAATCGAATTTAAAGTGTGTTAAAGTTGAACTTACCGGAATTTTGGAGGTCCGTAGAAACTCTAGCAATGCCTCTAAGGAACCCAAAGTGGAAGCCTGTACATAAACACCTGAAGGGGCCAATTTAATGTGACTCAATGCGCTCTTTAGTTCACGAGCAACCTCCTCTCTGCGATAGAAAAAGATAAATTAATAATAATTCGCATCAATAGAAAGTCAAAGTTCACCCACTTGCATATTTCAACCTCATCGGGTTTATGGGCAATTAGAAGGTTAATGCCAGCAATGGCCTTTTCCAGATCTTTGGCAGCAATTTTGACACCTTGAGCGGCCTTCACCTCCTTGTGCTCCACATAGGCATTCTTGACACGCAACTCCCTCATGGGCTGGGGCATGAGAAGGGAACGTATTTGTGTGACAATGGGACCATCTGTGCCGGCAACAACCATAGTTTGACCCTCGCGTAGCTTGCCATTGATGAGAATGGCATCGATGGTGGTGCCCAGGCCAGGCAGAGCCTTCACTTCGAGAACAGTGGCTTGCAATTCCTCAGAGTACATCAGTCGTTTGGTCAGCATATTCTGACAGAAATCGGCAATCATAAACAGAAGATTACCCATACCCTCGCCGGTAATGGCGCTTGTGGGCACCAGGGAGATATAGGTCTTGGGATCTGTATTCTCATAGTATAGTGCCGCATTGAGACCTTGTTCGGCAAATTGAAGAATAACATCCTTAGTGCGCTGTTGGAATTCCAACTGGGTGTTACTCTGCTGCTCTTTGATCACATCGCGGACATCACGACGGGGCAATACTTGCCAATCATATAGACGATCGATCTTGTTAAGGGCCACAATGAAGGGACATTTCTTTTTCTTGAGCAACTGGATGGATTCAAGGGTTTGAGGCTCCAGGCCATGCATAATATCCACCACCAGGATGGCTATATCACAAAGAGATGATCCACGATTACGTAAATTGCTAAAAGACTCGTGTCCAGGTGTATCGATAATGAGCAGACCAGGCAATCGGTGCTCAAATCCAATAGCAGATTTCACATATTTCGTTTGCTCCTTAATGGCATCGATTGGCACATTGGTAGCACCAATCTGTTGTGTAATGCCACCAGCCTCCGAATCCTGGACATGGGTACGACGCAATTTGTCGAGAATTTTAGTTTTACCCGTATCAACATGACCAAGGACGCATACAACACCGGCACGTAGTTCATCTGTGGTGCGTTTCTTTTCGGCATCGGCCTGACGTTTAATAATACGCGCCTCGGCTCTTAAACGTCGAGATTCGGGATCATTGGCCAGATTGGCATCTTCTTTCTCGTCTTCCGATGAGGATGAGGCATCGCTATCATCATCGTCATCGTCATTCTCATCATCGTCATCGTCGTCATCATCGTTGCTATCATCGTCATCACCTGTTCCGTCGTCATCGGCTTTGCCATTGTTTGTGGTCGCCTGTGAAGATTCATCTTCGGCATCTGGTTCCGCTTCGCTATCGGTGGCATCCCAGCTATCCTTAACCACCTCTTCCTTGGGTGTGTTCTCACTAGCAGCTGCGGCAGCAGCAGCTGCTGCTTCCTTGGCCTTCTCCTCGGCCGTGACTTTGGCCTCATCACCTTCAGCAGCCTCATCTTTGGGGCCCTTCTTTTTATTGGGTCGTATGCGTGTACCTGCAAAACACACACACACACACATATATAAGATTTATAAAATTTGTAAAGTAAATGCAAATCCCAACCTGGTCGTGGTGCTCTTTTCTCATTGGGATCTGGTATTTCCAAGCCTTGTGCCTTAAGTGATTCCAACAATGCTTGGGCACGGGCACGATCTTCCTTTTGCTTCTTGGTTAGCAATTTACCCTCGGCCTTTAGACGAGCTTTGCGCTCTGCTTCGCGCTGCTTTTTCTTCTCCTTCTTTTCGGCCTCCAGGCGTAAAGCTTCCAAGCGTGCCTCTTCGCGCTCATCGTGGAGTCTAATCCGTTCCTCCTCCTCTTTTTGCAAACGCTCTTCCTCTTCTTTGCGCTTCTTGAGCTGCTCCTGCATGGCTGCCACTATGGCAGCGGACATACCCTTCTTCTTGGTCTTGCCCTCATCTTCGGCTGCCTCTGCTTTCTTATCCTTTTTACCCTTCTTCTTGTTGTTTTTGGCAGCCTTTCCGCTTTCGTCGGCGGCATCACCCTCAGTCTCTGGCTTGATCTCCTCTGTGACTTCTTCTACTTCTGCTGCTGGCTCCGGCGGCGGTGGTGGCTTCTCAGCAGCCTTTGACTTGGGCTCGGTTGCTCCTCGCTGTTTGGCCAATGCTGCTTCACGTTTTTGCCGCTCTTTCTTCTCTTTTTTCTTTTGAGCAGCGGTCTTCATGCCGCCCTCCTCTAAGCCATCATCATCCTCATCATTAGCAACAGGATCTTTTTCATCTGGCTTTTCCTTCGGTGCTTTTTTATTCTTACGTTTCTTACTAAACTCCTCGTCATCGAGATCATCGGGTGAGACGACAGTGGCGGTTGGTGGTGGTGCTTCACCAGCATATTCAGCCTGTAGTTCGGCCAATACCTTATCCAGATCCTCATCATCATCACCCTTGCCTTTGCGTTTTGACTTTTTGCCCTTTTTCTCATTCTTCTTCTGGGCTTTTGTCACAATTTTCTCATCGTCATCGTCTTGATCGCTTTCCACTGCTGGCGGCGACGCATTATCATCATCGTCATCATCATCATCCATTAACAATTCAAAGGCGGATTTCTTTGGAGCCTTGCCTTTGCTTTTGGGTGCAGCCGCCTCATCGTCGGAATCCTCTAATTGTGCCTTCGACTTCTTTTTACTCTTGGACTCCTGAACATTAAGTTTTTTCACAGCCTTGGATAACTCTTCAGTTGCGCTTTCCTCCTCATCCTCAGATTCGACTTTCTTGTTCTTCTTTTTACCCTTCGCCGGCTGCTGCTGCTGATTCTTCTTATTCTTGACGCTCACCTGATGGTCACTGTCCATGTCAGAGTTCATGCTAAACACACATGAATAGATAAACAAGTAAATCAGAAAAATAATTTTGTTTTAGAAAGTTGCCAACACGACAATTGGCCAGCACCTTGCACTTACATCTCATCCCCTGAGGAACCGCCGCCACCGCTTTCCGCTGTGGTCAATATCTCTTTCTTGCCCTTTTTAGCTTTAACCATCTTTCCTGGCGTAGTCCCAACACGCTCCTCCGCTGAACACACACAAAATGCCGTATGAAATTCACTGCTGAAAGTAAAGAGTGCACGCGTCTGCGACTACCCTACGTCTCTCCTGGCCTCTCCTCTCTGTCTCTTTCTCTCTCGTTGTGATAATGTATGTTGTTGTCTAGTCTCTTTGCTCCACACCGCTCCGCTCCTGCTTTTGGCTTGTCCTGCTCACAGTTACGGCTAGCGAAACAAAATGTCTAATGGATTTGAGAAAACTAATATATGTATTTTCCCACTGACAGCTTCTCCCTTTCAGTTAGTGACTACAATTCGGAATTTAGGCAACTGACAATTTTCTATTTGATATATTGTGCAAAATTCTTCGCAAAGCTGCAAGACAACACACACAAAATATGTTTTTGTTGTTGCACAGCTGAGTTGAGGTTAGGTATTAGTGATGGGCGATTTGTAGACATCAATCCATCGATATGTTATCGGTGACTATAGTTAAATCACAAGAAACAAGTTCACTAGTGACTGACTATGCCGTGGCGAATTACTCGAAACAATCGAAGCGAATTCAAAAAGCCGAGCAAATTCGGTGAAATCGTGTATTTTAATATTTCTAAGTTGTTTTCGCATCAATATTATTTGACCACTAATTACAAGTTACACACAAAGCCTTGACATCTAACACAAAGCCTTACCGTCTAGTTCAGACATTGGATACATCTTTACAATGTCCACAGAAGTAGCATCCACCAGTCGCTCCAATATAGCCGAGGCCGGCCCAGGCATAAACATTGCTTCTACACCCACTGAGGTTTGATTTCATTTAATTTGTTTGTTATTGAAATTTGTTAACTCGTCTTTGGTCAGACAAAAAAAGTCGAAATTCCGGCAGAGACAGAGGCAGTACTGGAAAGTGATAGAGCTCTTAAGACGACTGGAAACCATCTGTTGCGTTTACAGGAACTGCGCAAGGAGCTTAATTACATTAGTGATACGGATTGGATGTACGATAGCTTGGAGAAGAAGCCCCAGCAGTAGAGGACATCTCTAGGAATGCCATGCTAAGGTTTCGGAGGCTCATTGACTTTAATATACGTCGAAGTTATAAGCTCGCAATTTGTGGCCCACAGGCCCCAAAAGTTGTCTCAGCTGAACGGATTGCCTGCTGAATCATCCCGACCAAATTCTGGTTCCGTTAAATATATATATTAATTGGTATCAATAAACACTTCCTCGAATTATGCCAAACTGTATTGCATATTCACGATCTCATAAAAATTGCGTTAATAAAAGAAATTTTGCCATATATGTTAAAAAGAAAACTTTTAGGGGATATACATATATATATAATATTCTCGGTTGGGAAAATTTTTATTTCGATATTTTGTTTTAGCTTAAGTGATTCTAAAGGGGTTTTATGAAATTCGGAATTTTTCAATATTAACTTCATGTGATGCAAACTTTAAACGTGGTTTTTTCAAAACAACGTTTTTTGAACTGGCGGCAAAGGTCTGAAACAAAGATAAATTCCGAATTTTACTATTTTTTTTACTATCTTTTATTATCAATTAAACAAAAAAATACATTCTTGAACTTAAATTAAAAAAAAAAAAAAAACACCAATAAGAGGATCAAAGAGAGCAATTGTGCAAATTTCAAATGAAATTTTCAGTTAAATTAAATCGCAGAGTTGCCCAACTTAATTGTGAACAGTGTGTACATAATTTGAAAGAACCGTTATATGCCAATTGGTTGGGCAGCCATTTTCTTTTGTACCATTTGTTTTGCGCCTGACTTCGCAACTAAGTTTTCGCATTGCTATTACTTGCATTTTTCCATGACTAGAGCAAAATGCCAAACTTCGTGCTAGAGGATATCTTTATTGTTGATAAGGAAAATAATGAGCAAAATCATAATGAATTTCATGTGGGTTGTGTGTGTGTGGCATACATTTTGTGTGTGGTTTTTTCTGTATTTTTACTTTCAGCGCCTTTCGAAAAGCCATTGGCTAAAAGATTATGCTGCGGATATATTTGAGAGCATGATGGAGGCCGAGAAGCGTCGACGTCCCATATTTTACTTATCTCCTCAATTGACCGAGCGTAAGAAAATGTTGCAACTATGTCAACATGTGGCAAGTACCTACAAATCGACTCGTTGTGCCCTTCACCTGTGTAAGTAGCCTTGTTCCTTGTCCCCAATTCACAGCCCTAAAGTTTAACATCGATGTGTTTTAGCTATTTACTATATGGATCGCTTTGTGGACTTTTATAAAATCCGTCAGGATAAATTGTATTTGGTGACTCTGGTCTGTTTTCATATTGCCTCGCAAATTGAGAATATCGAAGCCAGTGTGCCACGTTATCAGGACATGGATAATATGCTTAAAAACATGAATGGCATGTCCTATGCCCCATGCGAATACAAAGCTGTCGAACGCAAAGTGCTAACACATTTTGATTTCGAATTGATCCGCCCAACAACGGCCAATTTTGTGGAGCTTCTCGCCTGCAGTTTTCTCACCCGTTCGGAATTTGCTGCCTACAAGGAACTCTGCGAGGAACACCCTGAATATGAACGTTATGGCAGTTTTCACGAAATGCTAGCCGATCAGGCCCGTACATTGCTACTATTGGCAGATTATACACTCAATATACATCGTTTTGGCAATGAACCGCCATCCCTGATGGCAGCTGTCTGTATTGCGGCAGTCCGTCAATTTTGCTGCTTGCCCCAACGCTGGACACCACATCTGACCCAATTGACATCGTATACGGAGAGTGTTATTGAGCCGTATGTTGAGATATTAACACTTTATCATTATTATAAGAAAACATCAGAGGAACGTTTAAATTCTTTTTTAAATGAATTGGAAGAGGACAATAAAAATCCGGACACGTGTGTGGATTATCCGAACTTGTCCAATACTGATTCTGGTTTGGATACAACAATGCCAAACGAAATAGAGAAAATCGAAACGGTCAATATAATAAGCGTTAAGCAAATAAAAAAACCAAATGCTGATTATCCACCTGGCAAAGATGACGAGAAGCCAACCAGAACTCATAGAATCGACGAGAATCATCTAACTTATCTATCTATCAATACTATGAAGCCATCAAATGACAATGAAACAAGGAAACCAAACTTGAAGCGTAAAAGCAATGAGGAACGCTCTTCTGGTCTATCATTAGACGATACTGGCCTATCATTAGACACGGGATCAGGGGAGGAGTTCCCAATTTTCAAAGGGCTTCTGGAGCCAACACCAAAGAAACATTGTGGCCAACATGAAACCACAACCAATTTTTATTACGAATCAGACTCTGACTAAACTTATACACTACAATCACAACATTTTAGTTCAAGTGAATACACTGGAATGTATTCCATGTAAAACTAATATTTCTTTACCATATTTTTCCTTAAGATCTTCCCGTATATTCATTGATCAATATACACGGAAGTGAATTCTTTCATTATTTGTTATTACATAAAATTCACCCTACATATCCAAAAACCATAATTTCAATTCAATAACAAATGAAGACTAAATTTCAGGAAAAATATACATATATGTATGTATATAAGTACAATTGAATATGTACTCAGCAGAAGCTTGTTTCAAAAAAATATATATATATTATTAACTTTACAAAATGTAATTTTTTTCTTTGTAAACACGACGCTTTTGAAAAGCGCAACAAAAAAATGTTTTGATTTAGATCTATAGGTAAATCTATTGTGTACCTGATCAACCTGAGAATCTATATATAGCCCAATCCAAACAAAAGTTCACATTTTCATTCCTCCTCCTTACTCTTCTTATTCATCATTTCTTAATTTTTTGCCATAATTTTTTTTTGTTTTAATAAGAGCTTTTTGAAAAATCACATTGAATTTAGTATATAATCATTATCTATATAGATATAAATATATATTATATAATATTATATTTAATGGAAATTTCCTCAAAAAAATAAATATATAAAAAAAACAAAAAGTCAACAACAAAAACGACGATTTCAAACCGAAAAATAAAGCATTACAATTTTAGTCAATGAAAATAAAAGGACCGATCATTATTGGAGGGAAATAAAACATCATACAATATTTGTTTGTATAAACTAGGAACAATTTGAAAAATAGAATAAATGCTAAATTATAAGTATATAACTATGCTAAGATTCTAAGAGGTTTATTTATACTGGGATATGGATCTAAGTCTGTTCCAAAGGTTCGGGGGAGGGGGCATGCATTTCATTTGATTTAATACATTTATTATTTATCGGTTGTTACGGTTTTTAATTGATTTCTACTACTATCCAAGTATAAACCTCCTCTTTATCAATTAGAATTTACAACATTTACAAGAGCTGCTACGAGCGTTGCAGTCAGGTGGGGTGGGGAAGGAGTGTATGTGTGGAATGTTTTCTTTCATTTGATTGTTTGATGAATTGATGGCAAGAATATCGGATCTCATCATCGCTGCATGTCGCGTCGTTTTAACACATCAAATATAACATCAGATGAGTTCTGCTTATCATTGCCAGACTCATCATCATCTGAATCGGTTTGCTCTAGCAATGGAACCGTCAATGCAGAATTGGCACCACTATGGACACCAACAATTAAATTGCCACCACCACCGCTGCCACCGATACCACCATCGTTACCACCTCCGCTCGCAACACTATGGAAATTATATTCAGCTGTTAAATCATCATTATCATTATCCAAATGCAATGCCTGTTGATGCTTCTCCGCTTGGGCCATATTGGAATATTTGTGCACCAAATGGCATATAATGCCGGCCAAGCATACAGCCAAACCAACAATATTAATGGAACTTAATTGATCCCCTTTAATTGTGACAGCCAATACCAGTTGACAGATATCCTTGAAAATGCCAGCTATCGACAGGGTTAAACTGGAAGTTTTGCATAGCACCATAAATTCGCTGACTTCCATAAGGAATGCAATGAGGGCACCCAATGTAATGCGTGCTATAGTCCATATGATGATATCCTCCGAAACGTTTTTCAAATTCTCAACCACTCCATAAAGCTTTCCACCTGAAAGTGACAAGGACAAACAAAACCAAGAGAGAGTGCATGAGTAAGAGAACTGACTTTAAATTAGAGCAGGAAAGAAATATATCAAAAAAATAAAAAGTTTAATTTTCATACTGTTTTTTTTTAAGTCTCAGAAATCAGTCAATCGAGAAAACCCTAGTTCATATTAGTACCCCAAGTTACTAGTCCTCTAAAAAAAGGATTGAAGGTTCTTGCCTTTTTTATTTTAGCCACAAAAAATAGTTATAAATTCTTAAAGAAAAACTACACAAAAAAAAAACGAAATTTTGGGTTTTAAAACATTTACAAAATGAATTTTGATTTAGATCGGATGCATGAAGAAGGAATCCATATACATACTATCTATGTATGTATAAGTCACATTTAGCTCATATGTCAAATTAAAAAATAGCCTCAAAATGAAAAATTTTAAATCGCTTTAAAAAAAATCAAACGCTAAGAGCTAACTTCGGAAAACCTAAAGAGGATTTTACTATTTAGAAAATAATGGCCCAGTGCGACTGATTCTTAGACTTAACTAATACTAATGAATCTAATCGAAAATAAACAAATAAAAGCTTCAGTTTCTCTTTTTGTTAAGAAATTCTTTTATATACAAATCGCCCAAACTATCAAACTAGCCAGCAAAAAAAGGATAGACTTTAACGGAGCACCACGAGTTCTACCTGGCTAATCCCTTGTTTAAATTCTAATCTATCAGAACTGTGGCTTTATTGCCCTAATAAATGTAAAAAAGTTACTTTAAATTGGCTTATACGTATCTAGATATTGACGAATTCTAATTGTCATTTACCTTCAATGCCAATTACCAATGGCAATAGAGATGCTATCATCCATGGCTGCATATGATAGATCATATCGATGGGATTATGTAGACCTAATTTTGATTTTTGCATTATAAATTGGGCAAAACTCCAACGTAGACCACTGCTCAGTGAGGCAAATAAGATGAAAAAGAAGCCCAAGGCATTAAACTGTGTCGATTTATAGGTGAACATAAAGAGACCCGTACCAATGAGGCCCACTATGAAGACCAAAGACCAGCTCTAAAAAAGAAGCAACAAAAGAAGTTAAATTTAAATGTGCATAAGTTTTAACCACTTACCTTACGCTCCAGACCCAACATGATGGCAAATAGCAGAATAAAGACAATAGTTGATGATTTGGTCATGGTATAGAGAGATATGGGCACCAATGCCAGACCCCAATTGGAGAAACCAATATCAATACCACTGGCTACACCAGTTGGTGCCATTTTACGTATGGCCACACGCCAATCCAATTGGACACGCGTTTTGCCAACACGCATCTGATAGATGTGCCGTATGAGGGCAGCCAACATGAATTTCAATACCAAGTGATACGTTACAATGGTCAATGGGAATGGCATCTCACGATTGATATCGGTTTGATAGAATGTCAAGGTAATTGATAACGTCAAATAGAGCAAAATTGTGGCCAACGTACCAATGGCCATTTGCATGAAACGTGCATCGGCGTGGCGTGTCATCATCATTGAATTGGAATTCCCTTTGGCTAATGACGTGGCAATACCAGATGCAGGGCCACCAATTGAGATACCCTCAACACTGTTGCTGCTCCGTGTATTAATATACTTGAAGTTGGCCAGTTTTTGATCTAAACTAAGTTCAACTTCCTCACAATCATCGTCTTCGCCACCGCTGCCGATACCAATGGTGCTACCACCGCCACCGCCTCCTCCGCCGCCGTTGCCGCTGCCAGTACCAATGCCACCGCCTTCACCGCCGCTCCCAGTGCTGAGACGTTCATATTTTGCAGCTACCATTATCTTCTCACCTCACTTTTTTCCGATCGATCCACTCTCTCTCTCTCTCTCTCTCTTGCTGACACTGGCTCTCTGGGCTATTCGCTCGTCTTCCTCACTAGAAATTATATAGAAGTTGCTGAGTTGGATGTGAATATTGCTACGCAACAGAAAAGACCCATAACAACAACAACAATAATAATAACAATAGCAACAACTGCAACACATTGCTTACCTTTATTTTGTTATCTTGGAATCTTTATGGGAACTGCGACAATTGGAGGGAAGGTGGAAAAGACGATCCATATGGTTTGTGGTAATTTGTTTGCCCGTTATCTGTGTGTTTATGTGTGAGGGCAGGGGGTAAAGGATAGAGTAAGAGTAGTAAGGTAAGGTAAGGTGTGATTCAGTTCACAGAGTTTTGGCAGTATCGGCAAAAATTGAATTTGTTTTTACGTTTCCATTTCTTTTTTTCGCTGGCTTCGTCTTCCGTTTGCCTTGCCAACTGTTTATACAGTTGTTGTTGTTGTCGTTGCTGCTGCTGCCGTTTCTTGACTTGTTTTTTTTTTTATTCCAGTGTCTGTGTGTGTTGATAAACGTAAGAAAAAAATATATCGATAGGATTTGTGCAACTATCGCCATGTATCAACAGTAACAGCTGATTATGGGTTGGAGGGGTGAGCAAGTGTATGGGACGAAAACCCGTTCAATAATCTAAATAAAAATGCATTTGATATTGTTGATTTAATAATGTTTTATTTTCCAGCTGGTTGTGCGTTTTCTAGAATAAATGCATTTCTCGATGGACTTGTCACAATTTAGGCAGTATTCAATTGTTTCAACACTATTGGAGCTGAAAAGAGAAAAAAAAAAAAATGGCAAAAAACTTGTTAATTATGCTACTCAACTTTGATTTGAGGCACTTGATTTAAGGTCCATTCTGATTGATTAAATACTTCACAATTCTTATCAAGCACTTTGTACCAAGTTTCACTTAAAATTAGATTTTAATTGCTTTTTTTTAATTGGCACTAAATATGTTCCGATTAGAAATGCATTATATTGTTACAACATATTAATTAAAACGATTTAGCTACTCTTTTTTGATGTTTGAAGTCTGGCAAATAATGGTTTCATAAGAAAAATTATGTTTGAAGGATATTTGTCTATTTTAATTTATAGATTCGTTCAACAATGGAGGTTTTTGGGAAATTTTATATAATGTTTATCTTTTACCTAAGCGAATAGCAGCACATAGTGTTCCGAATATAATGAAATTTAATCGCACCTCCGAGGACACACGCTTCTGTTCCTCAGCGGGATCGGGTTGAGCTTGTTGCAGGCGAAACATTTTTGTTGTTCGGCAGGCGGCTTTATTTAATAATAATAATACAATACGATTACAGTTTGACAACAAAAACACCGCGTGTTTTCTTTTCTATCACCTGATTAAGTGTTGTTAAAATATGACAATCGATATACGTGTCAATGTTGATCGATTGTTTTCAGTGTCGACGAAGTTGTTTCAGTATTTTCTAGTATTTCAATATTAAGCATAACAATATATAATTTAATCGAAATTTAAATATTATAGTTTTAGCCGCTTTCGATTTGAAAATATTCTCATAATTTTTATGCAATCTGAGTCATAAAAAACTACGAATTTATAATTTTTTTTTAATAAATACCAATACCTTAGACTTATTTGCCCATATATTTGGTATTTTTCTGATATATATTGCGTCTGGATTATTTTTGGGAGATTTTGAATTCATCTGGCTACGGTCACGCTGGTGCGTATCCTGCGTATCCTTGCTCTGCTATCCTTTTTAGTTGATTTTAGCAGGACAAACTCGTCGCGACCAAGCCGCGCATTGTTTTAAGTTGCAAACTTTAATCAAATCTTATAAATCAAAGCAGAAATATCAAAAAGAAACAACACCAAATCCCTAACAACAAGAACAATGTGCAAAGAAGACAAATGAAAAATCACATTAACCATTAACAAAAAATAACAACAACTGAAGTGATCAATAGATAAAGAGAAAAAGAGTGAGAGAAAGAGATTCATATTGAATTCCAATCCTAAGTGCAAAAAGGCGTGCACAAAAATGTCGACAACAATTGTGGAACAGGTGAGGGGTTTGGGGCCAAGATAAGGATACGGCATTGTAAATAACAGTTAATTTACTTATACAAGGAAATTAAAATTGAAGCGGGAAATTTATCATTAGTTTCTTCGGTAAAAGAAGGGAGGCAGCGTTAAAGCAAAATAACGGCATTCCATGTTATGTTACGGTATTCTTGTATATTTTCTTTCAATTTTTTTCCTCTTTTTTTTTTTTTATTTGATTGCGTGTGTGTGTGTGTTTCCTAAGACCGCCCGCCGACTGCGTAACATTCAGTGTCTGTCAATTTATTTCTATGTGTGTGAGTGTCTGTGTGTGTGCGTTGTTTTTGCATTGCCATGCCAACGACTAACAGGACTTCCGCCTGACGTTGGTCTTGCTTTCGATTTGACAGTAAAATTCGATTAATTTCTAATCTGCCAAATCAGTGTGACAAGTGCAGACGACGAGCACACATACACACAGACATATACTCATATATACATACATACATACATACATACATATGTACTTACTCTCACCCATTGACAAATATAAATAGCTGCCATTTTGCAAATGAATTTCAATTCCCATTTTACACGCACACACACACTCGCATAAATTGACATCCACACACAGACGCATTTTAGCATGCGAAATAACGTTTACTTTTGGTCTAGTAACAGTGATTTAACATTATTTGGTGGTAAAAATTTAACTAGAATGTTATTTTTAAATTTAACTTTTCTAATTATATTTAAATTTCATACATACATACATATATATGTAAATTCTGCCCAGCTGAGACTAAGTGTGTGTGTGTATGTGTGTGAATGAATGCGTGCTTGTCTATCGGTGTGTGTGTGCCTGTGTGAGAATTTCTCTTTCTTATACTTATTTTGAGAAAGAATGTTCCTTTGGGTTGTCAAAGTCAATGCGAAACTTTTGTTGCATACTTTCAGGGGTGTGCGCATGTAGCGCGAGTCATTACGTTTTATAGACTTTATAAGAAGTTCGTTTTATGCAGTTTGCCAGCAAAAGTTTTTGCTAGGTGAAATGCCATGTACATACTTTCTATATACTAATACATATAATATATATATAGCTGTGTATCTCTCTTATATATGCGGAAGTTTGTTCGTTTTTGTTAAGCAACTTAAAGTTGCGGTGGAAAGATAAACATTTTGTGGCATTTCATTTTTTTGTCTTGTGTTGTGTTTTTTATGGCGGAAAGACATTGACAATAAGCAAAATGTGCTACCTATAATTTTTTATTGTTGTCAAATTACATGCAGATTATCAAGGATAATGGTTATTAAAGAATCTTTTGTTGTGCCTTATTACAATACGAAATAGTAACATTGAAAGAGCAATTAATATTGAACTACTTTTACATACATATATACATACATAGATAGACAATTTGTAAAAAGCTTCGTTTTTTTTTTACCTTTGCCTATCCAAGTTATCTATAGAAATTCAAAATTAGGCCCCTGCTTACTCTTCAGTTTTATTCTTGCCATTTTAGACAACATTCGAAGTTAAATTTGTTGTATTTGTATGAAAATAACTTAAAAAGTCAATCAATAGTTCAATAAACAATCTAAGATGCTAAATTTAAAAAAAAAATTTTATTAACCAACTTTTATATTAAAAGAATTACGCAATGAAAACAGTTGCTAAATAGTTGAATATTATTGTAATTAATTCTATTATAAACGTTCTTTAACATAATTCAAATTTAATTCTTATCACAGCGGTCTTTATTTGCCTTCATCTTCAACGCCTTCTGCAGTTCTCATACCCTTTTGTAATATTATTACATCAGCTTAGCTTTATTTTAGGAGTCCCCCTCTCAAACCACAGAACAGAACTCATAATGAAAGATTTCAATGGTTGGTGCTTTAATTTATGTAGCCCATAAAGGCCAAACACCTGATATACATAACGCAAAGATAGATAGATATATATAAGCATATACATAGATACATACATACATACATATATATCTACCCCATCAACTGCAATACATAGGCTAACTATGCGGCATCCTCGTCTCGTTCAGCTCCAACCCGCATAGTTTGCTGTGTCGCTGTTACGTGAGAGGCTTCTTCTGTCTTTCTTTCTTTTTTGGTGCGCCATTTTGTCAGAGCATAAATTACAACTTCAGGGCTACTTACCTGAAGTGTGGTGGTGGTGATGGTGGTGGGCGGACGGTCTCGGCAAGGCAAAAAGAGGGGAGTTAAGGGTAACAAAAAAAAAAAACAAAAAAGGGGAGACGAAAGTGGGGTGCACGTTGTGAACGTCTGTTGCCATTGCTGTTGCTGTCACTGTCGCCGGTTGTTGCTTACATAATGTTAATGATGCCATGCTGTCCATGCCGGCCTAGAAAGCGGATAGTACAACGATTGAGGGCAGAAGAGGAGAGTAGAGTAGCAGAACCAGGGGCCAGAGCAGAAGCTCATTTCATACTGTTTGCCAAAACAAAAGTCAACGCGGAAAAACTCGCGTTGTTTGCAACAACAGTGTGTGCAACTTCTCTTCATTTACTCCCTTTATATCTGTACTATGTGGTATAGTCTCCATTTTGCACGTTTACATGGCTATGCATCCTGTTTTTGTAGTCTTTGTTGTTGTTCTTCCACAATTCGCACACTTTGTATTGAAGTTAAACTGCAAAATCGCGGCATCAAAGCATTGGAATAGCAGCTTGAATAATAGCTGATCAGTGCGCAGTGTGGCTGTCTATTTTCAAATTCTAATGTAAGGTCACACTTTACAGCAACAGAAACGGAGCATCAAAATTGACAGAATATATTTAAAATAAATTATTGTCTTTTTTTGATTAAAATCTTATTTATAGTCACCTTTTAAATGCATTATGGAGCGATAAACCTTGGGCTCAGTAAGACTTTTTTCACAATTACAAAATCCTTCTCAATAATCTTAAAGACATCAGAAAAGGAATATATGTATGTACGTATATTTCAATGCATCCTCCACATATATTTCATATATATATTTGCTCATGTGTGCTGACCCTGCATATTATTTTAACTTGGGCGACATAATCAAAAGGTTCCCTTGTCACACTCAATGTGTGTATGTGTCATATGGCGTATGCGTAATGCAAAAGTGCATCCTGGATCCCCAAGGATAATGGTTCTCTCTAGTTTTGTCTCGTTATGCTTATTTGCGCACAGAGCAAAAGAGAAAACTGCATAGCCACTGGGGTCCTGACACACACACACACACACACACACACACACATACACACCACACAACGTCAAGGTTCATGGCCTTTAAGTAAAAAGGGATGGCCAACTCTACATACATATGACTGAGACCCTAATGCATACACATATATCCTTGATGATGCTGCCGCCGCCATCGCTTCTGCCCTGCTGTGGCTGGATATTGCTGCCCCGTCCTGAACCAAGGTCAAATTTAACTGTTTTGATTTAATTTATTGTTGCATAAAAAATTCAAACGCCTAAACACCTGCTCATCCTTTGACTTGGCTTCTTCTCATCTGCGACCACTAAAAGGCAATATTTTTGCTTGTCTGCCTCTGTTTATCTTCTTCTTTTGTCTTTGTTTCGTATTTTGATTGCTTTTCCACACTCGCATCTCACCCACAATGCCGTCACCTCTTCTCCATCTCGCCCCGCTCCAGTCGTTGAGGAGGTGACTCAATGTCTTGCTCATTTCCTTTCGTATAGACCAAAAAGAAGAAAAGGAAAATGAACCAAAAAAAAAAGAAAAAAAGCCAAACTATGTTCAGTTTCTTTATCTGCTTCTGCACAGTGGTTAAGGGATGGTTTGATATTAGCCACGACATTTGTTGGTTTGGAGTTTTTTTTTTTTTTGTGAATTGGGTTTTCTTTGTCCAAAATGAAAGTGGTTTGTCTTGCCTGTCTGATTCCTCAATGTCTGTGTGACTCTTTCTCTCTGTCTTCTCTATCTGTGTATAGAAAAGTTATAAGTGTATGACTTCATATGGAGAAACGTTTTGCTTTGGCAGTTTGTCAGTTTCTTTAATTTGGTTTTCGTTTTGTCTATGAAATGAATTAACATTTCGGTTTCTTTTTCGCTCCATTCCTCTCTCACTTCTCGTTTGGCAATTGATATGGATAAAGCGATTAGTTTGCGAAACTCTTTTCTGTTTGTGTGAGCGCAAATCAATATCGATTTCTAATCTAAAGAAAACTTTCATAAAACAGCTACTATGTGTCTGATATATGTATATATGTATATATATGTTTTCATTTATTTTCTGCGAAACGAATCTAATTGAATCGAATTTAGTGATTGTGACATAACGAACTAAATCAATTTCGATTAACTGTCAATGCAAATCTTTTGATTAATATTCACAATTGAAAAATTCATGAAAGTTGAGAGATTTTTTTGATTTTGAGCTGGAAAACTTTTTCATATTTACACATTGATTCTGATTCTTTAATTTTTGGAAAATTTAGCTTTGAAATTTCAATAGTTTTCGAGTTACTTCAGTTCAATTCGCCTTTATATAAACGTCTTTTAAAGCATTTCAAAGAGCAAGTTGTCTATTGGCATTGATTCAATTAGGTATGGATACATAAACTTCTAATTTATTCTGTTTATGTCTGTCTTTGATTCATATCTGTTCTGTAGAAACTATTTCATTTGAATGCAATGAATTGGAAATATATACATATTTAGCAATTGTTTGATTATTTCCCTCCTTCCCTCTAAGAAGACAAAATTTAGCCCACTGTTTGCACCGCATTAAGGATTATCATTCCCACACTCTCTCGCATTATTATTCCAATACGATTCTTGCTGTTTTTTTTTTGTTGTTTTTTTATTATTATTTTCGAATTGTTGTACTCGTTGGCAGTCTTCGCCGTGTGCTACTTGCTTTTGTGATTGTGTGTTTGCTGTCTGTTTTTGATAGCTGCGATATTTTCATTTTCTCATCAATTTTTAATACCCTGTATGCATATAGGATATTTTTGTTGGGTATATTTACATGTTTGATCAGCCAGAGGCAATTAATATAGTTAGAAGCTATGAAGAAGATAGAATTGTTTTATATATTTTACATTCACTATTTCATAATTTTTTAATTGTTAATTATTAAGATAATGCAATGAGTATATAGGGTGACTTTTTGTTCGTTTCACTGATTTGCTAAAAGCAATCTTTTCTGTTCATTTCTTTTTTTTTGGCGTTTCTTTTTGGCAAAAGACACAGGACACGAAGCGTATGTGTATGGGTTTCTCTCTGTGTGTATATGTGTGTGTGCGAGTGTGCGTGTGTGGTTTGTTTTCTCATTTTCTTGATTTTATTACTTTTACTTTTTACGATTTATTTGCTGAAATTGCTTATTTCCCTCTTTTTTTTTGTCTCAAAAGAATGGTGTGGGTGAAGAGAAGGGAGAGAGGGCAGAGTGGTAGCTGATAGCTGATTCAAAGAAATGTGTGTGTGTGTGTGTGTGTGTGTGTGTGAAGGAAACAAGGACTGTTGCTGCGCTACCGTTATTATTGGTTCTGCATTGTTTCTTTGTGTGCAGCTCTCAATCTCTCTCTGTTTCTCGCCCTCTCACTATTTCGCTTATACGCCATTTCGGCTTCTTGTTTTGTCTCTGAACTTTTCCTATCCTTCTCTTATATGGCATAACGGTTTACTTGTTGTTGGTGTTGGCGAATTCAATCAACGTTTTGTTTTTAATCGATTCCTTTTTCCAAGTTTGAGTCCTTGGCTTTGACTTTTGTTTAGTTCATTTTTTTGTAAAACTTTTTTTCTCATTGTTTGTTATCTGTCTATGCACACACACACACACACACACACACACGCTCTCTTTTCCTTACAGTTGGCGAAAGATGAAAATACAATTCCAATTTGCCTTTTCAACTTTATCCTTATGAATGCGCAATATTTCATTTTCATTAATCATACGCCACGTTGCCTTCACATAAAATAGTTAGTTTTTTGCACACGGATTTTCCAAGTTCCTGCACATGCAAAACTGCATAAGAATTGAGAAAATGAAGGGAATTCAAGTAATATGCAAGGCAACGCCAGAAACACAAGGGAAAAGAGGGTCCCAGTAAGGCATAGTTTGCAAATGGGCATAAGAAGAAGAAAGATAAATAACCTAGCACACATTTTGCATATTAAATGCTTTAAATGTCAATTATTGCTTATTTTCTACAGACGACACACAAGTTTGTGTTTAAATTTTTACCAAGTTATGTTTAGTTTTCCTCCGGCATCCTTTTTGCTCAGCTAAATAAATTTGTAGATTCATAAATATTTAAAACAATAATTTCCAAGAATCAAACAATAAAGCAAATACACAGCTTTGAATGGTGTACAAATTATTTATTGTCAAAGAACAATTAAAACTGATTGTAAGTTATTTTATAACTAGGAGACTAAACAAATATCGAAGGGGTGTAAATTTTCCTCGTTTTCTTCTATTTTTGGAAAGACCCACAAGCAACATGGTACCTACATATGTATTTTTTTTTTTTGCTTATTCAACTGACTCAATTTACATTACTTTGATAACACAGGTGGACATTTTTAAGGTCATGAAAAAGGGTGCTGATCACGTCCTGTACTTAGTTTTAATAGATCACGTTAGGTTTTGGAAAAAAAAATGATTATATTTGCAATAAAAACATTATTTTTTTAACCTATTAATATATGAGGTATGATTAAAAATAATACATCATATCATACACTTTGGATTTGGATTTAAAATGAGTAAAATTTGAACCAAAAAGTATGCTATAGGGATTCGAAAAATTTTCTGCTGTTTAATTTTAAAGAATTATTGGAATCTTATGCATAAACAAATTGTTTTTAAGTAATGTTTGCAAAGAAGAGCATTGTAGGACAAAGTTTTTATATCATCATTTGTTTAGTATCATTTTGGTTGCCTATTTTCCAACCCCCGATCCCCTGATTTCACAAAAGTATGCAGTCAGAATCAGCATACCCGAATTAGTTAGGAACAGCTCTCAAATTAACGTCACCAAATATCATGTCGGTCTGTGTAATCCAAATCTTTTATCTAATTACATATGTCTATAATAAATGCGAAGAGCAAGAAATCGCTTGCATTTCGAATTCAATATAAAATTAACTCCCTGAGTATAACAATTCAAAATTTAAATAACTGACTTCAAAATTGCCACTAAGAACATAGTCGCTGACTCATTTTATATTCTTATTCTCTTTGTGTGTATTTTATTTTATTTGGCAGACAATTTACCCCGAAAAAAAACACAAACAATATGCATATTAAAAAAAAAAATGCGAAAAACACAAAAGAACAGAAACAAAAAAGGTTTTTAGGTAGAATCATCGAGAAGAAGATACCCTTTAGCTTTTCAAAAATTTAATAGTAAAGTTTAATTATTTTTATTGCATTTTTTTCTTTCTGTTAACTAAGCAAATATATTCCAAGTATTTTGTCTTTAAATTTTCAATTGTTTTGCACATAAATTAGAGGAATTCATTTTGGGTTTAACATTGGCTCGACATGCTTATCTATTATTATCAATATTTTTGTAATCCTAAGGATCGTCGGTTTTAGCTTTGAATCGATTATTAATGCATATATGCATATTGCCTTTTGTAGGGTATAAAAAAAAACTCAAATTTTAGCTATCTAAATTGCAAATTTTGCGGTCTGGGTAATTGAAAAACATAAACTGGTCTTGTATAGCATCCCTTTCCCATCAACTAGCTGTGACACCAGCTACCAAACCCTCCACCCCCCAGCCAACTCCTGCGCGCGCTATGCTCATCTTTTAGCTACCGTTCGGCATTTTAGTTATGCAGCATGGGCAGCAAATTAAATGAAAATGGCGCTAAAAATAGCAGAGAAGCAAATATGTCGCCAGTAAGAGATGAAGCGAATAGCCTTTCCCCCCCCTTTCATACACACACACACACACACACACACATAACGGTCTGCTAATACAATTACAAAAGCGCTCTGGCAAAATGCCTCAATTTACAGCAAAATGGCTGTCATCGATTTCCGGCAAAAAGAATTGAAATGTGCGTATGTGTTTGTGTGTGTGTATGGGTATTGATGAAATGATTTCGCCATTCGGTTTACTCTTTCACTTCGTTATTCTTGCGTATCTCGTTTTCATGTTGTATTTTTTCTCTTTTTTTTTTACGTTTTTATGTATTTGACATTTTACGTTATGCGTTCAAAATGTCATCAAAATATGCATAAATTTTGTGTTATGTGTATGTGTATATACCGACTGAGTGAGTATGTGTGTGTAGTTGTTATTGTTGTTGTTGTTGCTATGTACACTCATATTACTCGATGGAACATGGGCAACTGCCACATGAAGTTCAATATTTGCCTCTGTTAAACTGTAGATGTATTAACATAATGTGTCAGGCGCAAAAAGCACACAAAGACAAACTCACTTACACACACACACACCCGCGCACACACACATGTACATATTTGCTTGGCCTCACTTGGTTTTGGTTTTTGGACCTTATGTATATATGTTTTTATATGTATGCATTATGCACAGTGGGACTAAGTTTTCCAACTAGATGTTGTCGGTTGTCTTTTGGTTTTCAATTCCCTTGAGTCTTCAACGGCCAAAAAAGGCTTTTGTTTTTCATTTGTATTTATTACCATCAAAAAAGTAGTCGAATTATGCTCAAGTCAACTATAAATTGACCAAACAAAATATTGAAATGCAAGTATTTAATAACACAAAGTAAGAATTAAAAAATGGGCCAATTTATTTAGTTAAAAAGCATGCTAGGCTTAAAGATAAAAGAAACCATTTACAGATCTTAAAAATATTTTTTAATAAGCACAACGTGTTAAAGACGAGTTTTTATAGTTGTAGCTATAGCTAGCTATGACTCGTACTGACATTAGTATATTGCAGACTTTGTATATCTCGGATCGAACTACTAAATCGTATCCCAAAAAACAAAAAGCCAAAAATAAGAATTTTTATCAATATTAACGTTATATTTTATGCGATTATCATTTTAATATTGTTATATTAAGATGAATTCGAAACATAGCAACTCGATTGAATGCTGTGCGATTGAGTGTAACGTCAATTCATTCAAATACTCGAATTCGATTCTTATTTTCATTTAATTCATTCATTTCCTCTTTAACACTTTTAACTCAAATTTATTTTTCTATCGTTAATACAGCTCACAAGTCTGGACAAACATACATAATGTATAGTTTTTTTTTTTTGTTTTTAAATAATTTTTGACTTTTTTCTTCTAAGTAGTCTTTAATTTCGAGCCGAAAAATCTTAATTATTAAAACATGATTAAACATGGTTTTGATATTTAGACTCTTCATTATTTTATTGATTTCCAACTCATGCAATATATTCCTGCATGAAATAAAAATAAGTACACAAAGAAGACTTCCATTTAAAGTGTAATAATTCCAAGTTGTAAAGTTAACATTTCAATCCATAATTTATTATTATTATACTAAAAAGGAATGTTTTTTTTTTTGAATAATAATCCTAAAAAAGAAAAGGCTGGCCAAAATAATAAGTACAGATTATTATATATTCAGTACAAATTTAAGCATAATTTGATTTTTTTGCCAGTTAATAATTTTCGAAGCAGTAGAAGTACGTCTTCCTTTAATTTTTTTTGCCATGCTAGATATAAGAAAATAATAATGGTAGGTAACGGTTTTGAAGGACATTTTATACCACCTTATAGAATTTTACATTATCTCGTTTCTGTTTCTTAAATCAATAACTCGTTCCAAACCAAAACTTCGATAGGTTTTAAAAATATTTAATCTAAAAAACTTTATTAATCATTAAATTTGATTATTATTTAAAGACTAATTATTAATGCAAATCAATATGCTGCCCTAGGGGAAGGCAAATAATTTTTAACTTTTACCAAATACACCTCTTTAAATTATAAATTTCTAATAAAATCTCAAGATTAAAAAAAAATATATGAACAAAAAATCCAATTTTCTTTTACAGGTATGCTGCCTGTTGTTTTGTTGTTTTCAGCGGAATATATACTAGATAGATGCTAATAGGTTTGCCCTATGGCAATCTACCACCTAAAAGAGGCAACATTTCCTAGAAAATTGTTGGTCCTTCTTCCATCCTTCCATTGAGTTGCGATAAGCATGATTTTTTTTTTTTTTATTTGTTAGAAGGTACTTAAGTGTTCAACTTGGCGTAGATGATGAGTGATGCTAATCATATCAGAAAATAAATAAAGAAAATATTTCATTTTAAGGCTTTAAGATTTAAATGGATTATTAATGCAAGTTTATTGTGAATGTGGTTTCTAAATTGGTTTTAAGTGCCAATTAACATGTTATGGCTGCAAATCACTTGTTGACCTCCTTCTCTTATGCTAATCCTCCTCTTCAACTAAGCTGTAAGCCAAATGTTAATGGTCATTACAAATCCCGTTTTAGTGGCAGAAACCAATAAATTACTGAGGTAGATGAGACCAATTAGAACTCATAATAATTCCTTTAATCATCATCATAATTATCATCATCGCTATCATGTTTATCATGTTGTGGAGTGGAACAGTTTTATGAACTATCTAAATGATTAATGAATAGTAAATTGAATATGGCACTAATTGCTTAGGCATTACTTTTGACACACTGTGCATTTAATATCTTCTTAACTTGTGATAAAAAGTCATACAAAGAGAGAGAGAGAAAGAGAGAAAAAAAAACGAAAGGAGAACAACAATTTTTGTGAAAAATATGACAACAACTGAACTGAACTTAACTCGGCAGCAGCATCGGCGACGTTGGCAGCAGCAATAGCAGCCAACTGTCAGCCAAGTTGTGGCATCTTTTTTTTTACCCCACTCCACCCTGCCGGGGTTTCCAAGTGAAGGATCTGCGACTCTTTCAGCTATCAACTTGGGTTTTGCTTCCTCTACCAGCTGTCAGTTGGTGCACATTGCTTCCGCCGCTTAAGCAACGCACACCAACACACACACACACACACACACACACTAAGGCATGTCACGTATGTTTGTGCTCAAGCATTCGCATAAACATTCCACCATTCCTAGCAGTGGGGAACACTCTCCTCCCTTTGCCCATTTTGCGCCTTCTGGCCTGGCAGAGACCAGGACACATTGGCATTGACAGGCTCGCGTCGTTTTGTGTTAAATGTCAGAGCTATGGTTGAAGAATAAACACACACATACGTACAAACGTATATATATATATATACATATATATGTATTTAGACGCGCTTTCAGGACATCGCTCTTGGGGTCATAGCAATTGACCTTCCATTCATCACTAAAACAGTGGGGGAGGGTGGGTAAACGGAGAGGGGGTGCTGTGGGATGGGGCATAAATATTGTTTACAAAAGCATTTTGTGTCTTAATGGCAAGTTGTGTTCTCCTTTCTTCAAAGCAATCTATTGATGTTTACAAAATTTATTTATTGATTACCGCAAAAGCAAACCAAAAAAAAAAAAAAAAAAAAAAAAAAAACCGAACCGAGTCAAAACCTTAACTCAACTCAACTGAACTGAACAGGCGAAATAAGTTTCAGTTACTAAAATAACATAAGAGAGACCCCGAACAAATTCCATAGCGTCCTTCTGTAATTATCCCTTCAAATGAGCCTGAACGACTACGTTGACGACGATGATGATAACTTTCACTAAGGTTTAATCAGGCTTGTAAGCATTTCTCTAGCTAGCGGCAGATAATGATGGGAATGGTTTGTTTCTTTTCTTTTTCGTTCTTGCCTTTTCTCTTTTTTTCGGCTTCCACTTCCGCTTTCTGTTTTCTTTTTTTTTTAAGCCTTTTGCATCTCAGAGCAGCCAAATAACTGTAAATAAGAGGCATAAGGCAAAAGCAGGAATGTGACACAAAACGAACAAAATGACGGCAGAGGCAACACAAATGAAAGACAGCTGAAATGTTGCTGTAATGAAAGACTTGAGCAACATAATAAATAATGGCAAGTTTCACATACCCACCATACCCTTCAACTCTTCTCCACTCTGGCACCCCCTTCCCCTTCTCACACATACAGCCCCCTAACCCTACCATCAATGGTTTTCCATTTCTGGCGAAACTAATCCTGCAAGTGGTAGGAGCCATGAGATGACAATTAGAAAATGTCTCCAAGAAGCGAAAAGAAAAAGGGGCAAAAACCCACAGAAAATAAGCTATGAAAATGAGATAAGCTCTGAAAGGCAGCAAAACAGAAAGAAACAATGACAGAAAGAACTTCACACAAAAATTCGTGAAAACAAAGTGAAGTGTGACGATGATTTTTATGGAAAATGGAAATTGAAATTGATGAACAACTTTTTGTGTCAACTGACAAAAGTTCTTGCAATATTCTCATTAAGCGGACAAAGCAAAAGTTAATAAGCAAAACAAATAATACAAAAACAAGAAAAAGAAACAAAAAAGTCACGCTTTATTAACAATTTCGAGTATTCATATAAATATATATATTTATCTAACTATATAAAATATTGCGTGCGGAAATGACTTGTCCAATTAAAATCTATATAAAGATAATGAACACAGGCTTGGAAATTACTTGAAATTTACTTAAGATTCAACTGTTTACTATATAAGATAAGATAGTTATTATATGTGCTGTTATGTTAAACTAAATGTAATTAAATAAAAAATGTATACTTGTTTGATTCAGTGAAAAATTTATCGAATTAAAACTTACTCCAATAATAATAATATTAATAATAAAATGCACTGAATAACTTTATCCACTTATGAAAAGCGTTTAAAGCCTAGACGAAAAAGAGTTAACAAATTTAACTGTTTCAGTTCGGTTTTTGTGTTAGTTGTCGTTATTTTGCGGCTTTTTGTTGTTTGATGAAATGGTTTTTTTTTTGGCCGTATTGCTCATCATCATACACACACAAAAAGCGTTTATTAAATTATTTTAAAAAGCATTGAAGCAAAAAAAAAAAAAAAAAAATGTGCAACATGAAAATCATTTTATAACCTGAAAAAAAAAAGCAAAAGAGGCAAACAAACATCGTAAAATAAAATGCATATGCAAAACAATATAGATACAATAGATTTTAAAGGATTCGGCCATTTTGATATCCTAGACTAGGCTGTAAATTGATAATAATTGCTTTAAAAATGTATGTATCTATTCCATTTATAATATTGGCTTTATAGGGTATGAAAACTTTGATACACAAACGTGTACATGGAGAAAAACCAATAGTTTCCCTCTCTCTTTCTATCCTGTCTCTCTCTCTCTCTCTTTCTATCTCTCTTTATATAGTTTGTTTTTGTTATAGAACGAAGCCCATGTATGTCCTTTAACGGAGGCCATAAGGCTCGTTTTAACTGTTGCCGCCTTTGCTAAATTAATTAATAGCATTGTCTGTCTTTGGCAATTTACCACCAGCAGCCGCCTCTCATTTTCTTAAGGTTTTTTTTTGCTCTGCTCTCGTCTTTGGAAACTATAAATTGAATTTTCTTATGGCGTTGGCAACAAAAAAAACAGAAAATAATCAAAAGGAAAACCAAAAATGAAGAAAAATTATTTCCTCGTCTGTCTTTTTTTTCTCTTTTTCCTTTCGGTTCTACTGAATTTAAACGGCAACTTGTAGAAGAGGCCAAGCGAAGCCATACAACTTTCCAGCCCGAAAATCCTTTTTTAATTAAATTTTCTGTATATTGTGCAGTTTTTAGGTTTGCGCGTATGTGTATATGCCTGTGCGTGTGTGTGTGTGTGTGTGTGTCTCCTTGGAGTTGAATGAGTTTCGTTGGGATAACCAAAAGACAAAGTTTCAACTGGCGACGTTCTGTTCTGCCTTGCTTTTCTAGCTTACTTTTTCTTTATTTTTTTTTTTTTGGTCTTGTTTTTGTTGTTGTTGAACGTTGTCAAGTTAATCCAATTACATATATGAGAATGTAGTTTGCACTTTGATTTTGAGACTCTTCAAATGTGGTTTGACTTTTTATACCCTTTAGCATGTAAAGGACAACAAAAAAAAAATACAAAAGAAAGGTTATAGAAAAGCCTTCGTAACGATTAAATATAATTAACCAAATTATCTGTGTTTGTTGAATCTAAAAGTCTGGTACTATATATGACAAATAGGATCTTAGGTCTATATATTTTCGGGAGAAGAAATGAAGGAAATTTCCATTCTCCAAAACCTAAATTTTTTCTCCTAAAATTTTGATATCCAAGACAAGATTTTCCCCCTACTGACAATTTCAGTTTTGTTTTTGTTTTCAAATCAAATCTCATTTAATTTTTGATTCCAAAATGTTTTATCAATTTACAAATGAAAGCGAAATGGCAGTTCTAACTAAAATTTTAATTTCAATAGTTTATTATTTTAAAATACAATAATTAAATAAAAAGTACTATCAACTAGGCCACTGACTTAGTATAATAAATAGTATTTTATTTCATTTAGCAAATTGGATTTCTCTAACTGATTTATTAGTGTTTTGATGTTTTGACTAGTAAATAGTGGGATTCTATAATAGGCTGATGAATGAGTTAAGTTGAGGCGAATTTTAAGGCTGCTGTGTTTGGCAGTTGACTAAATTGGCTAAAAGCTGAATTTGTTTTGTACTAAGGTTGCTAAGATAGTCAATTCTTTGATTTGATAGCAATTAAAATATTAAAGATGACCTGCCTGCTTTCTTGATAAAAGCCGTCAGCGAGTTTATTCAGGTAACCAAAGCAGCTTATTTATTTTTTGGGTTTGAATCCAGTAATGGCTTTTTTCATCATGTGCTTAAATTTGTATTCAAGAGCGTGTTGAATAGCTTTAAGAGCTACAGAGAAGTGTTAGTGTTGTTTGCGAAGAAAATTGATCCTTGATCCATTATAGCCAAAAATGTTGAAAATTTTTGATTTTGAGCCGTCATTTCCAGTTTTTTAAGTTTTCTGCCTTTTCTGCTGGTAGCTGACAGCTGGGACAGAGTGCAGGGTTGTGTTGATAGAGATGAAGCTAAATCTCATCATGGAGATGATGGGTTCACTTTATTCCATCTATAATGTGTTTCTATTAATGACTTCCACCAGGCAAATAAAAGGTTAGATATTTATCAACAAATTTATTTCAATAGAGGGACAAATTGTTTTGATTTCTATTGCATACCAAAAAGTTGTAGTGTATTTAGTATTCAGTGCTTCAAAAAATGCATACAAGTTGAAGGCCTTCTAAGCAAAAACTAGCTACATATGTACATTGTTGGTTGGCCAGAGCAAAAAAAAAAAAAAAAAGTATATAAAAAACAAGGCAACTAGTAATGGATGTTGCTATCCATCATTACCTATCCATCATTTAAGTACTATAAGAAATAAAAAAAAAACGCAAGCCAAAAATATTCTAGAACTTTGATTAATAAATAGCTTACATAAAGCAACACGAAAATGGCAAAAAAAAAAGAAAGAAGATCGAAAAGGGAGTAGAAAACTTTTTTTTTGAAAGAGTAGTGGAAATTGTTTATCTAATATTAATTTACATAGAACTATATAAAAAAAATATTTAAATATATTACAATATCAACAAAAGCTCCCCTTTTTAGGTTGTAATTTCGACTGCTTCCCTGGCAAATTTATTTTATTACTGATTTGTTACTAAAAGTAACTGTTGCTTTGTGTTTTGTTTTTTTTTTTCTGCCAGAAACAAAAAAAAAACCAAAGGAAAGAAAACAACACGAAATAACAGAATATATGTATGAGTAACAACAATAACAATAAAACAAAGAAAAAAACCTCTGGCTAATCTGTTTATTACATATGCGGGACCCACTTTCTGATTTGATTTCTCACTCACACTTGAGAGAGTTTTAAACACACAACAAACAGACAGAGCAGATAGAATACCCAAACTGACTGACTCTTTCTCTTGGCGCCTTATCAGTGGGGACTGGACTTTGGTGGTGGTGTTGGTGTTGGTGTATACTGTAGTCGTATACAGTGTACCCTTCCATCGAACGTACACATCATTCAGATAAGCCTTTAGATGGCCTTGCTGCCTTGATATACCATGTTGATGCCATTAGAGCATCAAAGTGTTCTCCATAGCCGATCATCAGTTAATCTTATCTCTATTGGATGCTGTTTCGGGTTAAGCACACAGCACACGTATCTCTTTACTATATACTATATATTTATATATATGTATATACATACACACATATATCTGGCCCGTTTCGCCACATTTATAAGCATGACGAGCATTTTTATGACATGAAACGTTTCAAAAATATATATACATATATATAAAAAAGAAGATCCGCTGTGTAATTTAATGTCATGTAGCTGCTGTCCACTGCATACTATTCTGACTCTCGCTCCCTATCTTTCTCTTTCTCTTTGCCTCTGCTACGTCTCTCTATTGCTCTGTGTTGTGTTCTCCCTCACTTTATTTCACTTCTTTTTTGTTGTTTTTTTTTTTTTTTGACATTTTCTGTGTGTGTGTGTGTGGGTTTTCTTTTTGTTGTTGTTTTTAGTAACGTTTTTGCAGTCGAAACAGTGTGACACTTTGCGTCCGGTTGCTTACCCACGAAACGGAAGTAAAATTAATTACAAAATATTTTCTTCTCATAATTTCATTTTGTTCCATCATTTCATAAATATATATATTTTTTTTGCAGGCGACGACGACGACGACGGTGTCGGGAACAGGGTCCACTACAATAATAGGAGCAGCAACAACAACACCAGAAGCAGCAGCAGCAGCCGCAACAACAGCAACAACAAAAGCAACAACAACAGCTGGCAATACAGGGCCACAGACATCAGGTTCAGTGATTCCAGATTCAAATTCTTTGCCATCTGTGGCAGAAATTGAACAACTACAACAGGCATTAATCCAGAAACAAACTCAATTATATGCCCTTGAGACAGCCTGTCTAAGGGAAACCGAACGACAAGTGGAATTGGAGGATAGTGTTATTGCCTGGCAGGATAAGTACGATCGATTGTACGAATCGCATAAACGTGTCCAGAAGGTCAATCAAAGTCTTGAGGATAAAATGTTAAAACTTGTCGATCGCAATACTAGCGAAAGGGCGCAACTAACTAGCGATGTGGCAACGCTGAGTGTTCGTTTGGCCCAGGCCAATTTCAATATAGCCAAGTTGCAAAGGGAAATTGTAAGTATAATGCAAAGTAAATACTCTTTTTAAAGCCAACATTTTTAATGAAATGAATATTCATTTTCGTGATAAATTGTGGAAAGAAGCCTAAAGATAGTAACAAACATGATAACAAAGAAGATGTAATTTAAGCCCACACCTATTAATCTGGCTATGAGTGTGGGTATTACTTCTAGGTTTTTGTAACGTTGATAAACCTTAAACAGAAGCTAAAAGTTAGTATATTCGATGTAAAATCTTGCGACAAACTAACACAAAAGTGCAAACTGTTTCAATCTAAAGCTGTATTTACAGTGGTAGTCAAGAATTTAAGACCATCAAGTGTTCTTATAATTAAATTCTTATTTACTTGCTCGACTTTTCTAGTCAGTTTTTGCTAACTGTATTAAGTTAATGAACCGTTAATGTGATCATCTCAACGTTTGATTTAACATTTAAGTTTTTTAAACAAAACCATTCATTAAATTGGTCTTTAAGAATTTACCCAAAAATTCATGTCTAAAGAAACTCAAAAAAACTGTAAGGATATTCAATTTGTTTCCATTTTACTTTTGGTGCGAATTAAAATAATGATATTCACCAATTTTGCCACGTTCGGTTTGGAGGCGTAAATTCAATTTCCTTCACCAAAATCAGATGGAAAATAAATAGCCTTCGAAGCTCTCCAAACGATGGTAACGAGGTATTTTTTGGTACATCCAAGCATAAAATTCTTGTGAGTTTAAAAATAACTAAATAAAGACAACTTATGGGTAGTATACATAACACATTGATGAGCTTTATAAACTTTAAAAACTCTCTTATCACGACAATTCGCCTGAGACTAGTTTTTTAAGTAAACTTTGGCTATCTATGAGTTAAATATGAGTGTTTTTAGTAGAGGAAAAGAAGACTGAAGAATACGTTTCACTTTCGCAGGGGCCAATTGAACGAATTGAGCATTGTATGTTCCGCTTAAAAAATAAATATGAGTATTTAAAATAAGTACTTAGAGTTCTTCAGTCTTTTCACTTTTAAATCATTTTCATAAACAAACTGGCTATAAATGTATGTACATGTATATATATATTCTTTAGGAATTACTTCTCTTTCGATGTGTATGTTATAATTTTATTTGTAAAATCCCCAAAAAATTTGAAGCGTTTTTAACAAAATCTGTAAATTCTTCTCTCCCATACCTCAAACTTATTGTTTTTATAGCTACAAAAAAGCAAATTTTTAAACGAAATATACCCTTATTTTAGCCCATTTACAAATGGATTGTAATCTCTATTTTATCTGAATAACTGCAAATAGGACTAAAGCAGAAAGTCTTCCATCTAGTTTACTCTGCCCTTCATTGTGGCATATACATAATTGAGGCAACCGCACAATGTGAATTCATTCGCAATTTCACACAACGAAAATCGATTTCCACTTAAAGTCTTATAGGAAATCCATGAAAATCTTTTTGCCGTCTGGCTGACACTTACACCACCCATCGACTTTGGTTCTATCAGCCTGTCGAAGCTCGCATCGTAGTACATTTAGTACATATGTAGTCCTTGCCAGCTTAGAGTGGATTTCCAATCTAGTCAAACTGCAATTTTCAGACATAACAAATTTTCCAAGTTTTTACTTTACTTTTCCTTTTCTTCCCTTTTTTTTCGCTTTTTTGGTATTTGTTGTGTACAATTAAATCCGCAACGTTGTCAACTTGGCTAAACCAAAAAACTGAAATACACCAGAGTATTTGGTATTTGACCATTTACAGTTTCATTACCTTCTCCCCGACAATCCATTCCTCTCTCGTCTTATTTTACTGTCATTCTAACTAGTTAATTGGCCGCCAACTTTTGCGTGGTGTTTTTTGTTTTTTTTTTTTTTTTTTTTGGATGGGAGGTAATTTTAAGCTGTTGGAAAGCCCCTTAACGCGGTGGCAAAAACTCTCTCTCTAAACAAATGCAAGGCGCCGAAGCGTTAAAAACTCGTCGTTGGCTAAAAATGTGAAAACTAGAAACGAAAAAGAAAAACTACAAACTTTTCCAATTCACTTTGTTTTTGCCAGCTATGCGTCGAAGAAGGCAAATACATATCTACTCAAAAGTTTTCAATTAACGCAAAACAGCAAAAATGCCTTTGGCCCAAAATGCACTTGAGCTTGGCATTGAGTGGCGAAGGATGGTTAAGAGCGAGGAGCTCAAGTGGCTGAATGGGGCTAATGGTAAAGGGGGGGAGGGGGGAAGCCTTTTAACGTAGGTGTCCTGTGGCTGTTGTCCTAGGTGTTTGCGCAAAGCGATAGCCCATGTTGTGAACAATTAGTGGGCCAAATGGCCAAAGAGAATGCAAAGAAAGAAGGCAAACGAACAGTTTCTGCTTAAGGGGCTGAAGGAGAGGAACAAGAAGGTGTTTAAGTCGCTGATAGAGAGTGGTTGGATGTAGGGGGCAGTCAGCCAGCTAGCTGTTGCAAGTTGGTCACCAAACGGTTTGCCCAGCGAGAGAGAGAGAGAGAGAGAGAGAGATAGAAGGAAGAGCAAAGAAGTCGTACCAGTCGGACCTATGCAGCAATGGCGGCGGCAGCTGCAACTGTTTTATTAACTTGTTTTTTTCCCTCCCCCTTCTATGTCCTTTTTTTTGTTTTTCCTTTTTTGTTGTTTTTTTTTTGCTGTACTGCTTCTGCTTGCTTTGCTGTCGAGTGTTTGCGCAAATTAATACTTAAAAAGCATTTCCACCTTTTAAAAAGTTGTGCAGTTTCTGTTTCATCCGTTGCTTTGCTTTCCCTTCTTTACTTTTGCTTTGTCTTTTTTTTTTCTGCTCTTCTTCTTCTGCTTGTTGTTGTCGAGGAGGAGCCCTTTTAAGTATGCAATGCTTTTTAAGCGGTTTATGTTACCCAATTTTTTCGATTCTTTGTTGAAAGTGTATAGAATTGGAATCACCAAAAAATATTGAGTTCAATCGAATCTTGTGCTTAATGCACATTATATTTATATATTATAATTTTTAACAGTACTCCGTTTTTATAGCATTAATATTAAATAGTTTAACGCTTTAAGTCTTTATAAGTTTGTTTATGTTTTCGGGAAATACTAAATTGAAATGAATATTTTGATAAATGTTTATAATTAAAACGGTTAAGATTTGATTTTCTATAAAGTATTAAGACTTTGAACTTGCTAAATTTACTTAAATTGTAGTTGAAATTTTTAGGTAAATTCCTTTGCATTATCAAAAGGGTTAAAATCTATAAAGCTGCTCTATATAAAAGATGAAAGGTGAAGTTAAGGTGAAATGATTTATTTCACATTTCGTCTGGTCACAGTTATTATTATTTATACATTTCTTTTTAATAAGCTTTTAAAAATTGAATTTGCTATTGGTAACTATTTTTTCATTGCCAATTTATATTCAAATTGTTGAAAGTTAGTGCATTATGGGATTCATTATATTCACTAAATGTCATGTATTTGTTAACCTTTTGTTGTCTGCTGACTGTTGGAATATAACGAAACTGGAAGAAAGACAGATAGATGGGGGGAGAGAGAGAGAGATAAAGAAAGATAGAGATAGATGGAACAAACACAATGTCAATAACCTTTTGTCGTTTTTCGTTGACTTCGTAGTACCCAGCCCCATCCATCTCTGTGGCACTCCTCACATTTACCTCTCCAGCTCATCCGCCTTTCCAATTGTGGCAGATAAAAAATCAGCACTTGGTCATGGACTGTCGCTGCGTCACGTGCCGAGGTCGGATCTTCTATAGCCAGTTACCTTCTGGCTACGGACAAACCGCCAATGTCTCCTTCCCCCATTCATTTGTCCTTCTTCCGCACCCTGGAGCACTCTTCTGCACTCCTCTCCTGCTTCACCTCATCACCGTGGCTCCATCACTACCTTTTTGGCATGCCTTGGCCATGGTTCGTTAATCTGCCAGTGGCTTTTTGCATGATAGCTTGGCATTTCCGTTGCAAAACACTTAGTCGCATGCCCTCTACCTTCCCTTTCGCCCACTTGCTATGCTAACCATTGTAGTTCCCCCCCTCCTCTCTCTCTCTCTCTCTGCCTCCATCTCTCAATCAACCAAGCGCCAACCCTCCACCTACCTCTTGGACCGGCCTGGCCTGGTCTGGTCTGGTCTGGTCTGGTCTGTTGTCCTGTAATCCTCCAGCTACGTTGTTGTTGTCTGTTATTATTGTTTACTGCTCTTATACAACAGAACACAAGCGGAAGGAAGAGAAGAAGGAGGTGCAGAAGGAGCAGGAGTACAGATACACGGCGATGAGCTGTAGTAGAAGATGATGTAGAAGCATGAGGAGGAGGAGGAAGGTGAGCAGCAGTTGGTATGGTTTGGAGAATAAAATGCATATTATGCCGCATCCGTTTATGTTTTCATTGCATTTTCTTTCTCATTCTGGGCATGATTCGAATGTTTTAAATCGCCTTCCAGGCACAGGTTCCACCCCTTTATTTCTACCCAGGTTATTTTTTTCCAGTTTCTTTTTTTTTAATTCCCACTTGCATTAAATGCCGAGTAACTGTAAATATGCTGAGAGTCCTGGCACACACCTCACTTCCAAGCCCAACTCATCTTTTTCTCTTTCTATCTCTCTCTGTCTCCGTTTCTGCCTGCTGCCTTCAAGGGAGTGCAATTGGAGCAGATAAAATGCAAGCGGCAGGTCTCGCAGTTCACGTGGCAAGCAATGGACGATTCCCAATTCCCATTACATACTACGTTGTTGTTATTGCTCTACCATTTTGTAATGACGCGTTTGTGGTTTCGCCTTCAGTGTCCTGGCACTACTCCTGCCTGATGTCCTTCTGTTGCCAGCAAATGTGTGTGTAATTAATGTTTTGTACCTGCCGTGCACTGAGCCAAAACATCACATAGAAATTGCCTTATTCCTAAGCCTTAATGGAAAATGATAGTCAGAAAGACAAAAATGATTTTTTGATCGAGGATTTTTTGTTTTTTTTTTCAATTAGCGAACTAGAAATCGAAATCGTCAATTGCTTCGTAACATCTCATTGACCAACTCTAGGGCTTAGTGTAAACCAAATGCAATTGATACTGTCAATCGTTTAATAACTATTAAATAACCTATAGTAATTAGTAATATGATCTACGATCTGATAGCGGTTGTTTGTATTTTATGTTATCTAAAGCTAAATTATTTTGGTTTCTGTTTTTCATGCTCTTTCGTCTTTTAAATTTGCAAAGCTATCTTTCACTTAACTAAATCGAAATCATATGGAAACTGAAAATTTCCTGTTATTCGGTATCAAAATTGCCTTACAATTCAAGTCCAGAAAGTTCAATCCTTTCAAATTTCCAATTCAAGTGCAGTTTATTCAGAAAATTGTTGTTTTTTTCATTGTAAAAATTTGTTATTTAATTTAAACTATCAGCAAATTCGTCTCACTGTATATATGTGTGTATTCTTTATGCTCTATTTTGTTGATGTTGTTTATTTTTTTTCTATTCTCTGCTCGTTTACTATTTGGATTCCCCTGTTTTCATATCAACAAACGTCTTGTGCAACATGGCGTATAAGTGATTGCATTGTAGACCCATCTTCTTCATCTACATACATCTGTAGCATCATCATTTCCTCCCTGTGCTCACCTTTATCATCGTTGTCTATGTCTTTTATTCCCGTTCTGTATGTTGGTAAGCTGATGATATATAAAACCCTCCAAAGACCAGAAGACAACATCTGTGTAGTAGCTATTGTCTGTGTGCGTGTGCTTAATTCCTTAAAAGTTATTTACATATTTGCCTAATGTGGCTTGCCACTAAGCACAGCACAGCACAGCACCACCAACAGCCAGCAACGAACAACCGCCACCACCACCACCACCACTGCTTTTACCACCATTACCGCAGCCTATCACCGCACCACCAGCGTCGTCGAGGCAAGTTAAGGCCAAAGCCCGAAGCTTAGGTAGCAGCCAGCATCAACAAATGGGCCTAGGCTATTTGGGATTTTTGGAATGAAATTGCTTTTTGGCTTCTGTTGCGTTTCTGTTGCCGTTTTTGGTTTTCTATGTGTGTAAGTGTGTGTGTGTGTGTGTGTGTGTGTGTGTGTATGTATATGTATTTTCAAGCGAACAAAATAATAATGTTGGAATTTATGCAATCAATTTGAAAATTATTCAATTATGAAATGTTTTAAACGGATTTGAAACACAGATAATGTTGCTTGCCATTTGCACTTGAATTGTCGATGAAGCCCAAGTAATATGTAATATTTAAATAGGTCACCCAAAAGGATATCCAATAAGCCAAACTGAAAACTAAATTGTGAAAATAGAAAATGAAAATTTTCCTAATTTATAAAGCCATTTAAAGTGTTTAACAGAATAAATAGCAAGATCACTTTAAGTGTTTAGCAAAATAAAATTTCATTGAAGAATAGTCAAAAAATTTACTTGAATTTAAATTTACTGTTTATTTTTATGGACGTTTTGCAAAATACATGCTTGTATATGTATACTAAGTATGTACATATGTATATACATATATTTGTATACATATCTACTTTTATAATTCACATTTCACACTTGGCTAACGCAAATAAAAATAAATAATTCGAAAATCCCTGTATTCACTCAGACAGGCATTTCTTAAATCCCACTTCGGCCTCCATAACACCCATAACTATAACGATATCTTTCTCATACTGTCTATCGCGCACTCCCTCTCTCTCTCTGTCTCATTCTTTCCGAAGCGAACAAAAAATCGAAATCCCCCAAAGTAAACAACCTGACCATTCACATTTTTTCACTGTTTTCCTACTCCCCCCATCATGATACATACATTTGACTCTGTTTTTTCGCCTCGCATTTCGTTTTCGCATTCGTTTTTCTTTTTAATTTCCCTGCACAAACAATGAAAATTGTTCCGGTTGCATGTCAAATGAACCAAAACAGCAACAACAATAACAAGTAACACTGCCGGAAAATATGCAGCCAAAATGCACGTAGATTGCCTGAGAATCAGGCAAAAAAAAATCTGTTTCATATTACAGCAATAACATTGCAGCAAAATCAGATCTGAATTCAGCCGATGGCCAGCAGTCAGCCATGCATGTTTCTACATATATCCTACTCCAATTCCAACACCATTCTCCCACTCCTCTTAGTTCCTCCTTTCTCCTGGTTGTTTTTTTCGGGTTCTTTGGCTCTTTCAGCAACTAATAAATGAAAATACAAAAGCAACAGAAAAGTGCCAAAGTTTCTATACTCTTTACGAAATGCAAATGTTCAAGGCTACATATTAATGGAGTATAGTAGACTGATACATAAAAATTATTATAATTATCTATCGATAACATTGTAAAAGTATCGATTTCTAGACATCAAACATTCTCAATCGAACTAACATCAATAGAAATGTCGATTTTCTGCGATAACTTTTTGTTTTTCTTTTCTACTGCAGACTATATAAATGGTGAATTTCAAAAATATTAAAAAATTTTATATGAAATCGATATGACATTTCGAATAATAATATTGGACATATATCACTATATTAATTCAGTTAAACATAGTAATATTTTAAGCAAAAACAAAAACCTCCCGTTAGGGTATATGTACATAAGATTGTGAGAATGCTGAAAATCCCGAAAACGTTTGTCAGAAAACCAAACCTGTGAAACAAAGCAACAAAAAATGAAATAAGTAAGTCGTCTCGCCGACTTCGGTATACCATGCATCAAAAAAAAAAATATTTGAAATTTCGAAGACCAAATGTCTATTAAGTTATATTTACATGCCTCATAACCATCATACTCCAGTAGGCTTCTTTTAATCAATCTTCCTTCTTTAATAAATCGTAGAGTAATGCTTGGTGCTATCTGGAACTTTTAATAGGTGAAATAGACTCTCCTGAGCTATTGAACCAGTTAAACCTATCTGTACCCCGTAGACCTACTAGAAATTTTATTCCTCTATCCTTAAAACACTATAGTTGTAAATATTCTTTGCATGAACCTTTTCGAGTCCTATGTTCTGATTACAATCTTCTGTATCCCGTAATGAGATCAGAAGCCTCTCTGTCTCTTGTGAATACCTCTATTTTAGCACACTTAGCTCGTAATTAGCTGTGGTTAATCATATTTTTAATTGTTTGTCCGTTGGGCCACTTGAACGTACTTCGCATTGCACGCGTCAACGTCCAGACAATATATGTATATGTTATTTCGCTCACTCTTACAAACAGAAGTAGTAAAATACGTTTATACTTTTATTTAGAATATTTTACTACAATTTGGTAGGTCGGTGGAAATTAACAAGGCTAATTAGAGTGATTTGATTTGATTGATTTGATTTTAGTAGTCAAGAACCGGAGTTAATAGGTTTTTTTTTCTAAATTATGGGGGCCGAAGTGGCAAAACTTTTAAACGAACAAAATCTGCCTACGTACTAAGCCAGTATTTATTACAAATTTGATGAATCTAGCCTATAATACTTTAAGAAAAACAAACAAACTTGTGGAGGCAGAAAGGGGCGTAGCAAAATAACCGTAGATATATATATAGTTTCCGAGATCTGGGTGTTCATACAGTCGGACTAAACTGACTTGGCTGTTGATACTGATCAAGAATATATATACTTTATAAAGTCGAAAAAGCTTCATTCTACCTGTTACTTACATTTTGGAGACTTTAATATACCATTTCACCCTATGGGTGCATGGTATAAAAATTTGCCACCCATCCCAGTTGAAGAGAGGCAAACGGAAAAAAAAGAAAAATTCGGAAGCCGCCCAACTAAATAAAACCAAGGCAACCGTGACGTACATTCGACCAAACTTCTGGTCTATAAATGTCTACCTATACGCATACATTTACACATGGCAAACACAAACAGACACACACACACACACAAATACACATATAAGCAGCCATTGTTTCAGTTGGCTCCATTTTGTTTTTTTTGGTATTTTTTTTTTCATTTTTATTTGATAAATTTTAGCAAACGGATTTCATGGCTTGAATTTGTTGATGTTGAACAGAAATTTGAGAAATGTTTACAATTGTTTTGATATTTCCCATTTTTCATATAAGAATGCAAAATTAGAAAAGAAGTTTGATAGAAACTTGATTGGATGCAATAAAACTAGGATTCGAAAAATTAATATTTACTACACAATAAAATCATATTAAATATATGCTTGTCCATTTATATGCTGTGTGCTTAAAGGTATAAGAAGGTTAGGTCTTATCAGGAAAATCAGAAAAAGAAAATGTAGTCAAATTAAAAACAAAGTGAAAAATTACAATAGAGCGAGAAAACAAATTTGTATGATGTTAAATTAATGACAGCGGAAAGTTAAGTAAAACTCGAAGTCAGGCTTAAGTTAACTTAGGTTTTGTAATAGAAAAGCAAACAATATGAAATCGATGTGGAGATGGAAAATAATAAATGAAAAGTGATGTGCGGCGTTACTGGGAAAAACATTTGTTTTTCTATTTTTTGTGTACCCTATTTCAATATGTTTTTTTTCATCCTCTTAGACTGACATCCTCTACCTTTCTCTCTTCTCCTTTGTCGCTCTCTCTCTCGTTCTCTGTTTTCTATTTCCCGTGTGCTTCTTTTGGCGCTTTGTGTTTGTTTCTGCCACTCATGTTGCTGTGCCTATTTAAGTGGCAGACTGTTGCTTGGGTTTTTTTTCTTGGCCCCTTTTGTTTGGCATTTGGGCAGTCGAGGCCCAAATGTCGGCATTTCATTTGCGCCTCGTTCTAACAAATCGATATTTTAAGCATTTTAATGTCTGCGTCAAGCGCAAAATGTTGGCGCCAACGCCAAGTTTTTCCCTCCATTTACCTCCTTTGAGGCCAGGGTTGAGTTATCCCCTGTCCCCCGTATTTTGTGTCCCGTGACCGTATCCTCGTGTCCCGTGTGCCGTGTCCCGTGTCCCGAGTCCGTATCCCATGTCCGCGTTCATGTTCATGATTGTGTGGCGCCGCCGTCGTCGACCGTTGTTGGCCGTTGCCATCTAATGCCATTCCTGTTCAGTTCTGGTTTCGTAATTGAGCTTCAACCCTAATGTTGAAAGCATGTGCAACTCATATTTTTATGCAATTAGCCTTAATTTACTAAATCAATCATGATAAAAACGAAAAACGATAGAATGAAAATGTGAAAAAATAACAAGAGCCGTAGTCGACGTCGCTCTCTCCCTCTCTTTCTGAATTGCCTGTAATAGATGCCTTGACTTAACCTGTACGTTTATTTTTTATTTTTATTTTTAGTAAAGCGATTTTTCCCATTAAAACTGTGGTTTATATTTAGCCGGAACTCGAGTAGGGAGATAGGCGAAAAAAAAAAAAAATACAGAACGGCACACACAAGTCCATCTAGAAATGTATGTGTGTGTGTGAGAGTTTTAGTTTTAAGAGCATTTAAGCTGAAGTGGGTTGATTTTGTATAAAGAGTGTTCATAAACGAGAGGATAAAATGTGCATGTATGTATGTATGGAGTGGTGGTGGTTATCCAGGTGAAGGCGGTGGTGCTTGTGGCTTGCGATTTGCATGCCAAAAACAGAGCAAATTGAAGAGCTAGATAAATTAATGGGCAGGTAAAGAGGAAATGCTGAAGCATACTTTATCTAAATGTTGCCAATTTTTAAAGGATTTTGTTTTTTTTTTTCCCTCTATCCCTCTTCTAGCATAATAGGAATGGGATAATTGGGATTGGCTAAGGATACCAAAGTATTTGGATATTTTTGGGGCTAGAAATTTGATGTGCTTTATTTTGTATTAAAATTCATTATAAACCAAAATAAAATGAGAAATGAAAGTGGGTACCTATTAAGTTGAGTATTTATTAAGCTTTAGTAGTAGGATTTTTTGTTTGTTGTAGTTGTTCTTCTTTTTATAGAATTTTATATGCATATTCATAATTAAATTAATATTTTAGAGACCTGCTTGGTCTTAGTTAGGGAAGTTTTAGATCTGTTTCATTATTGATAATCCGATTACTTCTTTTTTAGTTAAGACTTATTTTGTTTTTTTTTTTTTGAGATCAATACGTCTATTAATCAATCAATGTGTCTTTTCTATCAAAGACATAATATTTATAAATATTTTTAAATATTATTTTAAGTTTATTTTGAAGAAAGAAAAAACTGCTTTAATTTTTAATTAATCGAATAGGTCTTTAAAATTTGTTCTTATGATAAACAAAAACTTTTCTATAGATCTAACTGCTCTGCTAATGAAAAGTAGTTTTTGCGTTAGAAGAAGAAACCGAAAATGTTGTTTCAAAAAAAAATATATATTAATATTGCAACTTTCTGCCACTTTGGCCACTTTTCCATTTGTCAAGCTCAATGCGTGTTATATTTGCCATGTAACAACTTTGAACGTGGCTCGTAAGGGGGTTTTAGGGGTTTTTTCCTTCCCTTCTTTCTATATATAAAGGGATAGATAGTTATGTACATACATACATACATATATGTATGTGTATATATATATGTTTTTATTCCTTCTTGCAGTTGATGTATGCATATTGAATTGCCCTTAGCATGACAGAGAAGAGAGTGAGCAACATTCTGGCAACAAAATGGGAAAAGAAAATTCTTTGCTCCATCCTTGTAGATGGATGGTGAATGGTGATGGCACGCAAATCAGCAATATATCATTGTGTCTACTTCTGGCTAGAAGGTAGAACAAAAACCAAAAAGAAAAAAAACAAGAGAAAGAGCAACAAAAAAAAAAACTAAGGATGAGCCTCACTTAAGTGGCATGCAAAAATTCAACGTCAGTCTCTTTTACTCTCGATATCTCTTCTAGTCACTTTTCAGTCAAATTGCTGCAGTTTGAGTTTTTGCTCTTTCTTGACTGCTTGACTTTATCTTAGCTATTCTTTCTCCTTGTTGTTATTGTTTTTATCACTTTTGTTTGTCTTTTAGTTCTTGATTAGTTTCCTTTTACTGGCCATTGTGTGTGTTATTTATTATGTAAAACAGTACATGGCCAGTATGGCCATCATTTACAAAAATCAATCCTGAGAGATGTCCTTAAGACTTAAGAGTGAGTGAGTCAGTGAGTGAACGAGTGAATGAGCCTCACAAATGTTACTCTAGTGAGTGTTAATATCACAGAGGCAGAGATTAGAGTAATTGGAATATAAATTAGCATCCTTTGAGTACTTCAAAATGCAAGATCTAGTCTGCATTACGATTTAATAATTCATTGAGAATTGGAGATATTTGAAGCAAAAGTTATTACAATCTGATTAGATGAAAAGTGATTTATTCAGAAAGAAGAATGTAAAACTCCAAAAGGGGAAGGTAAATCCTATTTCAAACAAAAGTTGACACTTGGGTTTTCTATAACTGGCTTTGAGCAAATTAAAAAACGGCCAACCTAATGGTCCGTACGAAATTCATTTGGATACCATTTGCTCACTCACTCACATATGGATCTGTGTATTTGCCATTGTTTTCTCCTTTTTTTATGGTCCTGCCAAGCAGAAACTTCAAAATGAAAATTGCATAACTTCAGGTTGAATATTATCGTTTGCACTATGCACCAACTAACCATTTTCTTCACATTCGCCACATGTGTATTGTGGTGGAGGGAGGGGGAGGGGTACGGACATGTGGGGGAGTGAAAACTTGACGAGGACATGGGGCGTATGAAGCACACACACACACACATTTGACGCTTTAGCGTTTTTTGAACTCAACTCAACTCGACTCGACGGTCGTATTAAAGTTTTATGCAATGCGATGCGATGCGTTGTTAGCTCCACGTGCATATGACTATATACAAATATATATGTTTGTATGTATGTACCTACATATATTTGTATGAATGTAACTAAATAGTTTTTGTATCTATGGAAGTTTTGCATTTTGTTTGGTTTACAGATTTCTCGCAACTAAAAATTGTTCGTTTCGTTACGATTTCGTTGTAAAATTTGATGTTTTACCATCCATGTGGTTGACCATGCATGTCTGTATGTGTTACAGAGTGCATGTGTGCGTTCTTCTGACTGTGTGTATGTGTGTGTGTGTGTGTGTGTGGGCTGTGTGGGAATGTAAATGTATACTATAACAAATTTCGTTGCCTGCTTTCAGACTTGCCTATCGCCCATAGTTTGCACGGTTTCTGGTCTGTTTGTTTTTTAATGATTATTTTATGATCAATTAAAAAGGTGTTTCTAGGATTTACCTGACGAAAATTTACTAGCAGTTTAGCAACAGATTTTAATTAATATAATAACTTGACAGGCACTTTTTTGTTTTTTTTTTTTTTTGTACTACTAAAAAACCCTAATAGAATTTTAATGCCCTTAAAGAGTGTGGCTCTAATAAAAACCTCATTCAGCAAACGAATATAAAATATGTATACATTCCAATTATACCTGCAGGACACCTCAATGCGTAGGTTGATCGATTTTCTTTGCAAAATAGTTGGTCAAGTAAATGCAAACACTTCAAGAACTGCGGAGGAATGATTGCATTAGTTCTTTTTCTAGAGGACAGGGCAAGGCAATTGCATTTCATTTCCGTGGTTAGAGACAAATCACAAAAATATTGATGAAATTTCATTTGACTACTTTTACGGAAATCATATTTTAAACAAATGCTCTAAGCCCAAGGTAAATATTTACTTAAGCTACTCGAGATTTCAGTGTTGAAAAGTGAAAAAATCGACTAAAGCTAGATTTCAGTGTTGGCAAACGCTATTTTTTTATATGGTGCGTTGTTTGACCGCCCTGGCAGTCAAATATTTTATTCTGAATTATAAAATTAAGGAATATTCGGCTGCTCCGGCAGCCGAATATTGTATTCTGAACTATATATGTTCTCTAAAATCAAGAAATATTGTAAACTCAACAATATTTTCGTTTGTTGAGAATAGCGCGAACAAAAGTTTTAAAAACTGTTTGGGAAAATTGTTGGAAAAGTGTTAAGGAATGTTAAATTCATGTGACATATGAAATATGTACTTGCTTGCAGTTCACATGCCGCAAATTTGATTTGATGTTCCATGGCATTGGCTATGTTTAAATGCATTTCCGGCAAATATCTCTGATGGTTAACTCTTGCTGCTTTGAGGCGGTAGTGGTCCAAGTATTTTACAGTTGAGAGCAGATCTCGGCAGCTGCTTGGAGTTTCGACAACTTCCTCTGAGCTTGAGCCTATACTGCGGGAAGAGAGAGTGGGAGTGGGGAATGAGGGGGGTGGGATTCTGATCCCTGCGATTACTATTCGCTAATTTAAGATGCTGGCAGATGTTTTTGGATTTGCCATAAAATCTTTTGTTTCTTTATACAGTTTATCACATTGTCTCTTTTTATTTTTACTTTATGAAATGCATAAGCTTCTTTATATATAAGTACCTATATATATATATATTTGAAGCATTTTATCGTTATATTTACACAGAGATACACAGTTTATCCCTTTTGTATTTTATATTTACAATCATTCAGAGGCCATGCAATGCTTTTCTTTTGCTCTCCTTGTCTCCCACTCTCTCTGTTTCTGTCTCTATCTCTGGCTCTGTGATGCTTTTGTTGTTCGGTTTTTGCACATTGCACGTGCGTGTTGTAAAACATTTTGAAACATTGAGAGTGCTTTGTTGCCATAAAACTTGGCATCGAGCAAAAAAGCAGCTTAACTTTGTTGTTTAGTGTAAAAGCTTTACAACTCGTTGCTGTTTGTTGCTATAGGTTCTTTTGCTTTACTTTTACTTTGTACACATTATCACCCATTGAGCAAAAAGTATAAAGGGGGTTGTCAGCTTTAGGGCGAGGGAAAAATGGGAAGAATGAAAAAAAGAAAACCTCGAAATGGAAACTTTCTTCGATCTTTTGCCACACAGCCGCCCAACAAAGTACATATATATATATGTATATACACATATATATATATAGTGAAAACAAATTCACAACAAATAGTTTGGCGAGCACTTTAAGCACTTTAGAAACACATTTGAAACACCTTTAGTTGGTCTTTTGGTAGCCTGCCTCCGTTACCTCCTTCTCTCGCACCGCCCTCCTTGTTACGACACTCCTTCTTACAGGGCAGCAGCTGTAGGCTTTTGCGGCTGGCTAAAGATTGCAAAGTTTTTCCCACCAACCAACCAAAAAAAGGGACAAGAAACGAAACGAGAAGAGAAGCCCGAAATGCTTTTCCTTGCCGTCGTTTGTTGTTTTTGGCAGCTGCGTTAGTTGTTGCTATTATTTCTCTCGTGCATGGCAGCTTTGTAAATAAATAAAAATGAAATAAATATTAAATAAATAGAGCGAAAAAAAAGGCGACAGCATCGCAAAAGTTAAGTTTCAACCAGAAGCTGCTTTTGGGTGCGTGGGTGAAGTAATATGCCAAAAATAAGACAGAAGGCAGTCAACTAAAAAGGAGTTATGTATCCAAAAGTTAAGCCTCTTTGCGGGTCCATGCGGAATTGGCTGCTGAAAGGGACTTCCAATTCCCCCAAATGACTAGACTTGTCGATCGAATTCTTTCGCTCTTTCTCTCTCTATCTCTTATAGATGAGGCTAGTTAGTTAACCCATTGTTAGCCCATAAAAACAATGTTCAAAACGATTGAATGCTGGCCTCTAACTAATAACCATGTTGCTTTTAATTATTATCTTATTCAACTTTACTTATAAGTATTAAGTTTCACTCTTTGAATAAAAAGATAAGGAGCCTTAAATTTTTCCTGCCAAGTTGATATTAAAAAGAATTATTTATTGCAAAATAGAATGCATATAGCTAAACAATCTGTAGCTATGTATATCTTGATTATATCTATAACTATGAATATAATTTGCGTAAATTATATTTATGAATAAAATACACGTTTTCCGACCCCATAAAGTATATATCTACATATATTTATTGTTCAACGTATGCGTTTTACTCAGCCATCTTAAGAGCTATTGGGATGAAACTTGATACTTTACCAGTGTAAAGTATATAAATTATCAGGATCGGAACACTATATCTTATGGTTATAGAAGAAAAATTGCTGAGGAAATTGGAGTATCCCTATGAAATTTACTAATTTGATAGTTTTTTTATATAAAACATCAGATCCCGAAATTTGAATCTGATCGGATAAATGGAACACAAGTTACAGTCAATATAAAGCGCTGCCGCTGCCTACTACGTCATTGCTTAAATCGTCAGAGCACACGCATACACACACAGACGCAACGCTACATAAACTAATGCATGTAAAAGAGTATGAGGAAGAAGAAGAACAAGAAATGGAAATGAAATTTCAAAAGTTCCGTGTCTTAATGAATTGAGTTACGGAAAAATAGTTTGCAGCATGTAAAAATATTATGGCCAAGGATTGCATTCGGCTCAGCAGAAGTTAGCTTCTTTGATATTTTGTTCATATTATTGAAAAATTGTTTCCTTTGTGCTTCATTTTTTTCCCATTTGTAAGAGCATAGCTTAAACATTTAAGTTAATTGTAATTGCTTTAGAGACAATTAAGCTTTCTTTGCCAAAACAAAAAAAAAACGTAAAAAGTATTTGGCTAAAACTAAAAGAGTTCAGTGAACTGACTAGCACAATGTTTGAGTCAATGCCAATTTTTGGTAAGACCATGACCACAATGCAACTGTAAATTGATTGGTTAAAAAGCAAACATTATTCTTAAGTTACTTGGTCGTTAGACACACACACACGCACACACACACACACACACACACGATTTAGTTGCGCTTAGTGCAAGTCTTAAAGGGCATATTATTAGCTAGCTGGAAATCTAAGTTATTGGCACTTGGTTGTAAAATTCAAACTGAACGAACTTTCTCACCAATTAATAATCCATTGTTAAACCATTTTCACAAAATTGGTTTTGGGTTTCAAATTTCCAGTTTTTTTTTTTAAAACGTTTTCAGTTTTGCAACATCATTGTCTAGATTCTAGGAATTTAAAGACTATTGCCAATCTTGTGTCTAAAACAATGAATAGTAGATTAAGATAAGCAATGTGTGTGTTTTGTGTATGAAATAAACCCAAATAGAATTGACTAATTGATATTGGCAGTCCACTCAACCACACCAACATACATACACACACACACACACACAAACACATACAAAGGACTAAGCCACCACCTTTGACTATTCATTATTTCAATCAATCTCTTACCTTTCTATTAGATTTATTACCCAACTCCAAATCATTTACATAAGTTACGAGAAATTCCAGAAACCTTTTGTATTGTCGGCCCTTCTCCCTCAAACCACCCACTCCTCCACACTAATTGCAACTGCTTAACGCTTTCCCTTGTATATGTGTGTGTGTTTGTGTCTGGATGTGTGGGTGTCGGTGTATGTTGGTTGGGTGGGTGTTTGTATGGTTGAGTATTTTTGTGGTTCCACACACCACAGAGACTTCTTCTCTACGGTTGAGCTTTTCTCATCTTCATTTTGGTTTTGTTTTTCGTTTCTTTCGTTTTATTGTTTTTTTTTTCTTTTCTTTTTTTGCTCATGCTACGCATTTTTGTTCTGACACGCAAAATAAATTTTTTCTTTTTAACTTTTGTGTGTTTCCTTTTATTGTTTTGCATCTCAACTTGGTTAAATGAAACGTATGTACCAATGTATATATATACATATATATGTACATATATATGGCATATGGATATACATACATATAGATTTCCTACATTTGTAATTACTGCTACGCTTTATTGTTGGGTCTGGCACTTTGTTATTGTAAATCATAATTTTTGCATTGCATTGTTTTTGACATTCGGCGCCAACTGGCTGCATGATTCATCGTCATTCTCATCGTCCTTGGTGTCCTTCTCCACGTCGTTGGCAATGCTATCATTGTTGTTGTTGTTGTTGGTTGTGATTCCTTTTTTAGGGTCCCTTCTTTTTGCACGTATCGCTTACGCAATGTGATGGGTCCGGGTGTATATGTATGTGTGTGTGTGTGTGTGCTGTGCGTGATGTCTGCTCTGCTTCCTTTTTGATTGAAGCGCATTTTTATGAAAATCTGTTTTTTATCGATCCGTCAATTTAATTTTTTTTTTTTTATTTATAGTCGTGATTTTTATACATTTCAAAGGATAATATATGTGATATAAAGTGAAATGCATATACACATACATACATACATACATGTACAACTATAATTACATATACGAATCTCCAGAATTGAATTTCTCGCGAACCACAAAGGAAAGAAATGCCTACAATTTTATTTTTTCCAATTTAAGAAGAAATCATTTAATTGATAAAATGAAGAGATATATTTGAAAAGTTTTGAAATCAAAGCATTGACTTTATTTTAATTATATTTTAAAAATATGTCTATTAATTAAACGCAACTAAATTAACAACTTACAATTAGTAGCAAATTCAATAATTTAATATCATGTGGTAAACAAAAACAAATTAAATAAATGAAACTGCAAACAATTTCATCATAATTAATAAAATTAATTAAGCAAAATAAAATAATCGGAAACCGTAGAATCCAATCTAACTTATTTGCCGAAAAAACTCTGTGACGTTTCAGTATACGACTTTAGTTGACATTTAAAAGGCAAAACTAAAGTCAATTTAAATAAAATAAATGTAAACGACAAATGCTTTTAATTAAGAGGCAAAAAAATACTATTGTGAAATAAAACATAATTAATTATTTTAATTTAATCATTAGGATATCGACAACAAATATTAAGAGTCTGAACTCTAAAATCACATACAATAGAAAATGGATTGCAAAAAAAACAGAAAGTGTGGCCTACATTTGAGCGCAATCATTTGAATTGAACAAAATTTAGTTGACAAATATGTCTAATGTTTCCTTTTCTCTTTTGCATTACTCAAGACATTTGTTTACAGAAACACGCATGCATACATATATGTATATGTATGTATATATATGTATATATCTTTTGTATTTATATAAATTTTGACTGGGTCCTGGGCCGTTTGATGACCTGATGTTAGCTCCGTTTTCTACCTTACGGCAAGACATCCTTGTCATGCAAATATATTGTCCTTTTTAATTAAAACACAAGCCTCAAATTAGTGCACATAATACACAGACACACTCATACACACACACATATGTACATATATATATAACATACAAGAAGCGAGAAAGAGTGAAAGAAAGTATGTTTGTCTTTTATCCATATAAATTTCTTGGTTTTTTTTTATGACTGACCTTAAACTTAAATTGGTTTTTGTATGTGTGTATTTGTGTCTCTCTGTTGTATGTGAGTGTATATGTATGGGAGGTAAATGAAGTCACTTAGCTGATGATACAATATTTAGATCTTCAGATTGAAAAGATTTTGATGATGACATTTTGTGTTTTGTTATTTTAACTTTACTTCTTTTTGTGTGTGTTGTCCTTTTGTTTTTGTTTAATGCCTTTTCTTTTTCTTCTTCTTGTGCTTCATCATCTTTTTGTGTATAAACTTTTCGACCCACATAAACAAGTTGCCCCTCTACACCGCAGCTACCACCGCCCCACCCCCCTTATTGCCACAAAGTTTACCCCATCTCGAGACTGTTTGATGTGTAATGTTTGCAAGTCGCTCATTAAAAATAATTACATCTGCTTTTTGCTAAGAAATGGGCAAAACGAAAAAAAAAAATTTTAAATAAAAAAAGTATATACATATGTATATAAATATATGTAAATGTAAATAAAGAAAAGGCAGCGCTGACTAAAAAACAGGTGAAGAAAATTCTATAAAAAAAGAAAAATAAATAAACAACGGAGAAAAAATTTGTAAATCCAAATTGAAATGAGAAGAACAACCCTCGGGGCATAAGGCTAACAAAACACACACACATACACACACACACACGCACACAAAATGGTAAAAATTTAAACAAATTTTTTTCAGGTAAATTTAGCTAACTTCATTGATTATCTTTTACTGAAATGACTTTGAACAAATTTCAACTGCAAAAACTTTTTCACCTCAAATATTAACACAACAAATAAATCAAAACTTTAGACGCACGCACACACACACACACACACAAAGAAGAGAGAGAGAGAGAGAGAGAGAGAGAGATAGATATCGAGAAAGATATAGGAAGAGAGAATGGGGAGAAACTAACATACATATTTTTTGGGGATGACTTTTGGTTTGGTTTTTGGGTAGCACTTTAGCACATGGTTCACTTTGAAATCGAAGCAAAACATAAAACACACAACTAAGTACACACAAACTCACTCACTTACAGACACACACACACACGCACACAGATACGTATGAATGCGTATATGTATATTTATGACCATTTTCATGATTGACCGACTTGTGCACACAATTTGAAATGTCTCAACATGGGATATGGATATATAGTAAACATGGGTGGGCCTTCATATAATAATGTATAGCCCATGTCTTTCTGTCATTTCAAGTATGTATACTTTGTCTCTGTCCTCTGTGTGTGTGTGAGTGTGTGATGAATAAATGATGCGACCAAGTCAAGTTCCAATGATTTGCTTTAGTTTTTGGATTTGCTTTTGTACTACAAACAAAATTGCGAGGACGACAAAAAAAAAATAAATAAATAAAAACTCTGGGCATAAAATATAAAATATAAAAAATATCTTATATCAAAAAACTCCTAAAAAAAAAACTTAACTAAATTGATTATATTAAAATATTGCTTTTATAATAATAAGCAATCTTTCAATTTAAGTTAAAATTTTCTTTAAAATCGATAAAAGGTTTTAATTTGAGAAGAATTTTTTTTAATTGTTGCAAAGAGTATTGCCAAGTTGCCATACAAAATAATATTATTTCCTTTTCAGGCTATGGCCTCCATTTGTTGGTTTTGTGTCGCTTGATAGTCCCTCCATTGCCATTGCCCATGTGTCGCATATTATTTGTGTGAAATAAAAATGTAAATTCTACATTTTCCACGCACAAGCGCACATTACCCCGTTCCATCATAAGATACTCCAGCCACTCTGTCACTCTGTTCGTCCCTACCGTCCGTCACTCCGTCATTCTGTCAGCTTGGCAATTCTCAATTCTGTGGGTTGACCACTTTTATTTGCTTTTGGCATTAGGCAATGTTTATCCCCTGCCAAAAAAAAAAAAATGGAAACAAAAAATGAAGTAAAAAGAAAGTCAGAAACAAAATGCTTTGACTTTAAGAAGGAGATGAAGGAGAAAGAGAGAGAGTGAGAAGAGAAAGAAACCACTTGGCAATGTTTACGCTTATGCTAATTTTAGTAGGCAACTTCATGTCCATTCAGAGTGTATGTATGTGTATGTATATGTTATGTGTTTGCATTGACTTCACCCCCAAACATGTGCAATACAATTTTTGTTCTTTTACTTGGACCCATAAGAGTCATTTCAAACTGTCGATTAAGGTAGACAAGGTGGACATTTAAAACCCTTTAGCTCCTTCTCCCAACTCCCACATTTTCAGCTTTAATACTCCTCCTCGTGCTCCGCCCATCCATCCTTCATCCATAAATCCTGAAATCAAATTGTACTAAAGTTAAATACTAATGGCTAAATGGTGGCTGGCATAGCTTTTCATATAGGGTGTCTTATTTTTGTCTCTGTTACTGGGTATCAATTTATACAAATAAAGTTAGAAGAATTTTAATTTCTAAATTAAAATGGAAAATCAAGGGAAGATTCTAAAAAGTCTTTTAAATTTCAATTTGTTATTTATCTGTCTAGTTTTTAAATTCTTGGATATGTATCAAACCGTGGGTTTAAGTCGTCTCGAGGTTATCTTATGTAGAAGGTCATTTCATGGGTTGGTTGTATAACTATTTTAAGAACCATCAAGTTGCATCATCAGCAAAAGTGCAATGGCCGTTGGCCAAATCTCAACCCTAAAACTAGTTGGGAATTACACTTAAATCTTTATATCGCTTTGAATTAACACTGACGAAGCTTAAAAAGCCGAGGAATTTCTGTATGTAAAACTAGTTACAGGCTGTCTCAAAACCTTCAAAATTTAAAGGACACCCTATATAGAAAAGAAAGTCATAGAGAGAAAGAGAGACAGAGAGAGGAAGACAGGCAGAGGCTATTGCCTACTCTATATATATGTATGTATATGTATGTATGTATGTCCCCCTAAAGCATAGTCAGCAACCTTTTGCATTAAATGTCCTGACATGAATGACATGCAGATTCACTTTACTCAACTCTGTGTCTGTTTCTGACGCCTCTCTCCCCCGCTCCTCTTAACTGTAGTTGTATCTTGTATCTAGCCTGCTTGCTGCATTTACCAAGCTTTTGAGCAACTAATTAGATTTCGTTAGTTCTTCTGGTATTCTCCCTCCGTCTTTTTAACTTAATTTACTATGCAATTCTCTCTCCCTCTCTTCTTTTACATAAATTTCTATCGGCTGCGGCTGCTATTGTTGTTCTTGTGTTGTTGTTGTGCTTGTCATTTGTAAAAATTAATTTTCTCATAATTTAGTTGACATTTTGCATTTGCGGTTTTGATTTTGCGGTTGGTCGACCTTTAAGTAAAAACCTTAATTAGCACAGAGGAAAAAAAAAATCATATTTTCCCATACTGTGTATGTACCTATGTATGTATATGTGAATGGGTGTTTGTGTGTGAGGCATTTGAAGAGTAGGTAACTGTGCCATATACATAATTTTACCATAATATTTGTGCACATGCTTCGCCAGAGAGCAATAGCTTGTGCGGCAGCAACAGAAGCAGCATGAGCCCTACTGCCTACACACTGGGGATACGAAATGACATAAATACGGACTACAAGCTAGTTATTTAGCGTACATGAGAGATTTGTGGTAATTAACATTACCACGTTTATGCGAGTCAAAGAATCAGAATTGATATGACACATTTCATGACAATTGACAGCTATGAAGAAATCTATGAAATATAACAAATATATATATTTTTCAGATTGTTCCATCTTTTATAATGTCAAAGATATTCGAATATGATTATTTTCAAATATATTGTCAGCCACTTAACACTTTTTAAAAGAGTTTTCAAAAGAATAACTAGCAACATTGTACTTTACATTAATGACTCTTAAATGAATGTATGTATGTATGTATGAAAAAAAGTCATTAATAATGTACTTGAAAACAAATTAAAAAGTTTTCAAATTGCTTTAAATGTTCGCCTGACACTTTTCACGTACAAGTTGATGGTACCTATTCTCTCTTTTTTTTTGTTGCTCGTTTTCTTTTTTTTTGATGGAAAAAGAAATTTTCATATACATAATTAACACCTTACTGTAAATTACAAAGTGACAAAGTGAAGAAGTGGCAATATTTATAACTATGTTACATATTAAATATTAAAAAAATTAAAAATAAAATAGCTATTAAGTCAGAGATTGACAAACTTAGAGCTTATAAATATAGCACTTTTGGCTTTCCATTAATATGTCAAATAAGTTGACAGCTTTTTAGCAATAAATTTATTCACAAACTTCACACATCGCATAAACTTGGCCTTTTGCATGTCAATGCGTTTTTATTAGCAAATCAAAAGCCGCCACAAATGGCTCACACGAATGAACACACACACATACACACACATACACACACACACACACACACACACACACTCAATAAAAGCATTTTTTATGCTCCATTCCCCCCGCAGCCGCTTTAACCTCAGCCTCACACTCTCTCCCGCTCTCTCTCTCTCTCTCTCTCTCTCTTTCTCTCTGACATTTTTTTTTTTTTGGTCTTCATTGCCTTGGTTCCGCTTTTGGCTTGCGGTCAGTTGGTCGCCGGTTGGTCAGCAAACAAGCGTGAAATTGCACAAAACCCATGACGAGAACACGACCATTTTTATTTTCTCACTCACTCACTCGCTCTACCTTGCTCATTCTTTTGGTTTTCTAAAGCGAGTAAAAAACGGTGAGGGGGGGGAACAAAACGGACGCAAAAACAAATGGCAATCAAACTTGCGGCCCATGAATGTCCTCGCCATTTTTGTCGCATGCAGCCACAAAGTATGCAATGAATTGACATGCAATGAGAATTCTTTGCACATAACTTCTCTTCATGTTTCTCTTACTTCTGCTTTATGTTGCTCTTGGGTGTTGCTGTTGTTATCAAACCAATTAATGCTCTATTGATGATGTTTGATTAGAAGCATCGCTGGTTGTGGTTAGAACAATGACATTTCTGGCCAAGGAGCCATATGTGGTGAGGGAATTTTTTAATTAAATGCATACAGTTTGCAACACGCGCTAATGATTCAATTATCCCAATAACACAGACACAAACACATATACACACACACACATTGATGGAGCCGCAGAATATGTACATATATTTAATAGTATGCTAAATATGCGGCTCTGGCAATCTGGCCACGCCCACATGTCAATCAGCCTTATATTGCATTTTGCGCTTGTTTTAATTAAAAGCATTTCGAATCGATGGACGTTGGCACGTTTTAAATTTAGCTTTCGCATTTACAATAAAAGCAATCTAGCGATAGCCACCACGAGAGACAGAGAGAGAAAGAGTGAAAAAGATAGTATGTGCAAGGATTCAGGTTGGTTGGTCCTTCAAATACTTTGGCAAATGGACGAAGCAAGCTTTTACTCGATGCATCCTAACTTCAATCCACCTCATCTCTCACTGGAATCAACAACAATTCTCCCCATCCAACGGACACTTCATTAAAGCCTGTAAAGTTGAAAATTTATTTGCATTTTCATGCCACAAAACGTGGGAAATTTTTCTTTTCCTTTTTTTGCGCTCACTCTCTCTCTCTCTCTCTCTATCTCACTGTCTTTCAAGTGCCTCTGCAGCAGTGCTTGATGATGACCTACAGGCATAAAGGGATATCTGGGTGTAGAAGAGGTGTGGTTCGCTCAATTCAAGAGAGTTGAGCAAAAAATGCACCAACCATTTTGCCAGCTGAGTTTGAGTGTCCATGAAAATTGTTTGGCTGATAGATCACGATTTCGTTTAGTTCTCCATTCGATCCATTTTCGAAATCAACCTGCAAAAGGCTCTCCACTTAACTATAAAGTATGTAGATACAAGTTAAATACCTGAAGTCTGCCAAAACACTTAACAAAAAAACATAATATACAATAGTAACAATTTTTTGCGATATCTATCTACTTGCATTACTAATTTCCATAAGACTTAATTCTACTGGCAATAAATTTTCTTCATTTTGCTTCAACTCACTAGTCAGAATGTTAAGCTATTTGTTTCATTGTTTTTGACCAATTTCAATGAAAGTTCAATTGAATAGATTTGTTATTTTAATCTTATATATTCTTCAAGTTTTACACAATTTCTGACGTTAAAAATGGGAATAATGTAATATTAGATATATGGCTCATTCAATCAATGCCATCTCATCTTAGATACATTTTTAGATGCCACTTTCAATCCACTTGCCAGACCTAAAGGGAGTTATCCCTACGCTCGTTACAATTTATTTCATTTCTATTTCAAGCTATTTTTATGCATTTCTTTTTTCGCTTGCCATTGCCGGGAGCACAAAATAATAAAAATGCCTGGCTAACTAGGGAGAAACTACAAAAAAAAAAAAAAAAAAAAACTAAAATGAAAAAAAGGACGAATAAGAAAGCAGAGCACATAAAATGCAAGCGGAGGCATTTTGCAGTTGCTTGATTTTTTTTTATGTGCCTCTGCAATGTTATGCAGCGTGAAAACTGAAACGAAACGAAACCAAGGCGGGGGGAAAAAGGGCACCAACAAATGATGGGGCCAGGACATGCTAGCGTGTAAGTGTTGGTAAACGTAGTGCGAAATGCCGTTGCCTGTTTTCTTTCCATTTTCCCAGTTTGCAAATACTCTAACCACAAAACAGGTCAATATCTACAGACTTGTTCAGCAAGCAATTTTCGAAATGTTATGTTTGAAATGTTTTCTTCTTTTAAGTAGTTGAAATTGGAATCATTCCAAACTTTACGGAAATTTCATTAATGTCATTTATTGATGAAAGGATAAAAGAGTATTAAAACTGTACTGTAAAGGGTTAAGTTAATCTTGGTTCTATTTGTATTTGGGTCACCAATGCAACTGAGCTGTATGTTGTTGTTCTTGTTGTTTTTGTTGCTTGTTTAACAAGTTCGAGTACAGGAGCATTTGTAAAAATTTAAAAAGGCATCTAAAAGTTCTCAGCGAGAGGGGAAACTCACACACTTACACACACATATACACACAGCAGTAACAGCAAACGCAACAACAAAGCAAAACAAGAACCAACTTTTGAGGCTGTCGCTGACACCAAAACACAAAAGCGACAACAAAAACGAAACGAGAGAGATAGAGAGAGAACACACACACACACACACAAGTTTACAAGATTATTTAAGAATGATCGAAAAGCATCGACTACCAGTTACCCAGTAAACAAACTCCAAAAAGCATTGCAAATTTCTCATTCATACAGCTAAAACTTGCAAAGACAATAAGTTAAAACAAATAAAGAAATTATATAAAAGAGAAGTTGTTCCTTCCTTTTTTCTCTAGTAAATGCTGAACTCAAACTGATTGAAAACTAAAATTGGGGTAACAATCCCTAATTGCGTCCCTTTAGCGAGACAATTCAATCGAGATATTTGACAGGCAATATATATACATGCATACAATGTATATTTGTATCGGAATATCACTTGGGTACTTCCTTTATAAGACTAGAAATTTCTTTGAAATTTTTGTGTGAACATTTTCAAGTCAGAGAAGTCTAATGACAGAGATTTCATTCATACTCATATAGCTTTAAGCCATCCTAGAAGATTTTGAATTTAGCTGTTCAGGTTGATATACATACATATATCGATATAATTCAATCTTAAACACATGACTATTTTATAATTAAATAGAATACTAACAAAAGGTATGAAATATATTTATTATCAGTATCTTTTCATTTACATTTTTAAGTATAAACTATTATTCTCTTGCTATTTGTGATAGCTTTCAAAAGCAAAGTTAAGACAAAATAGCAAGCTATTAGAATTGCATACTGCAACTTTGTGCGATTTGTGATATTATTGAAAGTTTTCTTAATGGAGACCATAACCAAAAAGAAAGAAAAGGACGACATATACTGCTTACAAACAGTTTTTTAAAAGAATTTTCCAAATTTGCAGAAATTTATCTTACAATTAAAGCAAAACTAAACTTTTATTTGTTTAGGGCTATGAAATGGAATTTACTACTAGGTTATGTATTAGAAGTAGATGTTTCCATGTAACATTAGAGAATATTAAGTCAATTTAATATATTGCATTTTCGTTTACTCTAATCACAAAAGTTGACTTATATATTTAAAGGGAATTTCCTATAATTAGAGTATAAGAAGAACTTTGATATATACATATTTTAATCACAATAACAAACATGAAAAATCCATATACCCTATTGATCGAAAATATTACCTCGTATAAAGAAAAAAGTTAGTTTAACAATATGTTTGAGAGGTTTTAGGGAATGCAGAGGGAAAGACATAGACTAACAAAAGAAGTCACAAAAGCAGAGAAAGAGAGAGAGAGAGAAAAAGAAAGAAAAATAACCGCAAGAGCAAACATATTTGACATTTGCATACGTAACAAAAAGTGGCTAAAGAATCTAAATAAACTAACCAACACGCTTTCACCTGGCTCGGTCTCTTGGTCGCTAGCTCGCACAACCTTCTCAACTTCCGTCACATTCTTATCTGAGAGTCTCATCCGTTTTTCGTTTCGTTTGCGCCTTTTTCGTTGCAGGAACGCTACAAGGCCGACATTAGTCTTGCCATACAGTTGCTGCAATGTAAACCGGACAGTTTTGTCCCCCAAAAGGTGTCCTCGGTAAGTGGCTATCCATCCAACCATTTGACGTGAATTTTGAATGAGTTATGGGTAAATCTATTGTTTATTTTTATTGTATTTACCAAACAGTTACCCATTGATATACAGTCGAAAGTGTCGGCTTATATGAGATTGGAAACAAATTCCCATTCCGATTCAGAGTGTAGTAATAGCGGTGTAGGCGTGGTCACAACATCTTCCTATAAAGTGCTTCCGGCCTCCGATTCACCACCGCCAGCGGCCTGCCCATTTCCGCCCACAGCCATGGTATATTCTATGCGAGGACTCGGTAAGTGTTAGTAGACCATGATTTTTTTATGATTTCTTTTTTCTTTTTCGTTTTTTTTATATATTGATTTCTAATTTTTTTCTAATATTATTTGATTTATTTTATCCCCAAATTTTTTTTATTATTTTGCAAACTATATTCTTGCCTGTCTGTCTGTTCTCATAAATTATTTGTATGGACTTTTTGTTGTCTGTTTGTTTTATGTTGACGAGTCGATATTCTATTCTAGCATAAAGTATGATTTCAATCAATAAGATAAATAGTTCAAATCGATTTAAAAAACAAAAGTTAGGTACTGTTTTGAAGAAAAAAAATGTAACTAAATCAATTGTCAATTTAATTTTTTGTTTTATTAGACGTGACTTTTAGTGTTTCAAATTTGAAAAGTGTTTTTCGCCAATAAAGTAAAAGCCGATATTACAAATATAGAAAAGATAGGGATAGGGATGCAATAGATACCTAGAACTTGTATATATTTAATACAGATATAGATAATAGCATGCAAGAATATATATAAAAACTTCGGTGCATCGAAGTTGTTTGTTTTTGATTTATTTAACTTTCTCTTTATGCTTTTGCTTTAATGATTTTAATGTCTTTAATGTTGCATCTTTTAGGCGCACACAAAAAAAAAAAAAAAAAAAAAATAGAAACAAAATAAATAAGTATCTCACAATATCATTTTCTATATAATTTTACCTTAAAATAACCATCTTACATTTCTTTATTCCATTTACATTTACCCAACTTTTCATTTTCAATATATTCAAATTGCAATTGTAATTAATATTTAGTATTATTGTTATTCGTTTTTATTAATTGCTCGAGCATTTTTATTTAATTTGTGTTACTTGTGTTTGTTTTTTTTTATTTTTTATTTTTGTTTTGTTTTTACTGCTGTCCTTAATTACACAACTTCAATTTGCTGTAAATAACTTGGTACAACAATTTTATCCTTCATATACATATATGTATGTACCTATGTATGTACAATGAAACCTCAATATCACGAATCTGTTCTCGTTAAATCCATTGATTATAGGGAGTAAACACATGATTCCTTATATTGAGTTTTTGCTATTAAAGAAGTTACTTATAACGAGGTTTCACTGTATTAGCATTTATCCCTTTTAGTTTTGTTATTTTTTTTAATCTAGTTTACGTTGTTGTGAAATATTTACATATTTGTTGATTTTATTGTATGCAATTTATTATACCATGTACATATGTGGATGTGTGTGTGTGTGTGTGTGTTGAATTTGGCTAAGGAATGTTTAGTTTTTGTGCTCTGGCTAAAAGTATTTCCTGATGAATTTTTTCCATAATTGAAATATGATGCCAGTTAAATATTTGATGATGCAACTTTACATATATACATTGCATTTTAAAAATGATTCTTTTCGAAATGAAAATGCATTCATTATGTGTTTAAAATGAAATTTAATTAATTTATATCTTTTCATTTCAATGAAAAATTCTCGGTAAATTATAAACAATTGAGAAAATAAATTAATGAAATAGATTTTGAAATATTTTAAATGAGCAGAACATTAATAATTTCTAAGTTGTTATATGTTAAAGAATTTTTTAAATGTTTAGAGGGAGAGCTCACCGAAGTTTGTATACCCTTGCAAAGTTACGGGGTTACTCGTTTTCCTTCTAGACGCCAAAAGACATATTTTTTTATTATATAGTCATCTGATTTTTTTGGAAGGATATAAATGGCATTTGAAATGGATAGTAAAGAAGTTAGACGAGAAATTCAAAGAAACTTGCAATTCCTTAGCCAAATTTTAAACAATTTCAAATCATAACAAGTAATTCATATAAACAATTAACTAATGGTTAAACTCTTCCTCCATCCCACTCCGCTCTCTGTAGATGGTAATGCAGCTAATGGCTCTTCACAGCAATTGACACAAGCGACAAGCAATAATAATATTAGCAACATAAGCATCAATAATAATAACAACAACAACAAGAATGCCACAAAGGATACGCTACTCAACAACAACAATAATACCACAAGCAACATAAACAACAACAACAATAGCACACCAAGCAACAAGAACAACATCAATAACAGCAACAGCAACAGCAACAGCAACAACAAAAACAATAATAATAAATTCAATTGCTCGAATTCATCGATAAATGGCCAAGGAACCGGTGGAGGAGCAAATACCGATCCCGATATGATATCTCCAACAATCATGGCCAAATTTCTGGAAGATGAACTAAAAGCGAACGAGATCAAACATTGCGATACATGTCAATGCAATAAACAGGATCTGCAAGTCCTTGCCGATGTCTCACGTTCCTATACAGTGGCCACACAAACGCCACATCAATCACTTCAGCATCAGCACCAGCATGGCTCCACTCTGGCCAGTAGCGGCGCCAGTGACCCGACGCCAATGGGCGCCCAGCTTTGTCTGCGTTGTCACAGCAATCTGAATTCACCCTCACGCACGAATAGTCCATATCTAATGAAATTGGTTAAATCCAGCGATTCTGTAATCTCTGAAACAAAAAGTTCCGTCTCTGACCTCAACGATATGGATAAGCTCTTTACACCGGCCAAAAAGGATGATCTAATGGTTAATCCCATATTGGGTCACCATAGACTATGCGAACGAACCACTACAGCAGCCAATGTAGCTGGCCTAGGAGTTGGCGTTGCCGGTGGAGTTGGCGTAGGAGGTGATTATGGTGTTGGCAAACTAACAGCCTCAACAATGATGTATCCGACAACACATTTGGGTGCATATGCAGCTGAGAAATATCTGCTAGAGACTAGCAATCTTGGCCAATTGAGGAACGGCTATCAGCGTAGATTTCTCGATGGCGGTGGCACAGCTTTGCAGCTGCTGAACAAATTTGAAAACGCAACTGTCACCAGCTCAGCCATTGCTGTGGCTCCGTCCACAGTTGCTGCCGTTGTTGCTTCTGCCATAACCGACGAGCTGCTCGTGGTCGAGGATGATGCGAGTAAGCCATTATTGTCATCCATATCACAGGGGGGTCCCGAGAGTGATCCATCGTCGGGATCGGCCACAAAGCTAGAGGATGTATGTGAACCATTGCCCATGGCCAAGCCATTGGCAGCGACTAATGGGGGCAATCAAATGAAATCATCTGCCAATTCGGGCAGTGTTCAAAGTTTATGGAGCAATAAGACCAGCAGCTGTGAAGGAGCCAAAATGTTTGAGAATTTCAATAGAAATCTAATCAAAACGATTAAGGTGAGTATATGTCTTAGTGCTTAATGATTGTATCTAACGATCTCTCTGTATGTTTATTTGGCAGGCGGAAAATCCAAAATATCGTGGGCCCCGTCTCTGTGCGATGCGCATTCAACAGAATGGTCAAAGTAACATATTGCTAGACAATCTCGAGTCCATTGAGACCTATACACCGGTTATCTATAAGCGACGTGAACGCCTACTCGATGAGGAACTCAACGATGGCAAGGATATTATCACCTCCAAGGAGAGTAATGCTGCATCCGCTGTTGAGGCCTGGCAGGGATCGGCCACAGCACATGAAACTGTGGCCCTGCAACCCGTACTCGAGCCCCAAGTCGAGCAACAAGAGACTGAGAAAATGGATACCAAAATAGAGCCAATTGCCCTGGCAAACACAGCCGGCGATATGCCAGGAGTTGGAGGTGTTGATGTCGGTGTTGGTGTTGGTGTTGGTATGACTGGTGGTAACCAATTGGTTAATTCACCAAAACATTCCGCGAATTCCAGTTCATTAAGCGATGCCATCGATTATCAGGAGAGTGTTATGTTACGTCGTCAGCAATTGAGTCGTGTGGCCGAATGGGTACAACATAATACACAACAATTGGAGCAACGATCTCTGCAACAGCCGACTACTGTGGCAAGTGATTCGAATTCTGGGACCGAGAGACAGAGTTCATACTCAACATTGGATCGTATGGATTCTATATCTATAGAGAAATTATCGATGGATTCGGGTTATAAGACGACACCGCAGCAAATAACAAATGGTTATCCAGATGCTGGTAAATCTACAGAGGATTCTTTATCGCCTAAAACCGATATAACTAGCAATTCATTGTTAGATCAACAGCAACCACAGATGCAACAACAGCAACAACAACAACAACAACAACAGCAACAACAACAACAACAACAACAGATACAACAGCACATTACAATTGCCAATGGTTCAAAAAAGGCTGAACTATGTACTACCTATTATAGAAGAACTACACGATCGGGTCTACCAGTTGCATATACCACAACCACCACAACCACATTGACATCATCGACGAATCCAATTCCAAATGCTGCCACATTCGATTCCCAGCATTGCTCATCATCTGGCTCACCGTCTCTCATCTGTCCCGAACAGCCCACGTGTGATATACTCAACTATAAATATTATCCAAATGATACAGATAAGACACGTTCGATTCAAGCGGAATTGCATACAACCACCCAGCATGTGGATATAGCCCAAATGGAATATAATGTCAAGCAATTTTTACTCAAACAGAATGAATGGTCGATGAGATCGGCTGGTGCTGGGGCTGGTGGAGCACCATCTACAGATGGGATGGATGGCATAGCTGGTGGCTCTCAAACTGTAACCGGATCGGCAGCAGCATCTCGTCTGGTAAGGCATACACGTCTCCTGGGTCCTGGTGTGGGGGAACGTGTTCGTATGGCCGCTCCTGGCGGTGCTGTGGCCAATGGCCAACCTGGCGTCCTGGCGCCGCATAGAACTGAAACGAATTTATAAGCAAAGAGTAACAAGAAAATATGGTAATGAAACTGAAATGAATCCAAAAGAAAGACAAAAACCATACACAGAAGCAACAAAAAGAAAAAGAGTAAACCAAATTGTATTCTAGTTTAAATCAAGTTTAGAGCAAAAGTATGGGCAAGGGAAATTTTAGTTTGTATTAATCAATTGATCGATCAATATACATATACATACATATATGGCTAAGCAATGCACTAGATGTTATTTAAGTTGGGGATTATCTTCTATACAAATAATTATTAATATAAATGTATGCTAATAGCAATGATTCACTATGTGTACGATATATACATACTTATACATATATGTAATACTTGAACAGATCTATTGTAATACATACACACACACACACACCTAAGTTAGCCCTGAATGCTTCATACGCCACAATAATTAGGCAGCTAAGCATACAGTCAGTCAGTCGAAGAGAGAGGGAGACATAGAGAAATAGAGAAACAAAAAAAGAGACAGATTGTGGGTTAATGTGACGTTGGTTTCATGCTTAAACATATAGAAATGAATTCAATTTCTCATCTAACAAGACTTTTGTGCCCTTTTCTCGCCAAGTTAAAAAAACTAATGCAAATGTTGAGCCTAAATACACATTTAAATTAGAGGTTTTAACAAATGGCCACAAAGTGAAAACGAATTGTATAATCTAGCAACTCACGACTCACAAATTTAAGATATAAATCTATTCGTTTTTGAAATATCAACTACTTTTTCCTATGAACTTGTTCAAAAGACCATTATGAAAGAAATTCTATGAATAGGAATAGAAATCCTCACAGTATTTCAATAAACAAATTATAAATTGGAGTTATTTAGCAAATAAAACTAGCGAGCAGTCAGACCCCTTAAAAAATGAATGACTCGTTTTGGGCAATCGAATGTATTTATGAATTCAAGATGTAACTGTATTCGTTTTCCAATTTCAACAACTTTGTTCTATGAACTCGTTCAAACGAGTAAAGTGAGTTATCAGATCTTTTGAAAACCGAATGATTCGTTTGGGCAATTAAATGTATTCACATTATTCTTTATTAGCTTCTCTGTATTGGCTTTCAACAAAAAAAAAAATATTGTTTATACTTTTTGCTCTACCAAACACGTAGGTGTTTTTTTTTTTGTTTTTTATCCCATTTATTCAAAGTTCTTGGAATGTAAACAGCATAGAATATATTCATGTACATCGTTAGTTGAAATACATTTTTTTAGTGTTGGAAAATGTAGTTTGCAGCAAGTGCCATAGAAATAGAGAAGCAATGCGAATGGAAAGCTACTAAACTCTTGTTATTTAATGGACACTCAAATCACAAAGACTAAACTTAAATTGCAAACATTTCAAGTCTTCCAAAATAAAAACAAAAAAACATTTTTTCAAACAACTTCAATGCAATCAATCAAATATTAATTACTTTTCACGAGTCTTCCCAAATGTTTTTTTCTATACAAACGATTTCACTTAGCTACCAACGTCACATAGACAGAGACAGAGACAGAGACAGAGACAGAGACAGAGACAGAGAGAGAGAGAGAGAGAGAAAGAAAAAAGAGAGCAGAGTTATATTCCTTCTTCAGCAGAAAAGCTAATGATTAACGATTAATGATTACGATTAATGCTAAATGGATAATGGATAATGAGGATAATACTTACACATATGATATTCGATATATGATTAATTTTTTTTTTTATGTCTGAATGTTAAAATATAAATGTAAACCACAATTTTCCAATACAAAAAAAAAAACATATATACGATGTACCCCTAGGCTATATACATACATATATAATAATAATATACATATGATAATTATGCTATATAATGAAAATTTGATATTTGATAGAGTTCAAAAAAGCAAAAAAAAAAAAAAACCAAAACAAAAACAATGTGCAATATTTTTTAGCAAAAAAAGAGAAACCCAAAAAAAAAGCAAAAAAATTTTTATTTTTATAAAATGCGACCAAAATTGTATATTGTTTTTTTTTTCTTGAATTTACAAATATTTTATGTTTAGTTTATTTTTGTTGTTGTAATTTTCTAAAATTAATTTAGTTTAATAACAATCCAGCTTATATACAAAGAACAAAACGAGGCAAGACGAAGATGATAAGTAAAAAAAGAAAACTATAGCAAAAGCATCTAAATATATATATATACAAGTACTGTACCTTCTTAGTAAAAATTTGCAGCAAAACTGTACTCAACTCCTGCCCATTAGATGACCTTCATACAGATCGAACCTATAATCCTCTGCTATAATTGCTATATACCTACATACATACATACATACATGCAACATATATATACATTTGGAATCAAAACAAAAATCCAAGGCATATGCATTACTATATATACATACATATATATATATATATATATATATATACATTATAAACGTATCTGAACAGACATATGATTGTATAACCCGCAACCCACAAAACTATTTACAATTCTATATACATATATATTCATATTCACATCAAATATATCTCTGTGTGAATCAGTGTGAGCGACTGTGTGTGTGTGTGTGTGAGTGTGTGCTCTACTCCTAATGCTCCTCCCCTCCAATATATATCTATATTAATGTTTATAAACGGCTTCAAAAAATCATATTTATATAATCCATTCCTACCGTAAAACTCTGATAAAAATTTATATATATATATATATATATGAATGCCTATTTACTCTCAACTATTTACATGCTGATTATGATTACGATTACATTTACATATATGTATGTGTATATATATATGCATATGTATATGAACAATCTCAATTACTTTAACACACTTTATATACACTGAGCAATTGAAATGCTTCATAAATGAAAATGCTTTAAACTCTGTTATGTTTGGCCCATTTGTAAACGTTTAATTAGCATAAATAATGTAAAATCTAAAAACTGTATAAAATCTTATTCAGTTCAGTCAATCAGTCAGTCAGTCGGTCTTTTCTGTGTAGCTAAGAACTAAACCTATTTAATCTAACAAATAAACTTGTCCAAGTTTGTTAAAGCAAACAAAAAAGAAAACAACAAAAACAGCAAAGAACTTAAAGACTTGAAAGAAAAACCAAAAGGAGGGACATAAAACAAAAATCAATTAACCAAAAAAAAAAATCGTATTCGGTTTTACCGACTCCCGTTTGATACCCTTTTTAAAGGTCTGCAGGCAATTAGATTTTTCTCTTTCTCACAAAATTGTTATTCGATCCCGAGATTAAGGATTATTTAGTTAAAACTATCTAAAACTTTGCCAATTGGATTTGATTTAAATAGTTTTTAATTAAAGTGATAATAATTTTAACCCCTAGCTTCCTAATGTCCTTATTGTAGTCCTTGCATCATCTATGACATTATTGAAACTTGATAATTCCATTAGGAAGCTGAGATCAAACGACAGTTTCTTTTATTTTCAGAGGTTCCATAGAAAAATGCTTTAAAATATCTATAAATAAGGACTACAGATAGTTTGTGTAAAAGATTTTTGGGAGCTTAGCTTAAGGACCTTTTTTAATTTGAAATTTAGGTATTTCAATAATTTTTAATATTTAATATTAATTTTAACATTAAATATTTGCACTTCAGATCATTCAAAAAAAGAAAGAGGGCGCTAAAAATGATCACTTAAGAAAAGGGATTCGCCAATTGACATATGTATACAGTGAAGCTTCAATAGAACGAATCTGAGGAGACCCACAAATTTCTTTTGTTATATCATTTGATTCGGTATAGGTACCCAAAAGTATTTATTACTTGATTAATCAGACCATACGGTGAATTCGTTTCCTTCGGGGGTATTGAACAGTTCTTCTTTTTCCTCCTTTACCACGCCCCCTTCCTCCCACTTGCAACTCAGTGCTCAAAACATAAGAAAAAAAGAAAGAGAAACTTGAGAAACAAAAAACGTGTTCCACTTAACCAATAACTGAAATATCAAAGACATACATAAATATATATATATCAATAAATAATTTTCAAAAATGCAACCAAAACTATAAAACACTGCCCTGCCCTGCCGCGCCAGGCCCATCCATTTTGCACCCTTCTTCCGACCCCACCACACTTCTCTCCATCATCCCCACTAGCACTCAGTCGTTTCCCATTTAGTCTTAAGTAGAATCATTTCCAAACCTATCGCCTCTTCCGCCAACCCCGCTCAATCGTACAGTATATAGTATAGGATATATAAGGCAGCTTAAAATCGATAATTAGCGAATAGTACAGAATGAAGAAACTAAAACAAAACAAAACAAAAAAAAAAAACACAAAAAAATGAAATGGAATTTCGCAAAAAAAAAAAAACAACAACATCAAATTAAACTAATATTAGAGCAAATATTTCGACAGCTGCGTATTATACAATATAGACATAAGGGACATTTTTTTTTTCGCCGCCACCGAAAGCGGCAATACTTATATCTATAGCCTTATATATACATATATATATATATATATATATGATTAATATATAAATGTGTGTACATTTTGCGCGCCTAGGTTGATTGTAACCATTTTTGAGCTATTGAACCACCTTAATGTGAAACAAAAAGAAAAACCAAAAACAAAACGAAAGAAAAAACCAAAAAAAAAAAAAAAAGATAAGAAAAAAAGCAAAAACCAAAAACAAAAAAAAAAAATTAAAAATAAACATGAAATAATAACTTTTGAATAAAATTGTTCTTTCAATTATTCAAGTGGATTTAGAGGCGAAATGAACTAACGAAGGATTGATCCAAAAGACTCATTTTGATGAACATAAGTTCATTTATTCATTCACTCAGTTGTTCACTCACCGAAAGAGGTCAGCACCAGAATTACATCCATGCTTAATCTCGAACGTCGACTTAAGGAGGTATTCCTGGTTGGGAAAATGATTTTTCCGATTTTTTTTTTTAGCTTAAATTATTGTCAACCCGAAAGCGTTCTTCGAAATACGAAATTCTAGCTTTTTGTGAGGCAACTTAAACGCGGTTATTCTGATCCCGACATCAATCATAATTTTAGGATTTGTTTTATTATTTTTTTCAAACAATAAACAAAAAAAAAAAATAGACTAAAAACTGATTTTGATTTTTCAACGGCCGCCACTTTCGCTAGTTAAAAAACTTATTTATATCAGTGGCCCATTCCCCGGACTAGGATCTAGCTCTGCCGCAGCGCTGCCGTCTCACATACACTGTAAACGCTCGTGTAGGTTCGGCAACGACACTTCGGAAACACTTCAAGGAAAACAAATGTTTCAACATGTAAAAAAAAAATAAAACACATTAAAAAATGTTTGTTGACAAATGGAATAATTAATTTTTTTATTTTTGGAAATTTATCAATTAATAATAAATTTACTTTAATTGCATAATGGTAATAATTTCAATCAGTTTTAAAACACTTAAAAAATGTTGTTAGTTACACTGTTTGTTTAGTGATTTAGATGTTAAAAAAAAAAAAAAAAAAACAGAGGACCAGGCCAAATTTTTGCCACTCCGAAGGTTGTATACCCTTGCAAGTTTTTTTCGTTATTCTTTCCTTGGGGCAATGCGTCGCATGAAACATGCAATTTTATCATACGTTTATATGGCAGCTATATAATATAGTTATCCGATTTTAATCAAGTTTAAAATATAGGTCTATCGTGTGTAAAGTACCGAAGTTATTGATAAAAATCACTGTTAACGACCTATCGTTCCTATAAGAGCTTTATGAGCTTTATATAGTCACCCGAGCTTGATCAAATTTGGCGGCATAGACGGACGGACAGGCGGACATGGCTATATGAATTCGCCTCGTCGTGCTGTTCAAGAATATATATACTTTATATATGGTCGGAGATGCTAATCCTGACCAAAATTAATATACCCGTTTGAAAGGGCATAAAAAAATATTACAAAATATTTTTTAATAGTAAAAATTCAAAGGGTATTTATAATTTTGTTTTGTGTTTTTATTTTATGATTCGTTTTTTTTTTTGTGGTTGTGAGTGTGTGTGTGTGTGTGTGTGTGTGTTGCGTTTGTGTTTTCGTTTTAGATTCTTGTGTAAATTCCTGCAAAAATGAAATAAATAATTTGTTGTTGCATGCACTTAAATTTCTAAATTACAAAAAAAAAAAATTAAGTAATAATAAAAATTAGGATCCAAAAAAAAGAATTTGTTTATCATTTTAGTTTCCTAGATTTTTCCTTTCTGTTTTCTACTCTTTCTCTCTCTCTCTCTCTCTCATATTTCCACAGAAATTTTGGACGGCGATAAAATTGGGCTTCAGTCTGTCTATCTCAGAAGTCTCTCTCGCTCTGCTTGGCTCACTCATTTACAAAGCAACGGCGACTGCTGCCGGCTGCTGCTGCTGTTCCTGCTTTTCGGGGACGACATCACCGCTGGGATCATCATTGACGACAATCACCTCATTGGAGGGTACAGCCTCCTCGAAAGAATCATCTGTACCAGTTTCGGCACTGCTGCGTACCTCATTAAAATCGGCATCCGAATAGGAGGAAGATTGTTCGGCTATCTCATCATTGGCCGGATCAATTTTATCGTCCACTGACGGCTTCTCAGCGGGTGCTTCGGTGATGGGAGCAGCCGGAACTGGACTAGGTGAATTCTGTGGCCGATTGCCGCCCAGGAAATTGATGATGCCCTGCAAGGGTCCTTGCTGTTGTTGTTGCTGCTGCTGCTGCTGTTGCTGTTGGGCAGCTGAGGCGTTGTTGTTGCCACCAAAGACATTATTGACAAACGATTGTATGGGGCCTGGTGGACGGGGGGTAGTTGCCTCCAGATTGGCCTGATTGGGATTGGTTAGGCCGGAGAGTGTATTCTGGAACTGGTTGCCCAAACTGCTGGCAAGTTGCTGTATACCCTGGAAGGCCTGGGTTGTCGAGTTGACCACAGATTGGGCGGCATTCTGTACGGCCTGTTGGGCCGAGGTAATGGCTGCCGCAGGATTCAAGAATCCTGGCACTGTTGGAGCAGGAGTGGCTGGCGAATCAGCTTGCTGTTGTTGCTGCTGCTGCTGCTGTTGTTGTCCTTGTCCTTGGAATTGATTCAGAAATTGGCCAATTGGTGAATTTTGTATCAATTGTTGCACGAAATTCTGTTGTGTGGTACTCTGCTGGACTGTGGGCGTGGCCTGGGTAACTTGACGTACATGTGGCAAGTGACCATCCTGAACTGGAGCATTCTCCTCGACAACAGGATCAACATTTGAATCCTTTTCCTTATCGGTATCGGTATCGGTATCAACAGCTGGCAAAGCCTTCAGAATGGGCTGTGCCGGCTCTTCCAATTTCTCCTCCGGCTTTGTCTCAACTGGCTTCTTGACTTCTTCTTCGACTGGCTCGGCAGCTGCTTTAACAGGCTCTTCGGCTGGCTTTTCCTCTGACTTTGGCAGCTCCTCCTTTTCTTTGATCAGGGGCAATGCCTCTGGCTGCTGTTCCAGGGCCTGTTGCTCTGGCTTATACTCTACAACGGTAACGGGTATAGCCTGCAGCTCTTCCTCTTTGGGCAGTACACGCCCTTGACTGGCCACAGCCAGGCAAACTAAAAACAAGCTGATCAATTTCATTTTTTTTTTTTTTGTTTTTTCTTTCACTCGCGAGCAACGTTCACTAGCGCCTCACGGCCGCAACTGTTTGAAATTTCTTTAGCCTCGACGCATTTTATACACCCGCAGCTCCAGGGGTCGCTTACGTTGGCGTCGCTTAACCACGACGGCGACAGCGGCGGCAATGACGTTGACGTCGACGTCGTCTCAAACATTGGCTGGAAAGACAAATAGCCAGGCCCGCAAGAAGAAAATCAAGACGACGAAGTGGCCAACTAAAGATAAAGAACCCAGCCAGCAGACAGACCACTAAGACCAGCCACTGGCCTGGCCAATTCGTGTAAAATGTCATTGAACTGATATTGATACTGAAGACAGAAGCACAAGGGGTCCACAGCTTCCAGAGTACAGGTCCACCAGTGGCCAAGCGAGTGATATTAATAAAAGGGTTTTCTCTCTCTCTACCAATGACTGGCTTATTGGTCATCAAAGAGTGTTCTTCAGTTTACTGAGTTTACTTTAAAAACTCAAAAAAGGATAGTATAATAGAAAAATATTTACATGAAAGGTTAATTCAAAATCTAAATAAATAAAGCAAGCCTAAAAATTAAATTCAAAGACAAATATGTATGTATATATATATACATATATGACAGACAGACTATTTTTAGACCAATCAATGAGAATTAATGTTTGTTTATTTTATATAATCTCCCAGTAATGGGTTATTCCCACAAACTAACATTTAACATTTACCATTATATGCCAGGATAATGCAAAAAAAGATGTTCAGTTGAAACAATATACTAAATACTGCCAATTAAGATGACCAATGGGATGGAAAGGTGCTTCATATCCACACCTATTTTTTATTCAAGTCTTTTGTGGAAATTCTTAAAGAATTGTTGTACGAAATTTTCTGAAGAAATGTTGCAGCTTTGTCCATTATCTAGGAAATGGGAAAACAAAGTTTGATGGAATTGTAAAATTATTGCAACTAAATAATGAAATAAATGACAGAAATGAAATGAAATTTACAAAAACTATGTATTCAAAATTCAACAAAAAGGTAAAAAACTTTCAAAATGAGTATAGAATTCATTTAACTTTCTTAAAACCTAAAGGCAAAGATACCCATTTTAGTCTCCTTGATCTTGGAAAATATCAAGCACAAGTATTATTCAGATTTCATCTAATATAAAGTTGTACAATAAATAGTAAGTTTCTTGTTTGGAAAAGGCAATGGCAAATCGATTTGATACCTTTACCATACATCACTTCCCACCGCCCCTCCTCCCCATACACTTACACACATAGCCAGTTCTCCCTGTACCTTTGGTAAAGTTTGTTTTTCATTCCATGTCGGGAAGAATGAAACTTAATGGAGACAATTTGATCAGAGCAGAATTTTCTTGTTTTTCTTGTTCTCCCCTCCTCTTACTGTGTCTCATCATTCTCTATCTACCACAATCCCCACCCATGCCTCCCACTTTTCCCCCTGATATCTGCCTTTTTTCCAGAAACCAGCTTTAGTTTATTTTTAAAGTTAATTAGCCGTTTTGGTCAGACGATGTTTGTCTCTTAGCACAAAACAGAAGAAGATGCAACCGATCCAGAGATGCGTTTTCCTCTTATTCTGGGTTAATAATTCATTAAAAATGCAACGCCCACAAAAAAAAAAAAAAGAAAGAAGAAAAAGTAACGACCACAGAAGACAACAACAACGGCGACATATCTTTTCGAGGAAAAGAATATCTTATGCAAATGTAGTTAAATGGGTCACCGGCATTGGGTTAGACAGGTTAGCACTGGACCGAGGGAAGAAGAGTTGGAGAAACTTCATTTTAGATTTCCCTACTCAATGGACTGGGTTCGAATTTGGGGGCGGGAGACAGCGGAAAATGCTCAAATGAAAACACTTAAGGTTTTTCGCCCATTGTTTATTGAACTTGACATGGAAAAATGGAACCCTCCCCTCCCCCAAAGCCCAAAGCAAAAGCAGAAAAAAAAATCAAAGAAAACACTAAATGGTAGACAAACACACACACACACACACACACACACACACACACACACACACACATACAGTTGCAACATGTGGTTGTTGCTGATGGGCAAGACATTGCAGAAGTTGCAGAACTTGTTTTGTTGTCTTACCAACAGCAAAGAGAGCCAAAGTGAAGATGTTTTGGGGCCCTTCCTTTTGAAGAGCTCCACAAACAGGCCAAACCACAAGTTGTCTGCCAAAAGGACATTGACTTTCAGCAGCTTTGATTATATTCCATACCCTACCCTAGAGTATAGCAGCCTGTGAGAAGTTTCTGATACCAGAGACCCAAGAAAAGAGATTCTAAAGATTCTAGTCGAATACTAGAGTTCCCTCTATCAACAAGAGCACAAAACGAATTACATAATAAGTTTCAAAAACAAAAGATCAAGAATTGCATACTTTTGTTGCTTTATCGAAAAAATCATCTCGTTCCTTTTATCATTCTCATTTACTTCTCTCGATCATTTTTGTTTAGCCTTCTCCATTCTGTTCTTGTTTATCCTGTTGTTTCTTATTTTCATTCAGTTATTTTCTTTCTAATTCTAATTCTCATTTCCATTTCACCTTTCTATTTTTCTAAGATTTCTCGTTACTTATTCCAGTTGATTCTTCTTATTCATTCCTCTCGTTCTTTTTCAAATTCTATGTTTTTATGTTGATTCCTTTTTGTGTTATGGTTTCTATTTCTTGTTCCAGTATATATAAAAGGGATTCCCTTTCCCTTTCCTTTTTTTTTTTTTTTTTTTTGTGTTATCATCAATTTACCTCGATTTTAATTTCCGTACTTTCTTTTTGTTCATTCATCTCGTTTCTTTTACTCGTTCTTAATTACTCGCTTCCCTTTCTCGTTAGTTATTTCTTTGTCCTCATACTTGTTTGATTTTTAGGAACTTTTCCCTTGTTAGTTTTCCAGTAAATGTGCTCTATTTCTATTCTTTCTTCTAATTTTTTACACTGTGAAAAATACAATGGAAAACCTCATATTTTCATATCAAAGCAAAAGGTTGATTAGCATAGATTTATTTTTTCTAGATATATCTTGTATGAAGTTTAATGTGGAAAAATCTAGAATCGTTTTTAAAATCAACATTTGTATTAATTAGACAGAAAGGGCATACAATTTTCGTTAGATCAAAAGTTCTCCAAATGTTTGTTTCTTCGTTTTTTTTTGCCAGGTTTATGTCGTTTTCTTTCAGTTTGATTGTCGGAAGAGAACAAGTTTCTTAATCAGAATTCGTTTTGAATGCCTTTTATTTTTATTATTTTCTTTGGTTTTTATGGGGTTTTCTTGGATTTCTATAATTATTTTTATAGTCCTCAGTTTTCAATTTATTTAAGCTTTTTTTTTTTTTGGTCTTATGTAATTTCAATTCATTTATTTTTGTTGTTGCTGGTGGTGATTTTTTTTGGTTGTTTCTTGTTATCACATAAAATATCGCAAATCGAATTAACACCTTGCTCACATAGCAAGTGGGCGCAATAGCTAAATGAGTAAACGGGGCGTGGCAAGTCAAGTGCCCCCTCCCTATCCCTACCAACCTCATCTCCCCACCATCTTCTTTCCTCTTTACTTCTTCCCAGTCAAAAACGGTGGCAACTTTCACTCAACAATCGTGCGGAATAATAAAACAAACACAAAAAAAAGCATAACATCAAAACAAAAAAAAACAAAAAAAAAAAATAAAGTACAACCTAAAGCACATGTAAAGTGGGTGACCACAGCCGATGGGGTGAATGAAGAGGGAAGGCGGGCGACCACTGAAAATAGAGGCAGGTGGTGGGTGACTGCCGGAGCAGCTGGTGGGTGATCTTCGTCATCATAAATTACCACACATATGTTTGTATGTATTCCACTTAATTGTTTGTCTGTCGTAATTTATTATTGTATTCATATTTCTGCTCAAGGTCAAGCCGAAAATCTGCACACAACAAATTGGGCACAATTTTTTTTCTCCATGTTACTGGCAATTTGTCTACCTTTCATCCGAAATTCCAGAAGGTGCCAAATGAGCCATAAAGCACTTTAAACCAAACGAGGGTTGACTTCAAAGTATCAATACAAGAAATGCAAACTTTCTGCCTTATAGGATATTCTATTCGATCCTTTACACAGCATTTTCTCTTTGTGCAAAATAAAGGCAAAGATGCATGAATAGGAACTTATTTCTTGCTAGTTCGATCGATCGATCTTAATTGATATCTGTGTTATAGCCTAAAATGAAATGGCAATTCAGCTTCATTTTATTTACTTATAAACATTATTTAATAATTTAGCCGATAGATTGAAATAATTTATTGATTTACTTCATTCTTTAGTTAGCTATTTGAAAATAAGATAGGAATAGATGATTTCTTTTTTAAATTGTCATTGCGATATTTGCTTATTCAGTTCATGCAGTTTATTCGTTCTTGGTCAGCAACAAAAATTTCACCAAAACATTTTCTCATTGGGATTTATTTTGTGACATTTTGTATTCAGAAATTAATTGTGTGACAAGTTGTTCAACATATTGTTAAAAGTAGATTCTTGATGTTCTTGATATTTGTTACTATTTAACTGTCACTTGTTTTAATTGAAAATTAAAAAACAAAAATCGAAAATACCGCCAAAAATTTGATATTTGTATCTTATTCTATTCAGATGGCAACTCTTTGCGGCAATTGGCAACGCCAATAGCGCCACTGAGCTATGTAGATGGCGCTTGTTGGAGTCGGATAAAAAATAGGGGTGGTTTGATTATAGGGGGTGGCGGATAATAAATAGCGGGGGCCGGATAGAAGCAGTACTAGAGCTGGGAATCCATCGATGGATAAAACCTATCCATGGTTCCATCGAAAATGTAAACGAGTTATTCAACATAAATATTTTGGTGTTGTTTTTCAATATTACAAATTCGATATATCGACATCGACTTATCGCACTCCATCGGTTCCATCGATAATATCGATGGTGCAATCGATGGTTTTCCCAGCTCTAAGCAGTACCAACACCAACAACAAAAGCACGATGACGAGCGGCCCCGTAAAAGTAATCAACAAAACTAACAATAATAAATAATATACGTTAATTAATATTCGCGTAAATTGTGTAAAACCTATGTCAAGTGTCCAAGTTGTTGTTGTACAACGGTAATCATTGAAATCGCTAGCAAGTGCAACAAAACAGCCACACGAGGCAAGAGTCACAGTAGAAGCAGCACCAACACCATCAACAACAACAACGTGCCAAATGTAATAATAACAAAAGGCATATCTAAAGTTAAACTCAAATATATAAAAGAAAACAACCACAAAAAAAAAACAACAAAAAAACGAAAATTTTAAATTTTGTTCAAGTGCAATGTGAGCTCAATAATTGGGTTTTTTTTTTATTTATAATTAATTAAAATAAATAAAGAGGCCAATTCATCCCGTCGCTTCACGGATTCCTGCGCTCTTTGCCCCTTGTTCCCTTCACCGCTCCCGTATCGACGAACACTTTGCGGCCTCTGCGACGTCGACTCGACTGACGACCGACCAACAAGCAGTGGCAGCGGCCATTCTTGTCCGCTCGCGTGTGTTTTTTTTCTGTGTGTGTGAGTGTTTTATTTTTTTTATTGTTTTTTTTTTTTTTTTGTTTTCTGTTTGTTTCTCTGTCGCATGCCGCATGTTGCATATTTCTCTTATGTGGCAAAAGCAACAACTTGTTAACGATTTTCGATCCTTTGGAATTGTATTTAAACGTCTTGAGCGACTGTTAAATGCATTGTTCGCGTAGCCTCTCTGCTGCTGCTGGCGTCACGTCGGATACAACAACATTTTTTAGTGCAGCAGCAGCGGCGTCGGCGGCATCGGCCAGCAGTACTGCAACAACACCAACGCCAACATTGCCAAAAACAACAACAGCAATGGCAACATCAGCAGCATCCGTTGCGGCAGTAGCAGCAACAAATCCTAAAGATGGTAAGTCCCGTTGACCCAAAAAAAAAAAAAAAAAAGTAAACCTTGGAGTTCAAGGCGAATGGAGTGTATGTACAGTGACTCGCCAACTATGCTTGAGCTGGGCTTGTGCAAAAGAGATGGCAACAACTTCGCTCTGATAAGAGTTTCGAGTGACTCTCAAACTATGTGAGCGGAAACGGCATCCAAATGGAAGACACAGAGCAAGGAACTGAATCATAACCTAACTTTTTTTAATGAACATTCGTAATAAGCTAAAGAATCGTCTAAAATTGTGTAGAAAAAAATCATTAATTCTAAATAAACTTGGAAAAAGGAAAACAATTATTCGTTTGTTTACAGTTTCAAATTCATTGGAATCGTTTTATTTTTTCTTCTTCAAAACTTTATTGTTTATGTATATACGATAGAGAATATTGGTTATAAGATGCTTGCTTTTCTCTTGTATTTTGTGTTTCTTGTAAGACGATCGGTTGACGATCAAAGAGGCAAAGGCGCAACGAGTCTAAAACTGTATTTCGTGCATATGATTCAATTTCCTGACTGATAAGCGAAGCGAGTTAATGTAGGAATGTACTCGTAAGACTTATAAAATTGCATTTAATAAAAATACTAGCGCAAATACATACACTTATATACATTTGTATTTGTGTGTGTGAATAGGTGTTATCTTAGCACCAACAAATTATCAACGTCACACAGCAAAGTTTTTTTGTCGTTTTTCTGTTTTTATTTTATCTACTATTACTAACAAAAATTCATAACGTCAAAACTCGTTGGCTTTTTCAACCCCGTTAGCCCTAACAGATCGAAATCGTGGCCATGATTTGGGATCGAGATGGTTTATTTCTTACGGTCACCTTTCCAAAAAAAAAAAAAAAAAATCAGGTTTTTGCCCATGCGAAAAGCCATATACATATGTATGTATGAATGTCTTTGTTAGTGTGCGTGTGTGTATGCAAATAAAACCTTTAACCAGTTAGCAAAAAAAATATGTAGAAAACTTTTCTTTAGTTTTGTGCGAAAAAAAACGCAACAGTAAAGTGAGAGAGAGGGGTATGAAACTTAACATTATAAATAGCACAAATACTAAATTCTCTAAAATATGTAAAAGCTAAATTATTTCATTAGTTGAAAAATACAATATATTTTTAAAATATTTTTTTTAAATTACATTTTTTTTATAAAACAAATTATGTAAAAAAAGCTATTTTAATCAATTTGTTTGTTTGCAATCAAAAATAAAATTTTTGATCCAATATATGTATAAATAAGTATACAATGAAGGAAAAAAGTCAACTTTGCGATATTTCAGCTATTCGCAAAGAAAATCAGATCACTCAATATTAGTTTATTTTATAGATAATTTAGTTATTATTTTGATAATGTTTTTTAGCTGCTTTTTATAAATTTTTTATGTTGCATAAAATAAAATAGGTTTGAAGCAATAAAAGACGATGGATTTCTGAGAAGGTTTCAAATTCAGTTTCAAACCGGAAGAATGGGCTTTAAAAAATTTCTAAAAAAACAAAACTGAACTATAAAAAGAAAGAGTATTAACAAGATTTTCTTGTTGCCTTCTTTTTTATGGACAAGTCAATACTCTATGCCCCTTTGGGGTCTTTCATTCTTTTTTTTTTTTTTTTTGGTTGTTTGGTTTTTTGTAGCGTGTAAAATCAATAAATTCGACCGGGTTCAAAAGGTGATGACAACGTCGAAATGTTAGCGACCTTCGCTTCAGCTCAGTTTTTGCCTTGGCCCAGGCAATTAAATTTATACTTTACTTATATACGTACATATATATGTATACATATATAGGTATATAATATAATTATGACTTTTTTTATTTGTACACTTCTCTTCTTAATTATGGTTGCCTTATTCGTCCATGTGTGTGTGCTATGCTTTTTTGTTTTGTTATAAACTTATTGGTCTTTGCTTTTGTTTTGTTGTTACCTCTTCTTCTACCCTTCTCTGCTTCTCTCTTCTACAACATTTCGTTTATGTATATATAATAATCCAAAATGATTGCTCAACAAGTTACGTCAGATAAAGAAGTGGAAATGGGAGGGAGGTGAGTATGAGAGACATAGCATGTGTTTCGCGGGGATTTTATTTTGTTTGAACGAAAAAAAAAATAACAACCAACAACAACAAGACCTAAAAGATTAAGCTTTGATGGATTAGGATTTAAGCTTCGTCTTCTTGTTGTTCCATTCACAAGAGAACAGCAAAACTAAAAACGATAATACCCAACTATTTCTATAGATTAAAGACAAAAATATCTGCCTTATACCCATGGCTGCCAATTTCGATTTTTTCCCGGAAAATTTCGTTTTTTTTAATGAGTAAATTTTCAAAATGCGGGAATCTGTATTTCCGGATTTTCAATTGTCCTTTTTTCGTTTTTTATGTTTTAGTCGACATTAATATAAAAGTTATGAAAAGTAGTAATTTTAGAATTTTTAATCGATACCTCAATGTTACATATCTACTTTAAGACATGCGTTCCGTAGAAAATCATCACAAAAATACATATTTAATTTCTTTAATGTCGAAAATATTTCGCAAATTGAGCGCCAACGCTTTAAGCCTTAGTCTTAGTGAGTTACACAATAAAGTTTTGGAAAGAAGTATGTATATCTTTATAAAGATTCGGAAGGAATAGGACTTAGAGTTAGATAAACTAATAGGAATGACTTAATGAAACATTATGTGTAAGACATTTTATTTTATAATTGTTTACTTATTTTTTGTTTTTTACCCGTTATAAGCAGTTTTTTTTTATTAAAAGTTGGCAGCAAACAAGCAACTGATTTGAAGCAAAAAAAAAAAAAAAAAAATGTCCTAATACAAGCGCTGCAATTGCTTTATGCACTTTGCACTACAAAATTAGTTTTAAACAACTTTTGAGCACAAATTTCGTTGCTGCTATAAATTTTTTTTCTTGCACCAAGTGTGAGAATTCCCATTGAACAAAAACTAACATCATATTTCCCATACTAATGTGTGAAAATGTCAGCTCAGACTGTCAACTTGCCAGCAACTCCCACAATTATAGGCCTCGACGACTTTTAACTTTAACTCGTCGAATGAGTGGCCTGAATTTTGTATATACCCTCTAAATGGTCGACAAGCCACAGCCGCAGAAAATATAGAGAAACTAATTTTAAATTTCATGTGTTAAAAGCACGATAATAAATCGAATGCCTCTTTTACTGTTTGTATATCTTAAATGTATACTAAGAACGATTGAAATTCAGTTAATTACAAATTTAACCAATTTCGGAAGGTGGGGCTATTCGCCACAATCGAGTTGACATGAGATACAACAGGACGATCCGGAAAGTATCCTATGATCGTATTTTGATAGGCTAAATTTGGAAATTAAACTTGGACGAAGAATACTTCGTAGTATCAAAAATATTTGGATTATATGTATTTTCTTACCTCAAAAAAGGAAAGTTTTTCAAAACATTGTCACAATTAATTAGTTTAATCGATCTTAATTTAAAAATGATGTAAATGGGTTTATTTATTGTATGTAAGTCGTTTATTCCAAATAATTCTAAAAGTTTTAAGAGTTTTAGTTTGAAATGCTTAAATTGAGGGTAGAGCAAAATGGCACATTAAAATAAAAGTTCGATACATAAACTTTTAATTGATAAAAACAGATCGGAATACTATAACTATATAACTATAATTAATAGTCATGTAGAAAGCTTTAATAATAAAAAATATATAAAGAATTAATTTTTTTTTACAAAAATTTCAAATTCAAAAATTTTACGTTGTTCCGATATTTTTGACTTTCATTTAAGTGCGTTCCAACTTTTATAAATATTCAGACGATTAATAAAAAAATACGTCGAAAAAACCTAATCTAGCCATTTATTTAGACGTGACCGAGCATTTATTTTTTTTTTAAACTGAAACTTTATTGAAACCAGGTTTCATTCCTTAATTTATGTATATGAAATATTTAGTAAGCATGTATAGATTATAATCATCAATTATATTAGTTCTTCCATATGAAAACGAATTGAACTAGTTAAGGCATCGTTTAAAGCCGATTTAAAGCTGTGGATTTAATAAATAAGTCTAGCCTAGTTTGATAGCAATTATGTTTAAGTTTTGCCCATAGACGGCGGCCAGAAATCAAATTGATAGAAATGCAACGCGTACACACATACAATTTGACACACACACATGATAAATGATGCACAGCCGTTGGAAACGCATTTGCCACATCAAATGCAGACAGACAAAAAGGGCAAAGAAAAAAAAAGAACAGACATACAGACAGAGCAAATGTAGAACGTGTGGAACAGCTGGGTAAAAATGGTTAAAATTCTGTTTGGCTCTCTGTCTCTCGCTCTCTATCTCTGTCTCTGTCTCCGTCATTTCCACTTGTGCTAAATGGGTGGAGAAGCACCCAACTTTCATTCCTTTAAACCACTACCCAACTCTCCACCCCACCCCACCCCATTCCACCACTCCATCAATATGCATAACTACATATATCTGTGAATATTTGTCTACCTTTTCACGCCACTAATTGCAAATTTTTTTTCTGTGTGTGGGTTTGGGGTGTTTGTGTGTTTTGTATTTTCTGTACAAATAAAAGATAGAAATCTTCTGGAGCGTGTGATCATTAAATATTATATAAAAGTAACAAAAAAAAAAAAAAAAAAACATTTATCTGATTTTGCGATTTAAATATTTTTATTCTGTGCACTAATTGAAAAAACCAACAACAACGACAACAACAAGATGGAAAAATGTTGTTTCTCTATATGTATTATTATTATTTACCCAAATGGTTAACATTGCATTTGCTTTTCTCTCTGATAAGCACGAAATCACAACTGATAAAAAAAAGAGGAAAAAAAACAAGCCAACCCCAACAACGCAACAGTAAGTGTATGAAAAACATTATTATAATATTCAGAATCAATTAAGGTGCGTTTCATATTGCGAACAACAAAAAAATATAAAAGAAGCTATCTTCGGTTATGTCGATGTTTATATACTTTATATACTGTAAACAATTTGATCAATGCACAGACAAACCCTTCAAGGTACTACTCTGTACCTTTTTATTTTGTTACACCTTCAATTTTTTCCTTATTCGTCCCTTATCCCCTTAGCAAACTATATATGTACGTCACCGATCGGCACGCATACACAAACAGCTTATGTAAGTGTGTATTTTGCTGATTTCGAGCAACGACGTATTAGGCTTCTGGCGGTGCTGTCGGCAGCGTTTGAGCAGAGCTGATTTATTTGGACCGTAACTTGTGTTCTATTCATCCGATCTTATTGCAATTTTGGGATATAATGTTTCATATCAAAAACTTAGTAAATTGAGTGAATGTTATAGGGAACATCAAACTCCTTCACCTATTTTTTGTATATCATTAAATGATATAGTGGTCCGATCCGGGCGATTTTCATATTTAATCTCACGCAGGCAATAAATATCATCTCAATAGCTTTAAAGATAGCTGAGTAAAACTCTGACGGACAGACGAACATGGCTATATCCATGCTGATCGAGACTATATATACACACTTTATGTTTCAAACATCTGACCAATTTCATAATATCTATATATCTATCTATATATATTTTATATATTTTGTAATAAATAAATAATAACAATATAGTATCCTCTGCAAGGGTATAAAAAAGAAACAAAATTGCAATAAATTTATATTTATTTGCAGAGACCTTTATAATGTTGGCCGCCTGTCACTCAAGACTTGTAGAAATGACAACAACTACATAAAAAAAAATCTGATTTTTGGGATTTTTTTTTTTTTTGACAAATTCAAATAAAAAATTTGCCCTTTTAACATTTTTTTCTTTGTTTAATATTAAAAAACACCTTAAAGTTGTTTCACAAAAATTGTCGTATCGTCTAAGGTATTTTCCATATTTTAACCCTTTTTAATACTCCAAAGAATAATTTACGCTAACAAAAGAAATCATCGAAGTTAGCCCCGGTCCTCTGGTTTCATACCAGGAAACTTTAACTTACGACTATTAAATGTGAATTTAATTAATATCTTTTGTTTATTTAAAACTCTTTGAGATTGTGTAAAACCGCAAAATTATTTTTAGATTTGTTTAACTAATCGTTGAATGTGTTAGCGAATGGAATAATAAAATGAATAAACTGAAGGTTGATTCAGAATGACAGATTTTAAAATATTTATAATTTTTTTTTTTTTTTTGTATATTTTATGTATTTATTTTGATTTGTATTCATCCTTTTTTATTTATTGCATTTATTTAACAAATTTACCTTCATTTTTATATAGCCCAAAGACTTAGAATATGTTTTCTTAACTTAAAAATCATAAATTGAAATGCTCAAAATTTTAACACAAAATTTTTGTTTTCAACACAAAATTTTTCCTTGGAAAATAAACACTTTATATTGGACAAATCAACAGCAAAGCAAAAAAACAAAAAAGGAGAAGACACTGAATAGTACATTGAGTTCTATCGTGATCACTTAAGTTCCCTGCCAAATGTTAACATTTAGGCCTGTCCTAAAACCTACTTTAGTTTTTCTGATTTTCTCGGCTTCTAATGAAAAATTTTTTTTCAGTAATTTGTTGGTTATTGTATTCAGATGATGAACCATAAGTGTGATCATCTCAGCTTTTGGCTTTTATTCTATAGGCGCATTTGGACGCAAACGCCAACATTTTTGTTTGGTAAAATCTTTTATATCATCAGATAGACGTTGTAGAAGTTGTAGATCTCAAACTTAAAACTAAAATAATCTGCATACCACAAATTTTTAATTTAATTGATTGGTTGGTTTGGAGGGCCTTTAACTGCAAAAGAAAGTGAATTGAATTCCCCCGTCGAATGTTATATGTTTTTGAAGACACTCAAAAATGTTGCCTATCGCGAATCCCATTTTTGCTATATAAGTGGTAAGTGTGTGTCAATTGAAGTTACAGGACCTTTGCTTGAAATGTCCTTTAGGCAACAACAAGATGACTCATAACTTTGCCACAAAATATTTCTGATAAGTGGGTGTAAATGTATATACACGTTAAGTGCCAGGTATATTTGAACGCACTTGCAAGTGAAAAGTGTAGGTATGTATGTAGGAAGGAAGGTACTTATGTACTTTCGTTGCCTAAGCTGTATCAAGTTTCCTCCTACGTATGCAAGTTGAACTTATTTCAACTGCATTTTCCATTCGAGCAACTGCATGCGGCAATTTGATTGCGCCCAACCAACCAACCAACTAGCCAGACCGACAGACAGACAGACAGTTAGGTAGCTATGTATCCCTATTCAGTGAAACTTCTCAACTAATTTGTCTTACATTTCAACCTGACTTTACCTCTTTTACTTTTTACTCTTTCCCCTCCTTTCCCACACACATATTTTTGTCTTGTTTCGTTTTGCACTTTGGCGCTTCCGCGCTAATTTGTTTAGCGTAATTTGCATTCTGCAAAATGCCATTCGCCCCAAGCGTGTGAATAATACCAAGAAAACTGAAAAGCAAACACAGAGACAGAGAGAGAAAGAAAAAATTTAAAAATTGCACATTTGCAATTTGTAATTTGCGTTGTGAATTTAATGAATGGGCTTTAACCCAGCAATGTTAAGCTCTGTTTACCGAATATTGAATATCTTTTAGCCTCACACTCTATTTCTTTGTTCGTAATTGCTGCTAATTACGTGCATCAAATGCCCGGATCCGTCCATTAGTCCGATCCGGGCGTGGTATGGAGGAGAAGGAAGCCTTTAATGTCCATTCTGGCGTTCTGTTTTATATTTCTTGGTTCATTACAAATTTTATTGCTTCAAAGGTGGATACCATAAATAGTGGATGAAAACGAAGAAAGTTCATTAAAACTTGCAGCTGATGGAATAGCCGATGCCAGATAGACTCACGATAGGAATACATAAAAAAGAAAAAAAATACAAAATGGAAATATCTTCAAGAGCAGCATCTAGCTTTTTTTTCTTCATTTTTGTTTTTTTTTTTTTTTTTTTTTTGAAAAAGTGGGCGAAAGATCCACCTGCCTGCAGGTTTCCATTTTTCTCCACCTTTATGCATAAATCAAATGGCGCGTGGTCGAGACATAGCCGTCGTCATCATCATCATTATCATCATCAAAACTGGTTCCAACTTTGGTTGGTCTGGTCAATGGTCCTTAGATGTTTTTTTTTTTCAGTGATGAAATCGTGACAAATATTCCTAGACAAATTGTGTGCAACAAACAGAATATGTTTTAGATGATGATAAAAAAGTTCATTATAGAAAACTTAAGTACATTTAAAATGATTCATATCCTGGCTTATTTCTATTCCCCCATATAAGAGATCGAAGGAAATCTGGGGTCTTGGGGAAACAGAAAATGTAAAAAATGTGAAATTTCATTTTGAATATTTTTGGCCTTTTTTTATGTACAGAATCGAAAATTAAATATTTTCTGTATGATCCTAAGTGAAATTCAGTAATAAAAAAAAAATGAGAAACCTTGCAAGAAAACTTATAGGTAAGTTATATGAAAAGGAGCATACTTTTGGATCAATCTGTGTTTTGGGGTAAACTGTTGTTACTCTTTTCGTTTTGGAGTTGATTTCAAATTCCGCACCCGTCAAACGTTTTCGAATCTAAGTTTGACACATTTTTGTTTCTTATACTAGGTATAAATTTGTTTTTGAGTACAAATCCTGACAAAAATAACTTAAGTTTCATTTGTAAATAGTTTTGAAACTAATTCAATAAATAAAATAAAATAAATTTAAATTTTACACTAATTTGAACATAAATTTTACTTCGAATTTCCTACAGAATATTCGGGATCGAAGTTGAGAACAAACCGGAATTAGTTTTTAGTAATTTACAGCGTTGAATGTTAATTATTTTATGTTTGTGCTAGCAAATGATTTTATACGTTTAAAATTTTTGTGTGTATGTTTTGACATACAATTTGTGTCTTACTTTTTATGAAAGCGAGCCTAGCTAAGATTAGCCTAGCTAAGATTATATAAACAGTAATTGATTATTTGGTATGTATATAAATTTAAGAATGAAACTATAACAATTCGCATCAGTTATCAAGGCAATTCACTTTTTTTTTTTACCGATCTTATATAAGGGAAAACTTTCTTTTTGAACGATATATTTCACGTCCATCACAAAAGAAATTTAAATCTCTCGGCTGCATTCTCTCTGCATTGCCCGCCTCAATCTCCGTCCTTCCCCTCATTAGGCGCGCACAATTTCCACTCGAATGCCATTGAATGTTCTGTGACGTATCGTGCGGAATCATCGCTATAGCCCATCGACATTCTCGATGCAATCGCCAAACAATTTCTTCTTTTTTTTTTTGCCTCCTCCACCCCTTGTCATCTCCACCATTTTTTCTCTTGTTGGATTTTTGCTTTATTATTTAGCTTTTAATTGTCGGCTGGCTTGTTTTGGCTGTCATCGAAAATTCTATTCCAAAATGGGCGTCTCGCAATTATTATTATTTTTTTTTTTTTGCATCGAGCATCCTCAATATGCGATGAATGCATATAGATAGATATATGTATATATGGAGATAGATTTTTATAGATATATCTTTATTAAGCCGCAGTTTCTGGAATTTTTATTTATTTATTTTATAGGCCAAACTGACGCACTGACGCACAACAACCAAATGGGCTGGAAAATGTGTTCATTTCAATTATATTTGTTTTTTGTTTTGGTACACATTTCTTTTATATGTACTCACTTTCTCTCCCCCGCTCTTTCTCTCTCTCACTCTCTTTTTATATGTATATATATTATCACTTTAAGCATTCGAATACCATAGACATGAATAGTCTCATTTAATCAGAATGTCGTTCAAAATGCCAATAGCCGCAAACGCAACAGTTTCCAATTGCCAAATACATGTAATTTCCTCGAGCAACTCAAACTAATTAAACTTGCATTTCGACCTGATGTCGGAATTACCCCAACTTTAAAAAAAAATTGTGATGCAGTTTCGAATAATTATACAGTGGGCTGTGCAGGTGAAAGAGAGAGAGAGAGAGAGAAAAAAGAGAAATTAAAAATTCAGCAATTACTGATTCTGTATTTAAATATGAGAATATAAAAAGAGTAAGTGAATTAATTACAACAACAAAACATTGTAATTTTTGCAGATGGATCATTAAAAAAAACATACATAATTAACAAAAAAAAAAAATCCTTGAAAAAAAATTTACAAAAGAATATTAATTGTGTTAATACTTTTGACCACCTCTGTATATAAAATACTTCAAATCAAGTTCGTAATCTTCCTTAGCTAATTTTATTTACCATAAGCTTCCCATACCACTCCTTTCTTTCAATTGTTATATCTCAATTTTTGTTTTCTGTATTTTTTATGTATAAGCTGCTTTTCCAAATTTTCCTCAACTACTTCTATTAGGTAAAACCTCGAATCATTGAAACTATATAAAGTAGAAAAGGTTTACCTGACTGAACTCTTGAAATAAGTATGTTAAATGTCTCTATTATTCTAGAGAAAAATAGGGAACTGAATTAAAAGTTCAAAATCATGAGTATGTGTTGTGTATCAATTCTATTATTTTGTATTTCTGTTCATTATAGGGAAATTCTTCAACCTTACGAAAACTTCTGTGAAAAAGTAATCTAGATCTAGAGGTTTCTATGTAAATAAGTTAGTTGTGAGTAACATTTGTCTCCTTAATTTATGTAAAAACCGCAAAAGCCGCAACAATTGTATTGACATTTCATTTGAGGGAAAATTGAAAATGAAATGGAGTAGAAAATCGTAAAAAAAAAAAAAAAAAAACAAACAAGTTATGTCGAAGTTCTTATCAAACAATATTGATCACATTTGTTTGGAAAACATTTTGAAACCACTGTGCTGCATTCTCTCTTTGCGCCCCACCTTCCTCCCTTTACCCAACCTCAACTCAACAGGCAACCCCTCACCTCACCTCACCACACCTGACAGTTCAAGTGTCTAACCGCAGCGGCACACGCATCAAATCGAACCGAAAATTCTCACGCTGTGAACCGAAATTCACCGCAGAATGCAAAATGCCGGACAATGCCACGCATAGATATAAAGACAGAAACGGCGCAATGAGCGATAGAGAAAGAGAGAGAGAGAGAGATGTATGCCGCCCACACCTAGACACAAATTTGCATATATGTATATTTGTGGTGAAGGGGGTGAATGAGGGAAAGCAGGGAAAGCGCAGCTGCAAACGATGCAACTGAATCAAAAACAGCCCGAGGAGGAGAGATCCAAGAGTTGGTGAGGGGTTTGGGGGATGGATTCACTGTGATTCACCTTTAATTTGCGCGATTTCGATGATGGCCAGATTCTCCCTGAGAGAAACGCTTTAGGTATATCTCTCGCTCTCTCCCTCTCTTTTCCTGTGTGTCTGCGTGTGTGCTAAATTACCGCAAATTAGTAAATATTTAATGAACATTAATTAAATGCAAATGTATACTGGCATGTCTCTGTTTCAACGTAATACAGTTGCCAAGGCTCGAAGAACATTCTATCCACCTATCAAATAAGCCCTCCTATACACACATACAGGCATATCCTTTACCAACTGTATGTAGATATACATATATGTGAAAGACAATTTTCCATTTAATTTTACTGCCAGTTGCAGCAGCTAACAAAAAAACAAAAAAACCAAAACAAAAAATGTTATGTGGATAAATTTGTATATTTTTTTCAATTTGTTGTTGCTGCTCCCCTCAACCAGGCGAACTCACCCATTAGGTTCAGTCTCAACCCATACTATTCTGTGTTACCCATTACCAGATGTGTCCTTGGGCCACAGCCTGTCAGGTGGTTGGATCCTACACGCATTTTCTGCGCTTTTCTTTGCTCAATTTGCGTAAAAATTTTTATGAGTATTGCGTTTTCCTTTTTGTTTTTTTTTTTTTGCAAGCATTTTTATGATTTTTTACCTTTTTTTTTTGGGATGTTTGTTTGTTTGTTCAACCAGTTGGTGAGTAGTTGTAGGGAGTAGTAGGAAGGTCCTGTAAAATTTTCCTTTTTTTTTGGCAGGGGGGAAACTACGAGTATGTCCTACGCTTGATTGCGCTTTTCACTGTTTTCACTTTGCGGCGCCACGCCTATACGCCCACACGCCCATACGCCGAAGCCTATTATAAAATTTTTTCTGTTCTTTTTGTGTTATTGTATTCGGGCCTACTCTGTGGATGGGTGGTTGGGCGTGGCCAGAGGGAACGAGTGTGTTTGAGTGTTCAGTGTGTTTTGTATTCTCTTTGTATTTATTGTACGCGCTTGATGCTATATTTTTAGTTTAAGAAAAAGTCCTTGTGTCTTTTTTTTGTTACTGTTTTGAGTAGAATTTACTGTAATTGACAGAGAGAAAGCGAGGGAAAACAAGACAGAGCATATTGTGTATGGGAAAATCAAAGAAAATTACTTAATTACTTAAAGCTTACTCCCAATTGGCAACTATTTGATTTGATTACAAAATCGACATTAGATTTCCGAAGCACTATATAAATATATATTCTTAAGAACTTGGCCAAATTATTACTCAAAAAGATTTCTTAATGATTGAGCGTCTTTGAAATATTTTAAAATTCAAAAGGAATCAATTGCACTAGGATAATTCGGGTCGGTCGGGACCAAAGCCGTCACGGAAACCCGAAACTCGGTTGAAACATAGAATTTTACAATTTCCTACATGTTGTTAAATCAATTTACAAACTAATATTAATTGGTTTACATAAAATATTTAATATTTAGCTATCTATATACATATTTGCGTTTTTTATTGATTGTCGACCAAAACTAGGAAACTTTGCTATTTTAGAAGAAAAAAAAGAGGAAGTTTCGTTTGCTATTCCGGATAATAATGGTTAATTAAGACAAGGGAACAAACAATATAATATAAGCCCGTATAACTAGAGTGCAACTGGGTATATATGCCTTTCTCTTATAGATTGAAATGTTTTATTTAATGCTTGGGTTTGAATGTACAGATAACTCCTCTGACACTCGAATAACTACTTGGCCAATAACTTGTATAGAGTATTTGAAATGATATTTTAAAAGAAAAAGAAATGAAGAGTTTCAAGACCTAATTAATTAGATTAATACTAGAATCTAGGCACTAAAGGAAACTAATCTAAATTTAATGGCTAAGTAATAGCAGAAACTAAGAATAAATGCATAATAATGTTGCATAGATAATATGCGCTGCATCTGAGTCACTTAGGAGATGTTATGATTGAATATTGTTATGATATTTACTTTATACACTATCAAATAACGGAAACTACATATAACCGAAATGGAATTCTTGAAAGACCAACGAGAACCAGGTGGATATATATCGAAATCTGATTTGGTTTTCCCCGTTCGCAGCTGGACGAGTAAACTTTACTTTACGTGTCCTCAAGATGAAAGGCATAAGAGATTTTCGATGAAATGGAATTGAAGATTTTAGATGAACGGCCGTGGCCATGGCATTTGGGATCATTTGGAGAAATTCGCATAAGATTTTTTTTTTTGCGGAAAAGCCATTTTTTAGCGTAGACATAAATCGTGTTTTAAAGCAAATTGGTTTAGCATTTTACCTTCATTTTGGTTTATAATATCAATGTCAGCCTTTAGTAGACATTTTTCTAGGGTATCTTTTTAGTTGGGTATTATTAATATTGATTATTTTTCACTCTCTCTCGCCCTCTTTCTCTCTATCGCTCGCTTTGTCTTTGTCCTCTTTTTTTCTGGACAGGCAAAGTGTTATTGTGCCTTGGCTTGTCATTGGCATTGTTATAGTTCTTGTTGTTAGGTTTCAGCTGTCATTTGGCGGCTGTAATTTGTTTGCGCCAACTTATCCCAATTTCCCCCCCAAAAACCCTCCACCGCCCCCCACTTTCTCTTTCACTTTCTCTCTCTCTCTCTCTCTTTCTGTCTCTTGTGTCTATTCATCTGATGCTTAGAAGAGGCCTTATCATCCTCCTCTTCTCACTTTTGCTTTCAGCTGCTGCTGTTTCCCCATTTTTGTGTGTTTGCTTGAAGAACAGAAGCACTTTTCAGATATTTTTGGCTATCTTTTCTAGGCTATTTTTAAAACAGTCAAACAAAAAACCAGATTGTTTTTGTTTTCCAAACAAACAGACAAAAAAAAAAAAAAATACAGAACAAAAAACAAAAACCTAACCAAGTGAAAAAAAATTGTTTAATTGCCATGTCGGAGGACTTATCTCTCTTCTGCCATGACTTGACAAAGTAGATAAAGTTGAGATTTTTTAATTAGCCATCATTAAGATGCTTTAGCAAAGTTTCCGTGAATGCGAATGTGGAGAGGGGAGGGTCTCAAATGGGAAGGGCGAAGAAAATTGCAAATTGTTGTCAAAATAAACGTCAATTTTTTGTTGTTTTCGTTTCGTTTTCAGGTTTTTTTTCCTTCCCAATTCCATTTTTTTTTTTTTTTATTGTTGTCAACGTTAAAGAAAAGATAACAACAATTTCATACAATGACAAAAAGAGTTGCAAAAAGTAAAAAGAAAAAAAACCATCGATTTATAGAAACTTGTTCATTTCTTTTGCGGTGACTGTTTCTTGTATGCCCTATAAGCATAAGCTTAACGGGTATATCAAGAGTTGAGAAGTGTATAGAACGAAAAAAAGAAGACAATTTTGACCAGCAGAATAAATTTTGCAAATAGGTTTTCAAATGTTTGCCTTAATTGGCAGTAGAGTGTTGTGATAGTCGCCTTTACTTATTTTTCTTTGCTATAGAAAATTTTCTTTTTCGGTTTTTTAAACTCATTTATTTTCGTTGCTAATTTCTGACATTTTCTCTCACAATTTTTTTTTCTACTGTTCTCTGCTCGTGTTTCTGTTTATTTTCGCTTCAGAAAATATTCTTTATATTTTTTATTAGCGTGTCTTGTTGTGTGTAGTCATTTTTTTTTATTCTTTTTTTGCTTTATGGGCTGGACACGCGTTTTCTACTCTATATACAAAACTCACACACAATTTGATGGTTGAGTTTATTTTTTTTTTGTATCGTTTTCTCTCTCTCTCTCTCTCTTAGATTTTGTTATGTTATTAGATTTTGTGTGTTTGACTATTCGGTTCATTTGATTGGCCATAAATTCGCCCAGCTCTGCTAATTGACAGTCTCATGAGTGAGCTCAATTAATTTGCTGGCAATTGACGCACGTGAGCCGGTCCAGTCCTATCCGGGCCGTGCCACGCCACCAGGTGGCGTATACTTGATAATTGTTGACACTTGCCATGGCAATTAAATTGAAATTGTAGCAGTTTCCCTCTCCCATAGTTAGTGTTAAGTCGTTCCAGTTTCACCTGGTGTAACAAGTTGCTGCCCCCTATGAAATGAAATTCCATCCAAAAGGTTTGACGAATGGTTAATATGATTTTGATTGATTGAAGGAACTTAACTGTAACTTTACTGAATCTCTGCATAATTAGTCTCAAATAGATATACTTTTGATTTATGTTCTTGGAAAATAAGTTAATGATATGATTGGGAACGGAGATCCCAATGAGATGGGTGTATATGTGTTGATATTGTCATATTTAAACAAATTTTATAGAGAATAGAGAATATGCATAAAATGACAGTCACACTTTTTGCCCATTAAGAGTGACTAAGACAAGTTATTAAGTCTGTACACTTGTAAAGTGTAAATGAGAAACAATTAACTAGAGCTCTTGATGGATTTTTGTTAAAATTCTCATGTAATAAGTGTCCTGTAAATTATATTATATCCCTGACCTACTTAGTCTGTACAGGCTCCATCTTTGCACACCATACGACAATTATTTGCTAAGGTCATATGTTTAACTAAACTTTAAATTAAAAATCATAAGTTTAGGTGTCTTAAAAGTGTCGTACAATTTTTTACTTTTAATTATTGTTGTTTTCCATCACATTTTCAAAATATAGCACTTAAAGCCAATGTACTATACATAAATATATAATAATAAAAACTGGATTAAATTACCAAAACTGTCATTTCTTGTTGTCTCATATTTGATATTCAGTTATTTGCCCCACATTCATTTATTCATTTATAAACCTACAAAGCAGCATACCACGCAACAGAGCACATCAGCCGCCACACCTTTCTCCCTCCTTCCATCTCTCTTTCTCTCTGCAAAAGCTCTTCAATTCCCGTCTCGATTACATAACCCAGTTATTAATGGTTTCTAAGTGTTCCATCACGCTTCGGTCTATCTGTCATTCCCTCGACCTATTCTCTCTCTCCCCTAGTATCTTGTATATTCTTTCTTCAGTTTCTGTCTGTCTATTTCGTATGCTCCAATCAACATTGTCATAGTCGTGACGTGGCGACTTTGTGACATGTTGGCTGGCCTCAGCTTCAGACAAATGTAGAGCATGTGTTGTGTCTCCACGCCGCAGGTGCCCTGAGCAACAATAACAACAACAACAACAACAACACCTAAATGTCCAACCAACAAAACAACGAAGCGTCCAACTTCGTTGACGTCATGGTCAGGTGAAGAAGATTGGCCTGACAGGTTGACAATTGCCACATTCAATTGATGGCTGTGGGAGAGGGCTAGCAAGAAGAAAAGCAGAGGAGAAGAGAGCAAGCACTTACTGCAATTTGTTAATGAGTTTTTCTAACAATCGTGAATTTTGTGTATAAAGTTTGACAATCATTGATTGGGCTAAGGTTCTGCCACTTACAATACTATAGCTAGACACTCTGCGAAGTTCATGAACTTTGGCAAGTAATTTCAGTGACCTGAACCCATACAATAGACGCCGGCCTAAATAGACTTCCTTTTGGTTTCCTTTTAGTAACTGTCAAACTGTGAAATACAAAGTGAAATTGTTTGGGTTAGTTTTAAAGTCATATTTCAATGCAAAAAGTTCCTGGCCCTGGCCCCGGCCCCGGCCCCGACTCCGGCATCCACACACACACACACACACACACATACACATACACATACACATTCCATACAATTGTGGCTTAAAAGCGTGCGAAAATATTACACACACAAAAGCCATGACGGAGACAGGTAGTAGAGACAGAAGATGGTTATGGGCTCTGATGGAGGTTGGCCTATAGAAAAATTGCCACACAAGAACTTTTGAATCGAAAGAAAAACCAGGACCGGATTGAATCAAAATATCTAAAGGAACCTAAAAGTAAAGTTCTTCAACCTAAGATTATGTTTTCTCTTTAGGGAAACGATACTAAATTGAATAACAAATAGCGATATTATATAACTGATCTAGAATAAACTATTTACAAGTCAATTGAAGTCCCAAATGCCCTCCTAAAGCAAGCAAAGACTTCTCGGTCGGGATGTGCCTGGACTCGGTTTTGTCGTGCGCATTTTGAATGAAAAGAAGTTGGCAGCAGAAGTTGGTTTGCTTGGTTTGTTAGTTGGTTGGCTGGATTGTCGGTTCGTCGCCTGCTTTGGTGGGCTAATATCAAACCCACTGCCAGGTTGTGCAGTCGGTTGCGTTTATGAAACGGATGTTGCCGCTTGCATTTTAGCGCACTTGAGCCTCTGAGCCAAAGGTCTCGAGCCAGGCTTCCTGCTACCTACAGTTACCTAAGCATCTCCACATGTTGGCCTCCATACACACACTCGCACACATACCCAATTCCTGGCGCGTGTTGTGTATACAAAATTTTGCCTTGGTCCGGTTAGGAATGTTGCTTTGTCTGCTGATGCTGCTCTTGCTCCTTCTGCACCTTCTTCTTGTTCTCTCTCTCTCTTTCTCAACATCTATTGTATATTGAAGAGTGCAAGGACCCGTCGTTCGTCTTTTGACTTGGCCTCAACCTCAACACAAAAGGAATATCCTTTCTATTTCCTTTTTTTTTTTTACCCTTTTAGGAACCCTTTGTATGTATATTGTGTGTGAGTGTGTGTGTGTGTGTGTGTGTGTGTGTGGCTTTTTCTGCATTGTGTTAATTGATTTAGTTGAGCGCAACTACAAAAATTTAATTTAATTTTATACTATATTTTATTCATACATACAAATACATGTATATATGTTTCTTAATTTGATTTGATTTCATTATATTGTGTATAAAATGAAGTTTGTCCCGTTCTCCTACGTCCATCACATGTTTTGTATTTATATTCACATTGCGGCTTTATCTCTCCTCCACTGTTTCAGAAATTATGCAGACATTTTCTGATTTTAATTTAATTTATTCGATTTTTGTTATTTTTTTTGTTGTTTCTTCATTCAAAACCAAATAACGTTATTTGTTATGGGGAGGCGTGAGCTTCCAACAAAAAACTCATGCATAATTGAAGTGAGTTGAGGTGACAATGAGAACGAGATGATATCAAGAAGCGACATCAAAAAGATGAAAAGATTGATTCTTGTTATCGCGCATTTCAGATTCATTGGTTGCAGGGCAGATAATAACGGTTCGTTCGTTCAAATTAATATTCGAATTGGCAAATTGGCAATTCTCTTGCGGTCATTGCACTGAGCACAATATTTTAAAATAAGCTTATAAATATTCTCTCTTCTGAATTTTCTTAAACTTTCCAAAAATTGAACTTACTTTATTTAGCTCTATTTAAACTTTAACTAAACTAACTTTACATGTTCTAATCATTTCTTAAATGAACTTGCCTTTAAAAAAAATGACTCTAACAAGGTAATCCAATAAAAAAAACGTTAGGATAGCTTTATTTAAGAAAAGAGCAAGTTGACTTAGATTAGTTTAAATTATTTTCAGTGAGAGGTAAGTGAGGCTTAATTCAAGAAAAAGAAAGTTAACCCGCCTGAACCTAATATGAATAAAAGGTTATGTCTCTGTAATAATATAAATGGTTCTCAAAGTTAAATATGCAGACTTAGGGCTTTGTCTGGTAGGTTTCATATTGTTTGCTTCAAGGAAGATATTGTATCCACAGGACTTTCTAAAATACGTTAAATAAGCATTGACAAGCGAATTTTCGCAATGGTATTGCATGGAACAAATTTTCCCCATTTTTTAGCCCTAGCTCTTGTCATGAGGTTGTATATATTTTAGAAATTGAAATTCTAACCATATTATTAGATATTTTTAACTAGTGATCAATCTTTTCTATGTTTTGGATTCAAAATGAATATGGTTTTATATGTATAAATGTATCAAAAATTTGATGGATAAACTCAATTTTATTGCAAAAACATAAGGTTTCTCTTATTTCACATATTAAGACAGAAAAAGATAGAAAACAAAAGGATCACGAATTTTACGTATTCAATTAAAATAAAATATTTTTTTCTAAGGATCGAAAGCTATTGTTCAATGCTTATTATAATGTTTGCTGTAAATGCAATATGCATTATAGGGAAAACGAAAAATAAATCGACATAAACAGAAGAAAAAAAAAACACAAACAAAACGAATGTTAGGCGAAAATCTTCAACTAAATCAGTTTGTGCCATTTCTCTCTCTCTCTCTCTCTCTCTCTCTCTCAGCCAGACAAAGTCACAGACGATAGACGCATCTGCTTAGCATATCAATGTAAAATATTTGCATTTAAAGCTGCCACCAAACTTCCTACCTCCCTCTTACCTCAGTCACACACTCTATGGATATTAGCAGACACCTCTTTGCCATCATTTTTGGTGGTGGCATCAAAGTCTTAGGTGTTATTTATGCGTCTGTTTGCACTAATTCCCGCATATACATAGACACACAATTTTTTTGAAAAGGGAAGGGAAAGTTTTTTGTTTGTTGCCTTCTAATAAAAAAAAAAAAAAAAAAAATACAGACACACATACTTATTTTAAAGTGCTATGGGAAGGATTGCGGTGAAATAGTTGGTCGATGGGTCGGTCAAAAGGAAAACGACAGACAGTGACGTGCAGACGGTTTAACGGACTTATCAGAAATTCTAATTGCCAAGGAGACAAACACCACAAAAAAATACACACACATACACACACACACACATACTAATGTAGTGAAATATATAAATTGAATTACATATTTTATGCAAATGCCCTCTTTGAATTTACTTGATTCTCCTTGTTTGGCCAAAAAGTTTTGCATCGTGTCAACATGACGACAAAGACAACGACGTCCCATGGTGTACCACCGCATGTGTGTGTGTGTGTGTGTGTGTGTCTCAGTGTTGGTGCTACAAATCGTTGCACTTTAGCAACCAATGTCCGTCTAAAACACAACACAGACAAATAGGGCAAAAGTCAAAGGGTTTGCCCACTCGGTTACTCATTTACCCCTTCCCCGCCCTCCCCCCATCCGACTCATATGGTATCGGGCTTGGTCTCTCTCTTGTTTATTAAATAGTTTCGCTACAAATCCCTTTCACTTGTGTGAGAGAATGAGCTTACGTCTTGTCTATCAATTAGTTGCTTCAAAGGGTAACTATTTTTATGGCTTACATGTTTTTGTGCTCTCGACAAATCCTGCTACATGTGTGCCCCTCCCCACCTACCAAAGAGTAAACAAGCACACAAAAAAGAGTAGCCAAAAGTGGATAAGCTTAACACTTAAATCTGTTGAAATTCTCTATTGGCATGCAACGCGTTGTCGTTGTCGTTGCCGTTGCCGTTGCCTTTGCCTTTGCCATTGCCATGTTGCTACATCATTGTTAAGAAGTGCTCCACGAACTTCATGCGTTAAAGAAATAGAACAATGTACTTAAGTTTTATGTTCACGTACTTGTCATAAATGTATTTGCTTTCAATTTTAATATTATTCTTACTTGAGAAAGTTCTATTTACTTTGTTTTGAAAATTAACTTGAAAACAATAACATATTTTTTTAAAACATTGAAGTCAAGAACTGAACGGAATGCATAACGAGAACAATGCACAAACTTTAAACAGAATTATGAACTAGGCGCGAATTCTTTTGATGAGAATTTAATATTAACAATACTTAGGGTAATTATTCATAACAATAACAAACAAAAAAGTCATTTAAACTCTGTTAAGTATTAGCTTATTTTAACAACTACTGATTACACTGTGGGTTAGCAATTTTTTTACACGGTCATTATGGTCCTAAATAAAACTTAGTCATATCTTCAAATTGCTAATCCAAATTCCATTATAGATGAATAAAATTTTATCTTGTAAAATAATGCATTTGTTTGAGTTGTCTATTATTATTATTATAAATATAGTTTTACAACACAAAATCATATTGGCTCCCTTTTTTTAATACTGTTGAATAAGAAAATACAATTCCTCACTTTTTGAACGAGACACAAGTATACAATTATAATTATAATTATAAAACGTATATACGTAATACATATACAATACGTTTCTGATAGAAAAAATGTCATCTAAATTTAGTATTTCTTTTTTTGTGTGTCAAGAGTATTTTAGCAGTAAAACCCTTTTACTTAACAATCAATGCAATTTTTAATTTGTTTTAGAAAAAATTAAGTTGAAAGTGAAAAATATTCCATTAATTCACGAATTTTGCGTTGAAAGTTATGTAGAAAATGTTAGTATGTAAATACGAATTCATGATCATGTAACTATATATACATATACTAGTACATATGTAATAATATCTGTCCAATTGCCTGACGCTGTCGCTGCCGCTGTGGCTGCTTGCGCGCTGCTTGGTCTACGTAATTGAAAACACATTGCTTGAACATTACTCATACGCCGCGTGTGTTTCTCTGTCTGCGGCATTCAGACTTAGGAATGATATTATTATTATTTTGATTTTGCTAGCTATTTCCTCGGATTTCCCTAGCACTTTTCGCACTTCTCTTTTCCCAAGTATGTGTGTGTTGCCACTTTTCTACATAGATAGATATGTATGTATGTATATGTATTATACAAATAGTTGCATATTCTGGTTATATTTCTTGGATTTTGGCCAACGTATTATGTGTGAAAATAGAATTTTTTCTCCGCATTGGAATGTGCCATATTCGTTTTTTGTACGTTTATTTGTTTGTTGCTATTTGCCTATTTCGCTCACTCCCCTTTTCTACCTCCCCCTCATCCAAGTACGCCGTCGCCGACGCGTCTCTTGGTTTCTATTCCTTTCCTTTTTTTTATGTATTTTAAACAATTTGCAAAACGTTATAGTTACTTAAAAAACTTTCTGCCACAAAAAAAAAACGTGGGGTGGTGAAGTAGAGGAAAAGGATAGGATGAAGACGGGAATAGAGTAAGAAGGAGTGTGCCTTGTTGAGGAAGGGTTGTGATGGTGGTTAAGTGAATGGGGTACAAAATATCGACTTTTGCTTGCCAATTTGCCAGAAAAGTTTCTCTTCTTTTTGCCTCGTCATTAGACCACTTGAAAAGTTTGCTCCGATATGACCTATATAAATGTATATATGTAGATACATACATTTATATTAGTTGAAGATTGTGTCGCTATAGGGAAAATATGCTCAATTGAATTTAATTGGGTTCAAACTTCAGAATGTGCAAACAGAGAACAGAGATGAAGAGAGAGAGAGAGAGAGAGTTCTTCAATTGCAAATTGAAACTAGCTTTTTGCTTTTTCTTGGTCTTTCTTTTCTTTCTTTTTTTTTTGTAGAAATCTAATGGCATTCATTTCACAAAATGCATTTCGTTTCATTGTTGTTGAGGGAATTCATTGGTATCGATTGGTACTACATTTCTTAAGAGAATTTCATTTAAAGGCAAAGAATGCCTTAAATTATTTAAGATTTAGATATATTTAGTTAAATATTCAAATAATTTCAGCATGGAATATTAATTCTTAAATTCAAATGTTTTCAAAATCTTTTCGAGTATAACTTTTTGACTTCCTCTAACAACATTTGCCAGTCAAGGCACTTAAGATACTAAGGATTATGTTACTGATTGTAATTGATGATTTTGCCATAGGGTTGTCAGTGGTGGACTTGAGATTTTCAAAAAGTAGTTAAACTGCAACAAAAACTAAATGCAATAGCATTAATTAATTCGATACGCTTCATCTAGTTTGGCGAGAGAGCACTTTAAGTGCTCCGTTTCCAGTCTTTCTTTTGTTCAGGTAAAGTGAAACCTATGCCAATATTGTATGCGAAATGCCCCAAAGGCGTCACTTAGAAATGCCGACATCCTTTTAGCCCACCTTTTTCTAGCAAGCGAAAAAAAAAAATAATAATAAAAATTAAGTAAACGCAAGAGTCAAAGTAGAAGTAAAGAGAAAAACCTGTCCTCACACCCAATTTGAACGTCAGGCCAAAGCAATTATTAATTTTAATAAACTTCACTAGAGACCAACCCCCTCATTGGCCCCACTCCTCCTTCTCCTTCTCTCCTGTAGCTAATGATATAATTTTTCTCTGTTAACTAATTGAATACATTTGCTAAAAAGAAAGAGAGACAGATGAAGGAGAATGAGGCTCTGAGGATGAGAAAGACGCATACACACACACGCACACACAAAATGGCAACAAAGATTGTTAATAATGGCAAACAAGCGAAGCTACTGAAGTTTTTCCTCTTTTCGCTTTGCCACTTGAGCATTGACAGCAGAAGACGAAGAATACGTTGAAGATGTGGAGCAAGAGACAATGTCGGTGAGGAGAAGAAAAACGAAGAAGATGATGTTGAAAGCGGTACCAGCACCAGCATCAGAAGAAGAAGAACAAAAAGAAGAAGTTAATTTGCAACGACGGGCACGCAAAAAGGGCTGAAATAAATGGGTGGTGGTAGTGGTGGTAGATTTCTGAGGGAGGGGGGTTAGAGGTATGTTAAGACAGAGACGAGCACACAAAACGACATTCCGCGGCAAGAAGTCTTGATGAGCATGAGGAAGGGTAAGGGGGAGAGGGCAGCGAATTGGCGGCGCGGTACTCGGTGGGAAAGAGTGAGAGAGAGAGAGAGGAGGGTGAAAGAAACGCATTACAAATTCCATTACTTTGAGCAGCGAACATGACCTGATTTTTATATATATGTATGTGTGCGTGTGTGTGTGTGTGATTGTATGTGATTGTGTGGGTGAGAAAGATGCTGCGGGAAGGAAATTAGGCAGACCAAAGACAAGAAATGATGATGGCAACAGTCTGGTTAGACTGCTAGAAATGGGTACCTCTCCATTTCCAGACCATACCATGCCATCGACTCCATCTTATGGCTCTCTCTCTCTCTCTCTCTATCTCTCTCTGTGATTCAACACTGAGAGAAATAAAATAAATCATCATTATTTTAGCCTCAGGTGATAAAACTTACGGCTAGGAGTTTTGTTATTTAATATATGTTTAATAAACTCTTTAGCTTATCGTAATATTTCAACAGTTCAGTTAAGAATTTTCGATTTTGTTTTTATTATTATTATTTTTGAACATGTATTAAATATATTGGGAAATATCAGAAAGAAACAAGAAATTTCACCAACAAGTTTAAGAGTAAAGTGAGTTCCCTTTGAGCCTTTGAGAGATTCTTCAGAGAATGTTTATAATTTTGTATTTTTATATATTTTTAATTAAAGATTTTAGAAACTGATATAATAAATACATTTCTAATATATAGCCGAACAATATTACATCTGAGTTAATCCATGTACACTTCGTTAAAACCATTCAACTTAAACTTAAAGTTTAAAGGTTTACTTTGTTTAGTTTTTTTTAGATTTAGTTTTGGTTATTTAGAAACTAAAAGTTTAATTATTTTTTGTCTAAGGTTTTTTTCTTTGTTGCTTTTTTTTTTGTGTGTATGGGTGATGTGTGTGCGTGCGCGCATATTGAGCCACGTATTGAGCAATTGGCCCCCGCTTTCCTTCTTAGCCCACTCATTTGGCGCTGAAACTGCCGCCTTCTTTTCTGCCAGGGTCGAGCTTAGAGCTCTATACTCAGCCCACTTGTCGAGTCACGTAGCAAAAAGTTTTAAGCATAGGCACTTGCGACGTGCAATGGTTCTCTTCCTGTCCCCTCTCCTTCCTTCTGTGTGCATGCCTGCCTGCCTGCCACTCATACTGGCGGCCTCCCCTCATTCGCCCACTTTACTCATTCCTCTTATCCTTACTTGGGCTATCACAGGGCAATAAATTAACAAAAATGAATGGGGGCATCATTCGAGTGGCCTCCAACACAACTCAATCTCCTACTCCTTTCCCCTTAGCTACCGCTCAACCCTCCTTCCTCCCCCTTCCCTATGTCAACTCGTCTGTCTTGCCTTTTTATGTGTTGTATGTAAGTAGAGTAGGCCTGCTAAAAAGATGGAGAGGGGCAAAATAAAAAGGATTGGGTAAGAAGGAAGAGGAGGTGGAGGGTGCAAAGTGCAGTGGGTTATTGGCGCACTTTTATGACCGGAAAATGCTTGTCGCACGATTCTCTCGCCTTCGCATTCTCTGTCCTGCTTTCTCCTGGTATTTTGCCTTGGTCCTCTCTCCTTTTCGGGGCACATTTTCACAATAAAAGTGTGACAAGTTGTTTCAAGACCAAAAGTGGGAGGATGTGTGTGGTGTCACAGCCCCTGGGAGGGTTTCAGTTCAAAGTGCACTTTATTCAATTAAAAAATTGTGGACCCAGGGAGACAGAGCAGAATATTAGGGGAGGAGGGAATCGTGCCGGCGCCTAGTAGTAGTAGTCGTCGTCGTCGTACAACATTTAAAATGTTGTAATGCTGGCCGAAAGGCAAATTGTGTGACAGCTGCGCAAAAAAAAGAGAATCAATTATGATAGGGACTAAAGAGACAGAATGAGATAGAGAGAGAATGGAAGGGGATAAAGGGGTTATGGGTGAATGCTAAAGGTTATGCGAACACTGGGTCGATTGAGTTAACGATGTTGGATGACTGCAACTGACATAGTTATCTTGTTTGCCTTTTTTCGGTTGCGTTGAAATTTAAGTTCAATGAATTGAGAAATGAAATCAATTACAAAATGTGGCCATACACAAACCCACACACAATAAATAAATAAATCAAACTCTTTTAAATGTATCTCAATTACAGGCAAAAACACATTGTATACCATAAAAGAGTAGAATAGAATATAATAAAATATAAATGCAGACCAAAAAGTATTCAAACATAACATACATGAAAGGATACAGGAACATACATACATACAAAGAATACAACGGAGACTTTATAAGCTGATCACCCGCTATACTCTTAAGAATCTAAAGCTTCCATATCCCAAATATCCGAATCCTAAATTGGTAGTAAAGGGTCAACTTATTGGAATAATTCAATGAATATATTCAATGAAAATCTGAGCAAAATTTAATTTGCAAAATTGTGGAAATTATTAAAAACTTTTAACTTTACGTCACTTAGAAAAAATGTCCAAACTTTTATACATCGATTTGCTAATTTTCATTAAAACCTCATTAATTTATATATTGGTTTTGATTGCTTAAGGCCCGGCGCTGGCTTAATCCGGCACTGGAAAGATTGAATGTAATTAGTCAGAACAAATGTTATTTTCCTTTATGACTAATTATTGCTTATGCTTAATCGTTAGACGAATTTGAATAAAAGCTAATATCCATAAAAATAAATGTGGTGACATTTCAAAATGTATAATGTTTAACTGAAGTGAACACACATGAATCACAAATTATGTAAACATCTTGTAAAATTAGTTGCAAATGCACACATGCATCTAGCATCTACATAGCTTGCATAAATGATTAGCAGACAAAAGAAGAACATCAAGATAAATGCATTCAAAAATCATACGATCTATTACACCAAAATTTGTAGTTATTAATCAAAAGGGGCGTCAAGTAATATGCCTTCAGCCTTTTGGCTTCCCTTCTCTCATCCCATGAGTCTTGTCATTCATCAAATATGCAAAAGCAGCAACTAGAACTGCAACAACAATAACAACAACAACAACAACAATAATAAAGTGGCAAAGATTTACGACCTACTTTCATATGCATGACAGCTGCAAAATGCTCTAAAAGTGACTGACTAACTAACCAGAACCAGGACCAACAACCAAAAACCTGAAGCTAGGGATCCCCCCCTCTAAATTGCCTGTCATAAGCAAAAAGCAGCCGAAACTGACTTCCTTTTACTTGTATGCAAATGTCAGTGACTGCTGTTGAATGCTCCTTCTTGGGGGCTTCTTTGCCATCCACACTGGTGTTTGCAATTTGCATTACTCATTTGACACTTTGTCTATCAGGTAACACACACACAAACAGAGAGAAAGAGCTATGGCGGCGGTGGCAACACCTGGAGCCGCCACCGAAAAACCTCGGTCCACAAAAGAAAACAAAATCCAAAGAGCCGAGACGAAGGCACAGATGAAGACGAAGACGAACGTTGTGTGGTAGTAAGACGTTGATGAACGACGAAGTAACTCTCTGTCTGGGAAGCGCGCAAAGGCATACAATTTAATCCTTAAGTGCAAAGCTAACATGCAGCCAACAGACATGCAATTGCCCGAAACACGAGTCGGCGAGAAGGAGGGGGATGGCACAACACATATGTGTCTTGATATAAATCCAGAGAGCATGCAACATATATGTGTACATATATATATATATATACAAGTACAACATGAAACCACTAATTGAAGTGAAAGAAACAGATAGACAGAAAGACAGACGGAAGACAACAACTGCTTGGAAGTTTTGTATTAAGCTGCTACTTCTGGTGCTGCTGCTGCTGCTGATAAGAAAAGAATGCATGAGTAAGCCCAAGCTGAGTTTTAATTAAGTCAAGGCAGACCAGACCAGACCGAGACCCAGTCTTGAAACCCCCACACCCGATCCGATCTGATCCCAGACTTGTAATTCGCCAAGTTTCTCTTCTTCCAGACACAAATGCATACTAATTGGGGTTAACAAGTCGCTTTTTTCCTTAAAGCCCATCCTCTTTTTACTTAATCTTGAAGAAATAGAGAGGCACAAGCACAAAAGACCTCCAACATAGACTCAATTATAATCCATTTCAAATGCAACACAAAACTCAGTTGATGCCGATGACGATGAGAGGCTTGAAAAGAGAAGTGATGGGAAGGGGAACAAGAGGACGCCAACCTTGACATTAGCCTTGCTCCAAGGCAAACAAAGTCTAACTGACTGAGTCACACACTGGCACGAGGGTGACACACACACACCCAGAAAGAGAGAGAGTCTTTGTCTGTCTGTCACTCAGTCATTCAGTCAGGAAGAGGCATGTCATTCAAATTGTATATATACCTACAAACACATAAATAAAATGTCAATGACAAAAGATGCCAGCGATAGAGTAGAAGAGGCAGAGTCCACGGTCGAGAGAAGAGAGAAAACATATTGCAATTCACAATTATGTTATGCAAATTTTCAAATGTAGGCATACTCATTTATAAATTATTGCACAATATTCTCTCGTATAAGCGACGCAGTGGCTACAATGCAGTCAATTTATTGTTATAAATTGTCTGCCAAAAGATTTCCTACAAGGGAAAATTTCGTATACATATACATACATATACCTATAGTAGTGAAATGTATAAAGAACGACCAACCGGAAACGAGCCTTGAACTTTTCTCCGGTATAATTGAAAGGCAAATGTTTGTACGTGATTGTTGTATAATTTGTTGATTGAATTTGACAGTAACGTAAGTGAGATGGATTTAAATATACTCACCTGCATAGCAATATGTCTGGTAAAATTACAAAATAAAAATCAATTTGATATCCATTAATAATAGCTGAAATTTGAGACGTGCACTATTTTGGATTTCTTTGGTATGCGAAAGTAAAGATTTTTTTTTTACTCTTTGGAATTAGTCTGGACAAATATTGGTAAACGAAAAATGTAAGAGTTAAGCCATAATACCGAAAATAAAACTAATTGCAATCAGATTCAAATCCAGCTGATTATTGTTATTGTCTTTTTTTTGTATTTTCGTTGAGAAGAAATACAAAATTAGCATCAATAGAATATTGATTTTGTAGTTTTGTTTTGATATCCAACGTTTTCCACTAAATTTAAAAGCTATTGTGCTTAAACTCAAAATTTAATTTTTCTTGAGTTTTTAAGGGTTTTCCAAGATCGATCAGAAATTGAGAATAAATTTTATGTTTGTGGCCCCAATTTGCCTTTTTAACTTTTTGTTACGATCGGAATACTCTAACAATAAGATGCTATAAAAACACTCACAAAACCAATTGAAGTATTTCGTTATCGTATCGTTATTTCCGGGCCATATTTAGAATCTACATATTTTCGTTTTCTGTTTCAATGTAGGCCCATTGAGTTCTTGGCTAGTTTAAGGACTCAAACTTCCGAGCAATTAAAGTTAGCCTAGATCTACTTTGGTTTCACAATAAAGCGTAAAAATATATATGTATGTACATAATTGAATTAATTCTAGATAAATCTGAGCTTCATTTTTACTTGTCAAGAACAAATAACTTAAACTATAAATTATAAATGATATGATATGATATGTATTTACCTGTTTTCAATCCGTATTAATGTGTTTCTTTTTGTTCTTGTTGTTGTTTTCATTTCAGGTAAGTGACGTCATTAAAAACAGATGGCAACAATTTAAAGCCTTTTACACATTGAAGACCGGGTCCAAGGGCCCCATTGTCAAGGACAAACATTCATCATATGCATAAATGAAAGCCCAAATGGCAGCCAACAGGCAGGAGTGTCTGTCGTTGTGTGTGTGTAAATGTTTTGTTTGTATTTTTTTTGTGCTTTTTTGTGGGTTTTGCTACTTGATTGTTTCACACAATCCAGACACACAGACACAAAAACACATGGAAAGAAGATGGCCATAACCGAGCAGCATAACCAGTCAACAAACCCATTAAGCAAGCATTTATAACTCCCCGAATGTGAAAAATGCCGACGCTTGGCTCTCAAAAATGGCTGGCGAAAACTTTCATTATGGCATTTTATTGTCCTGGCGACCATTTGCTCCCCTCCTACATCACAATATGTACATATATACTATATACATATACGCGCTTACAGCTCTAGTTACAGCTGCTTCTGATGTTTCTGTGTGTGTGTGTGTGTGTGTGTGTGTTGCTATGGCATAGAGACAATGACAATGACAATGAAGACCACGAGAACCATCAACGGAAATCAGACATTGCAGGATCAGGCATCATGATGGTATCCAAAATGCTATGTCAAACGCGCATTTTGCTGCCCGCTGTCATCACGAGAAATGTTGCTAGTTTTCTACTACTCTGAATATGAGTAGAGGAAAGATGTGGAAAGGGGGGCTGATGTTGTGCGGATGTGTGGGAGTGATTTTCTACAGCGGCAACAGCTGAGGGACATCACAACAAGTAAATGGTGTAACTGTTTTCTCTGTGTTCTCTCGTCAACAGTAAAGTTTTATGCCACCCCTCGGTTCGTTCTTGGGGTTTGTTTGACTTTTTCGTTTACTTTTTTCATCCCTCTCTCCTCAATTTTTTTTGTTTTTTTTTTTTTTGGTTTGTTTTGACAATAGCGTTGATAATTATTATTAGTTTTATTATGTAACTTTTGTGTCCTGTGCTGCTGCTTTGCGGCTTCTGTTTACATGGGTTTTGTGTCACTTTTCTTGTTTTTCTTTGTTAGTCATTCGTTAGAGAAGGCAGGCGACAGGCGTACAATATGATATGTTTCTCTTTGAGTGGAAAATTGAAACACTTTATTTTCCATCATCTTTCTTACGTGTGCCCATGTGTGTGTGCGTGAGCTTGTGTCTATTTAGTTCTCAGGATGTTGGGCACAAATAAATTGTTTGATAATTCGACATGATATAGAAGAGCAATTATAATTATAAATTCAATTATGTGAGTGAGAAAATGTGCAAATAGAAACTTTATAATTCACTAAAATATGAGCCAATTTATAAATATATGCGGTCACACTAATCACAAATATCACTTATACACAACAAACAAATTCCTCCAAATTCCATGTTCCTTAGTGCTGCCAGATCATTGACACATGGTGTTATCGATTATCTTTGCATACGACTCAGTCCATGATATACACATATCGATAATCGATATTGACTACTTGAGTGTCTATAAATAGCTAAAGTCAACTCCCATAGCTTCAGATTTCGTTTGGCCTTTGGCCAGAACAATCTCAATTTTTTCTTTTTTCTTGTTTTTTTTTTTAAATGCTTGCTTGTTTAACACATTTGTAATATTGTTTTCCTTATTTCTCAACTTAAAATAATAAAATGATTATATTTAAATTTTACAGAGATTAAGCTCTGTTATGCCCCGCCATATCAAATTTTTAAACTACTTAAAATTGGTATTTTTTGAAAAATAAAGTCATAAAGAAACTACATAAAAGTGATCTAAGTTCCTAAATTTTTAAAAGGGTTTCATGGAAAAAGGCAAAACCCAATGGTCGTGTAACATTATGAAAACACTTTACTATAAAAACACTGTATATTTCGAAAAAATTTTGAAAACTGTCGGAGTTATGGCCCATTTAATTTTTAAATGCCACTAAACCGAAATCAAAAGCATCAAGACATTTGTTTTAAATGTAAAATAAAAATTTATTCCTAAAAGCGTCAAAAACGAAATTTAATGTATTTTCCTTCAGAGATCCATTTTCCATAAAAATTATGACAAATTAGTAATTATTTAATATTCAAGTTGAATAATTCAACATAACAATCTTAAAACTATAATTATAAATATTAGTTCGTTTTTGAACAAAAACTACCAATTTAAAAGAAATATATGTATGTAGTACATACTATGTACTAGCTGACCCGGGCACGCGTTGCTGTGGCTAAAGAGGAACAATATGAGAACATCAGTCACTGAGTCCACTATGCTTTTTCACACAGATGGTATTTGTAAAAAAATACGGTGATCTCCTTATTTGACTTTCTACTACTATAACTCTTCAGTACAATGAAATCATTTACGAACAACGACGAAAATGTTGATGTTGGTATACAAATTCACTGGATTGAGATTTAAAGAGGAAGTACGTTGAACACAGTTAATTAAAATGTTCTTACGCTTGATATTAAGCAGAAATCAATAGGTACAAACTACAAATTTATCAGATTTATTTTTTCCATTTAATTTTATGACAAATATAAGTATATTACAGTATAATACAGTAAATAACATGTGACGCTTGAACTCATGAATGAGGTAGGCAGACAGTCTTAAACTTTTAAAGATTAATATCTATTTTTTTTAATTATAAATACTTTCAATTTCAATTTAATTTACCACCAATCGGCGCACAATGTTTTTGGTTAACCTGTGTTTAGCTAACACAGATTCGACGGTTTCCCAACACGTGAACACGCAACATATAGTTGCCCATGAGAAAAACATGGATTTTCCAAATCTAAACCACGAATGGACACTGTTTGACCTTGAGATCTATTTATAGACATGGCCAAAGCTAAACGAATTGGAAACTGTAGCCCTTTGAAGGGTATGGTAGAATCTGATGATATCATCGGAATACGTGGCAGCAGGATCACTTTTCCTTTAAACTTCCCAGCCAAAATGGTTGCTTCAAGAATGTTTCCGGTAATCTTTTTGATGACCAAACGCGTACTGTTACATAATTGAGGTGGATTCAAATTACGGAGGAGAATAATAGGGGAACCAATCTTTAATCGAAGATTATGTGGTGGCATTCCAGGGATATCTAATGCATTTAAAAAGTCAATCGGAAAATTTACACTTTCATTTTCAACAACAGTATCGATTGATTTAAAAGGCATCAGATCGCCTGGAAACAACTGTTGTATCTGGAAGTTAATTTCGTCAACATCAACGTTTTTGGCTGACTAAGCCATTCATGATTCAAATCATTTTTATCCTGAACAACAGTGCAAAAATTGTCTGGTAGTTTAATGCTTGCGTATTTGGTTGCAGTTCTATTTTACCGTTCCCAATATCTAGTAGTTGTACGGAAAATATTTGTGCTGATGGATCATTTTGCAATCAAAGTCAATCGAAGTGTTTCAACACTTCGCCATAAGAATGATTGTTTCAAACATGCATTAATCTCATCCGCGAAAGTAGAGCGAGGTATAACCGGTAAGGTCTGCCGGAAGTCACCAGACAAAAGTAAGATAGCATTACCGAAAAGTTTATTATTGCTGTTTAAATCTTGCATAGTTCTGTTTAATGCTTCAAGTGAATATTTGTGTGCCATTCTGCACTCATCCCAAATTATTATAGAACTCTTCCGCAACACTGCAGCTATTCCAGTATTCTTTTTGATGTTACACATTGCATCTGGGTTATTATGAACGTCCAATGGCAGCTTGAATGTTGAATGTGCTGTTCGCCCACCATCCAGTAAAGTAGCCGCAATGCCTGACGATGCTACTGCTAGTGCAATTTTTTGTTGCGACCGTATTTTGGCAAGAATCAACGATTTTAAAAATGTCTTACCGGTTCCATCGGGTGCATCCGAGAAAAAGAAACCGCCTTGTTCAGCAGCCACAGCCAGCATAATCCGATCATAAATAATTTTTTGTTCTGCTGTCAGTAATGGTTTACTGTTCATGATAATTTTTGCTAAACTTCCATGGTCATAATGATTTTCTCGTTGTAAATCTCAAATAATAACAGACAAATAATTAGCAATAAATTAAAATTGCGACTATAATTTGAGATTTAAACTATCCTATCTCTCAAGTTAGATCGAACTGCACATGGTGTGCGAATTTTATTATAATCGGTTAAGTGGTTTAGGAGTCCATTGAGGACAAACATTGTGACACGAGATTTATATATATTAAGATGTTATGTATGAGGGGTATATACCGTTGCACTCTCACTAAAACGATATATATCGATGATATATCGTTGTCGACAAAAGTCGCAAAACATAAAAACCATCGATATTATCGATGGTACTATCGATGGTTTCCCAGCTCTAGCAAACAGCTGTAATTTGAAAACCAATAATCCGATTGCAGCCCCAAGATTGTATATAGTCCCTTATCTAATAGTTTCAATGAAAGCCCTTATTATTTTGGAAGATTTTTAACTTTTCTTACTTTTTTGTTACCGTTCCATTTTTTTTTTTTAGGATTCGTTGTATGAGGAAAAGTTTTGAATGATATTTCAAATTCTTTTTATATGGCTTAATTAAATAAAATGCAATTTAAAACCGTTCTTTGTATATTGCACAATTGCTGTTGCCACTCCCAAGCTTAAACCCAAAACTCTCTCTTCATTCCGACCACAACAACCTGAAAAACGACACCAATGATTCGTGTGTTGGTTGTGTGTGAGTGTGTGTGTGGTTGTTGGTTAGATGGTTGTGTGTATAAGGAGTTTGAGTATGCGTGTGTGTGCAGTTTGAAAGGATGAAAGAATGGTCGACTCTCTGGCATTTTCCTTCCTCTTGACGATTACGAAGACTTAAGGTTTAAGACTTCAACTTGCTCACACATGAGCTGATTACACGCCTTCTCCATACCTTTGCCCACTACCGATTTAACCGTCATTCCGTGCTTTTAGCCTTTTGCAGTGTGTTTCCTTGTGCAACTTGCGCGGTCGTTTAACTTTTGTGGTGACGATTAAATTTCCAACTTCTTGGACTATACCCCTTTTCTTCTGCCTCCCTTCTGTAACCTTCGTCATCATCATCAACATTTCTGCTGAAAATTTCTTATTCATTTTTTTACTTCTTATCATGTGTTTACTACACTGTAAAAATTCGAAATGGGTGGCCAAATGGAGGAAACAAACAGAAAAATTGCACTGAGCGCATTAATTGAATTGTAATTGCCGACGTCGTCGTCGTCGTCGTCGTCTCTCTGTAAAGTGTTTTTATGTCTTGGCATTTTGTTGTTGTTGTTGTAGCTGCTGCTGCAATGTGTCGACGATTAAGAGACGAAGACGAAGTCGCAATTGGAGTTAGGAGTTGGGAGTTTAGTCAAGTTGATGTCGAGAGTTGTTGCCTCTTACATGCCTTTTCAGCCTGCCCGTCAACTGGTTTTTCACAATTCCTACCTCCCTCCCTCCCTCCCTCCATCCCACTTACACCATCTTTCCTGTTGTTCAACGTTCTGTGAGTTTTCCATGCAGCATGCCAAGCATTTTGCCAATGTAGTCGCTGATTTGTGTTCTGTTGTTGTTAGGTTTATCTAAAGGGTATCACAAGCGAGAATGATCTATTCGATTTTTATTAAATTTCTTCAAAGACCATAAATTTAGCCAATTGAATGTAATTTAATAGTTTACACATTTTTCCCAAGTTATGCCGATTTTTTTCGAGTTTTTTAGTTTATTTTTTTTTTTTTGAAAGATTACGAAAAGTGGTATAATTCTTATTATATAGACGCCTAAAGTCATTAGAAAACTCAACTGCAAAATTTTCTAAGAATGCAAAAAAATTGAATGCATTTTTAAACATTTAATCACCCATTACATTACACTCCATCTATTTTATAGGCTATCATTAAGTCTATTTGCTGGTGGTTTTTCTATTATTACATTCCATTCGCTTGTTGTCGCTGTTGTTGGTGTTTCGGTTTGGTTCTTTGGTTTTTTGTGTGGCATGCTACATTGGTTGTGGCTATTGTGTGCCCACTCTCCTATGTTCACTATCGCCGGCAGCCACTCCCCTTTATTTATTTATTTTTTTATTTTTGTTTTTGCAACGGGTTGCTTTAAGGACGCTGAAGGTGAACAACTGAACAACAGCTGCCGCCGCCTGGAACTGGTTCTGTTTCTCTATCTTAGTTTCTCTTGTGCTTTTGCTTTTCAAGTAAGTTTTCTAACAAAACTTGCTGGATTGTGCATTTGAGTTGCATTCACTGATTAGAACGTGGCAAGTTAAATTTCCTCCACTGCGTTCCCCTTCTGTTGCTGCCACTGCCTCCGCCGCCGCCATTGCTCTTCCTGTCTTGGACAGCTTACATAAATTCGCGTCACTCATACGCCACGTGGGACGACGGAGGATTGCATAAAAGCGATTTTGAGTTTCAGTTCTGAATAGTTGAAAGTGTTTGGTATTGGTTTCATTTCGCGTGCTTGTTTACTGTGTGTTCTGTTGCATGCGGCAATTGTTTTGCTTTCATTCTTTTATTTTCTCTCTCTTACTCCACACCAATCCTCTTTCTTTGTTTTATTTTTTTTTTCTTTGGTCCTCTGCATTTTATTTGCACAATCAATTTATTACCTCGAATGGTAGAACTGCCCCCATTTTACACATTATTCACGTATTTTTATTGGCCAATATGATGCCCCGGCGACTCCGTTTCTACGACTTCGTCTTCCACTCTGTTGACTCCAGCGGCTCATGTTGAATGCCACGCCTTTTCATTCTGGTCAAAAACCCATTTAACCCCTTTATATATGCTTTTTAATTTTCTTCTCTCTGGTGGGAGTTTGCTTGACTAGTGCTTGTTACTTCTGGCTCCTGTCTTCTCCCCCTATCCATCCGGTTACCCATTCATATTGTTCTTGTCCATTGCATTTCATTTGAGTAGGGGTCGTCGGTGGCGGCGGTGACGTCGGCAACGGGAGCCAAGGCAACAGCTTGGTTCAGTAAATTTTCCAACATAATTGAGCTGTTCGCAATTTGCCCTGTCATATTGGCTCAATTTGGGATCCATTTGGGCAAAACGGAAGAAATGAGAAATTAAAAGCGTAAAAAAAAGTAATAAATGTTTTTTAAAGCGAATAAAATGTAAGGTAAACACATTTTCATGAAAAATTGTGAAACTGAATTCAACAATTGTGTCCAGTTTTTTTTTGTTTTTTTATACCATACACCCATAGGGTGAAATGGTATATTAAAGTCGCTAAAATGTATGTAACAGGCAGAAGGAAGCTTTTCCGACCCCATAAAGTATATATATTCTTGATCAGCATCAACAGCCGAGACGATCTAGCCATGTCCGTCTGTCCGTCCGTCCGTCCGTCCGTCCGTCTGTATGAACACCTAGATCTCGGAGACTATAAGAGCTAGAGCCACCAAATTTGGTATGTAGACTCGTGTCATATGTACGCTTATCGAGTTTGTTTCAAATGTTTGCCACGCCCCCTACCGCCCCCGCAAATGATATAAAACCGATTTTCTTAAACACCATAGCAACTAGAGACACAAAATTTGGTATGTATATTTGCTTAGTAAATGCGCACATTTTGTATTTATAAAAATTTTGCCACGCCCCCTACCGCCCCCGCAAATCAAATAAAACCGATTTTCTCAAAACCTATTTTAGCTAGAGACACCATAGTTGGTATAAATATTTGCTTAGTAATTGCGCACAGTTTTGATGTGTAAAGATTTTGCCACGCCTCTTTCCGCCCCCGTAATTTGAAAAAACTCGATTATCTCCCGTAATTTTATACCTTGTGCAATCAAATTTAGCACACTTAAATTTGATACTAATATCAAGCAAAATACCAAATTTGATCAAAATCGGACTAAAAATAGCCAAGTTATGCATATAAACGTTTTTCCATATGGCCGGAAGTGGCCGTTGGCTGGTGGGGGCGCTAGGGTGCTCGAATGCTTGAGTTAGCGAAATACTAAGATATGCTTCTAAAAAGCATGCAAACAGATTTTTTTAAAATACGAAAATGCATTGGTTATTATAAATTTAAAATATTTGTTTTACTGGTGTATGGTATATCCAAGTCGGCGAGACGACTTACTTACTTCATTTTTTTTAACACATGAATGCCAATTTATTTATTTATCAACCTAGTTTTGGTTAACCCTCTTAGAGTCGTCAACATCCATATCGATATTTTATAAAATCACAAATATCGATATTTTAAAATCATTTCAGAAAATAATTTACATTAAAAACTTTTTTATTTATTCCAAACCTAAAAAAATTTCCAAAAATGTCAATAAATAAATTGTAGTTTTTATTTTTATTTTTTTTTAATTATTTGACAATCGATTTAATCGATGCTTTGAGGGTTAAAAAAAAAATATATATATATCGATAAGTCTATAGAAGAAAAAATTCCACTACTGAAGCAAAACTTTAAAGTTCTTTCCGGTCATAACTTAATTTCAAACGTTTTATTTTTAATCGATCCAAATTTAAAATAATAACCAATTGGTCGCCCAGACGCTCAATTAGCTCAATTAAATCAAATATTTCATATTCCATACGAATGAACTATGCAAAACTCTTTTTTCTTCATACAACAACATAACTTAACTCCATATTCAACTCAACTCGAGTCGACTCCATTAATCAAACAAACGACATAAAAAAAGAAAAAAAAAATACAAATGAAAAGAAATTCTAGGAATTTTCTTGCATAAATTTTTTAATGTGCAACACTTCCCATTAAAAGCTGAGCGAATGCCTTGCCTGGGCTCTGGCAACGCTAAAAGCAGCAGCAGCAACTACAACTACAACAACGATAATAAACAAACAGCATTTGAAGCTAATAAATTTCATAACTTGAAACTCACAGAAGGAATATACCTACAGTCAACCACAAATAAATATGTACACAAGGGCCAATAGTTGCCTTTGATGTGAAGTGGAGTTGCATATACACTTTTTAAATTAGAAATGTTACAAACAAATTTAGAAATTCATATCAAGTAGAGATTATTATAATAACGATATATTCAAACCCCAGTATACCCGAAATTCTTTCTATATTCTTTTTTATGAAGATTGCTAAAACAACAAATTTATCAAATTTCGTCAGTATGAATATAAAACTATAGTTAATAATGTTTTTTTCTATGCAAATACAAGGAGGCTCAACTGTGTTCACTGGCATATGTATACAAATATATAATACTATATGTATAAATAAATATATATATGTATATATAGAAGCAAGCCCAGTAAGAGGCGAAATCATATAAATAACAAGTTGCCGAGTTGCTGCAGCTTCTCTTCTCGGCTTCTGAAACAGTTTTTCCTCGCTTGCATAGAATAAAAGATTTGTGGTTGCAAAAGTTGCATCTTCAAGCACAAAATAAACAAAATGCAAAATGGAAAATGAAAAATATAACTAGTAAATAGTTGCCAGTAAGTGGAAACTCGAGCGGAAAAGAGACAGTGAGACAGATATAGGATAAAAGTGTAAGAGAGAGATAGGGAGAGGCAAAGAGACTGTGAAGCCAAGAAAGTTTATTTTCTTATGACTATCAAAGTTCGTTTATCAGCTGTTTCTTCTTCTATATCAACTTCTACCTAGTCCCTTTCCTTACTACCCACTTCTTCACTCCCTTCAACTTGGTTAATTGTCTAATTATGCAAAATTCATGAAGTGACTACTGTGTGTGGTCTCCTAGTTTTGCCATGAAGAAGTTTGTCTTCAATTTTGTATAAATTTTACTCTTATACCCTTTTAGATATCAGATATTTTTAACTCTGAGAAAAAGACGTACCCACGGATATCTATAAGTATATATTCTTGATCAGACTCAATCTTAGTCGATCTGGCAATGTCAGTAATAAGTTTTCACTCAATTTAACAGTTTAAGTTAGGGTGTTTCTCACACAGAACGATCAGTTTTTTATTTAACTAAATCTTACAATTATTGAGTAAAACCTATTTGTTTAGAGAGAAGAGAATTTCATCTTTGGCATTGCCAAAGTAAGGAGTCTACTCTTCTTTTTGCTTCTTCTTTTTCGACAAGTTTTCTGTCAAATTTGTTTGTTTTCAATTTGATTTACTTAGTTTGTGTTGAAGCTCGCAATTAAAGCACTTGAGACGCTACATTTTGCACTCATTCGGTTTCCTGTCCAGCATTTTGGTGAATGATTTCCGTTCTTTGGGTGCTCTCTCTTGCTCTTTCTCCTTCCTCCTCCTCTTCCTGGTCTTTCTATCTGAATACCCTACAATAAAAGTTAAAAAAAAATAAGCGATATGTTTGGCTTAAGAAAATTAAACATAGAATGAGTGGATAGATAAATAGTTTATAGAATAGATGAGTTCTTTAGCGCTTAAGTGACGCTTAGAACGATTAGATATAGGGTATCTTAAGGTCCACAGAGACCTTAGACCATATAACATGTGGATTTGTTTTTTTTTTTTTTTTTTTTTTTTTTGAGTATTTTTTGTTTTTTGCAATTCATTCAAATTCATTTTGAAGCTGCCACACACATGTGGTGGACCTTTACCGCCGCGCTCCATCAGTTTCAATTGAGGAGGGATGCCAGAAGAGAGGAGCAAAGCGCGATCCCTTTTGGCTTTTTCGTTTCCATTAAATGCTTGTGCGTGCCAGTTTGTTTGTTTGATTTAATTTTTCTTTTTGTTTCTGTGTGTGTGTGTGTGTGTGTGTGTGTTGTTTTTTGTGCAACGCTATGTTGCTAGCTGTAAATTGATTCTCACACTCACGGCACATGAAGTCGTCGTCATCGTCCATCCAGTCATCCAGTCGCGAGCTGCTCATGGCAATGACTCAAAATGTTTATAGACCATTTTAGTTGAAACGAGAACGTTTTGCATTTTATGCGTTTTTTTTTTCTCCTCTTTTCTTTTCTCGTGTTTTTGTTACTTTTTGAATAGGGGGGGGGGGAATAGAGCTCTTTCAGTTCATGGCCGATGCGTTGTTATTAAATGAACGATTGGCAACGGGGGAGGCGATGCATGTATTTAGTCGATTTGAAAGTCACTCAAAAGTGGGAAGATTATAAAATGTTTATATCAGACAAAGAGTTAATTAGACAACTAAGCAATTGAAGTATATAAGTTCTTAAATATCAATTTTGATTAGATTAGGTTTTTAAATCATAGAAGGCTGTATCGAAATCGATATCAATACACATATATACATATGCACATAAATACTATTTTTGATTCTCATAGGACTAATCGATTTAAAGTTTAAAAAATATTTATATAATTGAGAACACTTTTTGTTTAAGCAATTACATAAATTTGGAATAGATAATATATTAAATTCCTAAGCGCATTAACTGCTGTCATCCTTTTTAGTTTTTATACCATACACCCATAGGGTGAAATGGTATATTAAAGTCGCTAAAATGTATGTAACAGGCAGAAGGAAGCTTTTCCGACCCCATAAAGTATATATATTCTTGATCAGCATCAACAGCCGAGACGATCTAGCCATGTCCGTCTGTCCGTCCGTCCGTCCGTCCGTCTGTCCGTCCGTCCGTCCGTCCGTCCGTCCGTCCGTCTGTATGAACACCTAGATCTCGGAGACTATAAGAGCTAGAGCCACCAAATTTGGTATGTACGCTCGTGTCATATGTACGCTTATCGAGTTTGTTTCAAATGTTTGCCACGCCCCCTACCGCCCCCGCAAATGATATAAAACCGATTTTCTTAAACACCATAGCAACTAGAGACACAAAATTTTGTATGTATATATGCTTAGTAAACGCGCACATTTTGTATTTGTAAAAATTTTGCCACGCCCCCTACCGCCCCCGCAAATTAAATAAAACCGATTTTCTCAAAAACTATTCTAGCTAGAGACACAAAATTTGGTATGACTATTTGCTTAGTAATTGCGCACATTTTTGATGAGTAAAGATTTTGCCACGCCTCTTTCCGCCCCCGTAATTTGAAAAAACTCGATTATCTCCCGTAATTTTCAACCTTGTGCAATCAAATTTAGCACACTTAAATTTGATACTAATATCCAGCAAAATACCAAATTTGATCAAAATCGGAATAAAAATAGCCAAGTTATGCATATAAACGTTTTTCCATATGGCCGGAGTTGGCCGTTGGCTGGTGGGGGCGCTAGGGTGCTCGAATGCTTGAGTGAGCGAAATACTAAGATATGCTTCTAAAAAGCATGCAAACAGATTTTTTTAAAAATACGAAAATGCATTGGTTATTATAAATTTAAAATATTTGTTTTACTGGTGTATGGTATATCCAAGTCGGCGAGACGACTTACTTACTTCATTATTTCTTATATATTTTGCATATTTTGGTAAATCTCATTAAATGCACCAATGCTTGTCAAACTATCAAGAGAATATGTTGAAAATTTTCGACCATAGAAACCACAAAGCATTTTTGTGTTAATACAAAAGTCAACCACAAAGGCAAACAACATAATTCAAAACACAGGCAGCAACAAACAATACCTGCAGATATACAGTACCTGGCAAAAATTTTTATACAATCAAAATATAAATACCGAGGAAAAAGTGAGAGATTCGACCTTAATCAATCCATTATCAACAGACTCCCCGGAGCTGATATCATATTAAATAATACAATAAATGGACTTTTGACTAGCACTGTGCAACACATCTAACACATAATTTAGCATATTTATTTGGGCAAATGAATTATTATTCTTGCGGCCAAAACGAGCAAAGCTAAAATGATGCTAACATTATCGCAGCGTTGCCCTTAGGCCAGGACACCGGCAAAACTTTTAGAGCCTTTAATCCGATTCACATCAAGTGGATAATTGGGGCATGCTGTGGAGAGGAGGTGAACAAAAGGGACAAGCGGGGCTGAAGATGGGCGGAGGGTGGGGTCCATTACAAGTTTCTGTTAATGTCATTGTGATGTGCAATTAGGTTCACTTCGTGCTCCAATTTCAGTTATTTGTAGTTATTTAAGTTTATTGATTTTATGACCGGAGATACTTTACACATATGTACATACGTGCGGAAGGCAAGAGAGGTTGATAGAGTGTGCTTGTGTGTGTTTGTGGGAGGTGAGAGGGTAGAAAAATTTTGTAAATGTTTTCATTAGTCCAACTTTGATTACATGCTAAGATTCATCTCTATGTATCTTCTCTGCTCTTGTGCTCCTTTCCTTGTGTAATAAAGTTTGGGGAAAAAAGTCCAGAGGCATTTATTATTTAAATGATTTTATGTGTTCCACACTCACACTCATTTAAATGTGTGTGTGTATATGCTTAGAAGATATGTTTTGGGGAAAAATGGAGGCATATACATACATACATATATTGCTTATGGATAGGGGAGGATGAAAAGCGTTTGCATTTTTGCTTTTTGGGTTCCAGCAGCAGCAGCATCACTTCAAAAGTCAATTAAGTCGGACAGTTGGGTTTACGGGGCCACGCCCACAAACAAATACACATACACACTCACACATTGATTGGCTGTTACATTTTCACGCCTTATCTGTGGGGATATTTTCTCCTTCCATTTCTTCTACCCCATCTACATATGTATATACATATATAGATATCGGTATCGTTGCACTCCATCCCTATTCATAGGTCTTGTGCCTAATCCGTTTCGATTTCAAATAAATTCATTTTGTTTATTTTCCACATTTCGTATGCTGAAAGTTTTCTCACTCTCCCCTGAGTTAGGCTTGTGGCTTTTCCATTTTCACTCAACAGACACACATAGGGAGAGGGAGAGTGAGGCACGTCGTTTTCCATTAAATTTGCCTATATAAAGGAAAAGAAATGTCAAGCCAAGAAGTTTCATGTGAGATTTTTACTTTTGCATTTCTACCTCTTAGAAAGTTAACTTCCAAAACAGCAAACAAGAAAAAAAAACAAAAAAGGTAAAAGGGAATAAGACACGCATATTCTTACTTACACTGAGCAAAAGTTTTATGCGAGTTTATTTTACCCAGCATTCACTCAAAGTGACAGGTATGTCCTGCTTTATGATGATCAAAATTAGGATAAAAATATATTAGTCGCTAGAATCTTTGAGATATTCGAAAATATATGTCCCACACGAAGTTGTGTTTATATTAGGAATTAGAATCCTTTATATGAACGACATAAATGCTTTAATACATCAACTATTAAAGTTATAAAGAACAATATCGGCCAAAATTATATGTAAACTTTATAGCAGGGTTATTTAAGTTCGTTGCTAAAACTCAAATGTTTCTTTGCGATTTCTAAACTTGAACAAGAACTGTGGATATATCGTTTCAATTTCTTTTCGCAGTGCTAAGACCAGAGAAAACTGGAACTACTCTCCCTTTAACCAACAGCAAGGGTCCTAACACACGCACACATACATGGCGTATACGTAACCCACAAGGACTCTCGAAATCCCTTTTTTGTTTCTTACCTTATTTTTGTTTACCTGCTTCGTGTTGTTGCAACATTGAAGATAAAAAGCAAAAGTTAAAACCATTTCACACGCAATTTTTAGCCTACTGTTTTGGTCACTGGGGAAAAGGCAGAAGCTGAGCTCTAACTCATGCTACTGCTCCTTCGTGTTCTCTCAACTCACCTGAGCTGGTGAGCCTAAACAAATGCAACATTTTCGGGAGCACAAAGTAACAGCAAGACAGCAGACTACAAAATTTATTTTACATAGGCACAAACAACAAATACGAAAGTTTTATTTTCTTTTTTTTTTTATTTTTTAGCTTTTTTGAGGGTGCAGGGGCTGGAATGGTTTCGATGGTAATGCAGTGACTATATCTACATAGGTTACTTGGGGTGTTTAAAATGTAAATTAGCCAAGTGTAAGGGAATACATATACATATGTATATGTTCTTTTTTCATAACAAATGATATTTTTTTGCAATTTCAAAGTGCTTTTCAAGGCATGGATAATGGTTTGTTGAGATGTGGCTAAAAAGCTTAGGAAAGCAATGTACATATATGAACAAGCTTATGTCTCTTGAACTCATTTTAAATATTTTTCATATTTGACAAGTCAATATATAATAATAAAATTATGCTTAACTACTTTTGAATGAAATAGCTATTACCAATTACATTACATGTAATGAAGCAAAAAAAATGCCATCTTGCTCATTCTTCGAAACCCAAAGGTTCAACTCGGGCCTTTGCATATTGACTGTAATTATACCATACACCCATAGGGTGAAATGGTATATTAAAGTCACCAAAATGTATGTAACAGGCAGAAGGAAGCTTTTCCGACCCCATAAAGTATATACATTCTTGATCAGCATCAACAGCCGAGACGATCTAGCCATGTCCGTCTGTCCGTCCGTCCGTCTGTATGAACACCTATAAGAGCTAGAGCCACCAAATTTGGTATGTAGGTTCGTGTAGTATGTAGAGTGATCAAGTTTATTTCAAATTTCTGCCACGCCCCCGACCGCCCCCGCAAATTAAATAAAACCGATTTTCTCAAAAACTATTCTAGCTAGAGACACAAAATTTGTTATGAATATTTGCTTAGTAATTGCGCACATTTTTGATGTGTAAATAATTTGAAAAAACTCGTAATTTGAAAAACTCGATTATCTCCCGTAATTTTATACCTTGTGCAATCAAATTTAGCACACTTAAATTTGATACTAATATCAAGCAAAATACCAAATTTGATTAAAATCGGAATAAAAATAGTCAAGTTATGCATATAAACGTTTTTCCATATGGCCGGAAGTGGCCGTTGGCTGGTGGGGGCGCTAGGGTGCTCGTATGCTTGAATGAGCGAAATACTAAGATATGCTTGTGAAAAGCATGTGAACAGTTTTTTTTTAAATACGAAAATGCATTGGTTATTATAAATTTAAAATATTTGTTTTACTGGTGTATGGTATATCCAAGTCGTCGAGACGACTTACTTACTTCATTTTTGTTTATAATTATACTAGAACTTTTTTAGGTAAATATTTACTATAGTTACTCGGGCCCAAAACGCGTTTAAACTACATAAATTTGGTATCAAACGAAAGAGAAAAATTCCACGAGCACGAACTCAGGTGCGCCTTGGCGATTTATTTCGTAGTTTTTGTGTAATTAACAAAAGAAAAATTATGTTTTTAGCGGGATTCTAGCTAAAAGTAGCTTTTTACGGCTAAAAGATGCTGTCAAATTTTGAGATAGTGTTGCCAGATGCCAAATTTGGGATTTGAATACGCGGGCTTTTTGAAACTTTTGCTCGCGCTATTCTCAACAAACGAAAATATTGCTGAGTTTATAATATTTCTTGATTTTAGAGAACAAATATAGTTCAGAATGCAATATTCGGCTGCCAATGCAGCCGAATATTCCTCAATTTTATAAATCAGAATAAAATATTTGGCTGCCAGGGCGGTCAAACAACGCGCCAAATAAAAAACAGCGTTTGCCAACACTAAAATCTAGCTTTAGTCGATTTTTCCACTTTTCAACACTGAAATCTCGAGTAGCTTAAGTAAATATTTACCTTTCATTCTATGACAAATAGTTCCTTCTCTAGCTTCTATCGATTAACTTAAATCGATATCTAACATTAAAGTAGGCCTTGACTTTCATCAGAATGGCAAAAAAGGAAGTTTCCTAGCTGTTAATTTCTTCATTATTAGTTTCACATCGTCTGTGCTCCGAAACAGTTCTCTTAATCATTTTCCCTTATTTATAAATTTAAACCAATTTTTTCCTTTTTAATTATATTTAACCAGTAATTCAATTTTAAAACATTATTGGTTCCTGAAACTATAGAACATTTTCCTTATTTATATGTTTGAATCTTTATATTTTATTTCCGGGAATTCCGTTGTATAAATGCTAAGATAGTACCTCAATAGGCTTTAAATGGCAAAGAGATCATCGTAAAGGCGTCACGTTTTTCTCGAAACACTCGAAACCAATAAATCAATTTTAAAACATTATTGGTTACTGAAACTATTAGACATTTTCCTTATTTATTTGTTTGAATCTTTAAATTTTATTTCCGGGAATTCCGTTGTATAAATGCTAAGATAGTACCTCAATAGGCTTTAAATGGCAAAGAGATCATCGTAAGACATTGAATAGGGAATCTGAATTGAATTGAAATCTTCATTCGTTGAATTCAAAATATGAACTGATTTTATTTACATTGTTGTGTATATAAATGATTTCTTAAACTCTAGGAGGCGACATTTGTTCTTAAAAATGCTTATTCTAATGTTTATATTTCTTGCTCAGCGTTGGCTACTTGACACCGCACCGCTGTTACAATCTTAAGTGTTTTCCACAGAGTGTGGATGCATGTTTTGTTTGGTATTAAGCAATAATTGTCATATGAATCTTTATGACTTAGTTTTGTTTTTATGTTTTTGTTTCGTTTTGTATATTTCTTTGGTCAATCTGATTTGGTGAAGCCAATTCAGATGAACACGATGTTTAATCTTAAACATTCTGCCAAGGGCCGCCAAATGCGACGTTTTGGAATTTATTTTTATAGTTAATTGTCTTATACAAATTTTTATTAATATTATCATTAGTAAGAAAACTATTGTTAAAGAAGCATGTAAAGTTACATTATGGACACTCAAACCTAGTTAATCTGATGTTCCTTTACCGATTGTAACTGACTTCCTATTCTTACAAATTCTGCTGTATGGTTTACTTCTTCTTCTACTGGATTTCATTTATTTTATATTTGGCATATTACTAATATCGCCCAATGCTTAACAATTTTGTTTCGGCATATCTACCCACTGCTGATGTGCATTACTATGTTGACTTCTAGCCTTTTTATATGGTGGAAAATTTAAAAAATAACTACTTTTACTTTTCGACTTGTACCAATCTGATCGTTGCTCCACTTTTTTTAAATATTGCTGATAGCTAAAATTTGAGTTCTTGTTCTGTTTATTCTTAGATGTTCTTTTATAACTATTTTGCCTTAGCTGCCTTTTTTGTAATGCAGATTCGGACAATTTATTACCGGAATCTATTTTGACACTATTTTTTTGATAATCATTATTTAATTCAACCATTGCCATTTCAATATTCTTATTTTGTACTGGAATGTATACTTTTTCTTCCATAGTTTTCACTGTACCTCCAAAGTGAGGTCCTGCCGGGGGGCATAAATTTATTTCTTTATTACTTTGAGAAATTATTTCTTTTACCTCAGGTTTTATCTTACCTCCAAGGTGAGGTCCTGCTGAAGGAGTCAAATGCTGACTTATTTCTTGAATTTTGTTGTTGAGTTTCTTTTGAATTGTATTGTATTTATTTTCACGTTTACCTTTGTTCTTCCCCCAACACTGTTGCATACCTGTGACATCTATTGTTGTTGCTACTACCGATTTATTACTTTTCGATTTGGTGCATCCCGATTCGATCCAACCAAATTGAGTATTTTGGCCTAGTAGGCCATCAATCTTTGTAACTCCTTTGTAACTTATATCAACCTTACCAGGTTTATTAAAGGTAGGATCAGCTAATACGTAGGATTGCCATTTTGACATATCCACGTCTACCGTTTTTATGGAAGAGCTTTCATTAACTTTGGCAACACAATCGCCTCAACCTTAAGATGACTTTTCCAGGGACTTCGCGTCTTCACATCTATTTTTACCTTATATTTTGATTTTTTGGCATTTATTGAGGACACGCCACTTATTTCTGTATGTTGTTTAATTTTAGGTAATTTTAATATTTGAGCTGCCTCTTCAGACAAAATTGTGCTCTGTGAACCATTATCAATTAGGGCTCTTAGAGTCTTATATCCTCCATTTACATTTTTTACTTGTATTAGGGCTGTGGCCAACAGTGTGGATTGAGCCGTTATACAAGTATTAACTCTCCTGTATTTCTTCAAAATGGAGTAGAGTATGGTGTCCTTTACTGCACAATGAACAGACCATCTCATTAGTGCATTCTTTATTGCTTGAATGGTTCAAGCATCGTGTGCACAGCTGCCCTTTTTTGGCCGTTTCATACCTTTCCATAGGTGTCAAACCTTTAAATTTATAGCACTTATACGCTTTATGTCCGGCAACTTTGCAAATCGGACATTTATTTTCAAAAACCCCATATGAAACCACTTTTTGCGGGTTTTTCTCTTCTTTCTTCATGGCACTTAGCGAACAATATCTTTGCTCCAAGTATTCCATGACATCAGAAAGCATTTGTATCTGCCTTGTTTTCCTAATCTGACTCTCATACAATTGTAGAGCCTCCCTGTCAAATTTCCTAAGTACGAGTTGTGCGAATATTACGTCAACTTCGTCGGACAAATTTGCTTTCATTTTAATTAAGTGCACTGACTCATTAATTATGTCAATCTCTCCTTTTACACTCTTTGCGGATTCATTGTTGATCATCGGTAGATCAACGATCCGACTTAATTGTTCGGAAAATACCCTCCGATTATTTTCATACCGCTTGGTCAACAGTTCCCAAGCGGCACTATAACTGTCAGCTGAACCTGACAATAAATGAGCTAATATGCTCCTCGCTTCGCCCTTTAACGCGGATTTCAAATAATTAAACTTAAGAGTAGGACTCAGATCCTCTCTTTTTCAATCAATTCGCCAAACAATTCCACAAACAGGTCCCATTCTCTAGGCTCTCCAGAAAATGTGGGTACCTGAATTTTCGGCAACACCGGTAATTCGCTTCTCACGGTTACATTCTCAGTTTTAACATTTTCCTTGTTACTCATTTTCATTTCTAGCATTGACAATGAAATACCAAATTTGATCAAAATCGGAATAAAAATAGTCAAGTTATGCATATAAACGTTTTTCCATATGGCCGGAAGTGGCCGTTGGCTGGTGGGGGCGCTAGGGTGCTCGTATGCTTGAATGAGCGAAATACTAAGATATGCTTGTGAAAAGCATGTGAACAGTTTTTTTTAAATACGAAAATGCATTGGTTATTATAAATTTAAAATATTTGTTTTACTGGTGTATGCTATATCCAAGTCGTCGAGACGACTTACTTACTTCATTTTTGTTTATAATTATACTAGAACTTTTTTAGGTAAATATTTACTATAGTTACTCGGGCCCAAAACGCGTTTAAACTACATAAATTTGGTATCAAACGAAAGAGAAAAATTCCACGAGCACGAACTCAGGTGCGCCTTGGCGATTTATTTCGTAGTTTTTGTGTAATTAACAAAAGAAAAATTATGTTTTTAGCGGGATTCTAGCTAAAAGTAGCTTTTTACGGCTAAAAGATGCTGTCAAATTTTGAGATAGTGTTGCCAGATGCCAAATTTGGGATTTGAATACGCGGGCTTTTTGAAACCTTTGCTCGCGCTATTCTCAACAAACGAAAATATTGCTGAGTTTATAATATTTCTTGATTTTAGAGAACAAATATAGTTCAGAATGCAATATTCGGCTGCCAGTGCAGCCGAATATTCCTCAATTTTATAAATCAGAATAAAATATTTGGCTGCCAGGGCGGTCAAACAACGCGCCAAATAAAAAACAGCGTTTGCCAACACTAAAATCTAGCTTTAGTCGATTTTTCCACTTTTCAACACTGAAATCTCGAGTAGCTTAAGTAAATATTTACCTTTCATTCTATGACAAATAGTTCCTTCTCTAGCTTCTATCGATTAACTTAAATCGATATCTAACATTAAAGTAGGCCTTGACTTTCATCAGAATGGCAAAAAAGGAAGTTTCCTAGCTGTTAATTTCTTCATTATTAGTTTCACATCGTCTGTGCTCCGAAACAGTTCTCTTAATCATTTTCCCTTATTTATAAATTTAAACCAATTTTTTCCTTTTTAATTATATTTAACCAGTAATTCAATTTTAAAACATTATTGGTTCCTGAAACTATAGAACATTTTCCTTATTTATATGTTTGAATCTTTATATTTTATTTCCGGGAATTCCGTTGTATAAATGCTAAGATAGTACCTCAATAGGCTTTAAATGGCAAAGAGATCATCGTAAAGGCGTCACGTTTTTCTCGAAACACTCGAAACCAATAAATCAATTTTAAAACATTATTGGTTACTGAAACTATTAGACATTTTCCTTATTTATATGTTTGAATCTTTATATTTTATTTCCGGGAATTCCGTTGTATAAATGCTAAGATAGTACCTCAATAGGCTTTAAATGGCAAAGAGATCATCGTAAAGGCGTCACGTTTTTCTCGAAACACTCGAAACCAATAAATCAATTTTAAAACATTATTGGTTACTGAAACTATTAGACATTTTCCTTATTTATTTGTTTGAATCTTTAAATTTTATTTCCGGGAATTCCGTTGTATAAATGCTAAGATAGTACCTCAATAGGCTTTAAATGGCAAAGAGATCATCGTAAGACGTTGAATAGGGAATCTGAATTGAATTGAAATCTTCATTCGTTGAATTCAAAATATGAACTGATTTTATTTACATTGTTGTGTATATAAATGATTTCTTAAACTCTAGGAGGCGACATTTGTTCTTAAAAATGCTTATTCTAATGTTTATATTTCTTGCTCAGCGTTGGCTACTTGACACCGCACCGCTGTTACAATCTTAAGTGTTTTCCACAGAGTGTGGATGCATGTTTTGTTTGGTATTAAGCAATAATTGTCATATGAATCTTTATGACTTAGTTTTGTTTTTATGTTTTTGTTTCGTTTTGTATATTTCTTTGGTCAATCTGATTTGGTGAAGCCAATTCAGATGAACACGATGTTTAATCTTAAACATTCTGCCAAGGGCCGCCAAATGCGACGTTTTGGAATTTATTTTTATAGTTAATTGTCTTATACAAATTTTTATTAATATTATCATTAGTAAGAAAACTATTGTTAAAGAAGCATGTAAAGTTACATTATGGACACTCAAACCTAGTTAATCTGATGTTCCTTTACCGATTGTAACTGACTTCCTATTCTTACAAATTCTGCTGTATGGTTTACTTCTTCTTCTACTGGATTTCATTTATTTTATATTTGGCATATTACTAATATCGCCCAATGCTTAACAATTTTTGTTTCGGCATATCTACCCACTGCTGATGTGCATTACTATGTTGACTTCTAGCCTTTTTTATATGGTGGAAAATTTAAAAAATAACTACTTTTACTTTTCGACTTGTACCAATCTGATCGTTGCTCCACTTTTTTTAAATATTGCTGATAGCTAAAATTTGAGTTCTTGTTCTGTTTATTCTTAGATGTTCTTTTATAACTATTTTGCCTTGTCTGCCTTTTTTGTAATGCAGATTCGGACAATTTATTACCGGAATCTATTTTGACACTATTTTTTTGATAATCATTATTTAATTCAACCATTGCCATTTCAATATTCTTATTTTGTACTGGAATATATACTTTTTCTTCCATAGTTTTCACTGTACCTCCAAAGTGAGGTCCTGCCGGGGGCATAAATTTATTTCTTTATTACTTTGAGAAATTATTTCTTTTACCTCAGGCTTTATCTTACCTCCAAGGTGAGGTCCTGCTGGAGGAGTCAAATGCTGACTTATTTCTTGAATTTTGTTGTTGAGTTTCTTTTGAATTGTATTGTATTTATTTTCACGTTTACCTCTGTTCTTCCCCCAACACTGTTGCATACCTGTGACATCTATTGTTGTTGCCACTACCGATTTATTACTTTTCGATTTGGTGCATCCCGAGACGATCCAACCAAATTGAGTATTTTGGCCTAGTAGGCCATCAATCTTTGTAACTCCCCCTTTTAAAATTTGGGTATATACGTTTACCCCCATTATTATATCAACCTTACCAGGTTTATTAAAGGTAGGATCAGCTAATACGTAGGATTGCCATTTTGACATATCCACGTCTACCGTTTTTATGGAAGAGCTTTCATTAACTTTGGCAACACAATCGCCTCAACCTTAAGATGACTTTTCCAGGGACTTCGCGTCTTCACATCTATTTTTACCTTATATTTTGATTTTTTGGCATTTATTGAGGACACGCCACTTATTTCTGTATGTTGTTTAATTTTAGGTAATTGTAATATTTGAGCTGCCTCTTCAGACAAAATTGTGCTCTGTGAACCATTATCAATTAGGGCTCTTAGAGTCTTATATCCTCCATTTACATTTTTTACTTGTATTAGGGCTGTGGCCAACAGTGTGGATTGAGCCGTTATACAAGTATTAACTCTCCTGTATTTCTTCAAAATGGAGTAGAGTATGGTGTCCTTTACTGCACAATGAACAGACCATCTCATTAGTGCATTCTTTATTGCTTGAATGGTTCAAGCATCGTGTGCACAGCTGCCCTTTTTTGGCCGTTTCATACCTTTCCATAGGTGTCAAACCTTTAAATTTATAGCACTTATACGCTTTATGTCCGGCAACTTTGCAAATCGGACATTTATTTTCAAAAACCCCATATGAAACCACTTTTTGCGGGTTTTTCTCTTCTTTCTTCATGGCACTTAGCGAACAATATCTTTGCTCCAAGTATTCCATGACATCAGAAAGCATTTGTATCTGCCTTGTTTTCCTAATCTGACTCTCATACAATTGTAGAGCCTCCCTGTCAAATTTCCTAAGTACGAGTTGTGCGAATATTACGTCAACTTCGTCGGACAAATTTGCTTTCATTTTAATTAAGTGCACTGACTCATTAATTATGTCAATCTCTCCTTTTACACTCTTTGCGGATTCATTGTTGATCATCGGTAGATCAACGATCCGACTTAATTGTTCGGAAAACAGTTCCCAAGCGGCACTATAACTGTCAGCTGAACCTGACAATAAATGAGCTAATATGCTCCTCGCTTCGCCCTTTAACGCGGATTTCAAATAATTAAACTTAAGAGTAGGACTCAGATCCTCTCTTTTTTCAATCAATTCGCCAAACAATTCCACAAACAGGTCCCATTCTCTAGGCTCTCCAGAAAATGTGGGTACCTGAATTTTCGGCAACACCGGTAATTCGCTTCTCACGGTTACATTCTCAGTTTTAACATTTTCCTTGTTACTCATTTTCATTTCTAGCATTGACAATGAAATACCAAATTTGATCAAAATCGGAATAAAAATAGTCAAGTTATGCATATAAACGTTTTTCCATATGGCCGGAAGTGGCCGTTGGCTGGTGGGGGCGCTAGGGTGCTCGTATGCTTGAATGAGCGAAATACTAAGATATGCTTGTGAAAAGCATGTGAACAGTTTTTTTTTAAATACGAAAATGCATTGGTTATTATAAATTTAAAATATTTGTTTTACTGGTGTATGGTATATCCAAGTCGTCGAGACGACTTACTTACTTCATTTTTGTTTATAATTATACTAGAACTTTTTTAGGTAAATATTTACTATAGTTACTCGGGCCCAAAACGCGTTTAAACTACATAAATTTGGTATCAAACGAAAGAGAAAAATTCCACGAGCACGAACTCAAGTGCGCCTTGGCGATTTATTTCGTAGTTTTTGTGTAATTAACAAAAGAAAAATTATGTTTTTAGCGGGATTCTAGCTAAAAGTAGCTTTTTACGGCTAAAAGATGCTGTCAAATTTTGAGATAGTGTTGCCAGATGCCAAATTTGGGATTTGAATACGCGGGCTTTTTGAAACTTTTGCTCGCGCTATTCTCAACAAACGAAAATATTGCTGAGTTTATAATATTTCTTGATTTTAGAGAACAAATATAGTTCAGAATGCAATATTCGGCTGCCAGTGCAGCCGAATATTCCTCAATTTTATAAATCAGAATAAAATATTTGGCTGCCAGGGCGGTCAAACAACGCGCCAAATAAAAAACAGCGTTTGCCAACACTAAAATCTAGCTTTAGTCGATTTTTCCACTTTTCAACACTGAAATCTCGAGTAGCTTAAGTAAATATTTACCTTTCATTCTATGACAAATAGTTCCTTCTCTAGCTTCTATCGATTAACTTAAATCGATATCTAACATTAAAGTAGGCCTTGACTTTCATCAGAATGGCAAAAAAGGAAGTTTCCTAGCTGTTAATTTCTTCATTATTAGTTTCACATCGTCTGTGCTCCGAAACAGTTCTCTTAATCATTTTCCCTTATTTATAAATTTAAACCAATTTTTTCCTTTTTAATTATATTTAACCAGTAATTCAATTTTAAAACATTATTGGTTCCTGAAACTATAGAACATTTTCCTTATTTATATGTTTGAATCTTTATATTTTATTTCCGGGAATTCCGTTGTATAAATGCTAAGATAGTACCTCAATAGGCTTTAAATGGCAAAGAGATCATCGTAAGACGTTGAATAGGGAATCTGAATTGAATTGAAATCTTCATTCGTTGAATTCAAAATATGAACTGATTTTATTTACATTGTTGTGTATATAAATGATTTCTTAAACTCTAGGAGGCGACATTTGTTCTTAAAAATGCTTATTCTAATGTTTATATTTCTTGCTCAGCGTTGGCTACTTGACACCGCACCGCTGTTACAATCTTAAGTGTTTTCCACAGAGTGTGGATGCATGTTTTGTTTGGTATTAAGCAATAATTGTCATATGAATCTTTATGACTTAGTTTTGTTTTTATGTTTTTGTTTCGTTTTGTATATTTCTTTGGTCAATCTGATTTGGTGAAGCCAATTCAGATGAACACGATGTTTAATCTTAAACATTCTGCCAAGGGCCGCCAAATGCGACGTTTTGGAATTTATTTTTATAGTTAATTGTCTTATACAAATTTTTATTAATATTATCATTAGTAAGAAAACTATTGTTAAAGAAGCATGTAAAGTTACATTATGGACACTCAAACCTAGTTAATCTGATGTTCCTTTACCGATTGTAACTGACTTCCTATTCTTACAAATTCTGCTGTATGGTTTACTTCTTCTTCTACTGGATTTCATTTATTTTATATTTGGCATATTACTAATATCGCCCAATGCTTAACAATTTTTGTTTCGGCATATCTACCCACTGCTGATGTGCATTACTATGTTGACTTCTAGCCTTTTTATATGGTGGAAAATTTAAAAAATAACTACTTTTACTTTTCGACTTGTACCAATCTGATCGTTGCTCCACTTTTTTTAAATATTGCTGATAGCTAAAATTTGAGTTCTTGTTCTGTTTATTCTTAGATGTTCTTTTATAACTATTTTGCCTTGTCTGCCTTTTTTGTAATGCAGATTCGGACAATTTATTACCGGAATCTATTTTGACACTATTTTTTTGATAATCATTATTTAATTCAACCATTGCCATTTCAATATTCTTATTTTGTACTGGAATATATACTTTTTCTTCCATAGTTTTCACTGTACCTCCAAAGTGAGGTCCTGCCGGGGGGCATAAATTTATTTCTTTATTACTTTGAGAAATTATTTCTTTTACCTCAGGCTTTATCTTACCTCCAAGGTGAGGTCCTGCTGGAGGAGTCAAATGCTGACTTATTTCTTGAATTTTGTTGTTGAGTTTCTTTTGAATTGTATTGTATTTATTTTCACGTTTACCTCTGTTCTTCCCCCAACACTGTTGCATACCTGTGACATCTATTGTTGTTGCCACTACCGATTTATTACTTTTCGATTTGGTGCATCCCGAGACGATCCAACCAAATTGAGTATTTTGGCCTAGTAGGCCATCAATCTTTGTAACTCCCCCTTTTAAAATTTGGGTATATACGTTTACCCCCATTATTATATCAACCTTACCAGGTTTATTAAAGGTAGGATCAGCTAATACGTAGGATTGCCATTTTGACATATCCACGTCTACCGTTTTTATGGAAGAGCTTTCATTAACTTTGGCAACACAATCGCCTCAACCTTAAGATGACTTTTCCAGGGACTTCGCGTCTTCACATCTATTTTTACCTTATATTTTGATTTTTTGGCATTTATTGAGGACACGCCACTTATTTCTGTATGTTGTTTAATTTTAGGTAATTGTAATATTTGAGCTGCCTCTTCAGACAAAATTGTGCTCTGTGAACCATTATCAATTAGGGCTCTTAGAGTCTTATATCCTCCATTTACATTTTTTACTTGTATTAGGGCTGTGGCCAACAGTGTGGATTGAGCCGTTATACAAGTATTAACTCTCCTGTATTTCTTCAAAATGGAGTAGAGTATGGTGTCCTTTACTGCACAATGAACAGACCATCTCATTAGTGCATTCTTTATTGCTTGAATGGTTCAAGCATCGTGTGCACAGCTGCCCTTTTTGGCCGTTTCATACCTTTCCATAGGTGTCAAACCTTTAAATTTATAGCACTTATACGCTTTATGTCCGGCAACTTTGCAAATCGGACATTTATTTTCAAAAACCCCATATGAAACCACTTTTTGCGGGTTTTTCTCTTCTTTCTTCATGGCACTTAGCGAACAATATCTTTGCTCCAAGTATTCCATGACATCAGAAAGCATTTGTATCTGCCTTGTTTTCCTAATCTGACTCTCATACAATTGTAGAGCCTCCCTGTCAAATTTCCTAAGTACGAGTTGTGCGAATATTACGTCAACTTCGTCGGACAAATTTGCTTTCATTTTAATTAAGTGCACTGACTCATTAATTATGTCAATCTCTCCTTTTACACTCTTTGCGGATTCATTGTTGATCATCGGTAGATCAACGATCCGACTTAATTGTTCGGAAAATACCCTCCGATTATTTTCATACCGCTTGGTCAACAGTTCCTAAGCGGCACTATAACTGTCAGCTGAACCTGACAATAAATGAGCTAATATGCTCCTCGCTTCGCCCTTTAACGCGGATTTCAAATAATTAAACTTAAGAGTAGGACTCAGATCCTCTCTTTTTTCAATCAATTCGCCAAACAATTCCACAAACAGGTCCCATTCTCTAGGCTCTCCAGAAAATGTGGGTACCTGAATTTTCGGCAACACCGGTAATTCGCTTCTCACGGTTACATTCTCAGTTTTAACATTTTCCTTGTTACTCATTTTCATTTCTAGCATTGACAATGAAATACCAAATTTGATCAAAATCGGAATAAAAATAGTCAAGTTATGCATATAAACGTTTTTCCATATGGCCGGAAGTGGCCGTTGGCTGGTGGGGGCGCTAGGGTGCTCGTATGCTTGAATGAGCGAAATACTAAGATATGCTTGTGAAAAGCATGTGAACAGTTTTTTTTAAATACGAAAATGCATTGGTTATTATAAATTTAAAATATTTGTTTTACTGGTGTATGGTATATCCAAGTCGTCGAGACGACTTACTTACTTCATTTTTGTTTATAATTATACTAGAACTTTTTTAGGTAAATATTTACTATAGTTACTCGGGCCCAAAACGCGTTTAAACTACATAAATTTGGTATCAAACGAAAGAGAAAAATTCCACGAGCACGAACTCAGGTGCGCCTTGGCGATTTATTTCGTAGTTTTTGTGTAATTAACAAAAGAAAAATTATGTTTTTAGCGGGATTCTAGCTAAAAGTAGCTTTTTACGGCTAAAAGATGCTGTCAAATTTTGAGATAGTGTTGCCAGATGCCAAATTTGGGATTTGAATACGCGGGCTTTTTTGAAACTTTTGCTCGCGCTATTCTCAACAAACGAAAATATTGCTGAGTTTATAATATTTCTTGATTTTAGAGAACAAATATAGTTCAGAATGCAATATTCGGCTGCCAATGCAGCCGAATATTCCTCAATTTTATAAATCAGAATAAAATATTTGGCTGCCAGGGCGGTCAAACAACGCGCCAAATAAAAAACAGCGTTTGCCAACACTAAAATCTAGCTTTAGTCGATTTTTCCACTTTTCAACACTGAAATCTCGAGTAGCTTAAGTAAATATTTACCTTTCATTCTATGACAAATAGTTCCTTCTCTAGCTTCTATCGATTAACTTAAATCGATATCTAACATTAAAGTAGGCCTTGACTTTCATCAGAATGGCAAAAAAGGAAGTTTCCTAGCTGTTAATTTCTTCATTATTAGTTTCACATCGTCTGTGCTCCGAAACAGTTCTCTTAATCATTTTCCCTTATTTATAAATTTAAACCAATTTTTTCCTTTTTAATTATATTTAACCAGTAATTCAATTTTAAAACATTATTGGTTCCTGAAACTATAGAACATTTTCCTTATTTATATGTTTGAATCTTTATATTTTATTTCCGGGAATTCCGTTGTATAAATGCTAAGATAGTACCTCAATAGGCTTTAAATGGCAAAGAGATCATCGTAAAGGCGTCACGTTTTTCTCGAAACACTCGAAACCAATAAATCAATTTTAAAACATTATTGGTTCCTGAAACTATTAGACATTTTCCTTATTTATTTGTTTGAATCTTTAAATTTTATTTCCGGGAATTCCGTTGTATAAATGCTAAGATAGTACCTCAATAGGCTTTAAATGGCAAAGAGATCATCGTAAGACGTTGAATAGGGAATCTGAATTGAATTGAAATCTTCATTCGTTGAATTCAAAATATGAACTGATTTTATTTACATTGTTGTGTATATAAATGATTTCTTAAACTCTAGGAGGCGACATTTGTTCTTAAAAATGCTTATTCTAATGTTTATATTTCTTGCTCAGCGTTGGCTACTTGACACCGCACCGCTGTTACAATCTTAAGTGTTTTCCACAGAGTGTGGATGCATGTTTTGTTTGGTATTAAGCAATAATTGTCATATGAATCTTTATGACTTAGTTTTGTTTTTATGTTTTTGTTTCGTTTTGTATATTTCTTTGGTCAATCTGATTTGGTGAAGCCAATTCAGATGAACACGATGTTTAATCTTAAACATTCTGCCAAGGGCCGCCAAATGCGACGTTTTGGAATTTATTTTTATAGTTAATTGTCTTATACAAATTTTTATTAATATTATCATTAGTAAGAAAACTATTGTTAAAGAAGCATGTAAAGTTACATTATGGACACTCAAACCTAGTTAATCTGATGTTCCTTTACCGATTGTAACTGACTTCCTATTCTTACAAATTCTGCTGTATGGTTTACTTCTTCTTCTACTGGATTTCATTTATTTTATATTTGGCATATTACTAATATCGCCCAATGCTTAACAATTTTTGTTTCGGCATATCTACCCACTGCTGATGTGCATTACTATGTTGACTTCTAGCCTTTTTATATGGTGGAAAATTTAAAAAATAACTACTTTTACTTTTCGACTTGTACCAATCTGATCGTTGCTCCACTTTTTTTAAATATTGCTGATAGCTAAAATTTGAGTTCTTGTTCTGTTTATTCTTAGATGTTCTTTTATAACTATTTTGCCTTGTCTGCCTTTTTTTGTAATGCAGATTCGGACAATTTATTACCGGAATCTATTTTGACACTATTTTTTTGATAATCATTATTTAATTCAACCATTGCCATTTCAATATTCTTATTTTGTACTGGAATATATACTTTTTCTTCCATAGTTTTCACTGTACCTCCAAAGTGAGAGTCCTGCCGGGGGCATAAATTTATTTCTTTATTACTTTGAGAAATTATTTCTTTTACCTCAGGCTTTATCTTACCTCCAAGGTGAGGTCCTGCTGGAGGAGTCAAATGCTGACTTATTTCTTGAATTTTGTTGTTGTTTCTTTTGAATTGTATTGTATTTATTTTCACGTTTACCTTTGTTCTTCCCCCAACACTGTTGCATACCTGTGACATCTATTGTTGTTGCCACTACCGATTTATTACTTTTCGATTTGGTGCATCCCGAGACGATCCAACCAAATTGAGTATTTTGGCCTAGTAGGCCATCAATCTTTGTAACTCCCCCTTTTAAAATTTGGGTATATACGTTTACCCCCATTATTATATCAACCTTACCAGGTTTATTAAAGGTAGGATCAGCTAATACGTAGGATTGCCATTTTGACATATCCACGTCTACCGTTTTTATGGAAGAGCTTTCATTAACTTTGGCAACACAATCGCCTCAACCTTAAGATGACTTTTCCAGGGACTTCGCGTCTTCACATCTATTTTTATACCATACACCCATAGGGTGAAATGGTATATTAAAGTCGCTAAAATGTATGTAACAGGCAGAAGGAAGCTTTTCCGACCCCATAAAGTATATATATTCTTGATCAGCATCAACAGCCGAGACGATCTAGCCATGTCCGTCTGTCCGTCCGTCCGTCCGTCCGTATGTATGAACACCTAGATCTCGGAGACTATAAGAGCTAGAGCCACCAAATTTGGTATGTAGACTCGTGTCATATGTACGCTTATCGAGTTTGTTTCAAATGTTTGCCACGCCCCCTACCGCCCCCGCAAATGATATAAAACCGATTTTCTTAAACACCATAGCAACTAGAGACACAAAATTTGGTATGTATATTTGCTTAGTAAACGCGCACATTTTGTATTTATAAAAATTTTGCCACGCCCCCTACCGCCCCCGCAAATTAAATAAAACCGATTTTCTCAAAAACTATTCTAGCTAGAGACACAAAATTTGGTATGAATATTTGCTTAGTAATTGCGCACATTTCTGATGTGTAAAGATTTTGCCACGCCCCCCTCCGCCCCCGTAATTTGAAAAAACTCGATTATCTCCCGTAATTTTCTACCTTGTGCAATCAAATTTAGCACACTTAAATTCGATACTAATATCAAGCAAAATACCAAATTTGATCAAAATCGGAATAAAAATAGTCAAGTTATGCATATAAACGTTTTTCCATATGGCCGGAAGTGGCCGTTGGCTGGTGGGGGCGCTAGGGTGCTCGTATGCTTGAATGAGCGAAATACTAAGATATGCTTGTGAAAAGCATGTGAACAGTTTTTTTTAAATACGAAAATGCATTGGTTATTATAAATTTAAAATATTTGTTTTACTGGTGTATGGTATATCCAAGTCGTCGAGACGACTTACTTACTTCATTTTTGTTTATAATTATACTAGAACTTTTTAGGTAAATATTTACTATAGTTACTCGGGCCCAAAACGCGTTTAAACTACATAAATTTGGTATCAAACGAAAGAGAAAAATTCCACGAGCACGAACTCAGGTGCGCCTTGGCGATTTATTTCGTAGTTTTTGTGTAATTAACAAAAGAAAAATTATGTTTTTAGCGGGATTCTAGCTAAAAGTAGCTTTTTACGGCTAAAAGATGCTGTCAAATTTTGAGATAGTGTTGCCAGATGCCAAATTTGGGATTTGAATACGCGGGCTTTTTGAAACTTTTGCTCGCGCTATTCTCAACAAACGAAAATATTGCTGAGTTTATAATATTTCTTGATTTTAGAGAACAAATATAGTTCAGAATGCAATATTCGGCTGCCAATGCAGCCGAATATTCCTCAATTTTATAAATCAGAATAAAATATTTGGCTGCCAGGGCGGTCAAACAACGCGCCAAATAAAAAACAGCGTTTGCCAACACTAAAATCTAGCTTTAGTCGATTTTTCCACTTTTCAACACTGAAATCTCGAGTAGCTTAAGTAAATATTTACCTTTCATTCTATGACAAATAGTTCCTTCTCTAGCTTCTATCGATTAACTTAAATCGATATCTAACATTAAAGTAGGCCTTGACTTTCATCAGAATGGCAAAAAAGGAAGTTTCCTAGCTGTTAATTTCTTCATTATTAGTTTCACATCGTCTGTGCTCCGAAACAGTTCTCTTAATCATTTTCCCTTATTTATAAATTTAAACCAATTTTTTCCTTTTTAATTATATTTAACCAGTAATTCAATTTTAAAACATTATTGGTTCCTGAAACTATAGAACATTTTCCTTATTTATATGTTTGAATCTTTATATTTTATTTCCGGGAATTCCGTTGTATAAATGCTAAGATAGTACCTCAATAGGCTTTAAATGGCAAAGAGATCATCGTAAAGGCGTCACGTTTTTCTCGAAACACTCGAAACCAATAAATCAATTTTAAAACATTATTGGTTACTGAAACTATTAGACATTTTCCTTATTTATTTGTTTGAATCTTTAAATTTTATTTCCGGGAATTCCGTTGTATAAATGCTAAGATAGTACCTCAATAGGCTTTAAATGGCAAAGAGATCATCGTAAGACGTTGAATAGGGAATCTGAATTGAATTGAAATCTTCATTCGTTGAATTCAAAATATGAACTGATTTTATTTACATTGTTGTGTATATAAATGATTTCTTAAACTCTAGGAGGCGACATTTGTTCTTAAAAATGCTTATTCTAATGTTTATATTTCTTGCTCAGCGTTGGCTACTTGACACCGCACCGCTGTTACAATCTTAAGTGTTTTCCACAGAGTGTGGATGCATGTTTTGTTTGGTATTAAGCAATAATTGTCATATGAATTTATGACTTAGTTTTGTTTTCATGTTTTTGTTTCGTTTTGTATATTTCTTTGGTCAATCTGATTTGGTGAAGCCAATTCAGATGAACACGATGTTTAATCTTAAACATTCTGCCAAGGGCCGCCAAATGCGACGTTTTGGAATTTATTTTTATAGTTAATTGTCTTATACAAATTTTTATTAATATTATCATTAGTAAGAAAACTATTGTTAAAGAAGCATGTAAAGTTACATTATGGACACTCAAACCTAGTTAATCTGATGTTCCTTTACCGATTGTAACTGACTTCCTATTCTTACAAATTCTGCTGTATGGTTTACTTCTTCTTCTACTGGATTTCATTTATTTTATATTTGGCATATTACTAATATCGCCCAATGCTTAACAATTTTTGTTTCGGCATATCTACCCACTGCTGATGTGCATTACTATGTTGACTTCTAGCCTTTTTATATGGTGGAAAATTTAAAAAATAACTACTTTTACTTTTCGACTTGTACCAATCTGATCGTTGCTCCACTTTTTTTAAATATTGCTGATAGCTAAAATTTGAGTTCTTGTTCTGTTTATTCTTAGATGTTCTTTTATAACTATTTTGCCTTGTCTGCCTTTTTTGTAATGCAGATTCGGACAATTTATTACCGGAATCTATTTTGACACTATTTTTTTGATAATCATTATTTAATTCAACCATTGCCATTTCAATATTCTTATTTTGTACTGGAATATATACTTTTTCTTCCATAGTTTTCACTGTACCTCCAAAGTGAGGTCCTGCCGGGGGGCATAAATTTATTTCTTTATTACTTTGAGAAATTATTTCTTTTACCTCAGGCTTTATCTTACCTCCAAGGTGAGGTCCTGCTGGAGGAGTCAAATGCTGACTTATTTCTTGAATTTTGTTGTTGTTTCTTTTGAATTGTATTGTATTTATTTTCACGTTTACCTTTGTTCTTCCCCCAACACTGTTGCATACCTGTGACATCTATTGTTGTTGCCACTACCGATTTATTACTTTTCGATTTGGTGCATCCCGAGACGATCCAACCAAATTGAGTATTTTGGCCTAGTAGGCCATCAATCTTTGTAACTCCCCCTTTTAAAATTTGGGTATATACGTTTACCCCCATTATTATATCAACCTTACCAGGTTTATTAAAGGTAGGATCAGCTAATACGTAGGATTGCCATTTTGACATATCCACGTCTACCGTTTTTATGGAAGAGCTTTCATTAACTTTGGCAACACAATCGCCTCAACCTTAAGATGACTTTTCCAGGGACTTCGCGTCTTCACATCTATTTTTATACCATACACCCATAGGGTGAAATGGTATATTAAAGTCGCTAAAATGTATGTAACAGGCAGAAGGAAGCTTTTCCGACCCCATAAAGTATATATATTCTTGATCAGCATCAACAGCCGAGACGATCTAGCCATGTCCGTCTGTCCGTCCGTCCGTCCGTCCGTATGTATGAACACCTAGATCTCGGAGACTATAAGAGCTAGAGCCACCAAATTTGGTATGTAGACTCGTGTCATATGTACGCTTATCGAGTTTGTTTCAAATGTTTGCCACGCCCCCTACCGCCCCCGCAAATGATATAAAACCGATTTTCTTAAACACCATAGCAACTAGAGACACAAAATTTGGTATGTATATTTGCTTAGTAAACGCGCACATTTTGTATTTATAAAAATTTTGCCACGCCCCCTACCGCCCCCGCAAATTAAATAAAACCGATTTTCTCAAAAACTATTCTAGCTAGAGACACAAAATTTGGTATGAATATTTGCTTAGTAATTGCGCACATTTCTGATGTGTAAAGATTTTGCCACGCCCCCCTCCGCCCCCGTAATTTGAAAAAACTCGATTATCTCCCGTAATTTTCTACCTTGTGCAATCAAATTTAGCACACTTAAATTCGATACTAATATCAAGCAAAATACCAAATTTGATCAAAATCGGAATAAAAATAGTCAAGTTATGCATATAAACGTTTTTCCATATGGCCGGAAGTGGCCGTTGGCTGGTGGGGGCGCTAGGGTGCTCGTATGCTTGAATGAGCGAAATACTAAGATATGCTTGTGAAAAGCATGTGAACAGTTTTTTTTTAAATACGAAAATGCATTGGTTATTATAAATTTAAAATATTTGTTTTACTGGTGTATGGTATATCCAAGTCGTCGAGACGACTTACTTACTTCATTTTTGTTTATAATTATACTAGAACTTTTTTAGGTAAATATTTACTATAGTTACTCGGGCCCAAAACGCGTTTAAACTACATAAATTTGGTATCAAACGAAAGAGAAAAATTCCACGAGCACGAACTCAGGTGCGCCTTGGCGATTTATTTCGTAGTTTTTGTGTAATTAACAAAAGAAAAATTATGTTTTTAGCGGGATTCTAGCTAAAAGTAGCTTTTTACGGCTAAAAGATGCTGTCAAATTTTGAGATAGTGTTGCCAGATGCCAAATTTGGGATTTGAATACGCGGGCTTTTTGAAACTTTTGCTCGCGCTATTCTCAACAAACGAAAATATTGCTGAGTTTATAATATTTCTTGATTTTAGAGAACAAATATAGTTCAGAATGCAATATTCGGCTGCCAATGCAGCCGAATATTCCTCAATTTTATAAATCAGAATAAAATATTTGGCTGCCAGGGCGGTCAAACAACGCGCCAAATAAAAAACAGCGTTTGCCAACACTAAAATCTAGCTTTAGTCGATTTTTCCACTTTTCAACACTGAAATCTCGAGTAGCTTAAGTAAATATTTACCTTTCATTCTATGACAAATAGTTCCTTCTCTAGCTTCTATCGATTAACTTAAATCGATATCTAACATTAAAGTAGGCCTTGACTTTCATCAGAATGGCAAAAAAGGAAGTTTCCTAGCTGTTAATTTCTTCATTATTAGTTTCACATCGTCTGTGCTCCGAAACAGTTCTCTTAATCATTTTCCCTTATTTATAAATTTAAACCAATTTTTTTCCTTTTTAATTATATTTAACCAGTAATTCAATTTTAAAACATTATTGGTTCCTGAAACTATAGAACATTTTCCTTATTTATATGTTTGAATCTTTATATTTTATTTCCGGGAATTCCGTTGTATAAATGCTAAGATAGTACCTCAATAGGCTTTAAATGGCAAAGAGATCATCGTAAAGGCGTCACGTTTTTCTCGAAACACTCGAAACCAATAAATCAATTTTAAAACATTATTGGTTACTGAAACTATTAGACATTTTCCTTATTTATTTGTTTGAATCTTTAAATTTTATTTCCGGGAATTCCGTTGTATAAATGCTAAGATAGTACCTCAATAGGCTTTAAATGGCAAAGAGATCATCGTAAGACATTGAATAGGGAATCTGAATTGAATTGAAATCTTCATTCGTTGAATTCAAAATATGAACTGATTTTATTTACATTGTTGTGTATATAAATGATTTCTTAAACTCTAGGAGGCGACATTTGTTCTTAAAAATGCTTATTCTAATGTTTATATTTCTTGCTCAGCGTTGGCTACTTGACACCGCACCGCTGTTACAATCTTAAGTGTTTTCCACAGAGTGTGGATGCATGTTTTGTTTGGTATTAAGCAATAATTGTCATATGAATCTTTATGACTTAGTTTTGTTTTTATGTTTTTGTTTCGTTTTGTATATTTCTTTGGTCAATCTGATTTGGTGAAGCCAATTCAGATGAACACGATGTTTAATCTTAAACATTCTGCCAAGGGCCGCCAAATGCGACGTTTTGGAATTTATTTTTATAGTTAATTGTCTTATACAAATTTTTATTAATATTATCATTAGTAAGAAAACTATTGTTAAAGAAGCATGTAAAGTTACATTATGGACACTCAAACCTAGTTAATCTGATGTTCCTTTACCGATTGTAACTGACTTCCTATTCTTACAAATTCTGCTGTATGGTTTACTTCTTCTTCTACTGGATTTCATTTATTTTATATTTGGCATATTACTAATATCGCCCAATGCTTAACAATTTTTGTTTCGGCATATCTACCCACTGCTGATGTGCATTACTATGTTGGCTTCTAGCCTTTTTATATGGTGGAAAATTTAAAAAATAACTACTTTTACTTTTCGACTTGTACCAATCTGATCGTTGCTCCACTTTTTTTAAATATTGCTGATAGCTAAAATTTGAGTTCTTGTTCTGTTTATTCTTAGATGTTCTTTTATAACTATTTTGCCTTGTCTGCCTTTTTTTGTAATGCAGATTCGGACAATTTATTACCGGAATCTATTTTGACACTATTTTTTTGATAATCATTATTTAATTCAACCATTGCCATTTCAATATTCTTATTTTGTACTGGAATATATACTTTTTCTTCCATAGTTTTCACTGTACCTCCAAAGTGAGGTCCTGCCGGGGGGCATAAATTTATTTCTTTATTACTTTGAGAAATTATTTCTTTTACCTCAGGCTTTATCTTACCTCCAAGGTGAGGTCCTGCTGGAGGAGTCAAATGCTGACTTATTTCTTGAATTTTGTTGTTGACTTTCTTTTGAATTGTATTGTATTTATTTTCACGTTTACCTTTGTTCTTCCCCCAACACTGTTGCATACCTGTGACATCTATTGTTGATGCCACTACCGATTTATTACTTTTCGATTTGTTGCATCCCGAGACGATCCAACCAAATTGAGTATTTTGGCCTAGTAGGCCATCAATCTTTGTAACTCCCCCTTTTAAAATTTGGGTATATACGTTTACCCCCATTATTATATCAACCTTACCAGGTTTATTAAAGGTAGGATCAGCTAATACGTAGGATTGCCATTTTGACATATCCACGTCTACCGTTTTTATGGAAGAGCTTTCATTAACTTTGGCAACACAATCGCCTCAACCTTAAGATGACTTTTCCAGGGACTTCGCGTCTTCACATCTATTTTTATACCATACACCCATAGGGTGAAATGGTATATTAAAGTCGCTAAAATGTATGTAACAGGCAGAAGGAAGCTTTTCCGACCCCATAAAGTATATATATTCTTGATCAGCATCAACAGCCGAGACGATCTAGCCATGTCCGTCTGTCCGTCCGTCCGTCCGTCTGTATGAACACCTAGATCTCGGAGACTATAAGAGCTAGAGCCACCAAATTTGGTATGTAGACTCGTGTCATATGTACGCTTATCGAGTTTGTTTCAAATGTTTGCCACGCCCCCTACCGCCCCCGCAAATGATATAAAACCGATTTTCTTAAACACCATAGCAACTAGAGACACAAAATTTGGTATGTATATTTGCTTAGTAAACGCGCACATTTTGTATTTATAAAAATTTTGCCACGCCCCCTACCGCCCCCGCAAATTAAATAAAACCGATTTTCTCAAAAACTATTCTAGCTAGAGACACAAAATTTGGTATGAATATTTGCTTAGTAATTGCGCACATTTCTGATGTGTAAAGATTTTGCCACGCCCCCCTCCGCCCCCGTAATTTGAAAAAACTCGATTATCTCCCGTAATTTAGCACACTTAAATTCGATACTAATATCAAGCAAAATACCAAATTTGATCAAAATCGGAATAAAAATAGCCAAGTTATGCATATAAACGTTTTTCCATATGGCCGGAAGTGGCCGTTGGCTGGTGGGGGCGCTAGGGTGCTCGTATGCTTGAATGAGCGAAATACTAAGATATGCTTGTGAAAAGCATGTGAACAGTTTTTTTTTAAATACGAAAATGCATTGGTTATTATAAATTTAAAATATTTGTTTTACTGGTGTATGGTATATCCAAGTCGTCGAGACGACTTACTTACTTCATTTTTGTTTATAATTATACTAGAACTTTTTTAGGTAAATATTTACTATAGTTACTCGGGCCCAAAACGCGTTTAAACTACATAAATTTGGTATCAAACGAAAGAGAAAAATTCCACGAGCACGAACTCAAGTGCGCCTTGGCGATTTATTTCGTAGTTTTTGTGTAATTAACAAAAGAAATTTATGTTTTTAGCGGGATTCTAGCTAAAAGTAGCTTTTTACGGCTAAAAGATGCTGTCAAATTTTGAGATAGTGTTGCCAGATGCCAAATTTGGGATTTGAATACGAGGGCTTTTTGAAACTTTTGCTCGCGCTATTCTCAACAAACGAAAATATTGCTGAGTTTATAATATTTCTTGATTTTAGAGAACAAATATAGTTCAGAATGCAATATTCGGCTGCCAGTGCAGCCGAATATTCCTCAATTTTATAAATCAGAATAAAATATTTGGCTGCCAGGGCGGTCAAACAACGCGCCAAATAAAAAACAGCGTTTGCCAACACTAAAATCTAGCTTTAGTCGATTTTTCCACTTTTCAACACTGAAATCTCGAGTAGCTTAAGTAAATATTTACCTTTCATTCTATGACAAATAGTTCCTTCTCTAGCTTCTATCGATTAACTTAAATCGATATCTAACATTAAAGTAGGCCTTGACTTTCATCAGAATGGCAAAAAGGAAGTTTCCTAGCTGTTAATTTCTTCATTATTAGTTTCACATCGTCTGTGCTCCGAAACAGTTCTCTTAATCATTTTCCCTTATTTATAAATTTAAACCAATTTTTTCCTTTTTAATTATATTTAACCAGTAATTCAATTTTAAAACATTATTGGTTCCTGAAACTATAGAACATTTTCCTTATTTATATGTTTGAATCTTTATATTTTATTTCCGGGAATTCCGTTGTATAAATGCTAAGATAGTACCTCAATAGGCTTTAAATGGCAAAGAGATCATCGTAAAGGCGTCACGTTTTTCTCGAAACACTCGAAACCAATAAATCAATTTTAAAACATTATTGGTTCCTGAAACTATTAGACATTTTCCTTATTTATTTGTTTGAATCTTTAAATTTTATTTCCGGGAATTCCGTTGTATAAATGCTAAGATAGTACCTCAATAGGCTTTAAATGGCAAAGAGATCATCGTAAGACGTTGAATAGGGAATCTGAATTGAATTGAAATCTTCATTCGTTGAATTCAAAATATGAACTGATTTTATTTACATTGTTGTGTATATAAATGATTTCTTAAACTCTAGGAGGCGACATTTGTTCTTAAAAATGCTTATTCTAATGTTTATATTTCTTGCTCAGCGTTGGCTACTTGACACCGCACCGCTGTTACAATCTTAAGTGTTTTCCACAGAGTGTGGATGCATGTTTTGTTTGGTATTAAGCAATAATTGTCATATGAATCTTTATGACTTAGTTTTGTTTTTATGTTTTTGTTTCGTTTTGTATATTTCTTTGGTCAATCTGATTTGGTGAAGCCAATTCAGATGAACACGATGTTTAATCTTAAACATTCTGCCAAGGGCCGCCAAATGCGACGTTTTGGAATTTATTTTTATAGTTAATTGTCTTATACAAATTTTTATTAATATTATCATTAGTAAGAAAACTATTGTTAAAGAAGCATGTAAAGTTACATTATGGACACTCAAACCTAGTTAATCTGATGTTCCTTTACCGATTGTAACTGACTTCCTATTCTTACAAATTCTGCTGTATGGTTTACTTCTTCTTCTACTGGATTTCATTTATTTTATATTTGGCATATTACTAATATCGCCCAATGCTTAACAATTTTTGTTTCGGCATATCTACCCACTGCTGATGTGCATTACTATGTTGACTTCTAGCCTTTTTATATGGTGGAAAATTTAAAAAATAACTACTTTTACTTTTCGACTTGTACCAATCTGATCGTTGCTCCACTTTTTTTAAATATTGCTGATAGCTAAAATTTGAGTTCTTGTTCTGTTTATTCTTAGATGTTCTTTTATAACTATTTTGCCTTGTCTGCCTTTTTTTGTAATGCAGATTCGGACAATTTATTACCGGAATCTATTTTGACACTATTTTTTTGATAATCATTATTTAATTCAACCATTGCCATTTCAATATTCTTATTTTGTACTGGAATATATACTTTTTCTTCCATAGTTTTCACTGTACCTCCAAAGTGAGGTCCTGCCGGGGGGCATAAATTTATTTCTTTATTACTTTGAGAAATTATTTCTTTTACCTCAGGCTTTATCTTACCTCCAAGGTGAGGTCCTGCTGGAGGAGTCAAATGCTGACTTATTTCTTGAATTTTGTTGTTGAGTTTCTTTTGAATTGTATTGTATTTATTTTCACGTTTACCTTTGTTCTTCCCCCAACACTGTTGCATACCTGTGACATCTATTGTTGTTGCCACTACCGATTTATTACTTTTCGATTTGTTGCATCCCGAGACGATCCAACCAAATTGAGTATTTTGGCCTAGTAGGCCATCAATCTTTGTAACTCCCCCTTTTAAAATTTGGGTATATACGTTTACCCCCATTATTATATCAACCTTACCAGGTTTATTAAAGGTAGGATCAGCTAATACGTAGGATTGCCATTTTGACATATCCACGTCTACCGTTTTTATGGAAGAGCTTTCATTAACTTTGGCAACACAATCGCCTCAACCTTAAGATGACTTTTCCAGGGACTTCGCGTCTTCACATCTATTTTTACCTTATATTTTGATTTTTGGCATTTATTGAGGACACGCCACTTATTTCTGTATGTTGTTTAATTTTAGGTAATTGTAATATTTGAGCTGCCTCTTCAGACAAAATTGTGCTCTGTGAACCATTATCAATTAGGGCTCTTAGAGTCTTATATCCTCCATTTACATTTTTTACTTGTATTAGGGCTGTGGCCAACAGTGTGGATTGAGCCGTTATACAAGTATTAACTCTCCTGTATTTCTTCAAAATGGAGTAGAGTATGGTGTCCTTTACTGCACAATGAACAGACCATCTCATTAGTGCATTCTTTATTGCTTGAATGGTTCAAGCATCGTGTGCACAGCTGCCCTTTTTTGGCCGTTTCATACCTTTCCATAGGTGTCAAACCTTTAAATTTATAGCACTTATACGCTTTATGTCCGGCAACTTTGCAAATCGGACATTTATTTTCAAAAACCCCATATGAAACCACTTTTTGCGGGTTTTTCTCTTCTTTCTTCATGGCACTTAGCGAACAATATCTTTGCTCCAAGTATTCCATGACATCAGAAAGCATTTGTATCTGCCTTGTTTTCCTAATCTGACTCTCATACAATTGTAGAGCCTCCCTGTCAAATTTCCTAAGTACGAGTTGTGCGAATATTACGTCAACTTCGTCGGACAAATTTGCTTTCATTTTAATTAAGTGCACTGACTCATTAATTATGTCAATCACTCCTTTTACACTCTTTGCGGATTCATTGTTGATCATCGGTAGATCAACGATCCGACTTAATTGTTCGGAAAATACCCTCCGATTATTTTCATACCGCTTGGTCAACAGTTCCCAAGCGGCATTATAACTGTCAGCTGAACCTGACAATAAATGAGCTACCATGCTCCTCGCTTCGCCCTTTAACGCGGATTTCAAATAATTAAACTTAAGAGTAGGACTCAGATCCTCTCTTTTTTCAATCAATTCGCCAAACAATTCCACAAACAGGTCCCATTCTCTAGGCTCTCCAGAAAATGTGGGTACCTGAATTTTCGGCAACACCGGTAATTCGCTTCTCACGGTTACATTCTCAGTTTTAACATTTTCCTTGTTACTCATTTTCATTTCTAGCATTGACAATGAAATGCCAAATTTGATCAAAATCGGAATAAAAATAGTCAAGTTATGCATATAAACGTTTTTCCATATGGCCGGAAGTGGCCGTTGGCTGGTGGGGGCGCTAGGGTGCTCGTATGCTTGAATGAGCGAAATACTAAGATATGCTTGTGAAAAGCATGTGAACAGTTTTTTTTTAAATACGAAAATGCATTGGTTATTATAAATTTAAAATATTTGTTTTACTGGTGTATGGTATATCCAAGTCGTCGAGACGACTTACTTCATTTTTGTTTATAATTATACTAGAACTTTTTTAGGTAAATATTTACTATAGTTACTCGGGCCCAAAACGCGTTTAAACTACATAAATTTGGTATCAAACGAAAGAGAAAAATTCCACGAGCACGAACTCAAGTGCGCCTTGGCGATTTATTTCGTAGTTTTTGTGTAATTAACAAAAGAAAAATTATGTTTTTAGCGGGATTCTAGCTAAAAGTAGCTTTTTACGGCTAAAAGATGCTGTCAAATTTTGAGATAGTGTTGCCAGATGCCAAATTTGGGATTTGAATACGCGGGCTTTTTTGAAACTTTTGCTCGCGCTATTCTCAACAAACGAAAATATTGCTGAGTTTATAATATTTCTTGATTTTAGAGAACAAATATAGTTCAGAATGCAATATTCGGCTGCCAGTGCAGCCGAATATTCCTCAATTTTATAAATCAGAATAAAATATTTGGCTGCCAGGGCGGTCAAACAACGCGCCAAATAAAAAACAGCGCTTGCCAACACTAAAATCTAGCTTTAGTCGATTTTTCCACTTTTCAACACTGAAATCTCGAGTAGCTTAAGTAAATACCTTTCATTCTATGACAAATAGTTCCTTCTCTAGCTTCTATCGATTAACTTAAATCGATATCTAACATTAAAGTAGGCCTTGACTTTCATCAGAATGGCAAAAAAGGAAGTTTCCTAGCTGTTAATTTCTTCATTATTAGTTTCACATCGTCTGTGCTCCGAAACAGTTCTCTTAATCATTTTCCCTTATTTATAAATTTAAACCAATTTTTTCCTTTTTAATTATATTTAACCAGTAATTCAATTTTAAAACATTTTTGGTTCCTGAAACTATAGAACATTTTCCTTATTTATATGTTTGAATCTTTATATTTTATTTCCGGGAATTCCGTTGTATAAATGCTAAGATAGTACCTCAATAGGCTTTAAATGGCAAAGAGATCATCGTAAAGGCGTCACGTTTTTCTCGAAACACTCGAAACCAATAAATCAATTTTAAAACATTATTGGTTCCTGAAACTATTAGACATTTTCCTTATTTATTTGTTTGAATCTTTAAATTTTATTTCCGGGAATTCCGTTGTATAAATGCTAAGATAGTACCTCAATAGGCTTTAAATGGCAAAGAGATCATCGTAAAGGCGTCACGTTTTTCTCGAAACACTCGAAACCAATAAATCAATTTTAAAACATTATTGGTTCCTGAAACTATTAGACATTTTCCTTATTTATTTGTTTGAATCTTTAAATTTTATTTCCGGGAATTCCGTTGTATAAATGCTAAGATAGTACCTCAATAGGCTTTAAATGGCAAAGAGATCATCGTAAGACGTTGAATAGGGAATCTGAATTGAATTGAAATCTTCATTCGTTGAATTCAAAATATGAACTGATTTTATTTACATTGTTGTGTATATAAATGATTTCTTAAACTCTAGGAGGCGACATTTGTTCTTAAAAATGCTTATTCTAATGTTTATATTTCTTGCTCAGCGTTGGCTACTTGACACCGCACCGCTGTTACAATCTTAAGTGTTTTCCACAGAGTGTGGATGCATGTTTTGTTTGGTATTAAGCAATAATTGTCATATGAATCTTTATGACTTAGTTTTGTTTTTATGTTTTTGTTTCGTTTTGTATATTTCTTTGGTCAATCTGATTTGGTGAAGCCAATTCAGATGAACACGATGTTTAATCTTAAACATTCTGCCAAGGGCCGCCAAATGCGACGTTTTGGAATTTATTTTTATAGTTAATTGTCTTATACAAATTTTTATTAATATTATCATTAGTAAGAAAACTATTGTTAAAGAAGCATGTAAAGTTACATTATGGACACTCAAACCTAGTTAATCTGATGTTCCTTTACCGATTGTAACTGACTTCCTATTCTTACAAATTCTGCTGTATGGTTTACTTCTTCTTCTACTGGATTTCATTTATTTTATATTTGGCATATTACTAATATCGCCCAATGCTTAACAATTTTTGTTTCGGCATATCTACCCACTGCTGATGTGCATTACTATGTTGACTTCTAGCCTTTTTATATGGTGGAAAATTTAAAAAATAACTACTTTTACTTTTCGACTTGTACCAATCTGATCGTTGCTCCACTTTTTTTAAATATTGCTGATAGCTAAAATTTGAGTTCTTGTTCTGTTTATTCTTAGATGTTCTTTTATAACTATTTTGCCTTGTCTGCCTTTTTTTGTAATGCAGATTCGGACAATTTATTACCGGAATCTATTTTGACACTATTTTTTTGATAATCATTATTTAATTCAACCATTGCCATTTCAATATTCTTATTTTGTACTGGAATATATACTTTTTCTTCCATAGTTTTCACTGTACCTCCAAAGTGAGGTCCTGCCGGGGGGCATAAATTTATTTCTTTATTACTTTGAGAAATTATTGCTTTTACCTCAGGCTTTATCTTACCTCCAAGGTGAGGTCCTGCTGGAGGAGTCAAATGCTGACTTATTTCTTGAATTTTGTTGTTGAGTTTCTTTTGAATTGTATTGTATTTATTTTCACGTTTACCTTTGTTCTTCCCCCAACACTGTTGCATACCTGTGACATCTATTGTTGTTGCCACTACCGATTTATTACTTTTCGATTTGTTGCATCCCGAGACGATCCAACCAAATTGAGTATTTTGGCCTAGTAGGCCATCAATCTTTGTAACTCCCCCTTTTAAAATTTGGGTATATACGTTTACCCCCATTATTATATCAACCTTACCAGGTTTATTAAAGGTAGGATCAGCTAATACGTAGGATTGCCATTTTGACATATCCACGTCTACCGTTTTTATGGAAGAGCTTTCATTAACTTTGGCAACACAATCGCCTCAACCTTAAGATGACTTTTCCAGGGACTTCGCGTCTTCACATCTATTTTTATACCATACACCCATAGGGTGAAATGGTATATTAAAGTCGCTAAAATGTATGTAACAGGCAGAAGGAAGCTTTTCCGACCCCATAAAGTATATATATTCTTGATCAGCATCAACAGCCGAGACGATCTAGCCATGTCCGTCTGTCCGTCCGTCCGTCCGTCCGTATGTATGAACACCTAGATCTCGGAGACTATAAGAGCTAGAGCCACCAAATTTGGTATGTAGACTCGTGTCATATGTACGCTTATCGAGTTTGTTTCAAATGTTTGCCACGCCCCCTACCGCCCCCGCAAATGATATAAAACCGATTTTCTTAAACACCATAGCAACTAGAGACACAAAATTTGGTATGTATATTTGCTTAGTAAACGCGCACATTTTGTATTTATAAAAATTTTGCCACGCCCCCTACCGCCCCCGCAAATTAAATAAAACCGATTTTCTCAAAAACTATTCTAGCTAGAGACACAAAATTTGGTATGAATATTTGCTTAGTAATTGCGCACATTTCTGATGTGTAAAGATTTTGCCACGCCCCCCTCCGCCCCCGTAATTTGAAAAAACTCGATTATCTCCCGTAATTTAGCACACTTAAATTCGATACTAATATCAAGCAAAATACCAAATTTGATCAAAATCGGAATAAAAATAGCCAAGTTATGCATATAAACGTTTTTCCATATGGCCGGAAGTGGCCGTTGGCTGGTGGGGGCGCTAGGGTGCTCGTATGCTTGAATGAGCGAAATACTAAGATATGCTTGTGAAAAGCATGTGAACAGTTTTTTTTAAATACGAAAATGCATTGGTTATTATAAATTTAAAATATTTGTTTTACTGGTGTATGGTATATCCAAGTCGTCGAGACGACTTACTTCATTTTTGTTTATAATTATACTAGAACTTTTTTAGGTAAATATTTACTATAGTTACTCGGGCCCAAAACGCGTTTAAACTACATAAATTTGGTATCAAACAAAAGAGAAAAATTCCACGAGCACGAACTCAAGTGCGCCTTGGCGATTTATTTCGTAGTTTTTGTGTAATTAACAAAAGAAATTTATGTTTTTAGCGGGATTCTAGCTAAAAGTAGCTTTTTACGGCTAAAAGATGCTGTCAAATTTTGAGATAGTGTTGCCAGATGCCAAATTTGGGATTTGAATACGCGGGCTTTTTGAAACTTTTGCTCGCGCTATTCTCAACAAACGAAAATATTGCTGAGTTTATAATATTTCTTGATTTTAGAGAACAAATATAGTTCAGAATGCAATATTCGGCTGCCAGTGCAGCCGAATATTCCTCAATTTTATAAATCAGAATAAAATATTTGGCTGCCAGGGCGGTCAAACAACGCGCCAAATAAAAAACAGCGTTTGCCAACACTAAAATCTAGCTTTAGTCGATTTTTCCACTTTTCAACACTGAAATCTCGAGTAGCTTAAGTAAATATTTACCTTTCATTCTATGACAAATAGTTCCTTCTCTAGCTTCTATCGATTAACTTAAATCGATATCTAACATTAAAGTAGGCCTTGACTTTCATCAGAATGGCAAAAAGGAAGTTTCCTAGCTGTTAATTTCTTCATTATTAGTTTCACATCGTCTGTGCTCCGAAACAGTTCTCTTAATCATTTTCCCTTATTTATAAATTTAAACCAATTTTTTTCCTTTTTAATTATATTTAACCAGTAATTCAATTTTAAAACATTATTGGTTCCTGAAACTATAGAACATTTTCCTTATTTATATGTTTGAATCTTTATATTTTATTTCCGGGAATTCCGTTGTATAAATGCTAAGATAGTACCTCAATAGGCTTTAAATGGCAAAGAGATCATCGTAAAGGCGTCACGTTTTTCTCGAAACACTCGAAACCAATAAATCAATTTTAAAACATTATTGGTTCCTGAAACTATTAGACATTTTCCTTATTTATTTGTTTGAATCTTTAAATTTTATTTCCGGGAATTCCGTTGTATAAATGCTAAGATAGTACCTCAATAGGCTTTAAATGGCAAAGAGATCATCGTAAAGGCGTCACGTTTTTCTCGAAACACTCGAAACCAATAAATCAATTTTAAAACATTATTGGTTACTGAAACTATTAGACATTTTCCTTATTTATTTGTTTGAATCTTTAAATTTTATTTCCGGGAATTCCGTTGTATAAATGCTAAGATAGTACCTCAATAGGCTTTAAATGGCAAAGAGATCATCGTAAGACGTTGAATAGGGAATCTGAATTGAATTGAAATCTTCATTCGTTGAATTCAAAATATGAACTGATTTTATTTACATTGTTGTGTATATAAATGATTTCTTAAACTCTAGGAGGCGACATTTGTTCTTAAAAATGCTTATTCTAATGTTTATATTTCTTGCTCAGCGTTGGCTACTTGACACCGCACCGCTGTTACAATCTTAAGTGTTTTCCACAGAGTGTGGATGCATGTTTTGTTTGGTATTAAGCAATAATTGTCATATGAATCTTTATGACTTAGTTTTGTTTTCATGTTTTTGTTTCGTTTTGTATATTTCTTTGGTCAATCTGATTTTGGCCAATTCAGATGAACACGATGTTTAATCTTAAACAGGCGTCACGGCTTTCTCGAAACACTCTCGAAACCAATAAGTAAATTTTAAAACATTATTGGTTCCTGAAACTATTAAACATTTTCCTTATTTATTTGTTTGAATTTCAAGGAATTCCGTTGTATAAATGCTAAAATAGTAACTCAATAGGCTTTAAATGGCAAAGAGATCATCGTAAAGGCGTCACGTTTTTCTCGAAACACTCGAAACCAATAAATCAATTTTAAAACATTATTGGTTCCTGAAACTATTAGACATTTTCCTTATTTATTTGTTTGAATCTTTAAATTTTATTTTCGGGAATTCCGTTGTATAAATGCTAAGATAGTACCTCAATAGGCTTTAAATGGCAAAAAGATCATCGTAAAGGCGTCACGTTTTTCTCGAAACACTCGAAACCAATAAATCAATATTAAAACATTATTGGTTCCTGAAACTATTAGACATTTTCCTTATTTATTTGTTTGAATCTTTATATTTTATTTCCGGGAATTCCGTTGTATAAATGCTAAGATAGTACCTCAATAGGCTTTAAATGGCAAAGAGATCATCGTAAAGGCGTCACGGCTTTCTCGAAACACTCTCGAAACCAATAAGTCAATTTTAAAACATTATTGGTTCCTGAAACTAATCAACATTTTCCTTATTTATTTGCTTGAATTTCAAGGAATTCCGTTGTATAAATGCTAAGATAGTACCTCAATAGGCTTTAAATGGCAAAGAGATCATCGTAAAGGCGTCATGGCGTTCTCGAAACACTCTCGAAACCAATAAGTCAATTTTAAAACATTATTGGTTCCTGAAACTATTAGACATTTTCCTTATTTATTTGTTTGAATATTTATATTTTATTTCCGGGAAAAACTGTTCACATGCTTTTTACAAGCACCCTAGCGCCCCCACCAGCCAACGGCCAACTCCGGCCATATGGAAAAACGTTTATATGCATAACTTGGCTATTTATACCATACACCCATAGGGTGAAATGGTATATTAAAGTCGCCAAAATGTATGTAACAGGCAGAAGGAAGCTTTTCCGACCTCATAAGGTATATATATTCTTGATCAGCATCAGCAGCCGAGACGATCTAGCCATGTCCGTCCGTCCGTCCGTCTGTATGAACACCTAGATCTCGGAGACTATAAGAGCTAGAGCCACCAAATTTGGTATGTAGACTCGTGTAGTATGTAGAGTGAACAAGTTTATTTCAAATTTCTGCCACGCCCCCGATTATATAAAACCGATTTTCTCAAACACTATAGCAACTAGAGACACAAAATTTGGTATGTATATTTGCTTTGTAAATGCGCACATTTTGTATTTGTAGAAATTTTGTCACGCCCCCGTAATTTGAAAAAACTTGATTATATCCCTATATCCCGTAATTTACCTTTACGCACACCTAATTTTACTTTACTTTAGCACACTTAAATTTGATACTAATATCAAGCAAAACACCAAATTTGATCAAAACCGGACTAAAAATAGCCAAGTTATGCATATAAACGTTTTTCCATATGGCCGGAAGTGGCCGTTGGCTGGTGGGGGCGCTAGGGTGCTCGTATGCTTGAGTGAGCGAAAAACTAAGAAATGCTTGTAAAAAGCATGTGAACAGTTTTTTTAAATACGAAAATGCAATGGTTATTATAAATTTAAAATATTTGTTTTACTGGTGTATGGTATACCCAAGTCGGCGAGACGACTTACTCACTGCATTTTTGTTATATATTTGCGATCTTATTGAACTTTTGGTATCTAATGTTTTATGTCACAAATTATGACAAATTTCACTCTATTTTTCGTATATTACTAAATGATATAGTGGTCCGATCCTATCGAATTTCATACTTAATCTCATGCAGGGATTGAATTATGGAGGAATTACAAACAATTAATCTAAATGTTCAAACAGACAGACAGAAAAGCATGGCTAAATTGGCTCAGCTCTTAATGCAGATCACGAATTTATATGTACGTATAGGTACATACTTCCATCCACCAGTAACTTACATTTTGGCAGCTTTGCTATGTCATTTCCCCCTTTTTGTGCATCGTTTAAAAATATACATAAAGCTCAATATCTGGGAAGCAATTTAATTAGTTGCATTTGGATTGCTAATTAAAATTGTATGTTTTTATACCCTTGCGAAAAAGGGTTTACTAATTTTGATCAGAAGTGTGCGGCGCGTAGAAGAAAGCATCTCCGACTATAAAAAGTATATATATTCCTGATCAGATCGACGAGACGAGTTGTGTCCGGCCGCCCGTCCGTCTGGATCGACACGAACTCCTCTTATACCGTAAAAGCTACAGATATACCACAGTTTGTATATCTCGGATTCAGCCGGATCGGACCACTATATCATATAGCTCCCAAACAAACGGCAAAGTCACAAACTGTGACTTTTCTCAAGAAGCAGCGAAGTTGGCTTTCTGAGCTCTTGTCATAAAATTTAATATTTGTGAGTTTAATATATCTCCATATATACATATATATATAGCTCCCATAGAAACGATCGGTCGAATACTGTGACTTTTAACAATTACTTCGTTACTCTTTGCGCGATTGATTTAAATTTTAAGATTATGCATTTGTCAGATTTTTATATCTATTAATGAATGTGCCAAATTTGATCAAGATCGGGTGACTATATCATATAGCTCCAATCGATCGGTGTTATGCAGTGTTATAAAAGTTAATATTTGTCACTTTAGTATACCTCTTAATGACTGTGCCGAATTAGACGATGAACTGTCATGCTGCATGTTCCGAATTGTAGGTCGTTTGTTCGCGAACATTATACTTTTTATTTAAAACAAAAAACTTGCGAGGGTATACAAATTTCGGCGCGGTGGAAGTTAGCCCCGGCTCTCTGGTTTTTGTTTTCCATTAATTTTTTAGCAGATGATTTAATAATTTTATATTTTTTATTTGTAGTGCCTTTTTTTAACAAATCAGCTGAGCTTATTTATATTCATTACAATCTAAGGCAATTTTTTTTTTTCTCTATCTGGATGGGACTAACTCGAGTACTTTTATTTCAAGCTAATCACGAACTTGTGCTGGCTATTTTGTTCTACTTTATGTCTCATTTTTTATTATCGCACTTAAATATCAAACAATAAACCTCGACTCGACTCGACCCTAACCTAGCCCTCTTCAAATGTTTAAGTATCTCCCATCTATTCTTCTTCTTCTTTACTCTGTTTGTAACACTATTTACAAGTCTTACCTTTTTTATTGCCAACCCACAATCAAACTGTCGAAAAAACAAAAAAAGGAAACCTAAATACCAAAAGCGGCAGCAGCCAAAAAAATAAAATAAAAACGTAAACCAGAGGGTAAACCTAATCAAATTTGGGAATACGATTCGTTTTGCTGGTCTCCTGTTGCAAACCCTCAGGGTGGTGTTGGGTGGCGTGTGGGAGGGTGGAGTAACGAGACTCCAATTCACCTGCACGCTTCCTTTTATTTATTTTTTGTTTTCACGAAGGATATTCCCGCACCCGATATTCCCAGGCTTTTAATAACTGAACAAGCCGCTCATTAATAATTTAAAATAGAGCAAAAATATGCAATATTTTTGTGCTCCCCCCCAAAAGAGAGAGAGATAGCGAGAATGAGAGAGAGAGAGAGAGAGATATAGAACACGTTGCTTGTGGCACGTTGCGTTGCTTCTTGTGTGGTGAATTTTGCTTTTGTTTTGCTGCTGCGAAAGTAAAGAGAGTGCTTTCCACTTTAGAGTCTCTTTCGATTCACTGGCATTCCTTCATTATTGGGGTCTCTCTCTCTCTCTCTCTCTCTCTCCCTCGCTCTTAATGGTATTGTGGCATGCCCTTACACTTGGGGAGCAGAGGCGGATTTTTAAAATACATTTCATATGCATAGTAGTTACATATATTATAAACTATGAAATTTATGATAGTCGATAAATAATGAAATTTAAAAATGTGTACTATTAAATATTTGACAACCATTTAAAATACGTGGCAATCAATTCGATGAACAATCCTCTTGGTAATTATGAAAACAATATCAAAAAAACACAGGCGTAAATAAGGGTAAGTTTCATCACTACTAAATTAATTTAACTGCTTTTTGAGCTAAGTTTATTAATTTAATTTACTTTGCCACATGAGACAAAATAATATTAGTGTATTAGAGGCTTTCAACAAATGCTTCATTAACTTGACTTTGGGCTCATTCAATGGAATGGAATGGTAGATTATGAAACAGTTGTTCACAAAACTAATCACTTCGTTGTAATCAACAGATTTTTTAGAAATGCGCGTCTATTGAAACCCACATGTGTTATTTATTTTTTAAGTTTATCCCAAAAATATTTTGAATTTGAAATAAATGCGCTCCTGGTTACTTTGGGGATTCGATGATTCATGCTTTCTGACTGACGCTGCTGCGTGGATCTCTCTGCTTCTGCCTCTGCCTCTGCTTTTTGCCAATAGCTTGGCTCGTGAATAAAACAATGGCCACTGACAGCAGAGTTTGCCCATTGCCCGCTGTTGCTGCTGCTGTTGCTGCTGCTGTTACTGTGTAGTATAATTTATTTTTATCCCCCACTTCCTTGTAACAAATAAAAACAACAAAAATTTTTGTAGCTGTAGCTGTCTTTTGTTTACTTTGCTTACGCTGTTATTTGTTGCTGTTGTTGTTGTTGCTATCTGTGACGTAAGTTAAACAAAGCTTTGGCCCTCGTTCTCTCTCTCTCTCCATATATGGCTCTCTTTCGCCTTTGCCGGCGGTTGGCTTGAATGAAATTTCATAGCTCAAAACAAATTCACCACAGCAACACAACAACAGCTAGCAGCAGCAGCAACGGCGTCAGCAGCAGCAGCACTGCAATTTTGGTGCTACTACTTTGGCATTCGTTTCAGTTCACAATTGAACGTTCGCCGTGGCTGACGCTTCTCTCTGACTCTGACTCTCTTTCTATCTCTTTCTCTCTCGCTCCGTTTGCGTATGTGTGTGTGGCTGTCTCTCCCACAAATAAAAACAGACGCACGCATCCCCCGCTCGCTCTATAGAGTCCCCAAACAAAAGTGTGTTTTTTGGGGGCGCTCCCGCTAGCAGCAGCAGCTCTCGTACGTTGTTCGTGTTCTCGTTATCTGTCGTATCTCTGGTCTGCGTGTTTATATTTTTGTTCTCCGCTTTCAGTGGCTCTCAAACCCAAATCGTGTCGTGTGTGTTGTACGTCATAGAAGCGCTCAGTTAGTCAGTCAGTTACGTGCTGCTTCCGTTTCGTTTTGCCGCAGCCTCATAAATCAAAATTTAAAACACAAAACAAAAAGTACACATAAAATCAAGAGTAATAACAACAAATGAATAAATAAAATAATCATAATCATACTTAATAATTTCCCCTCTCTGTTTTTTCTTTTTTTTTCGTGTGTGTGTGTCTGTGTGTGTTTGCATTTAGTTTAGTTTAGTTAGTTAGTTTAGTCGTCTATTTATTCAGCCGTACCATCTAAGGAGCAGTTCTCTCAGATCTAACGAATATACAATTACAAGGCGTTCTCCTTAAAACTAAGTCTAGATATATGTACATATATTGGTAATCTGACTAGATGATCATAGGCATTGGCCAGTAACATTGATCACAGGCATATAAACTACAATTGAAGTAATTACAGTCCCCAACATTTGCTACTTGATCGCTGCCCACGGGTTGAAGTGCGTTCGAAGTGCTCTGAAGGTTATACGGAAATACAATTTTTGTATTTTTGTGGTATCTCTCTTTCCCTTTCATTTTGAATTTTTATTTATTTTTGGCAATTATGAATTTAGCATTTTTTATGATGCTCAATTTTGCCATGAAAAATAGAAGATAGTTAAATAAATGTGTATACCTCACAATTGATCAAGAAAAACAAAAAAAGTTCAAGGCGGTGCGTGACTTTGATGTTTAAACAATTTTTAGTTTCGTTATTTTCATTTGTTATAGTAAAATATGGTGCTCCATTATTATCGGAATTAGAGAATAAAAAAATTAAATTATAGTTAAGATCTTTCAGAAATCTTTTCGAATCCATTTCTACAAGATTTTAAATCTCATTTGTTCCAAATTCTAAATAAAACTATGTCAAAGGTGCCGTTAGTTAGTCTACCAAAAATATATCCACTTCGCCGTAGAGTTGTAAGGGTGGTAAGTAGTTGTGGAAGGGAAGGGTAGTTCCAGTCTGTTTAGTCAGCTGACTAAAAAACACTTGTGCCCTCGTGCACAATTTGCATGCATCAGATCAAAAAAAATGCTGAGACTGTGACGCAAATAGTTACATCCACTGTAGGCAATTGCTCCAAAACTGTAAAAGTAATAAAACAAAAGGGCCACTTGAACACAAAAAGTTTTATCTTTAGCCCTGTGGCCTGTCGGATAGGCCACTAATCCTGTTAATATTTATATTATTTTTTGTGATCTCTTATCAATTGACTATGGTGTGTGGCCTTTGACCCAGTGGTACTCTGACACCTGGCAATGGTAATGATTGGTGTAATGGATGGGTCGGGTCGTGGTGTGACATGCCTTTTTTAAGCCTCAGTCCGCCCACGACCTACTCACGTTCAAATCATGTAATCAACATTGCGTATACGTAATAAACCAAGATGCCCGGGCGTTTTGTAAAGAGAGAAAGAGAGAGCCTTTTTGCTTACGTTCCACAAGCCGGCAATAGCATAAGAGCAACCCAAACTTACACAAACACACACAGAAGAGAAAGCAAACGTTAGAAGGGAGAGAAATATAAAGAGAGAGCTCTCTCTTTCAACGACGACGATGATGACAATGATGGTGATGGTGGTGGTGGTGGTGGTGTTAGTAGTAGTAGTAGTGGCCCACCACCCTCTCTCAATAGTCAGCTTCTTCAATCAGGTGGTGGGCGCCCTTGCGCTACTTTCATAGCAGGCAGCAGGAACAGGCAGAGGGAAGGTGGCAGGCTTCGACTACTTCGTCGATTCATTCGTGTAACGTAAAATTGTCGACGTAGTCTTCTTCGCGCGCTGTACGTTGTAGTAAAAAGCATCGCTGTTGCTTTTGCTGCTGCTTCTGCTGTTGCTGCTGCTGCTACTGTCGACGTCCTGTTATGTCCCGTGTATCTTGTTGACCTCATTTCGTGTGCGAAACTCAAAGCGGCAGGTTGTGTGATTCGGATAAAAAACAAGATATTTAAAATAACTTTAGCAAATTCTTATCGAAAAAAGACATTCATAAAATACAATTAACAAGAAGTTAAAAGTAAAATAGTCGAATTTTTTAAAATTTAAATTGTGCTTTTTAATTTTGTGTTTTGGGTTTTTTGTTTTTTGTTGTTTGTTTAATTCACTACAGCCACCACCCTTAGCCACAATGGCAACAACAACAACCCCCGAAGTTACAGTAAAAATTGAGTGTAAGAGCGGCGGCATTTACTCTTGGTTGGTATTATTGTTGTTGTTGTTGCCATTCCTGCTACTGTGTTGTCTGTGGTCGTCGTCGCCATCGTCGTCTCGTCCCATCGAGTATCTTTCATAATGACTTTTATTTTATTGTTGTGTTTTGTCTATAGATAATATTTGACCTCGTTTTTTTTATGCATAACTTTGTCGTTAGCGTCAAGCGATAACAGGGCGCCGAATGTAATATATCTAAATACTCTCTAAACACCCGATATCTCTGGATATCCACAAAGTGAAATTGATAAAAATAAAAGAAAAAGAAAACACAAGAAAAAACATTAAAAACCAAAAAGAAAACTGCAAGAAAAATTCATCAAAATGATGTCTGGCGTGCCATAAATGAAAGTTTCCAACAACAACAAAAAAAAATAAATATTAAACACCGAAAAAAAATATAAAACAAAAAACTTAACTAAACATATATTTTTTTTAACGTGAGTGCGTGTTTGTTTGCTGCGGGTGTGAGTAAAAAAACTTTTCCCCACCCGCCCAACTGCCCAATAACAAATCGAGCAACTAACCAATCAACTGACCCCTCTCAGTTGTGTGTTTATTAAATTCCCTTCTGAAACGAGAAAAGAAACAGCCTCAAAATTGCCGAATTAATAAATCAACCAACAAAAATTAACAACAACAATTTTGGTGCCGGTGCGTATAAACATTAAATTATGTACATAGTTCAATTTAAGTATGCAAGCGAGTGAGAGAGAGGGACAATGATTGGGAGATAGAGAGAGCGAGAAGGCCCAATAATGCCTTCTCTCGCAAATAAACAAATTTGATATTTTTAATTCAATTTTGTTGGTTTTTACCTTTTGTTTTTTGATACAAGAATTTATTGTGGGTTTATTTTTAATTTCAACAGAATTCTCTTCATCTCTCAATTTTGTTCGCTGGCATTTTGTTTTGTCTCTCTATCTGTGTGTTTGAGTTTGTGTGTGCAATAAAATTAAATTTCTTCTCTTCATTTTGTTTATTATTTGTTGGTAATTAAAATATATAAACAATTAAATTGTGCGAAATGATATGAGTAAGAGGAAAAATTAAAAGTTTCCATAATGGCGAAGGAAAGCGAAACAAAAAAATGAAAACGATTCAGATTATATTTAATTTCAAGCGATAGGCATATTCATTTAAGTCAAATGTTTAATTTTAACAACATATGTATGTATGTATATCCATCCATTGAGAGATGAAAAAAAAAACTAAGACAAAATTGTTAGTAATGATTGTTTAATGAACAAATTATTCTTCTAACATAATTCTATATATTATTTTCAAGCACAGATAAAATAGCAATAATGAAATCCTTGGGAAAACTTACCTGTTGAAAGAACATAATAATTATCCATTTTAATTTATGATGTTCTTATTGACAGAATAATGATGTTCTGTGAATTATATGTATGTGTTTATATATGCACAGTTCAAGGCAATTCTTTGGGATTAAAATACAGAGATAAACTGTTTCTTTAGCAACCGTTATCAATGGCCAAATAAAATCACTCATTCAAGGAAATGACTGTACTGGACATTGAAGTCAACTTTAATTTTTATTTTTTTTTTTGAATGATTCATGCGTTTAAAAATGTTTCCCAATCAGACAAAGATTTAACACGCATACATTCCATCCACATTCCATATACATATTTAAAATAAATAAATACAAAATATATAAATTAATGTGCCGTGTAGCAGTATACAGGGTGATTTCCTTTTGTATATTTGTCTTTCATCTGCCAATCATAAAAAAAAAATTCTACAAAAATCTACTTCTATTTGCTGACTTTGAGATAATATTTATGAAACTATAATTTCAACTATAATTCCTTTAAATCGCAGTCTTTGAGTATTAACCATTTGTTTTTTAATACTTTGGTAGATATTTTAGTGAATATTAATAGTGAACTAGGTTTATTCCACCTAAATAAAGCCTTGAGAAAGGTCAATTATGAATGACGGTATGATTTTTGTTGGTCACCCAGTATTTTGTATATATGTATGTATAAATATATTTTGAAAATATGCATAAAAAGTCTATTGAAAATGGTGTGCAAATATTGAAACATGAAACCCGAAAACGTAACGAAACGCCCAGTGTATGTAGGTGTGTGTGTATGTATAGAGACAAAGAGAAAGAGAGAGCATCAAAGTAAATTTTATTAAAATTAAGCGTAAATATTTTGACAGACGCAAAAAAGGAAATAAACGAAGGAAGCCAAAGAAAAGCATAAATAAATGCATTTAATTGAAAAATTGTGCAGTGGCTAAAATTTATTTTATACCAAAAAGGAATCTGTATATAATATATACTATATTCTTTATATATATATACATATATAAAACATGGTCAGTATAGTAGTTGAAAAACCAGTTTGAGGCAGCTTACCGCCCCAAAAGAGACAGACAGAGAGATAGCACAGAAGTGAAGTAAAGAGAGAGAGAGAAAGAGAGAAGAATTGAACCCTCATCATCATGTATGGGGCAGCATTATTTACAGTGTGTGCAATTGAAATTAATTCAAGTTGAATTGAACTTGTTTTATTAGAACATTGACCCAAGCGTCGGCGTTCGTGTCGCGGACGTCATTCCTCCTCGCGTTGCCCCAGGGCACTCTCTTCTTCTTCTTCGTCCGATAAGGAAATCAAATCGTATCGAAAATTGTATCTCGACTATGTATAAACACCGCTTAACCGCCCCAGAGTACCTCTAATCATATGTTTAATCAGGCATTATGCTTTATGGAAGCACTTTGCTCTTATCTGATATTTGCCTATATATACTTATATATATACACATATATATGTACATATGTAGTAAATATCAACAAGGCATCCAAAACTCATTACCAGAGAAACAAACATAGATAGCCGCAGAGCCAGACAGACAAACAGACAGACAGACAGTAGAGAGAAAGAGACAGAGTGGCTAGGCAAAGATAGAAGCAATTTTGGTATTTTCCTTTTTTTTTTGTGATTGATTTATTTGTCAGAGTCGACTTTCCATATCGGTTATGCGATTAGTGCAATTTAATTATAAATTGATGTTGCTTTAAGAGTAATTAATGCCGCCTTAGAACAAGTTTTAATCATCATTTTTGATGGCTAAATCAATTACAAGTCAGTTGAAGGATTGTCTAATAACAATTTTATATTAACTTTCGATTTGCAATCTAGGTCAGTCAATCTCATGAAATTAATGATATTTAAAATGAATTAACTAATAAATAAATTTAATTTGTCAACAAGACTCAAATAGCAATTGATTGAAGCCTTCTTACAAAAGTTGGGCTAACAACTATTTCTAATTTTTCTAATTTTTGAAAAAAAAAGAATTTCTACTTGGGCCTCGCCCATTGTGATTATATATTACCAAATTGGATCATTTCTGATGACTAAATCAAATTGGTTACCTAAGATAGGTGGAGGGGGGAAAAAAGGTAAAGTTAGAAGAAAAGGGTCCCACAAAGGTAATTAAGATTTTCCAGTTGTTGGTTGGGGAGTTTTATTTTCTTCTTCCATTTCATTTCATTTCGTTTCGTTTCGCCCCCGACAACAACAACAAAAAACCTATATATTTTAATTTTAATTAGATTGTGTGTGAGTGTGTTTTGTTTTTGTTGCCTGGCTCCACCTCTGCCTGGTTGGTTGCTTTAGCAGACATCTTATGGCGATTTGGCAACTCTGATAAACGAGTGGCAAACACGCAAAGTTAGTCAAAAAGTTCTGACGCGACTGCCGTGTGCAAAAACTATTAAAACAGGTGGGCAATAATACGTCAACTCCGTGCAACTGGTTGACTGATTTTGTGTTCCTACTACTACTACCTCTTGTTGTTACCAAAATTAGTTTTTTTTTATAAAGTAAAGCAACAAAAACAACTAGCACATACGTCTTATCAGACACGCCCCATCTTTTGCCTTCGATTTTACCGATAAAAAGAAAAATAGTTCTATATGGTAATAAAAACTAGCTGCCTTGAAAAGCGTGTTTAGCATAAAAATCATATAAAATAAAATATGTTAAATGAGTTTGAATGAACGGCATTGTCCGACGGGCTGACGAATCGACGGATCCGCTCACTCACCAAAAAAAAAAACATCAGACCCCAAAGGCGTGAAGGCATCCATTCTAACGTTGAAAGGTGGGGAAGCGGAGAAGAAAGCTACAGTGTGTGTGTGTGTGTTTTCTTGGGGGAATTATTTATATTTTGGTATAATTTTTGATGGTTTTTTAATTTTATTACTCTTCGTCTCTGTTTTGTGTGCGTTATGTGCTAATGGAAATGCTGATGAATCGGTATATATTGAATAAATAAAGTAAAATAATTAAAAGGAAATATTCCCCTGAAGCTAGATCGATTAAGTTTTTAAGCCCTCCACTAGAAAACTTACCATATTCTAACAGCCTAATTTAATAGTTTACTTATTTCAGTTAATATTATTATTAACGTATTGTAAGATCAAATTGTATATTAGGAGTTATTCTTTTCAAACCAATGTCAAGTGAATTGTGTAGAGGGAAATTAGTTATTTATAGCCATATAGTATGCTATTCAAAGGTCGTGATATTTGCTGACTAAGCCTATTATCATAAACAAGATAAGCAGCTATTATTTCCCATACAAATAGTCAATTGCAACAAACATTTGCATTTGCTTTATGTCTAACAAGTTTAGCATTTTCTTTTTGATTTTCGGAAGCAAAACTTTCTCATTCTAATTAAAATTTATTTAAAATAAACGAGGCATTACTTAAATTGTATTGGCCTTCTATATGCAATGAAAAACATTGAAACATTTCAAGGGAAATAAACTCTTAAAAAGCATTTCAGTTTAGAGAGACAGGGAGAGAGTATTTAATGACTCAAATTATTGGGAGACATTTTTATGCAATTTTTCACATTTTTAGTCAGATGTGATATAATTAGTTTTAAGCACAAGCATTTTAATTAATGATTAATCGGTTTCAGTTTTCCGTTTTGGTTGGGCTCTCAATTGACTAATCTTCTTATACACTTAAAAAACAGCAAAACAAAATACATACAATTTAATATAATTGGTGAAGAGAAAAATGCAAAATAGTGGCAATGGATTTAATTTCATTTATGTTGAACTCGCGGTCATTTGGATGCCCTGACCGGTTGGCTGGCGTCCGTCCCCTTCGGGCATATCAATTATAACCTTTCACACTGAACACTTGGGCGAGTTCAACGAGGTCAAAACGCACAACAGCAAAAAAAAACCAAAACACGAGAAGACCAGACATAGGCACCCGGCTTCCAATCGATTGATCGCCCATTGCATTCGCCCCACCCCCTTCAAATTTAAGTCCAACGTTCTGATGAGTTCCCTCCTCACCGCGTGGCGTTTGTCTCGTTCTCGACTATTTTTAGCCACTGGAATTTATCATTTCCCTTGCCCCGCCAGCGAGACCGCCATCCAGAACCACCTTCGCCTCCTCGACAACCATCATTCATAAGCCATTTAATCATTGAGTTGCGGTTCTTCAGTTCCGTCAGCATTCGCCTAATGTTGCAGCACTTAAACTCTTTTACACTGGGGCCCCTCTTACAATTAGTCAGCTGGTTGTCGCTTAGGCCTCTCCTCCCCACCCCTTTACCACACCGATCTGTTATCCCACCCGCTGGGAGCAAACGAAAAGTGTCAAAATATTTTTGGTGTGCAAAAATTTTACTCACCATTTCTATTTTCACTTGCATAGAGTCAGAATTTGTATACCCTGTAGTATTTGCTGGTGCGCTTAGATGGATAACTTGGGCAGAGCAAATTGTTTATTGGAGGTCTTCAATTATGCAGATCAATGTTAACTACAGGGTATCCGAAATGTTTACAGTTTAATTTTTTTTTTTTTGCATAGAATTTTTAACTTTGGCCAAGAGCCCAAAAATGACAGAAAACATTGTAAGATGAAGAGGAATGGACGGATGGATAGATGGATGAACGGACGGATGAAATGGATGGGGAGGGGAGGGGAAAGATTTTGGTATTGCTGCTGCTACTGTTAGGCTGTTGCAAGGCATGGCCAAAATGTCACGTATACGTCGTGTGGCACGCCATGACAACAGAACATGGCATGGTTACTCGCCTCGCCTTCTCTTGGTTTGTCATTCTGCCGGCATTTTATGTGATTGTTGCCTTAGTAATTACGTCATTAACAAGAAAATTTCCGAAGAAAAGCACAGTGAGAAATAAAATGAGTGAGAATAAATTTGCTCTTGCATTTAGTGATTTCTTTGCCTCAATCTGTTTCATTTCCTTGGCATGTGTCAAGAAAATTGTGAATGATATTTCTAATGATCATAATGATGATATTAATAATGATGAGGTTTTTGTTGCTGGTGCAAATGATCCCCTGTTTCTTTTATAGATGTATGGCTAATTGTCGTAATGCATTGTGGAAACAGAGAGGACTGTCTTCAATTAGCCAAATGTCAACTTACTTCATTACTTATCAGATGAGCGAACTTTATAAAAAAAGACTTGTGCTTGCTGGTATTATTTATTTATTGTTTAGTCATTTAATATTGGGCATGTTTAGTTGGTTTACCATAACACACTATGTATAAAGGAACCAACGAGGATCTTGTTTTCGTACAGTTTGAATATTTTTTTTAATTAAATTTCATTTAAATCAGATAAGTCATATATAGTAAAAAAAATTACTAATAACTTTTCTAGCCAACCAACGCGTTATATATGTAAAAAAAAAAAAATATCTTTCTTTTTTTTATTTCTATATTTCGTTCATCATAATTCATACACATTTCCGCCATAAAGTCAGTTTCTCTTCATCTCCTTCTCCATCACCTCCTTGCCCCTTCTTCTCTATGTATTTCAAATCCTCACCGAACAAGGAAATTGGCACTTGAAAAGTCATTTGTCAAGCTCTTCAGAACCATAAAACTGACACTGATTATACAGATGCTGGTGTTGTTGCTGCTGGTGCTAGTGGATGTGGAATGCCCACTCTATGGAGCGACCTCCAGCATGAACAGACACATTTAGCCAGAGCTACCCACTAACCCAACAATCCAGTTAACCAAACTGAAGTGAACTCTGAAACTGACTTGGACAATTAAATACACATATAAATAATAAAGAAAAAAAAATATACATATATATTTGAAATAAATATATAAATTCTTGTATACACTTGCCCAGAAACTCCAAAATAAAAGGCCTAAATTTACCCTAAAGTAAACATTTATTATGTTTTTTTTGTTTACAAGGTATTTTGAAAATATTTTAAAATTAGAAAACCATCTATTAGTTAGTTAAATGTTGTTGGAAGAATTATTTGTAAATTGTTTGGTAGGGTATATAAATATCGCCTTATGGTTAGTTTTGTTCTTTGTTTTTGTTTTTTTTTGTCTCATTTTACCAGCACTAAATCATACGATAAGTGTTGCGCTCTCTCTCTATCTCTCTGTCTCTCTCTATAGTGTCAAGATATCGTTTGTGGCTCCTTTGTGTATTATAGTTATTGTGGTTGTTGTTGTCAAAAGCAATTTGGCTTAAACAATGCAAGCGAGAGCAAGTCGAGCAAAGCAATTTATGGTATGAAGTACTTTGCATATTATACCCCTCCACCTATACACTCTATGTGTAGTCTCCCCCTACCCTTAGACACCCTTCCCCTGACCACCGCTTCGATACGACTTTTACCCTAAAAAACACTCCAACTCAATTACAGCCCATCATAGTCATAACTGTAAGCTGTTGTTGACTTCTAAAATGGCTATTCAAAATCATAGCCAAAGAAGAAGAAGGAAACAAACCCCAGAAAGGGGTATGGAGGCGGGTATGAACGGGTGATGGGTGGGTAGACAAAGAACAACAACAGCAACAACATCGTGAACAACGAGAGTGTAGGTGGAAGGGAATGTGATTATGATGCTGATGCGGATTGACATCGGACAAGACCCCTAAACAACTCCTCTGATTGCATGTAAATTGAAGAGACACAAACACACACACACACACACAAAAAAAAATTTGCATAAAATGCACTAAAATGTTAATGGTTTGATGCAAACAAACAAGCCAACAACAACAACAGTTCAAATTCAATTTTGCAGTCATTTTGGTGTGTGGCCAATTTCTCGGTTAAAAACTTATTCAATTAAAACCAAATAGAAATAAACAAGCAAAACTTTTGTCACTTGCCACTTGCCTCTATCTTTCTAATGATATGCAAGTTTGCAATCAAAATCAATGTCAAAGGCAGACAAAATTCGCCCCCTGCCTCAATGACTCAATAATTGTGAGAGACAGAACTAATGCAGAGCGATGCGAGGCAAGCTTTGAGGACGGATGCAGAGAGAAGAAACTGCAGACAGGTGATTGAGTTCAATAGCCTTAATGGTATTGAAGTGTGGGCGTGGCCAGTGAAGCATGCAATAAGCAAAAATAGCAAAGAGAAAAAAAAAGCATAATGACACAGAGAGAACAAAATACTCTTGTCATTTGCCTTTGACATCTAATTAGACTTTATGAAATGTAAATAAATGAGTTTGATGGCAAATTATTTTTGTTTGAGAGCAAAAATAATATCAAGTACTAACATCAAAGTATGTTTTCCTCTCTCCATCTGCCACTTCTCTCAACCACCTACAGCAGGTTTTTAATGACATTAATTATTCCATTTTCTCCATAGTAGACAATAATTTTATAATTACATTGCCAAATGGCAAGAAAAAATCAAAATATTTAGATCTATTTGTGTTGGGTACCATTTGATAAAGTGGAAAAATCTTTTTTATTTAAATAAAATATTTTTAAAACAAGAATATGGATATATTTTTCATTCTTTTAATTAAGACTAAATCAAATTTGCTTATTAAAATACTTCAGAAAAAAGTCACAAAATTTTGAACAACATATAAATGTAATTTAAGAGCTCTATTTCGAATATTTAAGAATAGAATCAAAAAAGAATCAAATATATATATATATCTATTTCTATACGTATCAATAAAAACCAGAATCATAATAAAAGGAGAATGGCTCGAATGGAAGAAGAGTGTACGCTGAAAGGAAAAAGTATGATGAATAGTAGGAAAACACAATTTTCATGCCTCAATGAACACTGAAATAAGTTTGCTAAATGTTATTATTTGATCGGCGGAACGAAAAACAATAACAACCAAATTATATACATACATGGATGGCAAGATGAGAAAAGTCGATGGACTTCCATTGATACGTATCGAACCAAAATGAAAACTATTACAAAATGCATTTTCTATTTTAAGTTGCGTTATTGAAAATTGGTTTTTCATATTCCCCACCTACCTAATCTCCCACTCCAATATCATCGTCAGCCCTTCCCGTTCCTCTCCTTTGCTCTCTATTTCTCATTTCCCCCTCTAATATGTTATCTCTGGGGTCGTCCTATATGCACTCCAATCGTACATATGTATGTGTATGTATATATATATATGTATGTACATATACGTATGTATTTGTTATGGCAGAGCACGCTCGACTGATTTATGTTAATTTATAATGTCAGTTCTTGTGTCCATGTTTTTGTATATTTGTTGTTGTTGTTATTGTTATTATTGTTTTGTGTATTTGGTTTGATAATTGTGGCATAGACAAAACATTATAATCAATTTTGGAAATTATACATTTATATATAGAAAACTTTTAAATGTTTTCTGAAAAACTCATGTTAAACCACACATTTCAGTAATTAAGTGATTTGTTTAAATCAATTTTTTTTTTATTCTGCTTTCAGGCGTCACCATGCGCGAGAAAAAAGGAGGCGCCCTGCAAAAGCTCAAAAAGCGGCTTTCTCATAGCTTTGGCAGATTAAGTAAGTAGAAATTTAATAATATATTAACTATTACCTATAAGAAAATGAGTGACATTCTTTGATGATAGTAGAAAATAAGTAGAAATTTAATAATATATTAACTATTACCTATAAGAAAATGAGTGACATCAAAGAAAATAGTAGAAAATTTAATTTTCTACAACTGATTCATCATGAGAAGAGGTTCTGTCTCTCCATGTTGATCTTAGTTTAAGTAGACTAAACAAAGGATTCGAGTCGAACTTGTTCTTCAAAAGAAATAAACACAATATAACATCATGTTTATACTCCACAAAAAGTCAGCCAACAATCCAAATTTGAAAAGAATTGTGGATACTTTTGATGATTTCTTTTGTACCTATTGGCACATATAATTGTTTAACAAGTAGTTAAAAAAAAAAGAGAATCAAACGATTGCCTCACATATAAAACCTAAGTAAAATAAACTATTTTTTGTCAACACAACTAATCTCTGTCTTTTAAAATTTAAATAATAAATATTTATTAAGACTCTATTTTGAAAACAAAAGCTAGCCATTTTTACATGAAATTGATTGCGAAAGGCAGATAGACAGAAAGACTCAGACTCAGGCTGAGACTGTAGTCTATAGAGATAGAGTTGGTTATGTGGGTGCAGTTGTTGGTGAATATGGTAATATAGTAAGATTTATGTATATATCAAGTTGTGGCTTTTAAAACTTGTTTTTCATTGCCATTAAGCAATGTGAAAATGTCATCATAACTGATTCATCGACGGCTTGTGGAAATTAGTTATAATAAATTTGCATTTTTCACTTTGGGAAATGCATACATACGTAAACAATGAAATTTATTAAGGTAATAAGATAAATAAATCGAGACCCAAGGGAAAGTTTTTCAAAACATTATAAAATATTGTGATGAAACACAGTTGATTAACTTCTACCATTAAGGGCCGAAATAATTACGACAAAACTTCATTCATTTTGTGATCTTTAAAAGGTTAGTGTGTAAAATATTTACTTTTTATGTTACTTAACGCAAAGGTCGAATAACTAATTTGGCAAAGAAAAGAAAAAAAAAAAAAAAACACTTTGAATGTTTATAAACAACTTTAACAACCTTTAACCAACTTTAACTACTTTACTGTTTAGGAACATAAAGTAGTAAACTACATCAAAGTCAAATTCTCTTGGTTTTTAAGACCAAATAATGGCAAATGCTATGTGAGGAGATGTTTTAAAGAAACTTTATGTACTCTTGGTTAGTGCCTAAAACATATGCTCAAATGTATATAAAGAAATGTTTTTATTTTTGCTCCATTCTACTAACAAAATGATGTCGTAAAGCTCTTAATCACGGTTGCCATTTAGCCAGTTATAAAATATTAAAAAAAAATTTTGCCTAAAAGAGAGGATAATCTTTTAGCCAGTGAAAATTGTAATCGTAAAATTTTTTTTGTTTTTGTCAAAATCCTTCAACTTAATGATAATGCCAATAAAATCTTACTTTTTAAATCCCTTTTGAAAAGTTAAGCTTTAAGTCTATAAACTCATTTGTTTTCTGCACTTGATTTTTGATTTGCTTTTGTGATGAAACTTTTACTTGCCTCAATTTCATTTGTTTTGCTTTTAGTTTCCCACATTATCAGTGGACGGCCCTCACCCACCAAACCAAAAAAAAAAAAAAAACCTCTTCACTAGCCTCAATTTCTGCCTCAATGCATTTTTTTACTGCAGCTGCCCGCAACTTTTCATTCTCATTCACATTCAAAAACAAATCCAAAAAAAAAAAAAAAAAAAAAAAAAATTGCAGACACGAATAAAGAATACCCCAAAAACAAATATTCGCGACTGGCCTGACCGACCGTCCAACAGAGAAATCTACACACACACACACACACACACACACACTGTCAATGTTGAGTCATTTAGGAAAAGCATTTTAATGGTCCAAAACACATATTTTGGGGTTGTCAGCTCAGTTCAGTTGAGTATTGAGGGCGACCTACCCAACTGGTGGGTAATTGAATGTAGTCACTGAAAACAGAGAAGAATTGATTGACTGACATGCTGCAAGTGGGAAGTTTCAATGGGCCTGACCATAGATATGGAAGGGGGAGAGAGGAAGGCAGGAGGGAGAAAAAGGAAATGAATTTAAACAGAGAACCATCACATTTGTCATGAACAACAATATGAAGTTGATTTGAAATTTGTTTTTCAAAAATATCATTCAAAATTTGTTAAGAAATTGTTGCGTCAAATATGACACATATTTTCCAAGGTCTCTTTACAATGTTTCTTATACAGAATACCGTTTACATAAATATTGAACGAATGTAAAGCAAGAAAGTGATGAGAATGCATATTTTCTTTGTTTTGTATTCCCATTTAAACTGTTCTTAATGTACAATTACAGTGGACAGTCTTTTCGACATATTTACTGATAATTGTGTTTTTTACAGTGTAAATGCATTGGTTAGGTCTACTGACTTTTGTGTGTGTGCTTTATAGGGCAAATGATTGCAGGCTTCCTGTATAAATTTCACATTTTGCATTTTTGATTTTATGTATTTTTGCTGCGCTCAGCTGGAGGCCTCGGCTTATTATGATTAAACACACACACACACACATACATTCTCCTACATTCTATGTGGAGATCCCGCAGTCCCCCTATACAAATATACTTATATACATATGTAGTTAGTTGACTCACATATGTAGATCCATATGTACTCGTCGTACATTGAAACCCGTTTCGGCCGCTTGATTTTGCGGCATGCGGCTAATTGTCTTTCAACGCCCACAATCGTTTGTTTTCCATGCTTCATGCCAGAAACAAGTTTTGTTATTTTCGTCTAAAAAAAAAAAACAACAACAAACACAACAAAAAAAGCAATACCAAAGCCCAAACCGAGCCAAACAAAACCAAACCACTTTGGTTGTTTCTGTGCGGCAATGCTGAACAGCTGTTTTATCCATATCAAGAGGAGCTTTTTGGTTTGAGTCAGCGATATACAAATACACTCGATATCGATGTCTATCTGTCTTTTTGGTCTGTTGGTCTGTTGGTCTGTTGTTAGCCAGCCGAAGCATGGCTAATGCGATAGTTTGGATAATAGTTCAGTAATAATGATTCGACCATATATGGTTAGGGTTTTTGTATATTGATATACATTTTAAATACATAAGAAATGAGCCGCCGCATAGTGTGTGAGGTAGTCGAGAGTTTACATCCATATATGGCAAGAAATCAAGAAAATATTTCTATCAACTTGAATATAACCATATATAATTATTTAAAAAATAAAAAACAAAACAAAATTAATGAACTGGTAAGCAAATTTTCTTAATTTATTTAGTATTTCCATTCCTAGAGTTTGTATTTTATTGGTTTACTTAACTTCACTAGATTACTAAAAAATACTTAAAATGACTACTTCATTTGTTAAGCTTTACTTCGTTTAAATTGTTTAAGTATTTTTCGACAGCAATTATTCTTTTTACCAAATCAGAGCTTAAGCTATTTTTTTTGGTTTCGAAACTTTGTTATAGACTGAAGCTATGTTTTGAATTGAAGCCATAAGTTTTAAAAATCGTGCAAAAACTAATATAATGTTATGGTTTTTATTTTCTGTAGAAACATTTCTACGTTATAAAAGTGTGAAGGCAACTCACAAATCTGATGAAAAAATATGTAATCAATTCCATAAAATCAATTCTTAACTATATCTGTCTCTCTCACTCGCTCTTTCTCTCTATCTATGTTCATCACAACAATTGAGCAATCCTTGAGCCAAAGAAAACAATTTCTCAATGCAGTTTTCAACACAATTTCGCCATTGAATGACAAGCACATAAATTTTGCAATTGAAGAAACATTTCGGTTCTCATTTTCTCTTTTTTTTTCAATTTCGGCTAAAAACATTGGCAGACAAACTTCCCTTTTGGCTGATAGACGGTCGAATGAAGCGAGAGACTGAAGTCTAAATGTTTTCATTGCATTATTGAGCAGCTGCTACTTCTTCTGGCTCCTCTGTTGTTCAAAGTTGCAACTTAAAACATGAAGAGAAGAACAGAATGTCGCAGCAGTTTCAACAACATGTTTCTACTGATACGGGCAAGTTTGCTGTCAAGGCTAGATACATATGTACATACGTACACACAAATTCTTGTACTTGTACTAGTAGTAGTCGCACCAACTATGCAATAGTTAGACTGCTCAAACTACTCAAAAACCTAACTGTAGTCAAGAGACTTGTCAGTTTTCTTGTCAGTATGAAGGCAGTAAGCTTAACTAACTATCGTTAATTGCTGCTGCTGCTGCCTTCTTTTTTAATTTCAACGGGTTTTCTTTCTAATTATGCCGGCAATAAAAGTTATGAAGTAATATAGGAAAACAAGCAACAGCAAGACAAGACAAGACATTAAGTAAATTGCATTTAACTAGAGAATGTCGAGTGAAAAAAAGAAGAAAAATAATAATAAAATGAATCTTTGGAGCTACATCATAATGCAATTTGTATACTCTATTCGAATTTTCTATAATTTGGATTGAAAATACAAGCCTAAACTAAAATTCGAGTTAAGTTTTCATTGACTACCAATGACAATAATAAAAAATAAGTCTATTTATGTATATGAAAATGTCATACTTATTTGCTCTTGTCTATTTTCTTATTATTTCAAGTAAGGGTATATAAAAAATGTGAAACCTTGCCCTCCGTCGCCCTCTCTCTCTCTCTCCCTGTCTTCTGCTATCTATCTCTTTTTTATCTTTCCTTTCCGGCTTTTTGGTGAAGCTGCCAAGTGTCGTTCACAAGTTTTAGCCCCAGAGAGACAGAGTCGAAGCTTGCCTGGTTATGATTCTTCTTGTAGCAGTTTTTCATCTCTGGCCATAGATAATTTCAAGTGATTCACTTTGACTATAAAAAAAGAAGAAGAAAAAGCATTGTTAGATTATGATTAGACACTGCTTCCTGTTATCTGTCGGTTGATAACCTCTTTTCTTTAGCGGCATAAAGAATGCCATTAGCATTTGGTTAACTAAAAGAAAACTCAATTTTAGTTTAGTTTGATTGGAACTCAAAGCAATTTTTCATTTAAATTAACAATAGCTTTAGACAATTTAAAATTCTGGTCAAAAAACTTGCGATAATCTGTAAATGAGGAAATCTTTATTCGTGTTTTATTTATATAGAAAATGGGGGAAATAACTTTCATGACTCTTAACCCTATAAAAAGCAGCAACATTGTGACACTTATATACAGTGGTTTTTTCTTTTAGTCACTTCTGAAGCAATCTTTGAGATAACTTGACTCCTACTTTTGCGTTTGGTCGCCTCTTGCCTGCTGCTTGCTCCTTTTGTGCAAATATATATATATTTAAGTATTTCATGGCAATGACCAAACAGCAAACGGTCTTCGACTTTGAACGTTGTTTGTTGGCTAGTTCCTTGCCTTTAGGGCGGCCTGTCAACGATATCATCAACTCTCATAGAGCGTTGAGTCGAGTTGAGTCGATGTTGTCTGCCTCTTTTGTGCTACTGATACAGTTCTTTTCCGCTCTGTTCAAACCACTTTATCCTTTACCCATCCTCCCTCTTTCTGTTTGTGTGTGTTGGTCTTGTCATAATCCCTTTTGATAACATTTTATGTCACCAGCCGCCACCGCCGCTGCCGCCGCCGTCATAGCCAAACACACTCCACGTTGTCTATGACTTTAACCCTTGACTACTGTCTGACTGGGCTGTTCCAGTCAGGAGCAGCAGCAGCTTTACTAGAGTCCAGCAGCCAGCAGCAGTGAGCCACTTGATAACTTTACACTTGAGCTCACTGCTGCAACTTCAACCATTCCATTTGCCCCCCACTTTTATCCCCTTTGGCTCACATCCTCAATCGCTGATGTTTGAGCTCCCTACTATTTGCTGCGCTACTCAATGACAAAAAATGCGCGATAAGCAGCTAATGGCCGCTGACTGCTGATGCTTCCTCTTTTGTGCTCGCCTCAATCTCTCAACGAAAGTCTTTTCAATGCCCAACTGGACAAATGTGGACTATGGCCCGCATATGTGACTACAGTGAAGACCCACTAATATTCAACATGGCCTACACAAAAATTTAAAGACCATAAATTCCAGGACTCTGAATTTTACGAAAAAAAAAAAAATAGATAAATTTCTGCAAGGTAACAAAAAGTTTATGAAACAATTTAAGAAGAAATTTTCAAAGTAAACTCTTAATGGTTCTTTTTATAAAAATCATTGAAAGGATTGATTGAGTTATGCGACAAATGATCAAGGTTTTATCTGAATGAACTTTGAATTGATGGTAAAACAAAATCCTAAAATTTTAACTGCTGGATATCATAAATCACTAAATGGAGTTATTACTGTATGCCATAGAAAATGCTTTAGAGCGCCTTATGCACTATCAAAACACGCATCGCTTCTGGCGTCTCGATTTTCTTCTCTTTACTTTATTTTTTTTTTCTTCTGCCTTTCAATGCCTTTCATCGTGTAGTATAAATGTATATATATATATACATATATATATATATATATATACTGTGCACATATGTGAGTCGGCTTCATTGTATTTACGCTCTGATTTGTGAAAAGAAAAAGCGTCTCATCTAAAGATATAAGCTAAATCCGCTTTTGGTGGCCGTTTTCAATATGTGCCATGCCATTGAGACGAGGAATCTGCCAACGGATTCTCAAAATAAACATACATACTAAATATATGTATGTATGTAGGAGTAATCACGCACATGATCTTTCGCCTGCTTAAGCACATTTAATGTCTCCTTCACTTAAACATTAAAAACGTAAAAAAAAAATCATAAACCAGCAGAAAAAAAGAGTTTTTTTTCACGCTTTGCACATTAAAAGCAAATACTTGTGAGTATTTTAGTGCTATATATAACAAATTTGGGTAATTTAGTGATATATATATATATGTACATACATGTATGGTAAATATTAGAGAGGTACTACACACTTGTGCCGATATTTGACATTGAGAGTGGAGGCAGTGACCTGTGGCATAGTTCAAGGAGAATACACTTATATGCAATTTATGTAAATATAGATTTTAATACATAAATACATGTAGATATAAATTGTTTTATCTCTGCCAGTTGATTTTATTAATGATCCAGTCATTTCCTTAATCTCTTTACATATATATAAATATACAAATATTCTGAGTTGTTGTGTTTGGGGTTTAAAATCAATTTTTACTCATTAACCATTATCTAAAATCTTAAGCATAGATGAGTTACAATTTTCATATAAAATTAACATGTTTAACATTAATCTATAAACCATTTCATGTTTGTAAGATATTTAATATAGAAAACAAATATTTAAAGCCTTTTAATGACTGTCTTCTCCACAAATAAATCAAGTTAATTACATGTTTTAATTGATTTACCTTACCCACATTTATGTTCTCTTTGAATGACTTGCTGTCAAAATATACACAACCAAAAAAATACATAATGTAAATGTGGAAAAGAACTGCAGGTGCGTGATGAACTGTGTATGAGTATAATTTCGATGCACTAAAGTTGCCTTCCGGTTGAAAAAGAAAACAAAAAACAGAAACAAAAATCTTTTCACATTCTTGTTCTTTTGGCTTACTCACTCACTACTTTCATTGGGTCTCTGTTGCTGTCTATAAACAACAACATTTGTTTTGACTTTTGTTATCTGACTCCCTCTCAGTCTATCTCTGTATACATGTATTTTTTATTTTTTTTATTATTTTACTTTTCTCTGTCAATGACAGGCGTCTCGTACATGTTCGATAATTTGTTTTTAAACGGCATGTATGGGTGTGTGTTTGTGTGTGTGCTATGGAAAGGCCCATGATGTACCTGTACATGTGTTGTCTCTTGGATAAAGAAAAAAAAACATACACACACACACCAAAGTTTTTTTTTCTGCCTTTACGCCTCTTATACCCAGCTCTAGCTACCAGTGTTCCCTTACTCCCTGCGCTTTCGACCATGTCCAACGAAGCGTCAACGTTTGTCGGGAACGTGCCTCGAATAAGAGCATATAGTCAGAGTCGGAGTCGCAATCGCAGTCGCCGCAGCAGTCGGAATAGTCCCCGGGAAGGGCAAGGAGGATGGTGGGTGGGAGGCTTGTATAGGTATTTGCTGTAGCCATCGCGTACAGCCCATAATAAAAGCATTTTAAGTGAAATTCACAACCTTTCAAAGTAAAATCGTAAAAAAATTCAGTTTTTGTGTGTGTTTGTTGACTTTTTGCTGGGTTTCTTTATTGTTTTTTCTTCCAAAAAGAAACGAAAAAGAGAAAAACGTTTGTTGAATTCAATTAGTTTACAGTTTGAGAGTCACCAGTCTATTGGGTCATCACAATTAGCTGCCGCCTTAATGTCTCGCTGGGAACAAGAAAAAACTCGTTCAATGACTTGAAGTTCTTGCTTTTTTTTTCTTGTGTCGTTTTTTGTTTTGTTTGTTTCCTCATTTCTTTAATGCAGTTTTCAATTGCAATTTCTTGTGCTTATTTATTGTTTATCTATGGGGTTTCTTTCCTCTGTTTATTTTCGGCGGCGACGACATTTGCGATCAGAGTCAGGCATTCGCGAATGGTTGTCTTCATCTTGTTCTTTATTGTTGTTGCCCACATACCCTGTAGACAGCCCACTTAATAGTGGGGTTTATCGAGCGACGCCAAATTGTTTCAGATAAGGGCTTTCAATCTTTACAATTATATAAGTTTATAATGAGTTCAAGACCTTATTATAAACCACAAAAATCTCAAAAAGCCATATAAAGGCTTCTTTTTCTAGACGAAATCCAAAGAATTGAAGGCAAAATAAAATAAGCCTAATACCTAACGATTGGTCTAGAAACTCAAAACTGGGATTAAGTGTGTTTTAATTAATTTGTTGAAAGTCAAATCCACAAATAATACACGGTAACTTGATATCGCATCATTGTCTCAATAACTATCTCTTTTTTCTTTCTCTCGCTCTCACATTCTTATTTTTTTCCTCGATTATTATGTTTTTTGCATGCAAAGTGCAATGCCAACAGCAGCAGCAGCCGCCGCCGTAGTCAGTGATAAACAAGGCAAAGGTTGTCTTTCTTGTCGAGAACAACAGTGCCAAGAGGCAGGAGGAGTCGAGAAGATTGGAGGAGGCGATGGCGGGTGGTGGTAGATTTGGAGGCAGCGCAAACATCAACAAGAGCGACCACAAAAGGCTTTTCGCATTTTAATAGAAATGTGTTTCCGTCTTTCGTTTCGAAGAACCTTCTCAACTGATGTCTCTCATTGTTATTGTCTACATACCCTATTAAGTATCAAGAGTCTACCACATTTGCCATAAGATTTGTTTAGTTCTTCTGAGGTTCAACTGAAACAGGTTAGAAAGAATTTCAAGTCTCTCAGTTTCCAAAAATTATAATTGAAAAGTAAACATTTTGTAAGCATATTATTTTCAGAATTTTCATACGTCCCCTATAAACGTTGTAGGAGTCCTGCCCACTTCCCTCGTGCCCTGCCATCTCGTCCACTATTCCACTCCCTTAGCTTTTGGGAAAGCTGCACCCCTTTTTTTTTTAGATTTTTTCTGCTATCTGCGCGTGACTTTGAAAATCGCTTTTCATACATTGACTTTTGCGCCCCCGCCCTCCTATCTCTCTGTTTCTCTCTCTTTTTACTGAATATATTTCACTGACTTATGCTTGTCAATGCATTGCTTCCCCCAACTTGCGTCCATTTCGCAGCCATTTTTCTATTGCCTTTCCTTGTAAGAGCCCTTTTCTCCGCGCAACAGCAACCAGCAAAAACAACAAATAAAATAACAAAATATTATGCTACGTGATTTGTACAGCATTTGGCTTGTCGCTTGAATGACTGTTGATTGCATTTCAACAATTGTGAAATATATTTCTGCCGCATTGATTGCGTGGGCCATAAGTTGGGATTTGGTCTTGGGTTTGGGCTTGAGCCTGAGCTTCAGCATGAGCTTCTAGCTGGGGTTATGCTCTGTGTGTGTGATTGAGGCTTTGGGCTATGTCGCGTCTCCGCAAATTGGTTGCCATTTTGCTTGCTTTGCTTCTTCTTCGTCTTTTTCTTGGTTGGTTTGTTGCCACTCAACTCGACTCAACGCAACTCTCGACTCGACTTGACTCGACTCGACTCGATGTCATGGTTTCCCACCTTTACCCCTACTCCCATCTCCTTCATCATTGCAGCCGTTGTCGTCGTCGTCGTCGCCCACTTGCTGCCACAAAAAGCGTAAACATTTAATTTCCATGTGCCAGGAGGTTGAAACAAATGCAAAATAAACCAAGTGTTAAATATTTGACATGGACACGTGGTGTTTGTGTGTGTGAAAAAGATAGAAGGGAGAGTAAAGGCATCTCGTGTAGAATTTCTTTAGCCTTAGGCTGCTGGCAGCAACTCTCTGCAGCAACTGCATTTCCTGACAGCAAACACAAAAACAACAACAACAAAAGTGAAATGTAGACAAGAAGCCCACCCTGTTGTCCCACAAGCACACTGCGTCCAAATGATTTTAAATAAATTTCTGTTTTTTTATATTGACTTACATTAGACACTATTAAATAATTGTTTACTTTTGCCAAATCTTAACTCTTTCATAGATACTTGTTTCTTAGTGATTTCAATTTCTAATATTTAGTTTTATTCATAATTTATAAAATAAACGACCAATAAGGTGAAACGCGAGGAAATTTGCTTTCTAAATTATTAAATTATGCAAGCATTAACTATAAACAATTATTGGAATGTTCTTTAGGTAAAAATGATAATAATTGTAATATAAGTTTTAAAAAATTCAAATTTTGTATGGCCTTTTTTTTTTTTGTATAAGGGACAACAATTTATTTATTTAATCGATCTAGATCTGCCTTCGACCTCATTGGCTTCATTTTTTTGTTGAAGTAGCTAACTAAGAATTAAAAGCTCGATTCTGCTTAGTATTAAAATAAATTTTTCTTAGTTAATTGTTTACCCTCACCTGAGAACAAAATTTTATTTACATACCACGTATATTGGCAATTTTTTCGGAACTTGCTAGGTTGAAGACATTTATATTACTAACATTTTTTCTTTAGTGTCATGGAATGTTTCAGTTGAATTCTTTAACCACTGTGCCACAGGTTGAAGGTTTCATGTTTATGTCGATGTGTGTGTGTGCGTGTAAATGCGTGTGAGTAGAGGGCGTCTTTTCGCTAATGACTTTTGCTTGCCTCGCACTTCATTATTTTGAGTTGCTGCTTTCTGCCTCTAAGTCTCCGTCATAATTTTCTTCTTTTTTTTCCTAAACTGGTTCAAGGTGTTGACTTTGTTGCTGCTACGTAAACAACATACACACACAAACGCACACATATGGTAGGTGTTGGTGTTCACCTGCAGAATGTAATGGCTTCCTTGTATTTTCACTCATCTCACCTCACCCATCTAACAAGCATGTTTTCATTTATTGTCTGTCATATGTGCCCCGTAAAATGATTTCCTTCTTGCACTGCCGGCATTTCATCCTCCCATTTTCGTTTGCCAGAATCGACTGCCTGCCTCCCCATTCTCTCATATAATTTTCTTTTGCATATCTTTGCACTTGACACTCTTGACTCTCGACTCGGGTGGGCCTTTTGCATTTTGCACATTTTTTTTACCCTGTATCTATAAAACAAAACAAAAAAAAAAACCCCTCAAGAGGGTAGAAATAGAAGCACAGAAGTTCTGACCTTTTAAAGTATATCTTTATACATAAATACATTTATGTATATATATTTTATTTTACAATACAGCAGCAACAGTTGAAGCAACTTTAAAGACTACATTGTTAGATTATAGTTATTGATGAGGTTTTTAGAAGTCAACATTCTATTAGGGGGTATATTACAGTAGGTTCCATCGACTTGCATAAAAAAAAAAAAACTCTGCAAAGTTTAAAGTGCATCGGTTTAATTACAGTTGCAGAGGCATTGCTTTAAGTAGACATTCCTCTAGACAAGGCGTCGGAGCGTCGTTGGTGTATGTCTGTATTTTCCACATTGTTCCATTTGTTGTTGTTGTGTTTTGTCTTTAGACCAAGCCACACCCCACCTCCGCCTCCCAACCTCACCCCTATTGCAACAATTTACAGCCTTTGGCCATTGTCTCGCTAGTTAGAAAAGCTTGGCCAGCAATTCTTTATTTTCTCATATTGTTGTGTGTTTCCTCTGGTGGAAATGTTTGCTTGGCTGCCTGCCCAGCGCTCCTCAAGAAGAGCACAAACACACACACACACACACTGGAGGGGAGGGGGTTGGGGTTGGTTAAACCACAAGCTGCGCATACCGAGCGTCTACAATTACCGTTGTATACCAGTCTTCTCCGTTGACTCCTCTCTAAGTTCTTCTCCCGCTACTCCTCCAAATCGTCGTCTTCTTGGTTTTTGGAAAACATTTATATATGTATTTTTTTTTAAGGTCCGACAACCCAAAAAAAAAAAAAAAAAAACGGACAACAGATATAACTAAGGCTCAACTCAAATATATATATTCCAACAATATTTCTAGCATCCTGTGTCTGTCCTGCTCTGCTTGTGGATAAGGTGATTTTGGTGGCTTGAGTTGAGTGAGTCCTTGTTGAGTCCGGAAAAGAAAATTGAAAATTATTTTCCATTTAGTTTTTACATATTTTTTTTTCGGTATTGTTTTTTCTGCTATGAGGAAGTAGTGCATGAAAAGACACAGTCAAGTAGAAATAATGTTCATTTGAATTTAGTTGCAAGACCATAAACATCGAATATCCAGAATTGGTTTGGTTATATTGTTATGGCAGAAGATAAAATGAGAAAGATACCTAATTGTTGTTGTTTACAAAATTCTATTGATTGTATTGGAAAATGTTGTCAGAGTTGATAAAGAAACCTTTGCTGTCATTCTAAAAGATTTTATTTCAATTTGTTGCTGCAATTTGCTAACCTTCAAATGTTCGTTAACTTGTCGTTAAAGATAAACGTACTGATTAAGTGCCCACCTGAAGGTTGTCAAATTGGCCCTTGAAATGGCTTATTGTGGCAATTTTCTCGCCCTTCGAAAGTCCTTTGTTTGGCTTTTCAAACTGTCTATGTTTAAACATTTAACTCCTCAAGTTTCCTCCTTCTACATTTACTGACTGAGCAAACTTTGTCCTTTTGAGTCGTTGAACCTTGGTTTGCCCCACTGTGTGGCAAGAATGAAATACATTGCATTCTTCTGCTCCAAGCTCTCTGAGGAAATCAGTTTGAAATTTAGTTACCCAATTGTCGAAAGTTATAATTAATCATGTCATTGCATTTGAAATCTCAAAAATATTCTAATAATGTGCCTATTGACCATTGAAAAGTCGTTCTAGATTCAAAATCTTGTTCATTATTCTAGAATCATCAAATCAAAAAATACCTTTGACAATATAAACTGAAAAGTAACCTTTAATTATAATAGGCTAAATTAATTTCGTCTGAAGGGAAAAAATATTGATTATTATTTTTTATTATTATTTTTGTTTGGTTTTATCACCCGCCCCATAATCCTTTCGTTTCCATTTGCTGAAAGAACAACAAGAACTGAATTTTCCATATGGTCTGACTCAATTTTCAGTTTTTTCATTCACTTCACACCAATTAGCGCCTTTCACACACACACAGAGGAGGGACCAACCAGAATTTACAGTCATCGTCACAGTCACCCACTTTTTAATACCCTGCCAAGATGATTCAGTTTTTAACTTGTCCACAGTTTCATTCAGTAACCGTAATACCCCAATCGAGGGGTATAGGGTAAATAAAAGTTCTTGTTTCCATTAGCACCCGCACCCGTTTTCCCGGTACTCTCCTTCATCTGTTCCAACTTCATTTCTACCTGCAATTTTCAGTTTATTTGCCAGCAAATAAACAAATGATTGAATGAATGTGCAAATGCAAATGAAGAAACGCGACCAAGACACTGCGGAAGAGCGGGCAAAGGAGGAGAAGATTGTGGGCAAAAGATTGCGGTGGACACACATACACATACACATACACCCTCTGCACCACCCCTTCCAGTGTATCAATATGAAAAGAGGAGACAAGTCTTCAGATTGATGGCCATGATTGAATGAAGAGAAGGCGGTGACCGAGACAGAGGCGGAGTCACGCAGTTGTTGGCAAATATTGACAGAGACAGCAGCAGCAGCAAACAAGCAAGCCGGGATAAGAATGGGTACAGATGAAGGACCGACATAGAGAGTGTGTTTTGCGGTTAACCAACAACCACTTGACTGACTTTTTGTTGCAAATTATTATTATTATTATTACAATTGCTCTGTTGTCTCGTTCGCGCAATTTGCATGGCCAAAGGACTTGAGGCCAGGACTTGCATTCACAATGACAAAATATTTCCTTCTCACTGTGGTTCGCTGTGATTTGATTACATTAGTTGGCTGCTATCTACAATTCCTTCCTTCGTCTCTCTTTTTCTATCTATTTTTGCTCTTGGGAGAATCCATTTTAAAGTTCATTTACTTACCTAGACTACGCCTCCTACAGCAGCGACCATCTCCTGCAAAGTAGTTACACTTCCGTCCTCATCGTCATCGCCATCGTCCTGGCCATCGTCGTAGTTATTTACTCAAGTGGGGGATTTCTAGTTCGTTTGTCATTCTGTCTAAGACGAACAGTGGAGGAATGCTTGACTTTATTTCATTTTTTCTGCCATTGCTTCTTCTCCTTCTGCCATTCCCCTTATTTTTATCCTCATCCTCGTCATCAGTTTGTTTTTTTTTCACTTTTGTAGGTAGCAAACCTTGGCTGGAGGTTCTCGCGTTTTGGCATTTACAGGAAATTTGCAAGTCATAAACAAGTTTTTGCTTTTTATTTTACTTGTCTTATATATATACAAATAGATATGTAGGTACTATGTACATATGTATCTGCATGTATTTTTTTTTCTTTTACGTTCATTTCGTTTCTAGGTATACACATAGCACTTGGGGTATCTTAATTTTATTTTTAAGTCCAACATCCAGTTTAAAATGTGTTAATTGAATTAGTTAATCACACACAGAGATCAGTTGGAATCATCAATTTTACGGTAATGAAGTGCGGTATCCAATAGAGTTAATACTTATTTATTTTTTTGAATATTTTCATATTTGTTCTTATATTATATTAAAATTTAGATTTCGTGGAATAGATCGGTGGATTTTTAGAAAATAATTTATAGAAGAGATATGTTTTTTGTTGGGTGAGGAAATTATTTCTGATGTCGGGGTCTGTTCAGTAGTGGGCATTCTGTGATTAGGTTGAGTAATAATAACTCTGAATTGCAAGAGTGACATATTGGTAAGGGTTCTTTGTTTAATGTGTATGAGTGGGTGAGTGCTGAGTGTCCCATTCGAATTCTAGAGAACTATTGTTGTGGTTTTTGTTGTTAGTTAATCTGTTAATGTTAAAAAATTGGGCCCATACGTAATGTTATTTGTTTTTGTGAATCTTTTTAATATTGTAATTGTTCTATAAGTCAAAGGTATGGATTGTGCTTTTCGAATTAATAATTTGGTTTAACCCTACAGACATTGTATATATACGAATATATAGCATAGTATATTCTATCTACCAATGAATCGATTGTAGGTTGACATTTCATTAAACGCAAATTTAAAAAAAAAAAAAAGGGTATTTCGAATTCGTCGCAAAGATGTTAGCTTCCGGTATGTGAGGTTTTTTCATCTGCTTTTGCTTGGTTTCCTACTTATATATTTATATACTTTTTTTGTTTTTAGGAAACCGCAATGAAGTCATAAATTGCACAAAAACGAAAGAAAAAAGAAGCGAAAGAAAATAAAAACACAAAAAAAAGTTACAGGAAGTTGTTTTTGTTTGGCAGTCACAAGGAGGCTTATTTAGTTTGACTTGCCATAGATGGTTTAAGTCAAAGTTGAGAACTAAAGAAGATTTGTGCAAATTGTAAAAGTTTCGATCAAAATTTTTGCAATCTAAAGTTTAGTTTTTTTTTTACAAATGCGTTAATCAACTAATTTTAAATGCAAAATACACGAGTGTATTTTAGAAACAGTCTAAAATTTTAAAGTGAACTTTGACTATTAAAATTATTCAATTTTTGGGACTTAACATATAAATCCAAAATAAAAATCACTCGTTTAATGGAAATTAATGGATTTAAATGACTTTAAAGAATTTATTAATTGGGTTATTTATTTCTTTCGATTAGTTTTGTTGACGGACAACAATTACATTGATATATGTATATAGCTTATGGACTGTGATTAAATATTCCAAATATCCAAACAGCTGGGCTTAACTTTGTATGGGCAATCTGGGTCTTATCATCATGATGACATTTTTATATGAATATTCAAAGCCACGCCATGCCTCCCAGCATATGCCGCGCCCACTGAGTGTTTCATCATAGCTACCAGCCAAATAGACACCATTTAGATTGCTACGATGAAGGCAAAAATTGACACACAAATCTAGCACACCTTTAGCCCATATAAATGTTCATTGGATGACTCACCTGTCAATGCAGTTTTCATACCACCAGCCACCGGTCAGGGCCACAGCACAATTTTTTATCTTATCCTTGTCGTTATCCCTGTCATAAGTGGTAAACTTCATTTTCTCATGCATACGCAATGAATCTCCAGCTGTGCCTGAGTATTTGCCCAAGGTATTTAGGGCATATGCCTGCGCTTCGTTGCTAATGGCAAACTCTTCATATTTGGCGAATCGGGTCTCGCCGTCGAAATCCTCCAAATGAATATACAACTCGTTGGGCTGGGCAGCTGTAATGGCTCGCAGTTTCTCCAAACCGATAAAGAAATTGCCCATCAGATCACCAAAACCATCACGATATTCGGACCAACTGCGAAAGAAATTCACTCCGCCATCTATGCGCCGTTGAATGACCAGCCAACCGGCTCCGGCAACATTTGTATTACAGGAGGCCATAAAGGGATCCAAACCCGGCACTTGAATCTTATGTACCCCATCGTTATTTACATTGGCATCCAGACAGGAAGTGGCAAATGATCGTTCAGCATTTTGGCTCAGTCCACCTGGATGACTATTGATCATGGTCCTTAGATTATCCAATTCTACCAATTGCACTTCTAATTTCTTAATCACATCCTTGGTAAACCCCTTTAGATTATCCAATTGGGAAGCTGCTTGCTGTAAAGCAAATATCTAACAGTGAAAGGCTATATACAATAAATCCTATTGATGTATAATTACCGATTTCCTATGATATTTTGTATTATAGTTTGGTTTATAATGAGTTTCATTACTGATCTCCTGCTATATATATTTATGAAAATAAAAATCACACGTTGGTTTATTGAAAGATAAATTTATGACTTACGTTCAATACATTTTCATGACTAATTGTGACATTATTATATGATAATTCTTCATCATATTCACGACACTTGCCAAATTGACATAGAAAAAGTATTAAATTTACTTTTAAGAACGTTCGCAAGATTCCCATAACTTTTGTGTAGAGCCGCTGAACAAAGCTAGACAAATTATGTGTCTTTAGCTTGTGATATCTTTCATTTATATAGTCGAGCATAGTAAAGAAATGTTGAATATTATGACAATTGGTTATACAAACCAATTGGTCGTTACGCTAAAACGTTGCAAAAAAAACAGTTTTCACTATATTTTATTGCTTACAAATGTTTCCGGTGGTAAAAGAGTGGAAACTGCAGATGAAAGAGAAAGAAATAGTTCCAATTTTATTTTAAGAAATTTTTTTACAATTTTTCAACTTGTAGTCCAATCATTTTCCATTCCCAAAGTGCATTTTTGATTATGGCCTCATATTCACAGCCGGAATCCGTAAGTTCTGTTATCTTTGACCTAACCAAGGAGCAAAGCTTTGATTGTAATACTTCATTCAGTTGACAACAGGCGTTGAGAGTTGGGAAAGAAAAAAAACAGATTCTTATAGATATTTTACACCTTCTGTTTGTGTTTTTTTTTATTAAATTTTTTTTTTATTTTGGAAAGGGAGTTTTGCGGTTGTATCTCATTTGGCTGAGTGCTTTTCCTTGTACTTTCAAAACGTCCTTGAGGGGCCTTGCGTTGATGGAAAAGAGGCGAAAATCGCTCGAAAGTAAAAACACAAAATTCTTTTGTAAAGACATCAATCAAATGCTACAAAAGGGGGGTAACATCTCGCCCATTATATTCTCGTATAGTCGTATCCGTATCCGTATCGTTCAATGTCATCGGTCTCTGAGAAGCAAGACAGGTGCGGTAAGTCCTGCGGGTGGTGGTGGTGCTAGTTGTGGTTCCTATTTGTTGTGGTTAAATTAGCATATATGACTCATAAAGGAGGCCATGCGTTTGCTTAGCCATTAATAATAAAGAACAAAAAACAATATATATATATATATTGTATAGTCTGCTTTTTGGCGCTATTGCGCACTTCAAAAATGGTTAGCTAAACGCAAACAACAAGTCAACGCGAATGGAGCGAATAGAGTTTTGTTTTTGTTTGCTTTGTTGGCAATTAGTGGAGAAGCATGAGAGCATACTAGGGAGTGTCCTATAGTGTCCCATAGTCCCATAGATGGATGGATGGTTAGATGGTTAGAATGGATGGGGCACACTCTTCAACTCTAGCCTGCTGACGGCACTCGTAAATTGTCATCCGCAAACATTACACATACGCTCAGTTGAACTTTACAGTTAGTTTGCTAGCTGTTTGCATGTACATACTACGTACTTGTGCAATCTTCTAGTTTGACAATTTGAATAAAAGGATGTGCAGTCAGCGTATGCTACTGCATTCTGTCATATTTGCCTGCCCTCTGGCTCTCTGTTACTTCAAAAAAAAACAAAAAAAAAAAAACCAAAAAAATAGAGAAGAATGAAAACCAAAAACAACTAACTAAGCTGATGTCGTGTTTGCAATAATTGTGCAACATTTGTGTTCCATTTGAGGTATTTTGTCAACAGACAAGGAGAGTGAGCCAAAACTTGGCATTTGTTGTTTAAAGGTTTTGCTACTTTCTAATGTAACTAATCTCTATGAAGAGTATCAACTTTTTTTTTTAGTTTTTTTCTTTCTATCTCATGGTTTGCCTGCGTGCTGCTTAACGTTGTCAAGTAATTTTGTGTTGCAATCCAAAACTCAGAAAGAGAAAGATACATATATGTATATGTATCTGTATACACCAGCATTGCACATTTTTGTGCTCGTTATGCAAAAAGAAAAAACTTGATTTGTCAACTCGTTCCCTGCTCCTCCTACTCCTTTTGCCATGTACATATGTATGTATGTATGCTTTACCTAACGTTTGCCTTTTTTTCTCTTGGTTGTTTTTTTTTTTTTTTTCTTTGCTGTATCTTAACTCAACAATGTCAACATTTTCTCTGACATTTTCTGCTTTGGCATATTCATATCCTTATGAACATTTTTGCCATATTTAGATGATAATGTATGTATATGTATGTATGTATGTATGTACATGAATAGATAAGGTTCATTTTGTGACTGACTGACATAACTGGAATATTTGATCGCATGGTAATTTAATATGATTATATATACATTTGCCTTGACTAATAGACTAAAATAGTTCTCCTTCAATGCGTGTGTGTGTGCTTGGGAATTTCAATTTGTTGAGACATATGGCTAGATATAATTGAGTATCCATCTATGTATGTACATATATATGGTATCATACAATATATCGATTGTCTGTCATAGACAAAGCCAAAAGAAGCCAACCCTTTTAACCCTTCGCACCTTGGCAATTTCTTTATTTTTCTCTCTCTTGACAATCTTGTCTAACCCGCATGTAACTGTCAACTTGCTTACAGCAAAGTTTTTGCGACACTCACACACCCACAAAACGAAGGAAAAGAAAATCGCTCCTTTTGGCCTTCAAAGTAAAAGTAAAGAAGAAAAGTTTTGCCAAAAGGCTAACGACAATGCCGACAACGACTTTTGTATGCATTTTTAATGCAAAGGCCAGTGCAAACAACTTAAAACTAACAGGCAGGGAGGTTGTTTAGGACGGATGGTGGCAAAAAGTTTAAAGGGGGGGACACAGTCTTTTTTTTTCTAGTGGGTGTTTCGCGTGTCAAAAGCTGAAGCTGACGCAATGCGACAGGAAAACCTACAACAACAACTAAGCAAATTCAACTAGTCAAAAACCATTCGTTGCTTAAAGTGAATTCTTAGTTTAAACTAACACAAAAACACATAAGTGCTAAAAACCAATGGACGAAAAGGGTTTGAGAAACATAAAACAAAAAGAATTTGCTCGTAACCAAAATGTGCACACAAATTAAATTCAAATTGATGAAAATATAATTGTTTCCGGTTGACTTTACGCCAATTATGTGAGGAAATAAAAACGAATCGATGACAAATCAAAATCAAATTTTGTTAACCCTTTCAATTTAGGAAAGCGCAATACTTCTCAAGCAGAAGAAAAGAAATGGAGTTGGGGAAAAAAGGAAAATCCCAAAGGGAGAGAATGGCCCTTAAATAAAAGTCACAAAGTTTATTTTTTCTTTTGGCCGTAAACTAATTTCACAGAGTTTGTGTTGGCTCTGGCCCTGACTCCCTCTCACTCTGTCGCTTTTTGTGCCTTCTTTAATTGAAACATTAACTTGCTTCCTATAACTTTTTTCTCTCCTTATTTTGTATGACATAAAAGATTTAAATTCATTTAGTTGGGGGACATGACATGAGCAACTCAAAAAGATCCAATCTACTGCTTACTCCTCCCACTCCAACTCCCGCTCTGTCTGTCCCCTCTCGTCATCAACAACGTGTTTGTTGTCGGCAAAGGCCTCAAAGGAAGCCTTCAATTTATGCAAATCGCATGTAAATCTGTTGAGAGCAAAATGCGAAAAGGGAGTTTTAGACCAGCAGCAACAGCAGCAAATGAAGGCTATGGGAAATACTCCTATGGAGTACCTCCCCCTATCCCATTGACTAGTAGAGTGTGGAGTTAAGAGTGAAGTGGAGTGAGCAAAGAGAGTGCGGAATGTGTGAGAATGTCAGTGAAATGCCAATTTTTTAATGTCCGTTAAATGGCACATATACATACAGTTTGAGAGCCACTGAATAGCAGAACAATTCACAATCAAGTTGATGGGTGGCGAGATGGGGGAATACAGATGATGGCAACTTAGACAGAAGCAGCAAAGAAATGTAATAAAAGCCAAATGCTAAAGAGAGGGAAAGAGAAGGAGAGAGAGAGAGAGAGAGGGAGATGATACTAGGATATAAGAAGATGGCAGAATGGAGACGTAAGCGAGGACATATGTAAAGCGATAATGGTATAGCTATAAAAAATAATGAGGCACGGAAATAAAACGAAAAGAAAAGAACAAAAATCAGGGCAAATAGCAGCTACTACATATATGTACATATATATGGGAAATATTCTCTTCTTAAAATTGAGAATCGATACGTACAATTGAACCTGGTTAATGGTTGTGCATTCGAAATTAGTTAAAGCCAAAGCTTAATCTATAAGATGAAACTTTAAAACCACACACAAAATGTAAGGGCACTGCTATAAATATGTAAAAAATATATAAAAGGATAGAAAAGAACAAAATTTTTAAGTTCTTTAAGTGATTGGTTTCATATATTTTGTAAGTTTTAAATTCTTGAAAATAAATCTGCACATTTCATAGGCAGTTTTCCATTTAAAGGAGTTTTAAAGCTTGCCATGTCCATGTTTCTCAGTTCAGTAAACCGCCTTCTATGCATGGTTCACTGCATTTGAAGTGCAGTAGGTAACCAAAAAAAATTGGCAAAGGTTCGTTCTACCTTGCTTCCACCTCACCTCAGCTTAACGCATCTCAGCTCAGCTCAGTTCAGTTCAAACTGAGCTCTCAGCTGAGTTTTCAGTGTACAGTGCTGCTTCTTCTACCCAATCCCTGCCTGCTCGTGGTTCCCCCTTGCGTAATTCTGATGGCCTCAGGTGAAATGGCAAAGCGTTGACGACTTGGCTGAGGGTTGCTCCTGCTTTACCTGTTCTTGCATCCGTTCCCGTTCTCACCCCATCAGCTTGAATTGCTGCTGCTTACTTCTTTTGGCCTGCTAATGGAGTTGGCTGCTGCTTCGTTTGAGCTCAAAGTGCAGACACGTGCCAGGTTTTTGCCATTCCCAGCATACACATGGGTTAACAGTATTACAGTGAGGGCAAAAATATTGCATACATACATCTAGCCCAGCCATCATCAAACCATTCAGACAGACATACATATATCCATTCCAGGGATTTCTGTCGTCGCCTTTACCATATTTTTTGTTTTCATTTTTTTCTTTTTTTTTCGGGGGTTCATTGGACTAACGGACGTTGGTGGCGAAACGCACCATGACGAATTTGCATGGCAAACGAGAAGAAGGAAGGAACGAATGAACCACCCAAAAACAGAATTCCAACCCACCCATACATCATTCAAAATATTGCACGGCAACAACAACCGAGCAACCCTCTATGGGTTGCTATCACAAGCTGCCACACGTTGGCATTTGCAACATTCAACATTTTGTTGCTTATCAGCGGGAACCACTTTTGTTTTGGGGGTTGTTTAGCATATAAACTCCAGACGGGGGCAACAAGCAACCAAGCAACTTAGGTGGTCGATGGTCGGTCCTCGGTGGCCCTGTGGTGGTCGGTCAGAGAAGGCTCTGCAATCGATATGAGGCGACGGCTTGCGTTTTGTGGTAGTCACACAATTGTTTGACCAAAAACCAAAAACAGGTAGAGATCCCCCACTAATCCCAGCATCCAATCCTCTTCAAATCCCTACAACAAACGGCGCTCATCTCTCCCTCCACCAACGACCTGCCTCCTGCCGCCTTCCTAAAGTTAAACACTTGATAAGAGAATAGGGTGGAGAGAGGGGGGAAAAAACATTCGCTTCATTTCGTTTTTTTTTACTTTTGTTTTTTTTTTTTTTTTGTATGATTTATATAGAAAAACGAAACGAAAACGTTGTTGCTCCTGACAGCCCTTGATGTCGATGTTGAGGGTGTTCTTTCCTACTCAAATTGTCACAAAATATTTGTTTCACACTTTTCTCTTCTTTTGCTGTTGGATCCCCGTCTTACTCTTTTGCATTTGCATTTGCTTATTGCTTTTCCTGTTTTCTCTTCTAATTTTAAACCAATTAAAGTTGTCGAAACTTGCCACTGACGAGCTAATCCCGGGCCAAAAGGTTTCCACTTCTTTCATCTGCTCCTTCGTCTTCTTTATCATCGTCCTCCAGTGCTTCTTTCTTTTGCAAATTTCTATTTATTTTCATTAAAGTTGTCGAAAGTTTTAAATTTCATTAAGCTTAAAAAAGAAAAGAAGAGAAAAAATACACACAAATTTGTTTTTCTTTATAAATTTTATTAAGTTAAATAGCAAACGTGAACGATAGACAGTAAGAGAGAGAGAGAGAGAGAGCGCAAAAATAAAGAAAAATAAAAACAGGAAGCGGGTAGAAATTGAATTTCCAGGCTCAGGCTCTCATCAGATTGACATATAGATAAGGGTAGCAAGTTTTCCTCCTGCTGAGAGGTAAGGGTTGGCGGGAGGGCAGTGATTTTTCTTCACCCAATTTTCCTTCATTTAAGTTTCTGTAAAAATGTGAAAATCCATTTTAGTTATGCATGAAAAATTGTTTTCTATCAAAAGCAGATGTCTAAGATCAGCAAAGAATGAATATGGCAACTTCTTACTCAGTAATTTCAAATAATTTTATTATTCTTTTCATTCATTATAGAATTGCTAAATTTTGCACCTGAAAATGATTATGTAAAATAATTTATTGTAAATATTTTTGGTCTAGAGAACTCTTAGAAATTTTAAAACCTTAATTTATCTTTGCATTCACAGGACCATTGGCTACCGATAACTCTCTATAAATATTTTTCAATCAAAACAAGTTTCAAATTCAATAATCCAATTAAAGGGGTATACAACATTCGTAGCAGTCAAATTATGTGTTTATGTCCTCTTATGGGTTCTGGTTTGCTTTTTGTTGTTGGTTTGTCTTTCCCCTTGTTGTTGGCTCAAATATATCCGATGCTATACTTCTACTTCACATCTGTCATATTCAATTGCAAGAAAACGGTTTTCAATTTCGCATTTCATGTGTACTCGTTGTAAATTTTCCCTTCCATCTAATATGCACGATGTGAGGAGCGAGTTCAAATTCACTTTTCAACAATATTACTTTTGTTGTGTGTTCCCGCTAACTAAGGCATATTAAATTTAATATAATTTTGTTATTAGCACATTTGCACAACTCTCGCTGATCGTCATCATCATCATCATCATGATTATCAGCGTTCGTTTTGAATGCTCCATCACGTTCGTATCACATTGAGTTGAATAAAAATTGTCACGACAATTGTTGGAAATTTGCTCAAATCAAATTTACATCATTCTGTGGAAAAAGCAAAACAAAGGAAACGATAACGAACAAAAAGGCAAACAAATAACTTGAACTACTCTACAACAACAAAACAAATTGTTTGCTAAATCGTAAGCAGTTAATCAACAAAAGTAAAATCAAATTGATTATACAATTTGCATTTATTCACAAAGTGTGTTGATTGCTGTCTGACTGCTACTGTCACAGTTTGAGAGCCACCAAAGTGTGACAAACAAATTCTATGTGTCTTTTCTAGATACTTGCTAGAAATTTCTGCATTTTCATATATTGGTAAATATGTAGGTATATTAAATATGCAATTCCCGTCTGATATTAAAGCCATGCTTTGCCCTCAAAAACTAGATTAGTGTCAACATAGTATACGTAATGAGGCAGGAGAGAGACAGGAACAAAAATGGAAAAGAGATAGAAGACTTTTGTCATAAGAAGAATCCAAGTCACCAGCATCTCAGTTTAAGGATAGGCCATATTATACACCTAAAGAAATCGCTCATTTACATGAATAGTTTCTTTAGCTGTATATATTATTTACTTTTGAAACAAAAATTTGTTTTATTACTGTTATTTTTTCAAACATAACAACACAACCTAGGAAATTTAAAGTATACCTCCTATAATTATAATAAAATCGATATACTTATAAAATATAATATTGATATTTTTTATTCTATGTCTCTTGCAGTATTTAATTTTGAATTCCTTAAATAAACCTCAATCACCTCTAATTGAATATGCAAAATGCTTTAACTTTGGTTTAGATCTGTTCTAGCCGAAATTTCTTCTAGTGTAGATCAGTTCCAGTTACCTATGTGGTCTGCTGGTTGCTGCTTTCTCTTCTGCATATGTAATCAACATTAAACTGTATTTTGTAATCAACCCACAGGCACACACACACACACACACATGACACCCACATGACACCCACACTCCTGTGTGTGTGTATGGTAAGGGTAAGTGTGTGTGCACACATTGAACAAGTTTGCCAGCTCAGCAGGCGGAAGTGAAAGCTAGCTGAAAAAATTGTCGTCATCAGGTGTTTGCAGGTGTTATCCTCTCGTCCTCTCGTGCTAGTGCTAGTGCTTTTGCCTGGATCCTTTCTTCTCTTCTTTTTGTTTTCTTCCTGCAAAACTGCACAAAATTGCAACTCATGCAACTGCCTAAGAGCACCACAAGGCACGGCACGAGCTCGCCTGGGCTGGGCATTAGACGACCAACAACCGTAGGCAAACACATTATAAAATCTATACACGCTCTCTCTCTCTCTCTAAGCGCACTTTTAACCCATTAACGCCCACATATAGAACTTAATGTGTAGCTGATGACGTGGCTGAAAGTTCTACCATCTCTCATGGATGCTTCTTCCTGTACAAGAAGAAATAGTGTCAACTTGCGTTTGCGGCATTTTAATGTAAACCCGCATCAAGCCTCGGGGTGCCATCTCGTTTCCTACCTCCTTACTACAACAACAACAACAACTATTAACACCTCACTGACTGCTGCTGCCCCCTATCCTTTTATGGTAAAGAGGAGAAATGGTGCCGGGGGGCGGGGTGCGTTTGCCTTGTCTATTGTTTCCTGCATTTTTTTGTTTGTGTGTGTGTGTGTGTCCTGCTTTTTCTTGTTACACAAAACGTTTTATCGTCTGTGCATAATAAATTTTTGTTTCAGCTTTTGTTGGTTTTGCAAGCTAGTTTTTTTTTTTTTTTTTTGGTTTTTTCATGCAATTTTTGTCGTTATGAAGTTATTTGACATGTGGCAGGCAAGCAGCAGCATCTTTAGTCCTTCTTTTCCAAGGAGTAGATTTTCCAAGACGCTGAACTCTTTATTTTCGCTGCTGCCATTCCCTTGCATTAGGCACACTTGACTTGGCTGTTGTTGTTCCCCACTTTTTATTTTTATCTAACCGGTAACTTGATGTCATTATGTAATCTTTATATGTGTATATATATACGGTATATACATATATACACGATTTCACATAAATTGACAATATGCTGCTGATGCTGGTGCAACTCTCTCGCTTATGTAACAGCTGCCTTATGGGATTTTGCCAGTGGCTGTCAAACTCTGCGCCGAAAAGCATGCTTCAGTTTTTTTTTATATATTTTTTTTTTTTGTTCTATCAAAACTTTGACCATGTTTTTAGTTGAGTTTATTCCATTTTTTCCCCTGCCACACCAAACACACAGACACACAACAGACATTCACCCAAACACACTTGTCTTCTTTTGTAATTATTTTAAAAGCGCAACTTGTGCACGTAACGACATTTGCGGCAGTCAAAAAGGCAGCGATTGCCATTTTAAGTGAACATAAACAAAAGCGTTTGCTGCGCTTCTTACTGAGATGAGGCAGGAGAAGTGTATTTAGATAGAGGCAGTGTGGAAGAAGGGGGAGGCAACAAAAAGTACGACCCCGCGTTGTGCGACGTGGTAAATATGCGTGACTGGGAGTAGATAGCATATAGCTGGCATAATACAGTGGATAAAAAGTTCATAAAATTAGCCCAAAATGTGACTTTGTCAATATGCCAAAATTCTGCGTTCATTGAGAGATTGAACTGTTTCAATCACTTTTTGTAATTGGATAAAGTTTCGTTGATAGATCAAGGGAATCAATATCTTAAAACCACATCTAAAAATTTCTGCTATCGTTCCTGAATTTTTAATAAGACTCTAATTTGTCAAAATAATGAAGTATTTCAGAAAACATTTTCGTTACCATACATTAAACACAAATCTTAGCAACTATTACAGCTAAAATACAAAAAAAAATGGAATTTGATTGAAATTTTTTTCCCATTGACAATTGCCCACTGTTTGTCTAGCCCTAAGCACTTTGCTGCAAATGAGTGCACTTCGCAGCCAAAAAATACAACAAAAACAGAAAAAGGAAGACAACGAAAAAAATAAAACCAAGAGTCTGTTCAGTTACAAAACTCCCATATCATATAAAAGAGAGGGGAATGGAACATACACTTTTTAGCCAAAAATCTCATAAAGAACCACGCGCCTCGAAACTTTTTCGGCGACGTCTGCCGTCTGGACTAAGTCAAGTGCTTCAAGCCCAAACCAAACCCAAACTAAACGAAACCAAACCAGAGCAAAGCAAACGAAATCAAGTCAAGCCAAGTCCTAGGTCCGTTTAGCCACCCACTTATCAAACTTCATATTTACCGACTCCAACTGGGGAACTGAATGTGGAAGGCTTTTGTGTGCACTTTTCCATAGTGGGGAGGAATGGTAAAAAACTTCCGGCTCCGCGGGCCATTAGCTAAGACCCTAGAGGCCACTTCAAGGCATACAGAAGTCAGCGACTTGTTAATGATAATGAGAGAGAGAGCGAAAATGTTGATTATCTTAGGGAGATGCCAAGATGTGAATGGCGATGTAGATGATGATAATGATGATTATTATGCAAAAGAGGAGAGCAAAGCAAATTAAATGCTGCAAAAATGTTTGCCAACACTTCAAAATTGAGACAGAGAACGACAGGGAAAGAACAATACAATACAGATAGACGAACAGGAGAGAGAACGAGAAAAAGGAAGAGAAAGTGAGAATCCTTTAACACAACTATTCAAGTTTGTTGTTTGCTCATCTTGCCTCGAGTGGCATCTTTAAGTTGCCTTTTGTGCATAAATCAGGCGTTAAAACCCAAAAAGTGTCTCAAGTACTGCAACTACTATTACTACTACTACGAGGGTAATTCAATAAGAAAGTAGACCATTTTGTGTAGACGGGCAACGCAAAGAGCTCTCTTTCATACTTGGAATTGGATTAGACAATCCTTCTAATCTGACTTCAACTAATTGAACAACCCTCGTGATGGCACAAAATGCGATAGCAGATTGTCAGTGAAAATTTTCAAAATTCACTTGAGCTCAATTAGTTTGTCGTTTTACGATTCACTTGCCCTTCCTCCACTCCCTTTACCTTAGCCCAATGCAACTTCAACTCCTTTTTGCAAACTTTGCAGTACTCACTTTTGTTGTTTTTGCTTGCTGAAAATAAATTTTCCATTTTGCATTTGCCATTTCGGTAATGTCTTGTAAATGTCAACCCAGTTGAATGAGTTTGCTCAGCAAAGTTAACAGCCATTTAGATATATACTACCTCCCTTTATTTGTTTTCTGCTCCATCTCCCCCTCCCGTCTTCTCATTCTCAAAAGATTGTTAATTATTTTTAGAAGCATTTGGATTTGAAATCTTGAATTTTTGAATTTCGTTGATGATTGCACTTGAAAATAATTTTAATGATTTTCCATAACATTTCACTCGCAATTATATAAATTGTTTTTTGGCCTCGTACATAAAGAGTTTTCTTTCCTGTAACGCCCCCTATTCAAATCGAAAAATAAAAAGTGAAAGAAAATGTACGAGAAAATCTCATTTGCAATTTATATTTTGTCGAGCAAATTTTATTATGATTGTTGTCAAGTTGAGCAATTTCGTATTTATGAGTTTTAAATTAAATGCAATCTCGGTGCTTTTCTTTTTGTCAGCTTCTTAAATATTTATTGATTTTTGCCAAAAGGCTGTTGGGTTTTTCCTTTCACTTCTCTTATTTGCTTGGTTTCTTTTTGTTGCTCTTATGGAAAAGGATAAGTTTTTGTCGGTTGGCGAAAAACGTTTTAGTGGCTGTTTAGGCTGTAGTCCCACACCTTGGCCCTCCCCTCTACACCCAGCCCCCTCTCGGCCAACAAAAAAGTTGTTCTTTATTGAACTTCAACAATTTTTGGCCATGTCCTGGCGCAATGTTGGCCTTAAATATTTTATATACCATTCGATATCCCTTTTATCCGGCTTCGTTGGAAATTTTTGCCCAAAAAGAATAAAGAACTGTGTGAAAGTGTGAAAATTGCTTGCGGAAAGTAAGAAGATTAAATGCCCTAACCAAAATATTTGCATATTATCAAATTTTCTGCATAAATTTGTTATTTTCGGCATAGAGAAGCATTCAGTACACAAAATTAATTTACTCTCCTGAAATGTTTAAGCTCTCAAGTGAATTTTAGGCAAATACTAATTACTCAGCGAATAGTGTAAATATTTTTTTTCTTTTAGTTAACTTCGCTTAAAAGAGCATAGCAGACAGGCAACTAACTATTGTGTTAGTTTTATATAAATCGAACTTTTCTCAGTTGGGTCTTCATAAAATATTTAGCGAACCCGTTTATTTGATCATAGAGCATCAAATCGAAAAGATACATTTGCGCCTTTTCGTTGTCAATTTACTTCAATTCCTTTAACCCAGCTAACCTTAGCCTGTCTGTCTGTCCCAGTCTTGTCCCTGTCCTGGGTCCTGTCTATCTACAATATACATATGCCCGGCAGGCCTGTCTGATTGTCTGGCTTTCTACTTGATGCTCTCCCCCGCTATTCCCGAGGAGAAGTGTCAACTTGTTTAGCTAAGATTTACAGCTGTCAAATGTCTGGGTTGGTCTGAATCTGAATCTAAGAGTTGTCGCGTTGATTTCCTTCTTTTTTACCTTGCTTCTGTATTGCTTTGGTTTTCTTTTCTTGTTTTTCTTCATCTTTTTTTTTTTGCCACCTCCTTGAGGTAGATAACTGAATTTGTGTGAAGAGCTCAACTGTACTTGACAAAAGCATAAATCGTCTTCGACTTGCACTGATTTATATTTACTTTGATGTGGCATAGAGAACATAGAAAGCAAAATTATAGAATACCTTGCGGCTTTAGCACTTGGCAGCAGTTTTTTTTTTTTTAACGTTGAACTTAAAGATTGCGCCTCGCTGTCTGTGTCTTTCAATTTTTGTCACCTTGAAAAAACCACTTAACCACCACACAGCCAACCATTCACCAAACCCACTCACCCACAAACAAGGCACATGACAAGAAAAAAAGCCATAAACGAAAATGTAGACAAATGTGTCCTTTGCTCTGCTCTTAGATCCTTTTAAAATCATTTAAGTTAATTGTGTGAGTGAAGAAATTGTGTGGAAATCAAGGTGACGATTTCGAGGTAAAACACTAAACCGCACCGCACCGTTAACTGGTTTTGTGGCAGAAATTCTTGCGACTTTCTTTGTGAATGGCTAAAAAACTATGGCCCAAATAGTTGTCTCAAAGTGATTTTTGGTTTCCATAATTCATTGTACCCTGCGCAAAGAGAAAGGCATCTTAAAATGTTGATCCCAAAAAGTTGGCCTTTGGCTTTACTACAAATTAATATTAATCAATGGAGTTGTTACTTGGAGAATGTTTGACTTATTTCATTAGGATGGAATTGGCAAGGGTACAGCTACTTCGTTATGACTGGAAATTAACTTAAGCTCTCTCAATTTTTTTAATAACTTAAATCCTGGTCGCCTAAATAAATTACCACATGATGGTGTACATGTGATATCGCTGTTTCTATTGAGTGAGGTGCCCGAGATGATGGGTAAGCCCAAAGCAAAATTATTTTTAATTAATAATAAGTTTTAAGTGCGTTTGGGAACACACAGACACACACACACACCCCTTGGCTTCAAGCAAACGCAATCCCTCCCTCTCCCATTATGTTATTTTATATTTCTCCTTTTGCCTATGAACTTTGTGTAATTCAATGCGTTTTTGTAGTTGTTTTTGTTGTTGTGTCTCCTGCTTCAGCTTCAGCTCCAGTTTCTGTTGGCGGCAATGGCAACGGCAATAGCAACGGCAACATCAGCAGCAGCGTCTATTAATTAAATTAAAAAGTTCACAGCCATCGCTGTCGTCATCGTTGTCAACGAGCAGGAGACAAAACGGGATAGCTCTGACTCTGACTCTTACTCCCCCCCATCCACACCCATTTCTATGGTCGCGTTATCGTTGTCACCGTTGTCTCCGGCAAAGTCTAGAGATGACTCCTCCTCCCTACTAATACTACTACTACTACTACCACTACTACTACTAATACTTTTACTAAAACAGTTGAGAGAACTATGCAAAAGCATGAAATGCTTTTGCTAAGAATAAAACTTTGACGCTTTCTATACAGTTGGACAGCCATTGTGACTTATTATTACATGTAAAATAGAGATAGAGGGAGAAAAAAATAAAAGCAAAAATTCAAGAAGTTTTCATATTGATGGTTTTAATGAGATTGTAATTAAGCAAAAGTTTTCTTAAAGTTTAACTCAACAGTTTCAAAAGTGCAGGCACAATAAATCATTATATCCAGTGGAATGCTCATAAATTATGAAAGATAAAAAACCCACGTCATGACCTTTTCAACTAGATTGTGTGCCAATAATTTGATAAAAAAAAATTGATCGTTAAAGATGTGACCTTATCGCTGTTATCCTAACAGATAAGGTGGCTAGAGATAACCAATTAAGGAGGCTCAAGCAAAGAATATGGAAAAATATCACCCAAAAATAACAAAAACATCAAAACAAAAGTTTAATGGACGAGAATGTGATATAGATGTATAAATTTATAATTTCAATAGATTTAAATCGGTATTAAAATGAAGTCTCTTCAATCAATCTAAAAACTTTTTTATACACATTTAATGCATCTGAAGTTTGAGAGTCTCACTTGACATTTGTTTAATGTTCATCCTTTGAACGAATATGCAAATGATTTAAACAATTAAGCAGCATCATTGGGTGGCCTGTCTGGCCAACTGATTCAATTGAATGGCAGACATGACCATTACACCCCTTTAGCTTCCCGCTGCCACCAAAAACCCTTGGTTCTATTAAAACTAGTTAAACAGTTCATTGCTCGTTTGCTGGTTGTAACAACTTCTCCATCAGCCCCGTTCATTCTTTTCGTTTTTTTTTCTCATTTTGTTTTTCCTGTTTTTTTTTTGTGTTCTCTGGTTCTTTGTTGTATTGCACATTTCTCTCAACAATTATGCATATTTACAAAAGTTAATTGCCGACGCGCAACAACATTGTTGAACAACATCAGAGGCAACATGATGGGGGCACGCCCACCGCGATACTGGGCGGTCTGGCAATTAACAACATTATTGACTCTTGGCCATGCTCTTATTTGAGTCAGTGGACACTGGACACATGGTTGATAGTCCGAGAAGAAGAAGAAGCAGGACAAAGGCAGTGCCAATGGTAGTAGCAGTGGCAGTGGCAGTGGCAAAATCAGGCGGCAATGGCACTTTGAAATGCTAATGAAATTGGCTTTTAAAGTGCAGAAATGAACACAAATTTTTCCATTCTTTTTGCAGCTACTGCTGATGGTGCTCAGCCAGCTCAACAATGTTCTCCCCCTCTTTGGCATGACTTCCTTTTTTGGTGTGTGTTTTTTTTTTATTCTTTGTCTTAATTGATAAATTGATTAAATTACGAAAAAGCCTTAATTGCAAGTCAGTCTTGCAGACCAAGCGACCGCTGACACATTTGCCGGTTTGAAATTCAACATTTCATTTGGATTTGCTCTGCCTTGTCCTTTACTCTCTCTCTGTCTCTCTTTCTCTAGACGTCTTTTGCGCTTTTGGTCAAATTGCATTGCTTTTGTTCGTTAGTTAATGCGATGTATTTTGTCAGCATTTGGTGGTATTGTCACATCATCAGTTTTTTGGTTTTTCACCCAACAACAATTGAATTTTCCATGGTCTTGGCCATGGTCTGCTATGGTTTAGTTTTGTCTGGGCCAGGGCCTAAGCCAAAAATCAACTGAATTCTATGCAAGAATTGATCAAATTTGCTGATTTACTCTATTGTTGATGTCAAATCGAGAGATGGTTGCCAAAGTTAAAGAGGTGAAAATGTGTTGAGGAAAATTCTTCAAAGACATGAATTTAATTGAAATGTCATCCTTTACAGGATACAGGTTAAATCAACTAGTTGACTACCACACAAGACAAACAAAACAAAACAAACTTTTTCAGTTCATTTCTCATGTCTGAGAGTGGAAATAAAAACAGCAAAATCAAAACTAAACTCGTAAAACCTTCATTTGATTGCCGTAGTATCATAATCATCAAATCGCACATCCATTGCCAAGTTATCCGTTTTATCTACGAAAATCCTTTGCCATCTCAACACTTTCTCACTCGTTAACTCTGTCGATTCTCGGTGTTCGATGTTTAGTTATCGGTTAACTAGCGTGTTAAGAAGACCTTTTCAAGGCTTAACCGGAACCAAATTTTCATGTGCGCCCAAAGCGCATTAAACTGTCGACTGGTAAAGTTTGGGATTGGTCATTTTACCACTAACCCCCCTCCAAACCATCCTCCCCTTTGCTGGAGAGAAATTTATAGCATTTGTTCAAGGCTTGTTGGTTTTTTTTCCCTCTCTATCGCTCTGTCTTTTAGGTTTTTCTTGTGGCTTTGCTTTGATTTAATTTTGCTTTTACTCCCATGTTTTTTTCATGGTGATACATGCTTCTCCCTTCTGCATTGTCTCACCTCTCTCTCTCTCTATTCTTTGCCAATTTGTGAGCTTTGTTCTGGTCTTCTCTTGTAGATCCTGTTTTTCACTTGTCTCCCTGTCACTCATACGTCAGCAAAATTTGTTGTTTGTGTGTTTTTGTGTTGAATAAATCACTCGTTGAGAGTAAGTTTTTGAATGTGTGTATGTTTTTTTTTCTTGTTTTTTTAAATTAAACTTTTTCCCGAACACAACTTTAATATCATTGAGAATTTTCCAAGGACAATTTTCAATCAGGAAATAGCCGCATAGCATCAGCAGCAGCATTACTTTGCACATGTTATGTAATCTTTGCTCTTTTTTTTTTTTTTGTCGGTCTAGTTTTGTGTGTGGTTCGTTGCATAATACATATGTGTATAATGCAGAGTAATGACATTAGTTACATCCCTTCGTTCCAACAGGAGAAGGAAGGATACATGGATACATATATCTAAATATGTATATGTACATATGTAGTTCATATGGAACATATTTTATTGATTACATTTTAGGGCAGCAGCAGCAGCAGCAACATTAGAAACTGAAGTTTCATCTTTCTGGTCTGGCCTCTTTTTTGCTGCGTGTTTTTGCACAAGTTTATGGGATTCCTTTTGCTCGTTTTTCGTTTTTTTCGGTCAACCCCAAAAATCAAATAGTAGTAACTTTACACATGCATACATACATACACATGCACACACCCACACATGAGACATGACTTATATAAGCAAATAAATTGCTTATTTGTAGCGACAATTTGCGGTAATTTTGTGATTTGTGTTAGCGGTGGCTCTGGATCTGGTTCTGACTCTGGCGTTGGCGTTGACGTTAACATTGCCAATGGTGGTGAGTGACATCATCCATTCATATAAAACATTATGCAGAAGTGGGGAGTGTGGCCCCCGCCAACAAGAATCCAACATTACTGAACTGGACTTGGGGTAATATATGTCCTAGACGATTAATTAAACATATTTGCTACCCTGATGGTATCCTTATGTCTAACCATAATTCATGTTGATGGACTGCACGGAAATAACGATGGCCACAAATGGGCGTCACACAAGCAAATCAAAGAAAATAGCCAAGTCATTTTGACTCCCCCAAAAAAATTGAAAGGTTTAATAAACAAAAATATATCGATTCCTTCTATTTCTTTTGTTAATGTTCTAGAGTCAGTTGAAATTGGAATTAAGAACGATATTTATTTTTAAATTATATAGATTTATAAGTTCAATATTTACTTTAATATCAAGATAATTTCTTAGTTGCCTCCTGGAAAAGCCTAATTTTAGACTTAAGACGCATTCAAATGAGAAATTCATTGAATACTTTGAAAATATTTGGCTTACTTTATTGAGATTTCCTTGGTAGCGTCGAGTGGTTTTTTCTTTTTCTCGTGCTTCAATTTGCCCAAGTGTAATATATATATTTTTTTCCTCTGCTGTTGCTTGCCAGATTTTGCCCCTACTCTGGCTGATTACAATTTATTGACTGACTTTTTCGCCCCTTTCTGAATCTCTAAAAGAACACACACAGAGAAATCCGTTTTTTTCTTTTAGTGCGCGTTGCCCCTTTGGAATGCAAAACTTCTCAACGCCCACTTGTATGCATATCGTTAGCAAATTGCAGGCTCTAACCGAAAATACAGAGCGAGTGAGTGGAGGCAAACAACAAGCAGAACAAAGCGGAAAAAATTGGGTGGGAGGCTTCTAGAAGGATGTGTTTTCGTCCTGTGTAAGCTAATACCCAACCAATTTCCGTTTGACTCGTTTCGTTTCGCGTTTTCCTCTTTGCTAACGTTCTTTTTAACAGGCAGGTAACTCTTTTTTTCTTTTTAGCCAAGCGCTGCCTTTTGTATTTCCGTTTTGGAAATTAGAAGCCACCAGCAGTGCTAGTGCCGCCCCATATAAATTTGTTTAAAAGCTTAGGCCCAGCCGGGCCAGTTAACCCGGTTAGAGCTCGGTTTAGTCCGCTCTCATTTGCATATTCCACACATTCAAAATATCGTCGATGTTTACTTTGTTACTTCCACTGCCAGTTGCCACTCCTTTTTGCCTTTTCATTTTATTAGCTGTTATGTTTGTTGTCCTTCTTGTTGCTATCCCTTGTTTTTTTTTTTTTTTTATTATATTTCGGGGGACACATTTAAGCCTTTTAAACGGATCAACAATTTGGTTTTTCCAAATAATTTCAAATATTTGTCAAATTTTGTTTGTAAAACGAAAACATTTGTATTCAAAGCCTTGACCAAAGACCATCAATTGACTTGACTATACAAAAAAAAAAAAGATGAGAAAACCCAAAACCAAAATTTTCAACCACAATTCTGAGGTTAGACAGTCAAACCACACGAAACTTTGCCAATGGTGTTGATTGCCTTCAGCTTTTGTGTGTATGTGTGTGTGTGTAAAGTTTCTCCTAGGAACCTTATATGCAAATTGTATTTGATATTTTGTATTTGTTTCCTGTTCACTGGGAGCGGGGCGTGTGGCATCCAAGGAATTTTCAATGAAACTAATTTGTTTTTCGTTTCGTTTCATTTGTTGTAGCTATTTCCCGCGAAGATGGCGAAGACTCTACACATCATCATCACCATCATCATCATCGTGGCGGCCATGGCGGGCATCATAATCATGGTAATAAAGTTCCCTATAATGGTTACAATTCGGAAGAGTATTTGGATCGGTTGGAACCGAATGGCAATATACCCGCTGATAAAACAAATTGCAGATATGGCGGTAAGTCAAAAACAAAAACGTGCTAAAATAATAACTAAAATACTAACTGTTGTGCCTAGAAGCGAAACCTCACATTTATCGTAGCATACTTATTTGGGCAACTTAGAAATGGTGTATGGTCGAAGTTTGAGCAATATCCATAGCATACTTGAATGGGAAAATTTTTGTATGGCAGGCGAAATATTTCTTTCAATTTGTGCATTCTATTTAATTTTCTGCTCACTTTAAGCTCCACTTGAAGACATTCATAAAGATTTGCGTAATTTATCGCTCGCTTTTGCCATAATCTCTCATTTAAGCTGCCGGCGAATATCTCTCCAGCCATTTGCTCAGAAGCCCAAAAAAGAGAAAAAACTAATTTAACGATATGTTTGTTTCTCTATCTATGCTTTGCCTTCTCCCTTTTTTTGCCCCTACTCTCTGACGGGCAAAATAATTTATGCCTCCATCTTTGAGAGCCGCGTGTCTAATTATGGAATGAGATGATAATTCTTCTTCATCTGCTATTCCACAACTGTCTTTCTTCCTCTCTCGCTCTCTCTCTCTCTTTGCCTGTCTCGACCACTTACCCCATACCAATTCCATCTCACTTATCCACTATAACAACAAAATTCCCTTTGGTAGGTTTAACAATTTTGCTAAAACAACTTTAATACCCTTTGCTCGGCTGTGATAGATCTAGAAAACTACAATCAACTAAACTGTATAGATTAGAAAACAATATAATCTAAATCTGTTGTTGTTAGAGTGTATGAGATTCGTTGAAGCTAAAGTTTTACTTATCTTCCTTCGTTTCTTTTGCATCTTTTCTTGTATTTTACTGTCTTTTGTCTTATTTTTGTTCTGTTCTATTTGCTGTTGCGGCAATTTATCAAATTTTTGTCTCATTTAGCAAACGTAAACATTTTTGCTTGCTGCTTATCTCTGCAACATTTTCATATAATAGAGGAAATCTCTTTGATAATATTGCCATTTAAACGCCTCTCCGACTTCCAACCACCGTGACCCACACTCCTCACATTTCCACACTTCTAAAATTCTTAAGAATTTCAAATGCATTTTTTTTGCCTTCTCATCATTTCTGCTTCTACTACTACTTTCTATTTGAGCTTTTCTGTTTCTGCGTCTGCTTCTGCTTCTTGTGTTTTGTCATAATTATAAATTGCAATTTTATGCAAACAATAAGCGAGAGAACGATGATACTAAAGTGTGTGTGTGTGTGTGTGTGTGTGGGTAGATGTAGGTGGGTGAAATGGAGCAGTAGACTCGTTGATATTGCCGATAAGATGGAGAGAAGATGTAATGGCATCATCTCACATTGTTGTCGCTGTACTTGATTCTGGTAGCTGTTGCTCTTGCTCCCTTTGCTCTTAGCTTATTCGTTATTGTCCTTGGCAAAAGCGGGGCACTCAACTGGTTCGTCCACCCGCCAAACCTGCCCGTCGTGTGCCTTGTCTCTAGGCATTTTGGTATCGCCCCATAAAGCAACGGAAATGAAAATATTAACAAGCAAATGCACAATAACAACAAGCACAACAACAGCAACAACAATGTAAAAGGGGAATTATTCATAACCAAATGGAATTCTACCATGCTCCATATATCTTTGCCGGGTTTTAAGCCATCCATTGCTATTGCCATTGTCTCTGCTCTTAACCACTTGCACTTCTAGAGTGGTGGGCCATATCCTACCCCTCCTCTTAACTTTCCTCCCTTCGCCCTGTTAAGTCTCATGGCACGTGAGTTTTAGTGCATTTCACCGTCTTTTGGCTTCCCTTTGTATGTGTCCCTTGCATACATTGGATACACACTCTAGATGGCATCTTTACTTACGAGGGTCGCTAATTGTGTTTATTGAATTGAAAAGTTCATTCAAACACACAAATATATATATATATACTATATTTGTTTTATTCTATACAATGGAAAAACTATTCAACGAATTAAAGATTCTTATAAAACAATTTCTAGAGCATAGCAATTGGTCATGAGGCTTATCTTTATTGATTTAGCGCATTGATTTTAACATTATTTATTGGTCGTTGAGTAAAAGTTTATTCACTAGAATTCTAAAAGTGCTTTACAATTTTTATTTTTTCTTTTCTTCTTTTTTTTATGTGTATGTATGTATATATATTTTATTGATTGGTTCTTTAATTTCTTTATCTGTCGCTGGACATCGCCTCGTTGTGTATGTGTGCGTGTATGTGTGTCATCATCAATAAAAGTTAGGAAAAGGCAAACCGAAATGGTTAGTTTTCCAGATATCATAAAGTTGTTATATAACGCACAATAAATAACAAACACTTTGAAAGCACATTCCAATGCCGTCAGACATGATCTGTTGCCTGCTTCAAGCGCCAGTCGTAACCCCAATCCCCAACATTCTACCCACTGTATCTTTCTCTTTCTCGCTCTCACTCTTTCTTTCTCTCTTGTTGTTGTTGTTAACTGCTGTCTCCTTCACAAAAAGCAATTTCAGTTTTTCATGACGGCGTTACCATATTCGTTGTTGTTGTTGTTCCGATTCTGATTACATGATTTATAAGTTATCTTCAACTCAACGGGCAACAACAATAAGAACAAGAAGAATACTGTATTCGCTATTAGATGAGGATACGTTATTTATTATTTTTCATACGCATTTATAAAAAATATAAATAAAGCATACACACACACGACAACAGCAAAATAAAAAAAAAAACAATAATAATACTCGCCAAGAGCAAATTATGCAAAAATAAAAGAATTGTGGTCTTGCCAAAGTTCCAATACTCTTCAAATTCTTTACTTTTAAATATATTGTTTTTAAATTTTCAATCGTCCGGTGAGAACACAATTGAATATTCAACTTTTGATTATTAAAAAATTTCAATTGCCAATGTTTGCTTAAAATTAGTATAAACATCTCTCTAGTAAGAGAGTATAGAAACTCACATCATACTTGGTCGGAAAGAAACAAATATGCCCATAAAACATTTCGCATGGGTTCTTTAGCAATTGATTGTAAATCATATTTAACAATTAGGTGTGACACATAAAAAAAAAAAGAGAAAACGAAAACAAAAATATGCAGAAAATAAAAAACGAATAAACGAAAATTTAATTTTCACAGGAAAGTGGCAAAATTATGATTAAGTGTGTGAAAATTCGTGTGATGGTGAGAATCATTTTGATAGGCTTATATTCATGCCTCATTTGAAGAAGATCAAGAACTAAGCCAGCTGCTTTCGTGTCTTTCGTCTTTTATTTTATTTTTTTTTTCTTGCCGTGTGCCGCCCTTCCACCACCATTTACCTGTAAGTCGTTTTTTATGTAGTGTTCCCTGTGTGGAGATGCCTTCTCATGCCATCGTTATTTTTATACCCTCTACTCTTAGTGGATTAGTTGGGTATATGCATTAGAAGTTTTTGATTGGCTATCTTTAAAGATATATACTAAATGCCATTGGTTATTTCAAAGTGAATGCAAAAGACATTTGCTACTACTTACTACACAGAGTGTTTGTTAGGTCGTTATTGCCATCAAGTTTTCTATTTTAATACGTTTTAACCAGCAAATAAATCCATTTAACGCTTTATTTGGCTTGGCTTTTGATGCCACGTCTTCTTATGTGCGGCTTTTGTTTCTATCTTTTACTTCTTTTGCACCACCCAAAAAACTGGGAAAATGGAAAAATATTTTTTCGCGTTGGTTTTTATGCCCTTTGTTTTTTCTCCTCGAACTTCCCTTCGTATTCATCGGGCCGCCTGCCGACAGACTGTCTATTGTTTTTCTTATGCCCTTTTGCCTCGACTTTGGCTGTGTCTGTGATTTAAATTTATTGGCAAAATACTTAAAGTGATTTTGTTGTTGTTGTTTTTATATATTTTGGGTAAGTCGAAGGGTGGGTTGCATACCTCGAAACCCCCCTCGAAAAAAAACACCTTAGCCTTAACCGTGACACCATTCCAATTGACAATTTCTTTTTTTTTTTGTCGCTTTACGAACCTTCGCATTGTCTATTAAGCTCTGGGTTTTCATTCCTTGTACGCTTTTCGGGCACTTGCGGTTCATTTTAAAATGCTACGTGGCAACCCACGTCGCCCCCCACAAAACATTCGGTACCCAACTACCTACCAAGGCTGACAGTATTCATGACGCCTTGCGGTTAGACAACAGCAGCAGCCTTTCTTGTGGCTTCTAGCAACCCTTTCCTGTATTTCTTTCTACCCTTGTCCACCCCTCCTCTCGCCCTTTCTAGAAGACAGGCAACCCTAACTCCAGTCAAATTCGCGTTGCAGTTTATTAACGAAGCATAAAAACATGTCGCCATTGCGTTGACTTGTTTTTTCCGCAGGATTTCAAAATTTCCTTTTTTCGCGCGCGCGTTTTTCTTTTTTTAATGATGTTTTTTACTTTTCGTTTTCGTTTTTCTTTTTTTTTTTTGGTTGGTTTTCTTTCTGTTGTTTGTTTGATGTCATCTTCTGGCGTGAGACATTTTTTTGCTTGGTTTGGCTAATGAAGCGACTTATGCAATGACATGGAAAATTTGCGGTTCGTTTTGTTTTTCGTCCTTCTTTTATTCTTCTGTTGGTTTTACTGTGGTTTTTACTTTATCCTTTTTTCCTATTTTTTTTGCGGAGGATTCATTATTTTTGGGGGTTGCCTTTACGGTTGCTGCACAGCATTTGCATAAAGATTTTTGAGAGAGGAGCAAAAGGTTTTCATTAGGATTTGATAAATGAAAACTTCTTGCTAATTGGCCTGGAAAAATGAACGAACGAGGTTGATCAAATGACACACAGTTGATAAAAGAAAAACCAAGTAAATGCGTCTATTTGAAAGTCCTCTGAAAAGGTTAAGAAATGAATTAGCTTGATGGATCTATGTAACTTTTAACACCTTGCACTAATTTATGTCTTTATTTTTTTTTTTAAATATATATTAAGAGCAATAAATTTTGCTTTAGTAGATCAATTTGACCCCGATACTTATTTAATGGACACACAGACCCTCTTCAATATTATTTTCAAAATGCTTCCTTGTCGTTTACATATGATTAGATTATATGGCCCTAACAACTTGTCATTCCATCAAGCACTCCCCCAAAGTTAGAAAACAAATTGCCGCAAGTTCTATCAAAAATTCCCTTACTTGACCATAAATGGGATCATAAAAATGCAGAAGCTATTGTCCTCTTCTCCCTCCCACGTCCTGACCCACCACACATATTCTAAGTAACTAATGTAATCAAATTTCTTTGTCAAACTTTGTCTGCACAACTAAGTAAAGTGAAAGCTCCAGAATAATCCCAAATGTACCAACCCACATTTTTCTTTAAAAAAAAAAGAAGAAAAAAATGAAAAGAAACCACCCACCAAACAACAGCTACAAAAACAAGTTCCTTGGCCAATTTTCACCATTGTACTAAAAACGAAAAAAAAAAAAAAATAGAAAATAAAAATAAAAAACTGACAGTAAGTGACAGAAATTAGAATGAAGACTTTAAGATACCCAGCATAGATTTTTGAATAGAATTAATCATTAATTTTGATTAAATATGAGAAAGTAAAGTCTGACTGATCAGACAGTCATCTATAGACTGTATACTTGAGGCAATTCTTTTTGAAATCATAAAAATTTTAGAGACAAATGGATGTTGATTACGAGTCCTAAAGATGCCCAAAAATGAGCCGCATATAGCCGAAGAATTTTCGAACCGATTGCTACAGGGTGTCCTTGTAACAAGAAACGGCAAGAAGAAAGGGGGAAAAAAATTGTCCAGAAAATATCTTTTGACAATTCACCGCTTTATGTATACTAAGCTCATTATGAGAAAAAGTCTTGGACTGAAAAGACGAATAACTCGTTGTCATTTTTCCTTTGCCTTCCCCTTCTTGCCATTCATTTCTTTCTTTCTTTTACATTATAAATTTTTTTGTTGCTTCCTCACTTTTGCCTTGTGTTAACCAAAGGGGCGTGGCGTGGGTTTTAGCGCGACGACAACGGGTCTAGAGAAAACTTTTTAATAGTGCCGTAATATTTTCCCTTTTTTTCCTTGGTGTTCTTCTTTGATGAGAATTTTTATTTTATTGCAACCGGCTAGTGCCTGGGCTTCAACAATGCCCTCTGGGTCAACAGTCACGCCCATCCGTCCTCGTCCTCGTGCACGTTTACTCACCCAATCACAAGACAAAATATTAAAATTCACGCTTGTCATTATACATTTTTGTGTGGAAATTCAAAGAGGAATGCTAATAAAAATAGAACTTTAAGTGCCTTAAAGGTTCTTCTTTTTTAGGGTTCTTAGTGAAATGCAATCAACGCTCGCGCGGTCGTTTGTTTTGAGTGACAAGTGAAGTATATTATCCATAACGTCATCGAGAGCCCTCAGGTCAGGGCCAGTCGGGTCAGGCCCAGCGCTTCTTCTATTCACAGTTTCTGTTTTTCTCTTGTTGCCTAAGAGCTGAATTAGGATTCATAATATGACGACGAAAGTGAAGAGTATGAGGCGGTTGATTGTAACTAAAGGTTGCCCTGCCTGTCGACTGATATCCTTGTAACGCATTAAGCGCACACACACACACTCACCAGAAGATGTCGTGGACTGTGGTTTAGAGGCTTGAGTAAGGGAGGGGGGATGATAGCATACACACACTTATAGATATTACATACGTGTGCGTAAATTATAAGCAGCTCGAAACTGCGGTTGTCTACACAAATTTGTGTATCGGTCTATGGGGAGCCAAGCCAAGTCCTCCGCCTGCCGGCCTGTGCCTGCCCATCCAGATAACGTTCGTTATGTGTTGACTCTGACAGCCTTGGGGCCATGTGGTTGGACGGTCGTTTTGGTCTGTCAGTGGGTCTATTTGTCTGTCTGTTGCGCTATGTTCTATCCATGTGTACCTATATGACAGGCAGAGGCTACGCATTTGATTTGGTCAGTTCGCATCCGTTTCCTTCCTTCGACTACTTCAAATTTTGATTGTCATTTACGTGACTGGGCGGCCGTGTGCCTACGTCCATATAAACGCGTGTGTGGGTATGTGTGTGTGTTTGGGTGGAAGACTGTAAGAGGCTTTTCGTTTGAAATTGCTGCAAATTATTCCCATTACGTTTTTGGGGAGTCTGCTTTTTGAAGTTGATTGTCGTTTACATTTCGATGAAGGGACAGAGACGACGACGAGCCAAAAGTAACCCAAAACCATGCAGCTAAAATTGAGTTTTCAAGAGGCCTCCAAGGCATACAAATCGATACGATACGATCATTGGGCAATTGCCCATTAAAATTTGAAATGTTGATTTTGCAATTTTTCGATAAATAATTCATTCGATATTTGTAAACATCTATAACAAAATTTATTATAGCAAAGTGTTTATCGAAATAACATCGTACTTATAATTTACCTTATTTAACATGGCCCCACGGGTTATGATCAAAGATTGGATGCAATAACAATTGAAAATGAATTGTAGTTTTCAATTTCCTTCACTTTTGGGCCTCATTATCATTAAAAACTGAAGATGCTCTCTGTAAGGCAATTTGAACGAATTGTAGATTTCTGTTTTAATCGATTCGATTTGATCGTAAATGGGCCATGGGCAATATCGAATAACCTTTTCCAAGCAATGCGATAGCATCTCTGCTCCACCAGCTATCAATATACTACAGTTTAGCTCATCTTCGCCAAATCCCTTTGTGCAAGGATTCGTTCATTAATCCTGTTGGCATTCTAACTTGACTCCTCTTTCAGTTTCATTCAGTCAGCAAGCAAGCCAGCCAGCTATCCAGCCTATTGACCAAACAAACATCTTTTTCTCTTTTGAATGACAGACCCTACTCTCTCTCTCTCTCTCTCTCTCTCTCTCTCTCTCCAGAGTCATTGTTGAATCCTGTCCAGAAATTGTCTGCGTGCCTTTTGTTTCTCCTGTTTTTTTCTTTTTTTTTGTGTTTGTTTTGTTGTTGCTGGACTATGTGTTTCATGTGTGTTATTGCCTGGATTTGGTTTTGATGTGTATGTGTGTGTGTGTGTGTGCGTTACTCCATTTGTTTTTTTTTTCTTCTGTCCAGCTCAAACAATGTCGCGTTTCGTCCTACCACGGTGTGCTTTCAGCGTATGACGAACGCTTGACGGAAACATTGTGCATTCGTTTTTTCCATCTTTTTTTCGAGAAACGGGAACAACAATGCCGATGCTGGTGCTGCCACTGTTGCTGCAGATGATGATGATGATGATGATATATTGCAAGTGGATGCCACGCCCAAGGGCTTTATTTACAGTTGCCGCAAATCAGTGGGCAATAACTGCTGCAACAGCCGCACAGGACGCTTCGCGTTGCTTCTGGTTTGCTTATGGCAAACAAACCTTTTGAACTTAATTAAAAAAATGAAAGAAAAAAAATACAGAATACCGAGAATACTGAGAGAAAGCAACGAATCTGACTTTTACGAGACAGTTGTTAAAATATTATTGATGAAATTTCAACCATTTTATTGCTTATTATCAATATGTATTACTATTATTATAGGGGATTTTACTTACCTTATCCAATGGCTGGCTGCAATGTCCACAATGGTGGCAAGTAAATTGAATTTCTTCAGCTGTTGCTTGTCCTTCTTGTTGTGTCTGTGATTGTGCGGACTTTATCCTTTGGATTTTGAGCAACTTTCCACCTTCTCATTGTGTTGGCCCTTGGTCAAATCCTTCTCTTTCATTTTTGTTGTCTTTTTGCTTTATTTTTTTTTTTTGTGGTATTGTTAACACAAAAAGTAAAGAATGAAAAATAGAAGCAAACTCGTATTAGAAATCAATTCATTTCATTTCTATTGTGTAATTTCCGATTCGTCTAACAAATTGGCTAAAGGATCTCGGGAGAGAGTGAGAAAGGGAACGACAAATTGTGGTTGTAAATCTAGTTGATGGTGAATTTGTGGCAAATCAATTTCAACAAAATTGCAAAAGAGATGCTGCATTTTTCAATGGCTACTAATCTGCCGATTGGTTGGCTTAACTCTTCTTCAGTTGGGCTTTAAACTAAAATAAAATGAAACTTTTTAAATGGTTATTAATGCATTCATCAATGTCAGATAACAAGTAATAATTCCTGTCTGTGTGTTAAGCACTTGAAACAAACTCAATCACTTTCTTATACTTAATTTACTTAATACTCTTTCACTTATTAGTATCTTCTCTTCGTTGTCTTTAGAGAGATCTCTCCCCCTTATTTATTTAATTTTGAGCCTACATATTACTTAATTTCTAAACTTTGAAGATAGTGATGATTGTGTATTTCTTGAATAAGCATTTTTTTTGTAAGCTGGTTGTATAGTTTAAATTATTTCCTTTTCTTTCTAATCTGACCACAAAATGTTGCCACTCAAAGCTTTTTTCTTCGCTTTATCCTGACTTTTTATGCTATTCCTGTTCCTGTTCCAGTCGCTGGTTTTTTGAAGTTGACGCCTTCAACCACCCAACCACCCTTCTCGCTTCGCTCCATCTCTCATGCCATGGTTGCATATCCTTCCTTGCTTGGCTACAATGTTTTGCATATAATGCCAACGTTTAGTGTGAAATTTTCTGCGGTTTTTTGCGCAACTTTGTTTTATGCTCCTTTTTTCAACACTTCTTTTGAAATTGCGCACACATAAACTAATTTCGCATGCATGAAATGACTTTTATAGAAAAATGAGAAAATTGCAGGCCAGCAGCAGGCACAAGCATATGGGGCGGGGGAGGGCGTTTAGTTTTATGGAATGGTTACGGGGTGAGGGAGGGAGGAGGTAAAAAATAAGAGTCAGTAGTCGGCAAAGGGTCGCCGTTTTTGCTGCTGTCGCTCCTTCATAATTGTGTCACAATGATGAGCATAATTTAGCCAAGACAAAAGGAGAATGAGACCACCAGGAAGACCATCAGGCAACTAGTCAGGAAATTAAGCATACGCCATGTGATGCCCGGCATTAATTTTTCGTTTTCGTAATTTAATTTTGAGGTGCCGCATAAATGCCATACTTATATGAAATGTTAATTGTACTTATATGACAGAGAACACAACATAGCTTACTCTCTCGCTCTCTCTCTCCCTCTTTCACTCTGCAAAGCTCTAGTCTAGTCACTCCTTTACTGACGCCGCTTTTAATTAGCATCAACGTAATTTGTCTGGCTTATGGCCTCAGATTTCCGCTCTTCTGGTTTTTCGTCATAGAACTTTGTTTTTTCTTTTAGTTGTTGTTGTTGTTGTTTTTGTTTGGCCCACAACCCTTTCTTTGCCACACAAATATCCTGTCATATGTTATTTTTCAACCCCCACCAACGGTCTGGGCCCTCCTTAACCCATGCATGATGAATGGGCCAATCGTTTGTTTTTGTTTGTGAATTACAAACAAATGTCGAAAAATGAAGAAAAGCCGCTCCCAAAGCAACAAAAGTAAACAGTTTGACATGACAGCCAAGAGCAGGATATAAATTTATCTTTATACAACGAGTATATGCATTATAAGCGAGGGTTAATTCAAAAGTATAAAGAAATGGAGAGAGATGCCTTTAAATCAAAACTAAGCTCGTAGGAAAATAGTTAGCTGTATCTTCATTTCATTCTATTACACTGGAATGTATTGCAAATCCTTTACATGACCAAACCAAGTTTATTTCGCTATGAAATTGACGGCTATTGGCCATAATTACTTCTATTTGGTCTTTTTGTGATGTAAGTCAATCACTTATCGTATGACCCTCGCACTTATGAGCTGATTCTCTATAAACGTTAAGCGATTTTCCTATTGTGTTTGTCCTGGAAGTAAAGTAAAGTAATTTTATGTAATTTGTTAAGTAATACAGAATACTTGTTTGTTTGCTTGGCTGTCTGGCCAGGATGTTTAGGAAGTTGAGGCTTCGTTCGGTTCAGTTCAGTTCAGTTTGGTTTGTTGAAGGATTTGTTTTTGTGTTGTTTTGTTTTGTGTTGTGGCTGCTGCAAGTTAATTACAAAAACATCAAAGTGCTCGTCTTAGACCATCGATGTGCCTTGTTTCCTAATTGGTTTTTCTTTTCTTATTTTTTTGTTTTTTTCCTTCTTCCTCTTGTGTTTGGTTGTTTTACTCGTTGATTTTTCTCATTTTGTTTGTTGGTTGCTTACTTGGTTGGTTGTTGTTCGGTTCGAGGTGTTGAAGTTTACACATTCCAACACATTCTTCTTTGCTGATTGAGTCCTTGGTCTCGGTTTGGTGCTGTTGATTTAAGCAAAAATCCTTATTAAATTGCTGTCAGACTAAAACCGAGTAAAAAGGGGTATGAGTAATGATTTCAAGGACCATCCAGCAAATTGTATGTGTGTGTGTGTGTGTGTGTATGTGCGTGCTGTCAACGCAAAGCCCTGACAAAACTCCATGTCAGCAATTAATAATTTGCAAAAAAAAAAACAATCCAATTTTCGGTGCACACACAAACACACTCACGATCCTTTGGCAAATTGTTTGTACGTGTTTTTCATCTTCTTTGGTCCTTTTCACTTGTTTTTCTCTAATTAAAATCGATTGAGTTGGTTTGAGTAATTAAACACAACCAAGTGACAAGAGTATTCTTTTCCTTTTCCTTTGTTCCCCCTCCCCACTATGTTTCTATTTCTCTATCCCTCACAATTTCAATAATAAATTTTGCTGGTAGCTAAATAAAACAATCACTACTCACTTGATATCCACCCCACAAAGGTTTTCGAAAGCACACGATTTTGAATTGAAATGAAAATTATAGCAAATTTAGTTCTACCTTCTGCCTTGCTATATCTTCTATATCGAAATCCAAATCCAATCACTTAAAAACAAGCATTTGTGCATTTCATTAACTTGATGTGAATACTTATCGACCATATATGTATGTACATTTAGTTGTAGTTTTTCTTCTTTTTCCTTGCAATTTATCATGAGATCCGAATACTAAACTACTCACATTTGTCGGTTGGTTGGCGTTTAATGAAAAGCTACAGGACTTCCTTGAAGCACTTGCCTCGAAATTGCAAGCGTCTCATCTTGTCCTATACCGAAACCCTAATCCACACGCACAAATCAATTTACTGCCCTCAGGGATAACCTTTTTGCTATCCATTTTCTCTCTGTGTTTCGGCTACCGTATTTTGGCCACAATAATGAAGCAATAAATAAACGGTAATTGGAAGTGATGAGCGAAAGGATATGGCACAACCCACAGCTAGGAGTAGCTACCTTCCCTAACATATCCAACCTATCCAACTCGTTCAATATATGGCCAAAAGCGAAAGAAAATAAAGAAAAGCCAAGAGCGAAAAACGAAAATCTCTAATCAAATGTCAATTCCTTATTCAATAAAAATAAAAAAAGAAATATACTTATATACATATACACAGGAAAAGTCAACTCCACTTTACTAGCTCGCTCTCTTTCTCTAAATTTCTCTCCTTCTCTGTCTCTCCAGATAGAGAGCGGGCGTGCGAAAAGAAATATATAACCATGAACTAAATCTTTTAACGACTTTTATGCGCTTTCGTTTTTGGCTTTTATTGTGATTCCGTTGCCGCCCGAGCTCCTGTTTCTGTTCCTGTTCCTGACCATGTCCAAAGTCCTTCGGTGTAAGCCATTAAATGTGCTCTGGCTGGGCCAATTATTACGCGCGATTTATGCTTTTATTTGTCAACAAAGTTGAGAACGAGCAAAATGGAATGAAAAAAAGATTTCATTCTCATTCTCAGTGTGTGTGCGTGAAGGTTTTCTTATGCGTGTGTGTTGATATGTTGTTTTGGTCAACAAGCGTGTAATGTGTTGTGTGAAAAGGAAGTGAGGAAAGCAAAAACAGAAAATGAAAATATGTATATGTATGTGTATATATATATACACCTATATATACCCTTAATTGATTCTAAATCAGAGAAAATTACTTAACTACTGCGTATGTTGCTTTATTTTTCATAAACAATTAAAAGCGCAAGTGCTGATACGATAATTGCCATTGAAATCTATATTTAAGCTAGCAATAATTAATGAAAATGCTGTAAATCGCAATTCACCTTAAACATATCACAAATTTAAATTACAATTATATATAACAAACCATTTGTAGATTATATTCTAAGTAAAGAAAATCCAGCACTTTTATTTATTGTTTAAATGCTTAGCCCTAAACAGTACTAATTTATTAATAATTATATTAATACATATCTAATTTATTGCATTAATTCTAAGCACTCATTTAGTTATACTTGATAAACCTTTTTTTTTGTTTCGAAACAACAAAGAAAAAATTTTAATTTCATTTTATTTATTTGCTCTTTGTCCTTTTCTTTCATTTTCGTTTTAGCACAAGAATCTGCGAAAAATGATAATAACAAACCACAAGGTAATAAATGCTTCTTACTTTATTTTAATTTTCTTTTTCTGTGTGTGTCTGTGTTCTTAAAATCCTTGAATACCCTTTGATTATATTTTGCATTCAAAACCCGGAAATAAGCTAGACTTTTAATAGTTTTGTTGGACAAGAATTTTAAATGGATATATTTTATGCCCAAAAACCTTTCAAAATGTCATTAAAATAGAATGCCAAACGTCTTTGTTGCTGGGCTGTTGTTGCTTGTCGCTCCTTCTCTTGTTCTCTATAGTCGTCTCCGCAAATATCCTGGCGTATCCAGGACTAAATGCGAGAATGCAACCGACAGCCAAAACTAATGACAAAACGCAGCGGGCTATCATTTTAATATTGAGACATTCACCCTCAAACCAAACCTTCAAATAAGGCAAAAGGCAACTCAAAACTTCCAAAGGATGCAATATGGCAAAGCCGATTCCTTTGGAAAGTCTTAAGACTAAGTCCTTGCTGAACTCTTCACTAAGGTGAAGAGTTTTCACATTTGTGGCCTTAGCGACAAGTTGGCAACGTTTTCCGTAATTGAATTCAACATTCAGCACAATAAATTTTAAGTGGTAAACAAGACATTTAATGGAAAATCGAAAGAAAACTCAATTTATATGATTGATATTGAAGTAAGCAAAATTGAACCTAAGCAGATGGAAAGTTCACAGCAATTGAGATAATTTTTTAGTTAGATTGTAAAGTTTGATTTATTTTGATATCTTTTACTATTGAAAAAAAAAGGAAAGATTAACTTCCAGAAATTCCAAAAGATGCTAAAAATCATATAGTCAAAGTTCTTCTAAACTTTAGAACATATAGAATAACCCCTCTATAATGAATCATCTTAGAGATTAACGATATCTATGTTAATATCAATGTGTAGTCGAACTGGATGAGCATTAGGCTATATATTTGTTGGAATTTGAATCTACAAAACTTGGTCGCAATGTGGCCAATGTGAAAGTTGTCAATCGATTCAATATTCTATAAATATATATACATATATATTTAATATATATGTATGTATATATATTTAAGCCGTCATTGATTGCATTCAATTTTCCTGGTGGATGTTGTTTACTGACTTTTGCGACCTCCGTCGTCTCCGGAGCTGTCTTGCCTTTCCTTTCCTTTTTTCTGTCATCATCTTTGTAATTGAATTCTACAACAACACAATAAATTTTAGGCAGTAAACCGTCCAATACGGAAAAGAGTTGGTGGTGGAGGGGTAAGGACACCCGAAGGGGCACGGCATGAGACAGGCAGACGGACAGAGGACGTGCAGACAGTCCAAGTTCAAATTTCAATGTGGGGCGGACTGCAGTAAAAAAGAGAAAATTTAATTTCTTGCTTGAATAATAAATCACAAAACATAACAGCGGCAAAATGCTTTTGCTCCAAAAGCGAAGAGATTGGTCAGGAGTGAGTTTCGGTGGGGTTTTTGGTGAATGCAAAAAGGGGAATGTCACGGAGATAAAACCCTCCATCGTCCCCCGCCAAATGGGTTGCTGTGACAGTTTTTTTTTTTTTTTTTTTTCGTTTTGGATGGGATGGAAGGAAGAAGGCAAGCTCCATGAAACTGGGGACACATTTTTGTTGGCCAATTTGAAATTCGTTGTCGATGGACCTCCCCACATTGACATTGGCAGGGTTGCCAAGCCATTGCATTTATCAAAATGGCATTTCCTGCCTTTGCCTTGCGCTTCGTTTGTTTTGCATAAAAACTTATATATTTATATATATATTTATGGATGTACCTACGTATGTACATATATGTATATTTTCGGCAAGAGAATAACAACTGGTTGTTATTGGGGGTGCGGCGTTTGGAGGCTGGCAAGAGAGTGGGACGTTGGAATTTCCACTAGAGTTGAGGCAAAAGTGTCGCTTTATTAAATTTTTACGCAAATGCGCGACACGCGCATATGAATAGCAATATAACAAGAACAAGAAGCAACAATAATAATATTTTGTAGTGCTCCCAGCCCTCCTCTCCATTTCCCTTCCACCCCTCACTCGCTCCCTCACTCTCGGCATAATAAAATATGGTCCTTATGCAAATGAAAAGTGAAAAACTTTTTTATATGTGAAATTTTTGCTTTTTGTATTTTATTTTATATTATATATGTATATATAGTGGAATGTAGTTGCCTTTCTCCCTGCGGGCTAACCTCGCCCGTGGCGCTGACCCACTCAGCATTATGAAACAAGCCGCTGTGATTTTTCTTTTTTTATGACATTTCCCAAAGAAAATCATAGTGGGAAGTGGTTGGTAAGATGGGGATGGTGGGGGGACATCGCATGGTGGGTGGTGGGAACCTTGCTACCATATAATAAATATTGTTACAAAGCCAAAAACAAATAGTAAACAGAAATTACAATAATATGCAATAATGCAAAAGGCCAACACTAAGGCAAGCAAACAAGAACACCAACAACAGCAACAACAACAACACCAAGCACACACATATGCAGACTAACTTCTCCCTTTTCTCCTTCACCACCGCCAGTACTATCGCTTTAGTCTCCTGTAGCAAAGCATATTTAGGGAATTAAATCGTTTATAGGAACCATTGACATTGGCAAGTTAAATATAAAATTCATACAGAGTGTTTCCATTTTCTATAGTTAATATAGTCTGAAAAACATGTACATAAACTCTGATTAGCTGTAATTCGTAATAATAGTCATAAAAAAGATCATTTATTGGTTTTAAACATTGAGCTAGATCGCTCTACAAGAGAGCAATTTCATTCAAATCGAATCGAAAGAGTATTTAAAGGTCGAAGCGTTTTGCGTACACTTGGAGATGGGCAAAAAACTTGAAGTCTCATGTGTGTGCGTTGGCTTTAAGTCACAGCAGGACGTGACATCCTTGCATAGCATTTGCATAACTATATCAACAAGGGACCAGGCCAGACATCAGCAACAGCCAACACGGACGTGCCCCCTTCTCCTCCCTCTCTCAGATATCCCCGGCCATCTGCACCTTCATCTCCTGGCATACTCCTTCCCGTCACTTGCTATTTTTATCATTTCCCTTCGTGATGCGCTTGCATAATTTTCATTGTTTTCATTTTACAAGCAAAATTCTTGTGTTTTTTTTTATCCTCCTGTATATTTGTTCCTTTGGTTCGTTTCTTTTTTTTTTTTTTTTCTTTATTTTTTGTTGGTTTTGTTAGTCTTTCCCATTCTGATTTTCTGTTTGCACTTGAAGTTATTCTTTGCGTTCGCTTGAAAGAATTTCTTTTTATTTTTTGGGCCAAAAAATGTAATAAAACTTACAACACACACATAAAAGGCGTTAAAGGATAAGAGTGTTATGCATGTGTGTATATATATATATGTGTGTGTGTGTGTGTAGCGGCACTTCCCGGATTGATCATAAAATATGTGCAAGACACTAAATATCTTTATGGTTGTAACGAAACTGCAAAAAACCCCCATCGAATATGAAAGCACAACAAACTGAGTCAATAAGATATCGCCAGAGAATACTAAAACTTCTAGTTTTATATGAAAATAAAAATACAAAGAATAGTATGACTTTCATAAAATAAAAAAACTGCAGATTTCGTTAGATCGCAAAAGGGGTTAAACAAAAGTTACTATTTCATAAATGAATAACCATGATTTCCAAATGGTCTTTCTTAATTACGAAAAGCTGTTAAATATTTTAATCTTGATAATATCAATTGGATGAAAAATATCCTAATGTTATTTGGCCATTGTAATTTAATTTATCTTAAATAGCCCATTAAAACGCCATAATAATCTTATGATTGAACATATTTAAAATTGAATTCGGAACTTTGGCTTACATCGTTAGTTTTCATTCTACTTTTGCTTTGAATCAATGTCCTAATATTTTTAATGGCATTATCCACACAATTCTCTCTCTCTCTATCTCATATAATAATGATATATATAATAATAATAACTTCGATGACCCCTCAAAAACCATTGCCAAACCACTTGCCCATTTGCCATTATTGTTGCCAAATTGTCTATTGGTTTTGTCCAAACCAAGAAAAGAAAGAAAAAAAATTAAACACCAAAGCAATTCAATTTTAGAACTTTCTAATATACCAAAAGCGAAACAGAAGATGAAAAAAATGTACATATATATATATATGTATATATACATATAGAGAGATAGAGAGAGAAATATAGATATGTATCTTTTGCTTTTGTTGTTGTTGTCGCTCATTTTCCAATTTTACAGCCACTTTTCCAATGCTCAGTCAATTTTGCAAATCAAATGCTTTCATTTCGTTCGTTTGCTGCTCCTTGCTTGTTTTTCTTTTCTATACCCTATAAAATCATTAAATGGAAAAAGACTACTGATCGGGTTCATATACATACATACATATATGTATATAGGCAGTAGCCATATCTCAATTGGAATTGGCCGTATAAAGTTTAATAATAGATAATAAGACGTAATGGAAAGCATTAATAAGCGAGAATTATTACAGAAAGAAAACATGGGAGAGAGAGTGTGTTGTTTTTAAGGTGATGGGGTACAGGGTATCACGAAATTGGCTCCCACCACACGGTGGATAAGTTTCTTTTTTTGTTTTTGGTGTTTTTTTCTATTGCCTTGAGCTGCCAGGACAACGTCGTAGGATACGACGCCAAATGCCATTCCACTTGAACGGCTAGACAAGACATGATGACGATGACGACGACAACGATGATGAGAATGACGACGTAGATGTTGATGTTGATTTTTTTTCACTCTTTTCACATTTTTTATTCATTTCTTTGTGCCTCTTTTCGTCTCCGTTTTTATTGAAGTTTTTTCTTTTCGTTCGTTTTATTTGGCTCATTTATGGCGCATATTGCGCATTTAATCGCCATCAACATTTTTCCATATTCCATTTAACGAGCAACGCGCAGCAGTAGCAGCATCAGTTCGAAAAGGCAAAATATATACATATAGAAAATATCCTTATATAATATAGTGGGTACATGTACATTGTACACACATACATATATAGCAATTCGAGGATTATCTTTCGGCAAGCGCTGTGAAAATCATAAGTTCATTTTGTTCTTTTCTTAAACAAAAAAAAAAAAACACAAAAAAACCCCAGAAGTTTCGCATATTTTTTTTTCTGCATTTTGGTTGGATTTTTGTTCTATCAACTGCTGTTGAATTTTTAATTTTTATGTTAGTAATTTTTCAGCAACCAAATGGCAGGATAACGGGGGACGATGGTGCAAACTCTCACCGGAAGAAAGAGAAACATCTTGCAAGTGAATATTAAATTTTTTATGACGTTGCGGGGGAGGCGTGAAAATCAAGTTGAAGGTAGCACAAAATGGGCAGAGGGCCATACCATGCCAGTTGTATATGTACATACATATGTACATATAGTTTAGTATGGAACATGTTGCGAATTCCTAAGTAGAACTTTTATACAATAATGCAAGCTCTTTTCAAATACCCTTTAACAATATGGTTACATCGATTCTAAAGTTTCATTAAACACTCAATTTTTCATCTGCTAAACAGAAACTTATTGACAATTGTCACATTGTTGATAATTATTATATTATTCCAAACAATGTTATCAATTATTTAGTGCATTTTATTTTTTTTTCATTAGAAGTTATTCGGTTGACCAAATAAGATCATTCAAATCTTATTAAAAATTTCTTTAAAATTACATATTTGTCAATCTTTTAACAAACCCAGCCTCTAATATTACCAGATTCAAATGACACAGGGGAGCAAGAGAGTATAAAAATAACGATACATTCGAGCATTATTTGCTCCTCTGACTTTTCTTGGCTTTTTCTTCATGGTATTTTTGTGTTTGTTAAGGAAAAAACATTTTATTTTATATTTTGTATGGTTTTCTTTTTACTGTTATGTGTGTCTGTGGGTTAACTGAAATTCAATCTTAAAGTTGAAAGTCTGAAGCCATTTTGTAATAAAGTAAAAAAAACCCCCAAACTGAACTGTGAAACTGAGAGCAGCTACAACTTTATTGTATAAATATTTCAAAAGAAAGCATACAGATGTTGCCATTTGCCCGGTCTCCACCTGGTACTGCTCATCCTAATTACCCACCTACAAACCTATAGCTCTCTGTTCATTGCAGAGCAACAGTCACGGTTAGCAAACTGCAGCCAAATGCAAACATAATTTAAAATGTAATTAGTGCTCAAATAGAAAACCAAACAAACACATAGAGAGAGACAGCAGAGGAGGAGGAGAGCGAGAGAGAGAGAGAAACGTAACACAGCTGCCGCCCAACCATTCGTCGTCTGTTGCCTAGGTAACTGTTGGCATTGGGGCTATCCGAATTGGGGGCGTGGCTGGTTGAGTTTTTTTTTTGAACTAGCCCCTGTGAATGGCAACGCAAACAAATTGCACACAAACCGAAATATATATATGTATGTATATATGTATGTACATATATATTCTTTGTAAAGCAACACAGATGTTGGACGACTCTGAATCCCCAAGTCAATGAATTTCATCAGGTTACTGGGTGACCCAGTCCCGACCTGGACATGATACAAGCATCAGCACTAAGGTGTAGCCAACTAGTTTTAATAGTTGACTAAAAGGGGGGCCTTCAAATAGAGAGTTTAAAATGCAAAGAGGGTCAACAAGGGAGTTTGGCGCATTGTTTAAACTTTAAACTATAAAATGGATGGGAATTCTAGTTAACATCAACTCATTTAAAGTAATAATTTATATATTCTATATGTCTTTGCAACATATTATTCCGTTACACATAATGGCTTCAAAAATCATTTTTTTGGCAAACTTTTACGCAGATTCCTGCGATTGACTGAATAGCATGAAATATTTGATTGAAAAGTTAGAAAATTGCATTAAATTTTTGTCGAGCGAATTTTCTCCTTTCACAAAAAATAAAGCGCAGCCTCTGTTTGCAGAAAAGCAACTGAACTCAACTTAACTCATTCATTTCAATGCAATCGCTAAAGCAAAACTTTGTCCTAGACCAACTTTTATGCCCCTCATCATCATCATCAGCAACGGCATCATCATCCAACTGCGGTTTTTTTTTCTCAAACATTTTTTGTGCTATATTTTTATACCCTTGCAAAACAGAGGTAGAATCATTTTGTTCACAAGTCTGCTAGTTTGTCCAACTATTAATTAAAAGCAAATTGTAAAACTTAACTTTATTTCAGTCAATTATTGAGCCATTTCCTAATCATGATCCTTAGAAAAAAAAAAAGTTTTAAGACAAGTGACCAGGGTATTTAAACGTCGACACGTTTCTTGTTTCTTTTTTTCATATTTGTAAGCAGCAGAATATATATTAATGCCGAAATCTAAAGGGTCGAAAGGTAAATACGGCATATTCGTTAGTTTGAGGCTCATTGCGGTGCCTTCTGCCCTCTATTCATTTTATGAATGGTTCAAGGTTGTCGTAATCGGACACGAATCTCCTCCATTATATTGATAAGTTATGTAGCTGTGTTTACTTGAATTTTTTAATAAGTTTATTCAAAACTTTTCATAATCTCCCTCAGGACTTGCTCATTATGCCGGCTTAGTGGAATTTATTTGTCTCTCTCACTCTCTTTTCTGTTTTGAAGTGCTCATCCACTTGTCTTACTCCTCTCAGTCGCTTGTAAGTTACTGCATAAGTTGGTGTCGTTGTTTTTGGGATTGTCCATCTAAGAATTTGAGACGATTCTAAGAGGATTCTGTTTTGTGCACTCATTAAGCTGCTCTTTGTCTACGTTTTCAACACATTTCACGTTTTACTTTATAAATTATTATACACTCAGTTTCTCATGGGCTTGTTTCTTATGGATTTTTCTCTTTCCAGACTGGCGCAGCACGGACAGCACCGACCATCATGATCGCGTTCAGAGACAATTGTCCGTATCATCGGATAGCAAATTACTAGATGATGACATCAGGGAGGAAATGAAATATCATTCGCATGTTGTGATGCGTCCAAAGAAGCCGCCCAGACCCAAATCTGAGGTTTTTCTTAATAAACAGGATCCACATCCGCGACGAAAACGTTTCAGTGCATTTGGTGTAAGTATAATAAATTTTCACACACACACACGCTCACACACACAATATCACATTCACATTCATTTGCCGCGGTGACGCCTTCTTCTTAAATTGCATACATTTTTCCTTGTTATGCCATAATACTCTTGCCCTTGATCCCTTTTTTCTAACCAACTAACCAACCAACCAACCAACCCACCTTACCCCACCCCATTCATCCTTCAACTTCACTGTTTGCCATGTTATAAATTGTAGCATACTTGCGTGAGTTGAATTTTTCATTCTGTGACCTCAACAATTCCCAACTGGTTTTAGTTCTTCCTGCTTGACGTGGCAGTTGGTTTTGAGCATAGAACATTGAAAATTTTTAATTCTCTTTGAAATTTGTCCTGGTGGGACCCTTTGTCTAGGCATTGAGTGTTCCCTATAATTAATCAATTTTATGTAATTCGAAACCCATAGTAGTAGTTGGCTCCAATGTAATCAATACAAAGAAATAAATGTTATGTATGTACTCATTAACTGTATGTCAAAAGGAAGTAAGCCACATAAATGGCATAATAAATGGGTAATTAAAAATTTCATTATAATGGCCAAAGAAGTATAGTAAAGTGAAAATCAAAATTTAAAATGAATGTGTAACTGATTGGACAATTAACAACCAAAAGGAATATATACATATATAAACTATTAACACGGCAAAGTGCTACTATGATTGCTTCATGAAATGCGGTTAAAGGTTTAAATTCTGTTTCTTTATATGGGCTATTCAAATTACAATTAAGTAAATTAATTTACAAAAAAAATCTTCCTTAATTAAACCCATCATAAGAATTCAAAATTCGCTTACCTTTTTTCCAACACCATCATTAATCATATAAACATAGTATACTTTTGTGCTTGTCATAGGCTCTACTCTACTCCCTTTTTTCGGCATACTTTTAGGGCCTAGCATTTTCAATTTTCTCACAGATTACATCATTCTTTTTTTTTATTGCCTCTCTCTCACCCTTATGCTCACTGTCGTTTCTTTTGGCTTAATTAATTAACAAACAAAACATGCAAAATTTTCTAATTATTTTTATGTTACTTTCTCTTTTTTTTCCCAGGGTGATTCACCATTTGGCAAACAGGAGGCCTATGTTAAACTGGAACCACTGGGTGAAGGCTCCTATGCGACAGTCTACAAAGGATTTAGCAAGTGAGTAGAACACACCCAAAAAAACAGGATCGGGGGTTTGGGTAGAAAACTGCTTGGAAATGGTCTCAAAATGGGTTGCCATGTCAGTGGGTTAAATAAAAATTATTGTTTGAGCAACTGCCAGTTGAAATTTTGCCTGACACATTTTCTAAGCCATATTTTTTTTTTAGTTCGCCTTGATTTATATCTCATGGTCCTGCATGCGTTTTGCCCAGCAGTTAGTAATACCCTATAATAAATATAGGTATACATACATATATAACATTTTTAGTGGGCACAATTTTCTAATTTCTATTTCACATTGTAAAGAAAAGACATGATAAATTTCAGTTCTTGTGGATGTGAAAAAGTCCGAGAAAATTATGTAGCCATTTTTGGTCCCTCCATTTTATATGTATATATATGTACATATGTGGAATATATCAGTTAGATAGATTAGGCAACTGAAACAATTTCTAGAAGAGTATAGAAATATCGTGGCATTCTAAATTAGTTTTTTATGCTGGTTTCTAGTTCACCCAGTTATCCATTTCATCTCACGTCTTCCTCTCTTTCTCTCCCTCTCTGCGTCCGCCCATTTTGCATCTTTGTTGGCCAGGACTCATTATAGTCAGACTCATGCAAATGTGGCTATCAATCAAGTTGAGAGCGAAATGGGTCGCCAAAGAAGCGGAAAGAAAAATAGAAGGCTAAAGAGAAGGACAAAAAAAAAAAAAAGGACAACTAACAAATCACTGTAGGGAACCCTTTTGCACTTTCTCCTCTACACATCCTTTTCGCCTTCTCTCCCTCCTTTCCACAGAATGTCTCTCTATTGTTGTCGTTTGGCCTGACTCCAACACGCACTTTTCACAAAAGTTCTGCCACAGAATTGAGTTAACTTCTCCTCAGCTCCCCTTTGCAATCCTTGTCCTGTTCCCCCTTTCGCTTCAAATAAACAAATGCCGCCTCATTTGCTCCTCGTCTGGCTTTGATTTGAGTTTGAGTTTTTCGCCACATAATTTGACAAATGAGCTGAAGGGAAATGCCCCAGCGCAGGTTCAATCCCAGGACAAAATTCCAGCTTCGTCACCTTTTTGACAGGCACCAGACTTATGATAGATGCCCCTCAACATTCCATTTGGTTCTCTGCCTCCTCCCCACTCATGTTCCTTGTCTTCTCTGCTCACTGCCCGCTTTGCTTTTGATTTATTTGACAATCATTTGCTTTCTTCTCCTTAACTTATGAATGGCGGAGAGTGGGGGAAATGCTGGCTGGGCGCAGGAATTAACTTCCCAACAATGGGCTTTACGTGGTAAAAACTTGTTTACTTCTCCCAACGCGCCACTCCACTCCTCCACCGTCCTCCACGGTACTCATTTGCTATGCACGAGAGCGCTTACATGCGAAATGAGTTCCAATTAGCTTTTGTTTATGCGAAATGCAATTAATTCGCTCTAATTTATCTGCCAAATGGAAATGAATGAATGACATGGCCCCAGCCCAGCCGAGCCCTCACTCGAGCCCAGCCTGAGATGGAATGCCATGTCCTGGCTTGGTTCTACTTCATTTTTAAGCTTTTACTTTCTTTAGAAGCGAACACAGACTCCTTTGTTTCGAGAAGTCCTTCACCGCTCCGCACAGTGCGCCCTTTTCATATGGTAATGTAGGTCACTTGCCATTTGGGTTTTGGCTCTTTCGCTTTGCTTTTCTTTTGCTTTTGGTTTGCCTAATTTTTCCAAGATTTCTGACTCGAAAGTTTGTTTAAGCTCCCTCTTGTTTGGCCTCTCTCTCATTTTCTTTTGCTTTCTAGCACTCTCTATTTCTGTTTCAGTCTAATTTCAGTCTCTCTGTTTGTCAATTGTAAAAGATTTCATGAATGATTTCACTTCTATTTGACTTTCATTTTTTTGTTTTACTTTTGTTGGCCTCTTCTTTTGCTTTCCGGTTTTTCTATTTCATTTTTTTCTTTTCTCTCTTACCTTCCTTGGGGGCTATGCAAACACAGAAGACAGAAGACCAATCCGAAAGGATAGCAGCTAACTGCTTGAGAGCACTTGAACTGAAAGTCAAGTTGCTTTTGCTTGCTGATTAGCATTTAGTAGGTCAACTCTTGTCATCCTCATCTGGTGGTGTGAAAACAGAACTTCTCCTTCTTCTTCATCATCGTCAACATCGTTCTCCTTCCACACTTTCATTTTTGTCTTCCTCTGGCCTTGTTCTTTTGATTGAGCCATCAAATAGGAATAACTTTTTGGACAAAACGAGAAAATGGCAAACTTTGAATGATGCGGCTGCTGCTGCTGTTGCTGATGTTACACGCACTTTTCGTTCTTCTTGTGCTTAACTAAATCTTATTATTTTTACATTAACACAGATAAACTTTTTTTTACCCTCTAGCTGCCAGAGCAAAGCAAATCCTTCAATAATGTCCTTGTCATATGCAGCCCATACTCTTCCTTTTCTTCCTTAAATTACCCCCCTTACGTTATGGAACTGACGCTGTCGTTTTCGTTGTCGTGTCTACCATTGACCCAGTTAGAAATTATCTACAAATTTTAAAGCTTCTTGATAAATTTTTCATAGCCTTAGCAAAGAAGAAGAACATTTTTTCACGACAGACGACACCAGCTGTTTTTGGTTACATGAAAATTTCTACATATATCTCGTTCTTTTCCCCGCTTTCCTCCAAACCACCACGACACACGGTCGGTGGGGGGAAGGGCAGGATATGTAAAAGACATAAGCTTTTTATGGTATTTCGTTGTTTTGGGCATATGGCCCGACTCCGACCGAGTCTGGGCCCGGTTGGGATCTGGTTGGCTATGAGTTGGGTTATTAACGACGCGGGTAAAACATACATTTTGATATTGCGCATAAAATGTTTAATTTGTTCCGTTTAAAGGAGGAGACACACACATAGAAAGGTTTTCATTTGGCAGTTGGAAGTCGGAATCCTTTAAGACTTTTTAAAAAAGATCAATTGTTCTTTACTGGTTTAATTTTGTATATATTTCATTAAAGAAGCAATAACAACAATAACAAAGTTTACGCTATTTTAGTAGAACAATAACAACAACAACATAATTATTATTAAAATTTCCCCTTTTGTTTTATTTTCACAATAATATGCTGTTGTTGTAAACAACTTTTCGATGTACACACATTGATTTACTACTAAAAGAAAACAACTTATTTAGTTAATATCCTGCGACATGGTTGTTGTTCATATAGTCCTTGATTATTCCCATCGATTAACATCTGTGATAATTTATAGGATTCGTTTGTCTTCGTAAACATATTTATGTATCTGAAATAAAAGGTTATTTTAGATTAATTGCTAAAGCTTTAGCATTAGGGATAGCTAAATATTGATATATGATTCATAATACAGAAGAAACTGTACATATTTGTCGGATATGCAATTTAGTCTTTAGTCTGAAATTTGGACCACATGCTGGATCTCTCCCTGTACCTTTTGTTCACCTGTGACTAGAAGAGTTCTTAAAGATGTGCTTATTTGAAATTTATTTTGAAATTTACATTTAAATTGACAATGCTATCCCGATTCGGTTTATATGATATTAAATTTTACAGCTCAAAAATTGGTTGGTTTTTATCAACAGACAAAAATGATAAAATCATAAAATTTACTTTACTCCTTTCTCTTGCTTAAATTAATAAAAGTAAAATGAGCCTACCAGACACTCTTAAGTATTATAGGGTTAATTAGCAATAAAACGAGCTAAAGATTTATTTTGACCTACTAATGATCCAAATGTAACCTCTTTCTCATAAAGTTGATTGCTGACAAAAAAAAAGAGGAAGAAAAACCAAAATCACCACGAGAATTTCAAATAAAATGTCTGTTTTATGGTTAATTTGCGGCTCTCTGGCATCCATTCATTCATTCTATCTATCCGCCAGTCATCAGTGGCTCTCATTATGGATGGATGCCATCAGCCTCATCATCATTATTATAATCATTAACCATTATCGCTTGTATCTTCAACACTTTCAAAACTGAACGAACCAACATCAACTGCCAATTAGCTAGTGTCACACAAAAATCTCCCATAAAAATCCACGAAAATTAACTCTTAGAAACACATCTCTCTCTCTCTGTTCCTCGCTCTTCCTCGCTCTCTCTTTTTATTTATCTCTTGAGACTTGTGAAAACCTCAGAGACGAGCTCTTTGATACAGCTTCTTGAGCAAGCAGACAGACAGACACAACAAGGACATAGGACCATAACCCCAGACACATAAAATGAGAAAAAGTTTTGCTCAATTTTTGCATCTGCAGTTTGGCCAAACTACTACTTAATGGGCTACAAAAAGAAAAAAATGAAGAAAATCTTGCGAGATTTTCTTTCGTGAGAGTGTGTGAGTGTGTATCTGTGTAAGTGTGCATGTGCGTGTATGCGGTTGCGTGGGTGAATGTGTTTGCGGAGCCTACCAATTAGAATTTCGTTAGAAAAGAAAATTCACATAAATTGTGGAGAAAAAAAGTCGGCTACTGCTGGCTCTGTGTGGCAGTGTCAAATAATTTAACCTAATTTGACACTTCAACTGTGGTGAGGCGGCGGATGGGTGGTAAAAATGTTGTTGCCCTACCATTTTGGTGTCTGTCCTTTATCCTAATTTAAGTGTTTGCCGTACAGACAATCGGACATACAGAGAGACACACATATTTCGGGGAACGGTCGTTATGTCTGTTTAATATACAATGTCTGCTCCTGCTGCTGCAAAACAACCCACTGAAGCTACACCTACATACATACACCAACAGAAGGAGCAGCCGCCAGCTCCCTATCACGGACTGACTTTCGGCAAGGACATGCTCCAAAACAAGGGGCAGAGATTGGACAGAGAGAGAGAGAGAGAGAGACAGCCAGAGGCATCTCGTAACAAATTGTCCGCCTAATTCTTTGTTGGTTCTGTTGGCATCTGTGTAATTGCCACAGGGCATGTGTCCTGTGTTTACTTCGCCCATGCGCCCCTCTAGACCCTGTCGTTCACTACTTGGCCCCTGTTTAAGTATTTATTTTATTAATTTCTCCTTCCTTTGCTCCTTCAGATTAACCTACCAGCGGGTTGCATTGAAAGAAATCAGACTGCAGGAGGAGGAGGGCGCTCCGTTTACAGCAATTCGTGAGGCCTCGCTACTGAAAGAACTGAAACATAGCAACATTGTGACCCTACACGATATTGTCCATACACGAGAAACCCTGACCTTTGTCTTTGAGTATGTGGTAAGTATTTATTTTGTCGATTCCTTGAACATTTTCTATTAATTAATGCTCCTTTTTTGTTTTTTTTTTTCATTCTCAAAGAATACGGATCTATCGCAATATATGGAAAAACATCCTGGCGGTCTGGATCATCGCAATGTGCGTCTGTTCCTCTTCCAGCTGCTGCGCGGTCTTTCCTACTGCCACAAGCGTCGTGTCCTTCATCGCGATGTCAAGCCGCAAAATTTGCTAATCAGCGATTGCGGTGAACTGAAGCTTGCCGATTTTGGTCTGGCCCGGGCCAAAAGTGTCCCCAGTCATACATATTCGCATGAGGTGGTCACGTTGTGGTATCGTCCACCAGGTAAGATAGAAACGAACAGAGATTAAAACTCAAACGTATAATAATCGGCGTATAAAATCGATTGCATTTTTTTGCCTAAAGGAGGCAATTTCCCAATCCATTTTGTTTTATTTTTTTATTAAACTGAAGGCCATTTTATCCCTCACAAAAGTTTTCATAAAAAAAATGAGATAATCCCTTTCCTTTCTACTCAAAACTATTCACCTCTCCATTGAGTTTTGTTATTTTCCCCATAGTCTCTGTTAGTCGAGCTTATGACTTAATACTAAAAGCATCGAATGCCCCGTTCCGCTCCTCTGCAATCAACCAACTAATTGACGAGTCAAGCTTAAAAGTTGCCTTTTTGTACCCTCTGGCATAAAAGAGAGCAAAAAAAATAAAGTGTAATAAAAATAATTGGGTATATTCACTTTTAGTTCAAAATGGATAATAATAAAAAGTAAATTGTTTTTTTGACCAGGAATAAAGATACATATGTAATAAATAGGGCACAAATTCAAATTTCTATTCAGTTTTATAGTTCTCAATAAATTAAAATTCCAATTATATTGAAAAACAACTGCAACTATATCACTTTAATTAGACAAAGTTAAATTATGGGTAGAAAACAGTCTAAAAGATGCTAAGCTCTAATATCTAAAATTACACATTTTTAGTATATAAAAACAGGAATCCGTATATATATATATATATAGACAAAAGTTATTCAATTATTATATTTAATCAAAATAAACCTTATGTATATAGTCATATTCAATTCTATCATTGATATATAATTTATGTAAAATGTATGCCTTAAGTTTTTAGTTTAAACAAAACATTGAGAATAGGGTATTAATCAATTCGTTGTGTACCAAAATCAATTCAGTTAGCTTTGGCCATCTGCTTTTAGTCGTTTGTTTTCTTCCTTTTTTTTTGTTTTTGTTTTGTTGTGCGATTAAATTAAACACTCTCTATATACCACTGGAGTAAATAGAATTCATTTTGCATTTTTCTATTTACGTGATAAATGCAAGATTTTCCATCAATTTGGCAAAGTGAAATTGAAAATTATAGAGACAAAAAAATAGAATAGGAGAGAAGAGAGAAAAGTAAAGTTAATTTTTTTTTTTAATATGAAATTCCCTGACATAAACACTTGTGCAAAGAGGAGTCAAAGGGGCAGGGTCATAGCCCAGGATGATGGAGAGAAGACTGAGAGTTCCTCTAGAGAGTTCAAAGCATGTTAAACAAATTTAATCTCCACTTCTTGTGTCCTGTCTAGTGTAGAGATGAAGGAAATGGTCACAGAAGGAGAGAGAAATAGAGAGAGGGAGTCGTACAGGTAGGCAGGCGGATGCGGGAGATGTGGATGAGGATGTGGATGAGGATGAGGATGCGGATGTGGTTTGCTTGGCTTGGCTGCACCTGGTGAATGTTTTCCATCTGCGTGTGTGTGTGTGTGTGTGTGTTGAAAACTTTGTTAGCTGCTGGTCAGATTGCCATGGACGACTACAACAACAACAACGCGGGAAACCCGACAGCAGAGTCGAGTGTGTCATCTGCCAGTCTCCCAATTTGCCTCTACCTCCGACCTACACTTCTTTCACCCCCCTTTCCTTCCTCTAACGCCGCCGACACGTTCCTTCTATGTACTGTTTATTTATTTAAAATTGCAATTTATTTTCATACAAAAAACTGCATTTACTTAACAAACTGTTCCGTACTGTTCCTTACCTCTCTTCACTCCACTCCACCACTGACCGCTCGTTGTTCTCCTCCATCGTTTTAGATGTCCTGCTGGGCAGCACAGAGTATTCAACATCGTTGGACATGTGGGGCGTTGGCTGCATATTTGTTGAAATGGTCACTGGGATGCCAACATTTCCCGGTATACGTGATACCTACGATCAGTTGGATAAAATATTTAAATTGCTTGGCACGCCCACCGAAGAGACGTGGCCAGGGGTAACCCATTTTCCGGGCTACAAACCGCACAAGTTGGGTAAGTAATTGGCCCAACTAACCAACCAATGGCAATTAAATTAACATATATATACTTATATATTATCATATAATTCTTCTTCATCTAGGTTTCTATCGGCCACGCAAATTGGGTCACAATTTCCCACGACTGTATGACATCATTGAGGGCGAAACGATAGCTAACGCTTTCCTTCAATTGAATCCCGAGCAGCGCATTGGAGCCGACGATGCACTGCAGCATCCCTACTTTGCGCAATTGCCACAGAAACTCTACGAATTGCCAGACGGTATGGAACGAAAATTGAATTAATATATTAAAAATTAAACAATGGCAATCCACATCGTAGTGTGGGGAGGGGGTTGAGAAGAAGATAAAGTAAAGTCAGTGAAAACCAATTAAAATAACGAAATATTTGCTTCAACTTTTTACTTCTTTATTTTTCTCAAACAGTACATGACAGAGATTCTAGTGAGGCTTTGCCTTGCCAAAGTCCTTTTCTTGTTGCCAATTTAAGTTTCCCGACAATATGCTGTTGTTTTCTCTTTCTATCTTATTCTCACAGTCTGTTTCGGTTTTGGTTCTTAACTAATGTTTCGCTGAGGTAGATATAGTTAACAGTAATTGCATTTCACAGTTTTAATTTGTATTTCAAGTAGTAGAGGAAAAGTTTTCTTTTAGCTCACTTTTTATAATGAGTTGCACATAAAAAGAGTTGAAAAGTTTTCGTACAAAAGGCAGAGCAAGATCAGAGAAAAGTAAGAAGGAAAGGGGAAAGCAAACCAAACCAAACCGAAACCAAAACCAAATGAAAAGTCAGATAAACAAGTCGAGTTATTAATTAGATCAACAACAAAGAAACAGAGAGAGACAAAGTGAAATGAAAAGTTGAGTAACTTTTCTCAATGAGTAGCAAGATAACTTTACAATAAAACCGAAACACAACAATTGCGTCCTTACAACAAAATCAAGTGACATTAAATTAACTCAAATATAATGATGAAAGTTTTCCCTTAACAATAATAATAAGCATGAGCATTAATTTGTTAAAAGCAACATTTTGTTAGATGTACATACATAGACAATGGAATTACAAATAAGGCGAATTTCTCTCGCATTTAGCCCACCAATTTAAATTTCAAATATAATCCTTCAGTTATGCATAGTTGCAGCCTTTTACGTCTCCTCCTAGTCCTAGGATTTCGCCCCTCCTCTTTTCGTAATCTCTTTGATTATTATGGCAGAAACTGCATGAAAAATTCATTAATCAGTGCAAATCTCTAGAAAATCTCTATGCAAATTGTTTTTTTTCTTTCCACCCCATTCTAATGCTATGTCCAACGATTGGGGGGAGGACTAAGGATAGTTAGAGAGTTGGAAAATGCAATTAACACTATATTTATGCCCTCTCTTAGGTTTTTTTCCACCATCAAGTGTCACAGCAATTTGCCAGGAGCGATTTTGAAATTTTCTTTGATTTGATAGGTAAATTTAAAAACAAATAACAGAATATTTAATTCAGAAACGAAATATATAGGTTTTTGAAACTCCTGGAAATGCAATTCACAATCCTAAATGTTTATCGCCAATACCTTTCAGTATTGCTTTATCATTGAACAAAAAAGAATAGCAGAATGTAAATATGTTTTAAAAATAATTGAAACTGGAAAACAAAAGATTGATAGAAAACCTGTGAGTATGAATAATCAGAAACAGGTGTATCGAAGTCAGATCCTTTTGTCTTCTGCAATCCGTCCCTGGCACTTTTATTAATTAGAATTCAACGCAAACCGCCTCTAAGGGCAAATATAGCAACAATTTACGGCCAACATCCTTAAATAAAAAAAAAAAGTTTTTCCACTCGCCAGCAATTTGCCAAATGCATTCCAAATGCACAGACACACAGCAAAGAAAAGAGAGAGAGAGAGAGAGAGAGGGAGAAAGGGAGAAAGGGAGAGATAGAGCCTGTTTGAATTCCCCTAATGCAACTGGGTCATAAACAGAAAAGAACAAAAATGAAAAAAAAAACAGGATAAGAAGGGCAATGCCAAAGCCAAACCCCAAAAACCAAATGAATCAAATGGACTAAACTGAAGTTTTACTTTTATGAATGTGGGAGCAAGAGTGAGAGAGACGGAGATAGAGAGAGAGAGAGAGAGAGTTGTGTTTAAAATGCGATTAAACCATGATTTAGATGTGTTGCTTTCCCTCTGTGTCTCTCTCTCTCTCTCTCTCTCTCTCTCTCTCGCTCTGAGTGAAATAGTATTTATATTTAAATTTGATTTAAAAACGGCGCATTAAGTCAAAACTTAAATTGTATGCTAATTTCCGGTTAGATGGAGATAGTGGCAGAGGGAGAAGGACACAGAAATCACTGCGAAATGATGATTGCAATTTTGTTGTTGCATTTTCTATGCTTGATTCTGGTTTTGCAATTTTGGGTTTGTTCATTAAATAATGCATTCGACAGGGGCGTGCGTTTTGTATTATACCCCTCGCAAAGGGGGTGAACGTGGAGAAGGCTCAGAAAATATTAAAGCTACAACAAAATGACACTGTGTCGCCCTCTATATAACCAATGCAAGAGATAAAATCAATTAAAATCCAACTAATGTGTCTCATTTATCATGGTCAACACAGAGAGAAGAGGGTGTAGGTTAGAAGGCAAAAGGTCAACATTCGTAAAAGGGCAAAGCCAAGGGGTAGGTGGTCATAAAACCGCAACAACCGCTGCCCCTGCCCCCTCCTCGCCCAACGATTCCTTAACACTTTACCATACCATTCAGCATGTCAGCTTTTTGTGGGTTATGCGAGTGTGTGTGTGTAAGTGTGTGAATGGGTGTGGCTTAATGTTAGTGTAAAAATGCCATTTTCCCTGGACAATTTTAATTGCCAAAATGAAATTATGTCATATACTTCTCATAATTTAAAAGTTTTGCAATACTCAGAAATCAGGTATATCTCTATTAGAGAGCCGCTTGAATATATTCAAATCGAATAAATCGAAGAAATGAATATTTCTATATTTATCAATGTAGAAAATAGTTTTGTCGATTTTGTTTCATCTCTCAATTTGGGAAAACTCTTTAATTTCTTTAGATAAAACTGAGGCCTTATGCATATATACATATATACTTATATATATTCTAATTCCGCGTCAGCAAGTGTAAATCTATAAAGATCTTATGAATACTGTAATTTTTTCAAGACTGAAATGAAATTTGAATGCATTAGAAAAATAGTTTTGAGTTGCAAGTTATAAGGTATTCAAACAGTCGGTGTTGCCATAAAATCGAACATTTGAATTTATTTTATTACGCCTAACCCTAAAATTTATCTAAAATGAAATGTGTTAATTTATATAAATTTTGTTTTTATCTATTTTTGCAGAAACCTCAATATTCACTGTGGAAGGCGTTCAGCTTTATACAGAGCCAAATCGGCAGAATAAATGAAAATTAAAGCAAGTCCTCTCTGTGGATGGTGTACGATTCTATTGTTAGGACTTAAAAACAACAACAACAACAACAACAACAACATGACCCAAAAAGAAGGAAAGATCGATCCCTTCTCCAACTCCAGCTCCACCTCCACCACCACCTTCAGTCCCCAAAGTTCCACGTAAAACATAATCCCAAGAATCTAAAATGAAGACATCAAATATATATACATACATACATATACCACGATAGATAGAGCCATATAAGGAAGGAAGGAAGGAAGGAAGGAATGTGAAAGGAACGCAGGAAAAGCAAGAGCAACCGAAAAAGGATAATCATGATAATGATGATGATGTACCATAATCCTATCATACTTTATAGTCTTTAGTTTGATTTCATTACGGATTGATAGGAGTAGGATAGGATATATACTATATATACACACATATATATATATATATATGTATACTACAACGGCAGCGCAGCAGCAACGGCGTAAACGGCGGCATTTTTTCAAGTCAAATTTTTTTTTGTGCCTGGGACATTAACGTTTAATTTAGGAGTTTATCAATGTTAAGCTAGCCATTTCTGTGTGTCCTTTTCTACAAATATACACATACATATAGACATAATATGTATTACATATACATATGTAAATGTATGTTTAGAGCCTTTGTGTCAGAGAAAAGGTATACTCAAGTTAGTCAAATTTTTAAATTCAAAAATTATTTTTTCCCAATGTATTTCTTCATTTTTTTTTTTTTAACTTTTTTTGCATAGTTTTGGCAGTTAGTTTCTGAATTTTTTTTTTTTTTTTTGCATAGAAATATTATATAGAATGCCTTTCCTATTTTTATAATTAAATTAATTATTCAATGCAATGTATTTTTTTTTTTCTTGTAATTTTTGTAATGCTTTCTCAAATTTTTATGTGTGCTGTCTGTGAATGAACTTGTGAACTTTTTTTTTAACAAATTTCGAGTGCAATTGAAATAGAAGAAGAAGAGAGAAACGTTTAACAGAAGAAATGAAAATCATCTCTGTGTGTATGTGTGCGTGTGTGTGTCTGTTTTTTTTTTTAAATATATATATATATTTATATATCCATACTATTTGCCGCGCTGTTTAAGTGATAATTTTATAATTTTTTTTTTTTATATAATTATTAAATGAATTTATGTAAAAAGCAACAATGATAATGATAATAATAATAATAATCAGAAAAGAAAATAAATTTAAATCATTTATACCATAATTATTCGATCTTTTGTTTATTATTTATGAGTTTTTGTTTTGTAGAAAATTTGTTGAATTTAAAATTCTTTTCTATTAGTAAAAAAATTCTAAACTAAATGAATTAATTAATAAAATAATATTTTGCTATGCCTTTCTATTATTAACTCTAAAAACAAAGGGAAAGAACTTAAATTGGCAAAGCAATTAATTTTAGAAATTTTTCGAAACATTTTCCTGGCGAACTTGAATTTCTTTACTTTTTTGTTGTCGAGTTCTATTTATTTTATGTATTCTAAATGCCTCTTGAGTAATTCCATTTCTTTATTCTTCTTTCGTTGGTTGCACGCACTGCTGAATGAAATTTTTGAGGATTTTTATGATTTTAATGGAGAGCAACTAAAAGAGAAAAAGAAAACTAAGGATAACAACATTTTTCGACATAGTTAAAAAAGAAACAATTAACAGAATAAAATTTAGCCAAAACAAGAAAGTAGAATGACATTTTAGAAATTGAAATTCTTAATTAAACCAAAAAAAAAAAAAAAAAAAAAAAAAATTAAACAAATAAACTAATCAAAGTGAAAATCCAAAAACAAATTTACCTAGAGTAGAGAAAAAACTTAATAAACTAAAAACAAATAATAATAAACCAAAAAACAGATGAAAGATAGAATATGATGGAAATATCCCGTTAATCCTAACATATATGAAATAGAAAGAGATAGCAATACACAGCAAAATATTATAAAGATGGGGCAAGTGATGGATCCCAAAACATGAGGACAAGAGTGAATGAGTGAAAGAAAGGAAGAAACAGGCGAGAACAAATGTGCAAATTTGAAATCAAAGTCAAAACTCTAAAATGGTTTTTTTAAATAAAAATAAAATGAAGAAAGAGATAGCGAGGGAAAAGGAATCAAAAAGAGTCAATAAAAAAACAAATGAAAAGATTTGCGTAAAAGAAATTAACTAAAATTAAACTAAAAATGTAGCAGAAAATATATTATGAATATTGTAGAAGCAAATCTGATTTGCCCCCAAAAAGATAAGAGATCAAAATGCAGTAGAAGAAGAAAGTACGAGAATTAAGAAAATGAAGCAAAGTAGGAGAAATAAAAGAAGTAGAAAGAGGCTAAAAAGCCTTAAGAAAGTTGTTTTTTTTTTTGTTTCTTGGTTAGGCCAAGGCCAAGGCTATATACCTACACACACACACACACACACACACAGGATGATCCATCTCAATGTGAGGGCTTGGTAAAGAGAACTTCAAGGCACATTCTAATTGACTTACACTAGAGGTCAGATCTGAATCATACTGGTTTTTTTTTTGTTTTGTCACCATGCCAGCTCAAAAAACGAATTTGATTCACACCTACCCAACAAAATTGAGATGGAAAGAGCACCCTGTTATCAACTACAGACAGTGGCTAACAATTTTTGTATGCACAATTCGAGCAACAAGATTATATTTTGTAGCAAAAAAAATATACAAAACAAAAAACAAGTGAACGGAAAACCAAAAGTAAACATAAAATATTTCAAATGAATAAACTTTTTCTGTGATTTATGAAAAAAGTAAAAAAAAAAAAAAAAAAAAAAAACTTAAACACTTAACTAAAAACCATAAAAACAAAACAAAAAAAAAAAAAAAAGAATATGCAGCATGAAAAGTAAACAACATTTTAGGCACTTTAGTGTAGAAACAAAACGCAAAACTAAAACTCAAATCGAAATGTAGATGAATGCTGGGCCAGCGAAATTGTTTAAAACTTATTTGCTAACTGAACACAAGAAAGAAAAACGAAAAAAGAAAAAAAAAATCATAAACTATACATACAAAAAGAAAACAAAACAAAAAATGATGCAAATTTTTAGGCAATCTCAATGTTAAATTTGGCACGCCAAATTTTGTATACCCTTGCAGAAATCTCATTAATATTGAACATAATAAACGCAATCCTTTTTCAGACACCATTCCCTTGTATAATTGCAATTTAAAATTAAATAATCTACAAGTAAATATATTACAGATTTAAAGTAATGGAAAATTGAATGAAATGTTGCCAGTGGTAGTCAATTTCTGATTTTTCGACTACCAATTGTCCGGGTGAAGTCCGTTCTGAGCTGATTTCAGCTAAACTAATATCTTTAAAAATTTCTGCAAGTGCGTAACAAGATAGAAACAAAAATCCAAAATTTCTGCACACGCATAGCTAAAATATTTGCATTTTTTGTACTCTTTCATTTTGATTACAATAAGAGAATAGCATTCAAATATTTTTGCTCTTTACTTGTTTGCTATTTCCAGTAGCCTTAAGTTTTTCTGCGAAATGAACTTAATTAATTGGATAAACATACACACTTGCAACTGATCTTTTCGAATACGAATGATCCAAAATTAGAAAAAAGAATAAAGAAATTAAACAAAAACCAACAAACCAAAAAAAAAAAAAAAAAAAAAAAACAAAACAAGAAAGCAAATGAAAATGAAGAATGAGTAACAAAAAAAACAACGCACTTTTATGCACTTTTCCCATCCCGAAGGTTACGTCCATAGTTTATAAGCCAAAGAGCCAACAATGGAACAAATCGAATCGAATCGAATCGAACGAATAATCAGAGCAAAGATTGACAAATTTTTTTAAACGAAGCCATTCTTTTCCTCATTTCTATTATGTATATGAATTGGCTGATTTTTTTTTCTTAAGTTTCTTGCACAACATTGGAATGATAAATCAAGAACAAACAAAAGAAGAAAAAAAAGCAAAAAAAAACAAAAAAATTAAAACAAACTTTAAGCTAATCTTTAAAGTAATCGATAAAGTCGTAAGAATGTTTTTAGCTGAACTGTGTCTCTAGTTGTATTCTATTCTAGTATTTAGGCAGCGATTTTGGTGGATAAGTGGGCGTGTTTGGGGGGGTAAGAGGATTCGCAACATTGAAACGTCCTCGAGGAACAGAAAGGTAAAAAAATCGTCAAGCAACCAAAACTAAAAAAAAAAAATCTTGAGCAAAAAAAAAGTAATAATAACATTACAACACAAGAACAAAAACAAAAACCAAAACATATTTTTAATGCATTGAATTTGTCGTAAATATTTAATGTACCTTTGTTAAAAACAAACTAAATCTATTAATAAATCAAAGAAAAATACGAAAAAAAAATACAAAAAAAAAAAAAATATTGGAAAAAATGAATTCTCTATGCAAATTGTAGAGGCAGCCATTTTTTTTTTTTTTTTTTTGTATAGTTGAAAAAACATTTAAACATAAAGTCAAAATAATAAACGTAAAATTAAAAAAAGAGTAAGAGAAAAGGAAAACGTAAAGGGTAAAACCGAGAATAAAACATTCTGTAAATAACTGTAGTTGATTTCTAAGTAGCAAAAAAAAACCAAACACAAAAAATATAAAAAGAATGAGAGAAAAAAACATACAAAGACATTTAAGTAAACAAACAACAAAATTAAGCAAAAAAAAAAGGAAAACCAACAAATAAAACAAAACAGCAAAGAAAATTATTAAATGTTTATGATTTCAAATGAAAAGTAACTAAATACAATTTGAATAAGTTCAACCTGTACAATAATTTAATATTTAATAAAAGTGAAGCAAGGAAAATTAACAAAACACAACAAAGAAACAAAAATTTGAAATTTAACTCCAAGTTTTTTTTACAGGTAAGCTTTTCATTAATGCGTCTTCAAGATTCAGTCAAAACAAAACATATTTCAACAGGTTCAGATAGAATGGAATAGAATAAAACTTCAAGCAAAATATCAGGACTTCATTATTTTTAACGACTAAATTTGAAGTGGAGAACAAAATAAAATACTTAGTAGGCGACTGGTTTTAAATTTTGCTGAATTGCAAATATAATATAACGTGCTTTTGAGACTTGAATTTTCGAATTTAGCAGGCAGTTGCATTTTTGAAATCAACGGATATGAAAAACCAGGCCAACAGAATTTCTCAGTAGAATAAATTTTCCTTGGCTTATCTCCGCAGGACATTGACCGACTTCGACAGGACGTACTTTTTTCGATCCTCCAAGACCAAGGCTATCGATCTGCATTCAAGGATTTTTAATATCCTTCCACAAATATTGCTCGAATTTTTGTAAGGGGGTCAGTCGGAAAAATGGCCAAAAAGTCGGAAAAAACCATAAATGTCCTTATAACTTAGCCCTGTCAAAGACAACCGGGATATCCTTTTGTCAGATTGTAGTCCTTAATGACCCGCATCGACTAACACTGACAGATCCTGGAATGTCCTTCGTGAAGCTGAGATAAAAGGACTTTTCTGTTTGAATAAAAATGGAAAATATCTCGCGAGTCCTTTAAAGGATCAGGACGAAAGATGTGTCAAAAAACTCCACTCATCAAGGACTATCTTCGGTGTAAAGGACATCTCGATGGTCCTCCGAAGAGCTGAGATATCAAGGATTTTGTGATTTTCTCCCATTTTTTTTTATTCTTGGTTCAATTTGGGACTTGGAAAAATTTACTAGTCCAAAAAACGGAAAAGTGCTCATAGCTCGTCCATTTTAAGGACGATTTGAATGTCCTCTGGCCCGATGAAAGTCCTTGTCCATGTGCATCCACTTACATCACTAGGTCCTGGAAAGTCCTTCGGATAGCTGAGAACAAGGACCTTTTCAGAAAATTTCATGTCCTGCATCCTTAGATGACCCCCACTTTTTTTGATGCAAATAGATAGAAATCATCAACGACATCCTAGGAGCCTAACTCTTTTCGTCCTGCGGCAGGATTTGTGAAGTTTAGAGCTAAAAAAACTCCTCCCCTCTATATATATTATATCCTGCATCTTTAAGTGACCACGCCTTTTTTTTGGTACAGATTCTATAAAAACAAATTGATTTCGTTAATACATACTCACACTTTGCAAGTCTCTGTTCAATTTTTGAGTAAAAAGAATTCGATTTCGTAATTATTAATTTATTTTTTTACTTGATAAACAGTTTTAGTTTTAGTTTACTGTAAACATAAAACACTTATCACATGATTTAAAAAAATAAAGACTCCTTTTGGGGATATGACTTTTCTCAAGGATATTTCCTACATATTGTGCAACATAATTGACAGCTTCTTGCCTTCTGTTCAGCCAAACATAAAGGGGGAATCCCAGCCCAGTGAGCCTGTTGGTTGTAGAGAATTTCTTTAGAAGTGGTTAGAGGTCTTGCAACATCAACGATTTGTCAAGCTCTGAAATAAAATTGAAATAGCATAAATTTTTAGTTTGTGTAATAAATTATTAGAGGGAAGACGATGTAATCAGTCTGCCCCTTTATTTTCACGAAGCCAAAACCAAAGTCCATTGGCTGTTTGACTGTCTCATAAATTACAATCATAAAACTACAAATTTTGCTTAATGATTGAAATTGTTTGGAATTTTTGGTTTTAAATTTATACTGTTACTTCAGTCATCATTTATTCTTTATTTTCTTTCTGGAAATAAATTCATCTAGCTAATTTTGCGCTGCTATCTCAATTGAAGTGCCTTCAACTTAATTAAATCGCTGGTGGTGGAAATTGTTGGGGCGGGGCGAAGTGGGAGGGAGCAGACATAGCCAGCTCCCACCATCACCACAACAACAACAACAACAACAACAGGCACATCAAAAGCTCAAAGGCCTTAATTATGCAAATGACACAACTCTTTTTTTGGACAAATACAAGTAAATATATATATACAAACATATGTATGTGTATAGTACATATAGCTTACCGATTTTGTACATGCTACATGACATAAAGAAACTTTTTTTCTCTGTCCCTCTCTTCCTCCTTCGCTTACTGTATCAATGTTTGCGTCATCAACGTACAAATTCATCTGGGTAAGAGTTTTGGCCAGAGAACGTGGAAACATGGAAGACACCGCGACGGGTAGAGGGGTGGACTTTTGGGGGGTGACTGAAGATGGGACCACAGACAGGCCTTTGAATTTGCAATCATATCAAGAGCTAAGCATCTTTGCACGATTCCACAAGCTGTCATACTAAGCCCAAGCAAACCAGCTAGCCAGCTGGCTATATAAAAAGGCAAAAGGTAAGGTAAAGGTAAAAGGTTTCACTCATTCAATGACCAACAACAACAACCGCAGCATGAGGGAAAAACAATATAATAATAGACAAATTTATTTTCTGTATGAATGACATAATGCGGAACAAAGACTCTCATTAAAAATTGCATTCTCAATAATGATCGTGAGATGTCGGCAAATACTGTCAAAGATATAGTAAATGAAAATCGTAAATAGAATACGGATTGCTATAAATAAATTGTCATCGCATTGGAAAATACATATAAAAATAAAAAATAAAATATTTAGATATTCATTTCACGCTGTGCCTCCGTTCATTGCAAGACACAAATGAGTCACTCTAAAAGGGTTTACTATTTTGCCTTGGGATAGTCCAAGTGTTATGCATTGAACAACACCTGACCAAGGGGCAACTATAGGAAAAGCAAAAAAGTGGAATGAACTCTGCCTCAAAGCGAAACTGGTCAGTCAAGAATTACAAATGAAAAGTAAGAGTGAGCGAAGGCTGATGGAAAAAAGTAAATAGATATGATTTATACCCTAGTAAAAGCATTTAAAATAATATCTTTCTATATCTTACTAAAAACTTTTCAATACTCCATATAAATGCATATTTTATTGTTTTCAATAAATTGAAGCTCAATTGAATGAAATATTATAATAATGAAAAGAATTTTGGATTAACAGATAACTTTTTAATTGAATAGAAATTTAATTTTCTAAAGAATCTTTTCTTCAGTAAAATAATCCCAAAAGTCGTAAATATTTCAATGAATCACTCTAGACCCAAGAGTCTTGAGTCAAGACAAAGGTTAAAATGCGCTACCATCAGTCTTTAATTTTAGCTAAATACTAAGCGATAAAAAATTGATTAATTCTTGATAAGAATGTTAAGTTAAAGAATTGCCTCTACTCATAGAGTAGTTAGAAAAAAGATATTAAAATAAGATAACTTCAAGAAAACAATAAACAATATGAAACCTTCTACTGTTGCGCCAATAATCAATTATTATGGTTGTTAAAAGAAGAATTTGTTAATCTTTTTTGTTTCGCTCGTCTATTGTTTAGAAAGATTTCTATTTAAAATATATATTTATATTTCTGATGGAATCATAATTCTGTTTAATATTATTTATACGCCCTTAATGCACAACAAGAGAAGTATGTATTTAGCACTTAATGTCTTTTAAGATAAGAATTTCAATGGGCATTTAGGGGCATAGGAATACCCCGTAAATATATATGTACATACATACATATATACGCAAAAGCAAAATCCACCTACATTGTTGATATATTGAATAAATAATGCCCCCAACCTACTTTACATTAGTCTTCATATTGCTGACTGACAAGCCCCGACCAAACGAAGAAATCAACGAACTAAAGGGGGATTTTTCTCATTCTCATAGGGGATAACAAGTCGACTATGTCATACCCTGCTCACTGTCTTTGGTTTTGATTTGAAAGTAAAGTTTGTTATTTACACCTAAAAAATGTGTACAATATATACTTTATCTAAATATACATGATTGCAGGGTATTATATGTATATTTAGTAAAAAACAAAACAAGAAACGCGACAATCTTATTGCTCTCCTCTCCATTTTTTCCCATTCATCACATGAGCTTTTTTTTCTTTTGGTTAGTTTGTTGAGCCAAAAGCTTTTGATTTATTCAACGATCAGAAGCAGATCCAGTGAATTTTGCGTTTAGTCGCTTCGCGAATCTTTCCATGAACAGACGTCTTTAAACGATTAACTGGCAAGAATACCCCTAACAATTGGCGGTAATCTTCTGAGTTTGATAGCTTTTTCGTTGGCTCTCTCAAGGCTAGATGCCAATTTTTGAATGATTTGATTTTTGTTTTTTTTTTTCGAGTTGGTTTTCCAAGTGATTTTGTGAAGTAAACAAACAATTTGTTAAGTGAAATAATTATTATGATGAAGAAGCCTCAATTAAATCCAATGATCAACATTATTGGTCTGCTGGCCTTAGTGGGGGGCGTGTTGGGGGCCACCACAGAGTCGCCACCCCAAAATCAGCAGCCTCATCCACAGGCACAGCAAACTCATCAACAGCGCCAACAGCCTCTTCCGTCTTCGAGAGTCCGATCTACTGCTTACCGTGTAGGTTATTCCCTTTTGGACCGTGTAACGAGTTTCATTTCATTTCGTTTATGGTCTGGCCAAGTTCATTGTGCTTGGCCTTGTGTTTGCATGTGCCGTTTTGGCTTGTTTGTTGTGTAAATTGGCTTCATTTGTCACTTTCCTCCCACTGCTATTCCTGTTCCTCTTAAACAAGAAAAAAAACTCATTGGCTTGCTTCTTTCTCCTCCCCCTCCCTGCAAAATGGATTCATCTTTTAGTCAGCGCCTGCCGCCACCGCCCATTGCGAGTATAAGGAACTTATGACGAAATTGCACGATCGTGTTGGCATCTTGGCGACCTTGGACGAGGACCAGCGTCACCGTCTGGAAGTCATCGATAAGAAGTAAGTGAAAAGATTGGTGAGTGGAACCAGTTTCCCTTCATACTCTACCCCCATATATATAATATATATATATATGTATATGTATATGTATATTTCTTCTTCTTGGACGACAAAAACCGGTAAAACAAACAAAAACTGAAACTGAAAAGACAATCAACACTTCACACATATCTCTTTTTGAAAATTGTTGTTCGATTATACGATTGTCTAGCAGAACACATTGTAAAATGGTTAAGCAATTTTTTTAATGATCCATGAATGAGGCAACATCTGCCTTTGGTAATAAATTTGCCAAAAAAAAAAATATTTGCCAAATACTCTACACACAAAAAAAGAAAAACCCCCCACTGTGCCGAGAGGTTTTGCCGATCCCACCAAGAAAAAGTCAGTGTCAATTGGACTGTCAGTCAATTGGTCTTACAAGTTGAGCAGAAATAAAACATTTCACCCAACATTAAACAAAAAGTCAAAAGCTACGCAAATTCTTTAACAAAATTGAAAGATTTCAAAATAAACGAATAGGTAGGGTATGGAAAAGTCGGCATTTCGACATGATTTAATATTGTTTATAAGATGTTTAAACAGCAGCTTCCATTTAGCAGCTCGTTTTATTTTTTTTTTTTTTTTTAAGATATTTGCAATTTGTTTTTTTTTTTCTTGTTTTTTTTTTTGTGTATTGTGTATGATCTCTTTAATTTTGGATACAAAACAGGCAAATGCCAAATTCCAATATATTCAAGGGGCGAATAGAATATTCCAATTGGAAAGGAAATGCATTTATATTTTACGAGCCACATTACTTGGAATTGAGAGCTGATAATACAAATAATATATATGGAGCATTTCTTGAGAGTCAAGGAATAGGCTTATTTATATTCTTAATGAATTTTTATTGTTGATAGCTGACTATACATATACATATATGTAAGGAGGTTCGCTCGACTCGCCTCTAATCGTTTGCCAAATATAAATCTCGCGCTTTGTTTAAACCCATGGTCAGACAATTGGACGACCCTAATTCATGTATGATATCAAACAATGATGTCAAAATGGACTTTTAAATGGAGTTGAATTCATCTATGTATATTAATCTTACTTAAAAGACAATAACTTCATCTGCTCCACCATACAGTAAAGACACTTGAAATAGAGACAAACTATAGGATTATTCTATTTCTATGAGTAACTTACATTGCATATTTGTTGTTGTTGTTGTGCTTGTTTCCAGAATCGATGATTTGGTGGCTAGCAATACGGGACGCATGGAATCATTGAAGGCTCAGCAAATGGATTTCCAGCAACGACTCGATAGCTTCGAGCATATCCAACGTTTATCTCGCAACACTTTGGACGAACTGAAAGGTGAAACAGATCAAGTTTTTGGATCCCGTTTAGTAAGGCAATTGAAACACAAAAGAAGAAATCGTCAAAAATTGAATGGTAGCTACACAAATGTTGTAGATGTTGTTCCTGGTTGTTGTTGTTTGTCTTTGATGTTGTGTGATTATGCCTGAAAAACCATTTATCGCAATGTCCAACTAATATATGTATGATTTATATGTTAATCGATTAAGATTTATCTCGACCCATACGCCAAGTGGCAGCGGCACAGGAGGAACAGGATGAGGAGCGTTTTCGTAAAAATCAAAGTGAGATCGCCTTAAGTGTACCGGAGCGGTTGGATGCCTTAGCCTCGTTGCTGGCCTCAACGGCCATCAATGTGAGGGATTTGCAGCAAAGTGTGCGAAAAGTGTTGCAGAATAATAGGTAAGACATCTCACGTGATATTTAGTTTTCATTCGTCTCATATAAAATGGATCCCATTACCCATTGTAGGCGTAATCTACAACGCCACAGGGCAGGACAACAGCCAAAGCCTGGCTATATGGAACACGCGACCAGCTGCCTAGATGAATACCTGGCCATCAATGGGATTCTCAAGCTGCAGCTGACACCGCAATCGGAATCGTTTTATGTGCCCTGCGATAAGGATTGGACAGTGATTATGAGCCGTGGACAGGATGGCATCAATTTCGAACGCAGCTGGTTGGAGTATAAAGATGGCTTTGGCAATTTGGCTGGGGATTTCTTCATTGGTCTGGACAAACTGCATGCTCTGACCTCGTCAACGCTCCATGAATTGCGAATTGTTCTCGAGGATTTCCAGGGGAATGTTGCATTTGCTGGCTATTCATCCTTTGCCATTGGCAGTGAAAAGGAAGCCTATCCATTGAGTTTACTCGGCCAATTCCAAAGCGACTTGCAACCATCGGCTGGGGATTCCTTATCCTATCAGGCTGGAGCCAAATTCAGTACCATTGACAACGATAACGATAACTGTGTGGACTGTAGTTGTGCCCAGAGGCACAGGAGTGCCGGTTGGTTCAACAATTGTGCCACCAGCAATCTGATGGGCACGTACTTTGAAAGTAACTATGCAAACGCCGGTCAAACGGGCATCTTTTGGGAGAAATTCCAAGGTCTGGAGTATTCGCTATTCAAAGTACGAATGCTCATACGCCCCATTGCCCCAGAGGATGGAGGACAGCGTTAGGTATTCGAATTCTGGATGTAGAACACAATTGCCATTTGCCATTTTATCATCATTAGAAGAAGAATTGCGTTCAACAATCAGGGAATCTCCAGTTTTCAATGCAGTTTTCTTTTTTTTTTGTTTTTGTGTTGCTTTCTTCACGATCAATTCAATTTTAGCTTTAACCTCTCGTAACATTTGTCGCGTGTGACTGTCTCTATATACATATATCATGATAATGTTGTCTGTGTAATATTTATGGAAAATTACTTAATACCCTAAGTTAATAAAGTATGTGTACAGAGAGAGAGCGAGAGAGAGAGAGAGAGAGAGAGAGAGAGGGAGAGAAAGAGAATGATTATGTATGTGCGTCAGTGGACTAATCGAACAATTAGGGAACATGCAACAAATTTTCCATATATATGAGACTTCATTCAAATCGAATTCTCAGTTAAATCTCAACTTTAAATCCATTATTATGGCCAGGGCATCGTCCACGTATTGTCTAGTTCCGTTTTTGTGTCAACTATGGGGCATACAGGCCTTGAGCTTGGATACTTTGGTGGCCCAGAGTAATATATACTATCAAAGGCCATCTAAATTGGGTCCACCATTTGAGTTGACACTGGAAAATGTGAATCATCTGGAGTCGGTGGAGTCGATTAAACTAATTGTTCATGGTTATTTAGGTTCTCGAAGCCACAGCTCAATTATGCCCTTGAGGAATGGTGAGTTTTGTTGGCCATTATTAGTGCGAAAGTTGAATAACCGGAAAGTCATCTAAAGCCTATGCTGCCCAGGGTTATGAGAATATTCTTGTTGCCGATTGGTCGCCGGTGGCCAATTTGGATTATCCCAGTGCAAGACGTTCGCTTAGCAGGGTGGCTCACAGTTTGGCCAACCTGTTGCAGCAATTTCTGGGCAAGCACAATATCTCCAACGAGGCTGTTCACGTGATCGGTCACAGTTTGGGCGCCCATATTGCCGGACGCATTGCCAACCATTTCAACGGCACCTTGGACCGCGTCACAGGCCTAGATCCGGCTCTGCCATTATTTACGCCGCGCTCAGATGACAGTCTGCAGGCAAATGATGCAGGATTTGTAGATATTATTCATACGGATTATCCGCTCTTCGGTGACTTTACACCGCGGGGAACTGTCGATTTCTATCCGAATTACGGGCTGGCCCCCCAACCGGGATGCGAAGACGTGGACCTATTAACGGCCAGTAAGCTTATACTGGAGGCCTGTAAGAGCTATCGCTTCGTTTTAATCATAAGTAGTATTTATTAAGTTGCACTCACTTCAATTTCAGATAGTTGCAGTCACAACCGGGCTGTGCTCTTCTATGCAGAGTCAATTGGACTGCCCAAGAATTTTCCCGCTATTCGCTGTCCCCTTAAGTTCATCAAAAGTCGTAATATCAATGCTTGCCTGCAAAATCAAAATGCATCCGTTAGTGATATGGATGAATCTCAATTAATTTACATGGGCGAGAAGGTTTCCAGAAGGTAAATTCGAAATTTCGGCGCAATCCAAGTTTTTTGAAGAGCTTTCCCGTTCCCAAGTATTCCACCAAATTAAATACATTTGTGCTTTGCCCCTATAAAATATTGTCTACCCTGTATTTACCAGTGCCCCTTTATTATTTACAGCGCCACCTCTTACTTTATTTTGGTTACTAATGCAGCGCCCCCTTTCGGCCAGGGAGTTGTGTTAAAATTAAGATAACAGTGCTCGAAATGCGTTAACAGTGCTCAAAATGAGTAAACTAACTTATGTAATCTAACAGACTCAAACTTTACACTTGGACAGTCGTTAATTATTAACAGAGGTGGCAGATTTGAATTATTTATTTGGTTTCTCAAAATGTATGTAATTTTGCTTTAATTTTTAAATAAAAACAAATACATACTTTAATTCATAATTGTATATTCTAATTGGGCCAAGTGGGAGATGGTTAGCAATAAATTAAACTCTCTCTTGAGCAGAATTTAGTTTATTTTCATAAATAAATATGTCCCTTATAGACAAATGTAGAAAGAATTCAACAATTTATTGGTTCTTCTCGGCTTTTTGGGAAAATTTATGCAAAGCTATTGAAGCTATTATACATATTAAACACAGCCAGTGCTGGATTAGCCATATCGTAAGATAAGCAAATGCCATGGGCCTCGCTCTTTCATTCATTTGCAGTCTGAGCAAAATAAGTAAATTGACAAAAATTAAATTGGAAAAAGTTAATTTAGCTTTCAAAAATCATAACAGATTTTCGAAAATTATATCTTAATAAAAGTTAACACAATACTAGGCATCCTGCTGGCAGCAAGGATAACTCGGCTCAGTATCGCCTGAAATGATAAAAATGTTAAAAAATGTGCAACAATAAATTCTCCATAAATATATACTTTAATGGTAATGTTTTTTACATAGAGTAAAGTTTGCTGATCACATAGTTTAATTATTTGTGCGAATTAAAACAAGAAAAACGAACTTAATATGTTGTTTGTGGGAATATTTTAATTCAGTATTTTTCAGTTTTCTCTGAAATTCCAGTTTTAGAGTACTGAAAAATTTGAAATTATTCTCTCCATTCATTCTGTTTCTCATGGCCTTATTTTATTTATGAATTTCCATTCAAATTAATAAATTAATATTAATTTTTTTTCTATGCATATTTCACTCAAGTTAAGCTTATCAAAAGTTCCGCAAGAACATTAAACAATAAATCAAAAATTTAGTTTTATGAATGAAAAATCAGAGCCTCTATCCACCGCGCTTCCCCGCCCATACCCGTCCCCCTCTTGTTCCTCTGGCCGGTGGCCTGCCACTGCGTCTGCATTCTGGACTGGAGTGGAAGTTATTTATGGGCCAATAACTTTACAACTAAACGCTCATCTACATTTAATGGCGATAATTTTTGACGCAATTTGAGAAACATACAAAATCACACAAACACCAACACACACACACACACACACACAAACATTTTAAAGGGGACTGCAACAGGTCCCGATTTCTTGGTCTCGCTCTGATGGTGGCCTTAAAAATTGAAGAGAAGAAGCCAAACCGCAGAGATAACACACACACACACACACGCACACAACACTTGACACCTTGGGGCCTTCGGGCATATGTTTGTATGTATGGAATGCGTGAGGCAAGATCAAGTAAAAAACAGAGACACCTGAGGCGGCTGCCGCAGCAGCAGCATACAATAAAATTGAAAGGGCATTAAGAGGGAGGGAGAAAGGTGAAAGAAAGAAACAAAGAGAGAGAGAGACAAGGAGCAAGAAAACAAATAAAGGTAACGATCGTAAATTTTACAATAAAAAGAATAAAAGAGGCAAAAAATGTTGTAAATTTGAGGATTTTCGAGATGGCAACAGCTGCCAATTGAGAATTACCTCACAGGAGACACTCTAACTGAGTCTAAGTGTGTGTGTGTGTCTGTGTGTGTGTGTGTGTGTGTGTCTGTGTGGGTGGTGGGGGGCTACCTCCCACTCCACCCCATCCCCTCCCCCAGCATATTGAGCGTTCTAATTCGTTGCATCACTTGACAGCAGCAGCAGCATTGAATTTTGTTGCCAACTCATTCCACAATCAATCGATTTCAGGCTTCATTAGGTCGCGAGATACAGGAAACTCCCGCACTTAGTATTTTATTTTATTTTGTTTTTGTTTATATATTTTTGTATAGTTGCCGCCCGACTCAATCGCCCCACATCGATTGCAATGCAAATACAATAAAATGCGTAAAAATTTGGCCTCCCTCCAGCTTCTCTCCTCTTCAGAGTCAGTCCAGTCAGTGGGCAGTGTGCTAACTCATTTGACTAGGTAAGTTAGTCGCTCTATTGATGATGTTTTATGCTCGGTCAACCGTCGATTCGTCTGTGAATCTACACACACTCACACACACCAACATTTTGTTGACTGAATGCCGCACGTCGCTCTCAATTTTTCCCCTCATTTCCCTTAACACAGTTTTTCTCATTTCCATGTAAAAATGTTTGTCGTTTTCGGATATATATGTTTTTTTTTTTTTTTTGTAAATTTGTGTCATGCTTTGGGTTTTTCCTGTACAACTTTTTTTTCTTTCTAGTTTCTAGTTGTTGTTTTTTTTTTTTTTTGTCTTGCTTGGCTTTAATTTCTGTTTGCTGGGAAAGTAAAACAAAAAGTGAATTGTTGACTTTTATTTTAGTTTTTGTAGTTGTTGTTTTCTGTTTGTGTTTTTTTTTTTTTTGCATCAAATTCAGTCTGAGGGAGGGTTTTCCCTCAATTTAATACATATATAGATACGGAAGGGGGGGACGGAGGCGTGGCACTCTAATTTGAATTGTTTTGTTAGTCTATTAAGAGCAAAGTAATTGTTTAAAGGGAATCGAAGTAAACAACATATCAAATGATGAGTAATTATGGGAAACTAGAATAAGGCAAAGGTTACCCACCCCTAAATCAATATCAAATATCGAAGATTATTTCAGGAATATTTATACGAGTAAAATGAATTTTGGAATTAAAAGATTTCATAAAGAAAATTTTCTTTCTGTTGGGATAATCTAACAAAAATAAATAAACTTACCAAAACAAACAAATTTCCACAGCTAATAAATACATAGAAATAAAAACATATACATATGTATGTATATACTACATATACACATATTAAAAAAAAAGCAGGGAATATTTTTGAACATTTCAGGAAATTCTTCGAGTATAAAAATCAATTAACTGTAAGTTCTTTGCCCCCTAAGCCCCCTGCTGTTGGATTGTATTTTGACTTTTGCGTTTATTATATGATTCCTCACATCTTTTGACACATTTCTTAATGGCACAGCACACACACACACACACACACACAACCCGCAAACACCCGCACGCATACATTCTTATTGGATCCAAGGCTCCCAATGAGCAAACGTTATACGAAGGGGCAAAAGACAGAGACAGAGACGAAGAAGAGAAATGATATTGTAATTGGCAATCGTTGTTGTACATAAATCACATGCATAAATTTTTTTTCAACCTAAAGGCATTCTTGTCTTTGTCCTCGTTCTCGTGCTCCTGCTCATCCATGTCCTCGTCACGTTTAGGTAAAGTCAAATGTTGTTTTCCAATTGGAAAGTTTTTCATTAACTAATTGAACATTTTATGGACAGACAGACGGCCTGACAGACAGGCAAGGGGAGAAAGGAGACATTAGACCGAAGAAGGAGGCCATGTAGAGAGTGGGGTAACAACAAAGAGCAACAAAGACAACAACAATGGCGCCAATATTGAATGGCAAACAGAAAAGCGTAAAAGAGACCCCGCCTACCACTAACCATAAGTCAGCCAAGACAGTTCAGGCAGGATACGGACACGGACACAGACACAGACACAGACACGAAAGGACATTGGCCCAAATGGACAAAGCGCCCAAGTAAACACATACACACATACACACACACACACACACACACGCACAAACAATTTACACACAGAGTCGTAGTTTGTGGTTAAAAAAATAACATTTAATAATTTATTGTAATTTTCTAATCTCAATTGGAAAACATTTTCTTATACCTGGAAATTGCATTTGATGAATTAGACATTTACAGCCTCTTCCATATAAATAGGGGCACTTATAAAGGATTTTGTTTTCATAGGCTTTTAAATTTAAAAAATCTGTTTGTTTTTTTTACTAAAATCAGAAAATTCAGTAGGTATTTCTTAATTTAATATTTTTATACAAAAATTGATTGTGAATAAATGAATTAGTCTGGGATGGCCTGTGATTAATAAATAACTTTAGACATGAAAAGATCTATATAAATAGACCTGTCATTAATGAGCTAGCTGGATTTATATGATTTAAGCCACTTAGATCCATTGAGATCAGATATTATAATATTTCAGTGGGTAAAAATGTTTTGGAGAAAGTTTGTACTATATTTTTATTTAAAGTTTTCTACACTACGCCTCTGACTTTACATAAATTGATATCCTGTATGTGTTTTTTTTTTATCATTTTCTGTATGTGTGTGTATCTTCAATAATTTACGAGCACACGCTTCACTTTGGACTTTGCTTCCTTTTAGTGTTTTCCTTTTGTTTTTTAATATACAAATAATGTTGGAAATTTGCATAACTGTCTGGTCAGCCTGATGGCCGGCAACAGCCCCCTCATTCATTTTCCCTACCAATACTAAAGTCCTATCTTGTCCTCGTCCGCATCCTCGCCGTCGTCCACGTCGTTTGGCGGATATTAAACATTAGCGCGTGCTGAACACATTCAACCCTCCAAATATGGCCCCCACCGAAAATAATTAAGGTGAAAATTGCTGTCGACACGCAAAGCCAAACAAAAAAGAAAAAGGTAACAGACACACACACACACACAATAATACATATACAGAAGGGGGAAAAAATAAAGCAAACTAAAATTTTCGTTGGCCCTTTGAAAAATGACCAAAAAATACACGAGAAGAGAGCAGCAGCTGATAAAGAGGCAGAAGCGATTGGAGATGACTAATGAAACCTATTAGCTCTGTGACAGATGAGAAGTCGTCCGTTTTGAGAACCCCTTCCCCTTCTCTTCTCCTTGATCTTCTCTTTTTCTGGACTTTGTGGGAGCTGTGACTGCGATGATGGATAAGCTCATTAAACTGAAGCCGCAGCAAATGTTGGCAGCCTTAAGATTCCTCTTGCCGCCATAGAAGAGATCGAGGGGAAGGAGGAAGGTTAACCTGGGGGATCATTCAGTAGCTGACCTTTAATTTAATTGAAATCTGTTGGTGGCCATTTCGTTGACATATTCGTTATCGCTTTTCTATAATTTCAAATATGTACGAGAAGAGATTGAATAAATGGGGGAAGAAAAAAACCAAAAATCAATCATGCTAATAGAAGACTGAGTCCATTCACGGCCTCTCTGGGTACTCGAAAATTCCATTGCTTTTTGTTTGATTTTCGATTCGGTATGCGTTGATGCAATAAAATGTTTCGACCATGAGATTTGAGGCCACCCTGTGGCAGGTTCTCAACAATGCAGCTAATCTTGAGGTATTGCAAAGTTAGTTTCTCATCTCCAGTGCTCGCTTGTTGCTCTATGACACACTGGACGGAGGGAAAGGCAATCAAGTTACATGTGGGACTTAGGGATAGAGCATTAAATTAAAGCAACTTACACTATCCGCTTGATGTATGACATCTTCGGGGAAATTGTTTGCCACCTCGTGGCGGGTGCAACGCGGCAAAAAGGCTAGGCCAAGGGCAAAACAAAAATTTAAACAAGCTACGAGGGAGGACGAAAAAACTTACGAGCTTTGCGATTCAATTGCACTTCCATGAGACGATAGACTAAGAACGAGAGCACAACCAAAAGAGCCATCAAATAACGCCGTGAATTTGGACTCATTTTCAAATTTTGGAGTTCGGGAGTTTTTGAATTTGATGTTAACGAAATTTAAAATAACTATGGTGGAAAAGGCAATAACTAAATCAAAGGGTTCTAGATCAAATAAGGAAATAACTAGAGCAATCCGATCAATTGTCGCCAGTGCCGGATTAGCCATATAGCAGGACTAGCAGACAGGCAACGGGCAATTTTCAAAAAGCAAGTCTCATTTTAATGCTTTTAAATTCAATTTTAAATTAAAATGTTAGTTACAAGCCAGACAAAAAAAGTCAATTACCACCAAAGTATTCCAATAAACCTTTATTTCATGAAGCTGCAGTTTTAAGAAAATTCATGACTTAATTTTCACGTTAGAATAATGCCTTTCTGAATTAAAACCTCAAGTATTAAATTTTCGTAAAAATTATGATCATGTTTTTTTTCCAAAATCGTTTCGAAAATCATTTTTTCAATTATCAAAATGTTTGATGCGATTTTAAAACAAACTAAAATAAAACTTTTTGAAATCGGTTACAAATTGGTCAACATACAGTCTGGAAAATATTAGATTAAACAATAATTTGTGTTATTTTATTTATTTTAACTTATATTTTTACACTTATGTATTGTAACAGGCCCCGCGCTGGCTTATTCCGTCACTGATTTTCGCTTTCCATTCTAAGAGAAATCATGCGGCATGAAATACATCAATTCATTATCTAATTACACGGCCTGTAATCGGCCTGATTTCGATAAAAATACATACAAGCTTCAATACAAAATTTTATACCAATATCTGAAAAATTAAGGGACTAAGTAGTTTACACTGATCTAGACGGTCACCGATTAATTTTATGATAACCTCTGGCAGGGTAACGATCGGATCTTTTAGAATAAAATATCCTTTAAATCAATCAATCAATCACTGGAATCATCTGAAGGGTATAGGTACATACCTATGCACATGCATACCATATAATTTTATCTAAAATGCTAAAGTTGTAATTGTTTATAAGTGAGGATTGAGAATTATGGTGAAAAATCAAATGGAAATGAAACTGAAAATATTATAAATCGATATAGCTGATATATAAAAATAAAAATATAAATTAATAAACAATTATGTAATTGAATTTTCTGATTAGGCGAATGATTGATATTGATATAAATGAAAAGGTTCCACAAATAATTTTATTGAGATACATATTTTTTTTTGTTGGGCAATTGGCCAACATATTTGATATATGGTTGCCATAAATAGGTCAGAAAGAGATAGAAGATTCCCAGAATATTAGTAAGAAATTAAAAGAAACAAAGGAGAAATTAGGTTATCGAATAAAACTTCTCACGCTACAGAAAAACAAAAAAACTTTCCAAGAATATTTGTTTCCATAGATTTTGGGACAAGTGAATGTTGTTTAGGGTGTTGGTTTTTGTTTTGGCCTAATGCCAACCAAACCAATTAACTATATCTAACACCATTTATCCACCCATATTTCCCTGCCCTTATATGGAAATCGGAAAAGATAAAACGCCAAAGAAAAGTGTAAGTCTTATCAAATTTCCATGCTACTTGCCCATATAAGGTGATTCGAAAAAAAGAGAAGTTAGCCTACCTGTAAATCTAATCTGAAATTTCACAATACACTTTCGTTTTGATTTTCTGATATTCTTTGTTATTTTATTTTATTTATTTTTTGTTTTTTTTCTGCATTTTATGGCTTTTTATCAATCATATAGGCATAAAATTTTCCAACTGATTGTAAAAAATCAATAGAAAATGTTATGGAAATTTTTGCTCTTGGCCGTTTTTTTTTTGCTTGACTCTTTTGTTTTAGTGTCAGTGTCAATTGTTGCGTCTGAATTTTGTCTGCCAGTCGATTTGGCTTTGTTGTTGCTGTAGCTTTGGGGTTTGGCAAAAAACCGAAAATTTTATGATTTAATTGCAGACAAATTTTGCTTACATTATTGTTATAATTTATATGTACAAAAATATATTGTTGCTGTGGTTGTTGGTGGTGCAATTATTGTATTCTGTGCGTAGTCACATTTATGATTTATCAGTTTATGACGAGGCTAGCTGGTAAAGATTTCACAACCAAAAAAATAAAAAATAAACTGAAGTAATTAATATTAGGCAGATATTAACCACAGTGTAGGTGGCATTAGCTTTCACCCACAGTTATGGGGCTTTAATTAATTATCAAAGTAAAATTAATTTCATTTCAATTGTGCAGTCGCATCATTAAGCTCAAGCCAAGGAGAAAGACAGACTCCGAAGACTGTGAAGATCAAGAGTGACAAGGGAATGCTGAAGGGGGTTGCGGAATGGGAATGGGAATGGACGGGGGCTGTAAACCTGCTGAGTAAGCAAACGATACATGTATCCATAATATATTATATCGGTTAAATGTAACCCATCTCCCCCATTACTATTCTGTCGCCCCTTTCCCTCTCTTTTTCTCCCTTGATCACCACTTTAAAGTGCCATATAATAATAATAATTTTTTTTCTATCGTTTTTTTTGAGTGGGCTTGAAAGGTGATTAACGCGATCATAGAAATGATGATCACCTGAAGTGGGGAATCTATGGGCGATCATCATGACTCTTTCTTTCTTCATTTGCGCACGCGCTAAATGTCAAAAAAAAAAAAAAAAAGATAAGAAGAAGTAACCAAATCCATTGGCATATGTAAAAAAACATTTAATTATATAACGACGTTGCTATGCTCTTTCCAATGGGTTTAGCCAACTTTCAAATATCTTGAGAATGTGTTTTTCCTGCGCACTGAAACTAAAATTCAATCAGTTTAAAAAATTCAGGGCCAATTCAACATTTTGTGCACTAATTTTAATTCAGTCCTAAAAGGGTAAAAGGACAGACATTTATAATCTAACTAATATGATAGTTCTGTTACTTGATTGTTGTCTAAATATAGGTTATCCCTTAACTGAAACAAAAGAAGTTTTTTTTTTTTAGATTTCAACAATATTTAACCTATCGTTTTACTAGAAAAAAACCAAAAATTTGAAAATACTTGCAAACTGAATTACCTGCAAGATACTTTTTTGATTTGGCCTTTCGATCATTTTTTTAAAGAGGCTAAAAATGTGAAAGAAGAAATCTTTGAAATATAGACACTTAGTCACTCTTAATAAAATTATTTACCTAAAGGATTTTCAGAGTTTGCCTTTGGCAAGAAGTTCGAATCAAATGAAGCAACTTCCTTTGCAATATGAGTGTATACTCTGCATTTTTTGGGGAGGGTATTGAAATATGAAAGAAAAAAAAAACCCCAAAACCCAATTGCCGCCCGCTGTTTCTGTTGCTCTGTAGGCCCGCCTCCAGCCGCAGCCGCCCACTTGGAACATGTCGAATCATTCATTCAACAAAATGTGGGTTCGCATCTCTTGAATCTTCAAGGTGTTGAAAACGCTGCCTTCTTTTTTGTTTTTTTCATCTTTTGCTCTCTGGTGGTAGAGTTTTTGCTTTTATTTTTGTTTGACTTTTGTTGTTGTGTTTTTGTTTTTGGTTTCGGTTTTGGTGCAAGCATTTTGTGTGCATTTGTAATTGTTTCTTGTGGTTGCTGTCATTATTTTCTGTAACATTTAGCAAAATCATTAATAATTGTTGTTGCTGTTGCAGTTGTTGCAGTTGCTGCGTCTCGACACAGATACGCACTTAAAAATTGTCAGACGGTGTTAACTTGATTAGCATTCGCATAAATTTTAGCCGGTTGCATCTTGGCAAAGCTCTCTCAAAAACATTTGCATAGAATGTGCATTGAGGCTGCTGGCAGCAATTTGGGTTAATGTTACCTCCGTCCCCTTCCTCGGTCCCACCGAGTCATCTAGGCCCCTGACGCGGCCCCAGTCCCCAGTCCCATTATGTACCCCATTTGCTCCAATTCCCTCATGTGAGATTTCAATAAAACCGAAAAAACCTCATTTTTATGCAAACAAAAAACCAAATAAATAGTAAAGAAAAAAAAATGAGAAAATTCGAAAACCGAATTTCTTAGAAAATGCTTGAGAGAGAGAGACAAAACAAATTGCCGCGTAATCGTAATCTTTTTGGATGTCTCAAAGGTTGACAAATCATAAAAAATTAAAAAAGGGAAAGAGAGAAATAAATCGAAAACTTGTCCTTTTCATGTACTCGGCAGCAGCCAGTCAGTTTGGGAGTTGGGAAGGCGGGGAGAGAGGAAGAGAGAGTTTATCAACAAGTGTCGCCGCCGCCGCCAAGTGTGGTATCAATCAAAGATCGTTTGATTGCCATGTGAGAGTTCTACACGGAGTGTTCCTTAGAGAATTTCATTCCATTTCTTGAATTGTTTGTATTCGAAGCGTGACAATATTTTGGCCACAAATTCATATGAAATCAGCTCAAGGGGATTCAAGGGGCAGGCACAATGATGTTGATCATGATGAGACTGAGACTGCCTTTAGGGGCCGCCAAGGGTTTTCCAACAGCAACAGCAACAAAGATTTGTAATTAATCATGTAGAATGGTACGATAAGTTTTAAGCATAAGAGAGGTGATCAGGATTGTACAACAGGTAGTTGCTGTTGTTGCTTTTGTTGCATGACAATCAAAGGGGTAGAAATAATTGGTAAAAGAGCGACAATAAATCTAACCTGATATCAATTTGGGGTAAATCAATAATCGAAAAAAAAATCCTTTTTCCTTCTCGTTTTTGGTTTTTTCTTCTTCAGTTTTTCATTATTAAATTTGAATATTTATGAAGAATTCAAAAAATTGTGACATAAATGCGTCAATATTGATACATTGCAATTGTCCAGGAAAAGGAATAAAAAATGTATATGTCTTGAAAGATAAATGAAGGCAGCAAAATGCACTGAAACAATGTTCGATATGAAATTGCAGACCCACAATTGTAGGAAGTCAGCTGTTTAATACGAATCAGATAAATGAAAAAGGCTTAAAGTTGTATTTAATAAGGTTGAGTAACAATTAATAAAAAGTCTATAAAATTGACTTGAATGAATATTCTCACATCAATTTTAGGTAACAAAACATTGGCTAATGTCTACAAAAGTATTGTAGATAAAAAGAGAACAGAGCTCAAAGGACACTGGATAACTGGAAAAATAATAGTTAATTTAATAGCCAGCAATATATCTGATGTCTTACCTTTTAGATCAGAGCTGTTGCCGAAGTTGTCATTCAGCTTTCATACCTTGACTGACTTTTACTTTATTTTGCAATTTGAAATTTGTTTTCGTCCTTAAGAACAGCGCTTAATGCAAAAAATAAAAAAAACTTTTCATACCATTTCATTAAAGTGGTTTTAACAAATAAAATTATGATTAAAGACGAGACCAGTTGTCAGTAGACTGTATATACATATATATGTACATATGTACATATATATATATTAATTTTTGTTTATGTATATCCTAAACTTATTTGTAATTTTCGTATTTATCAAAAACTTTGATACTAAAAAACTATTAAAGAATTGCCACTTCATTTTTTCCAAATTTAAAATTAGATTGTGAGTAGATAAAATTGTCCCAAAAAATTATCGAATTCAAAACACATAAAATTGAGTTTTATTAGACTTTTATGGAAAACAAAACATTTGCCAAAGTGTCCTAAAATAAATCAAATTAATTTATAGTAATAAAAAAAAAAAAAAATAATAAATAAATGTTGTATTTTAAACCCGTTTTTTCTATTTGATTTAAGATCTAAGTGCTTGGACTCCTTAGTCGAAGAAAAGTCAGCAATTGAGTTTGCGATAAGGATTGAGATTGTATTTTGAAGTTTTAGTAAAACTTTTCATCAGTCTCAATAAATTAAAACTTTAAATTTTGAATATTAATTAACCTTTTTATTGCTGTAGAAAAATGTAATTGGCTCCGAAATGTAATTCAAAACTCTGAAAACTCCGCTAAGGCGGATGTACGCATTTTATTAATCTTTTTAGACGAAAACTAATCATATCAACTAACTAAGCAATGAATGATTTGTTACAATCAATTTTCAATCGTTCGATCATTAATTTTCATAGAGAATAATTGCATAATTTAGCCATGAGATATATAGTCAAAGCCCATAAGCAAGTCATTGACAATCTGCATAAAGTCAAGAACAGGCAATAATCTTTGCATATCTCAAACATAAGTAAGACAAGCAGCAGCAACAGCAGCAGCAATAACAGCAGCAACAGAGCAAACATAGCAACAATAAAGTAAACATCAAAGTAGAAAAGATACATTTTGTATCTAAAGGAGTGCGTGTGCGTGTGTGTGTGTGTCTATGTGTATCTTGAAACGTCTGCTTTGGCATTAATAGCAAATTTGCACGAAGTAAATACCAAAACTATATACATATATATTATATATATATATAGGTATATGTATGTACATGCAGTCAATTATCGATAGACAGAGAACCGCAGCTATCACTGGATACAAGTGCCATGTATCTTTGAGTGTGTGTGTGAGATACATACTTAGATACATTTGTAGTTAAAATGTTGTTGTTATTGTTGTGCCACTTCACCTGCGTGTCATGTATTTCAGTTTGGTTTTCATTTCATTTTGTTATTGTTGCTGCTTGTTGGTGGCCACTGCACACGCAAAACTAACCGCAACATAGCTACTCTCCATCTTTCTATCTCTCTCTTTATTATACACGCTTGCTCTCTTTTTCTCTGCTCGCTCTTGTTTGCCCTCTCTGTCTGTCTGTCTCTCTATATGTGAATCTTTCTCTTTCTCTATGTGTTTGGCTCTCGCTCGCGCCAGCCAGCGGATTGGCTGGCCTCTCCATCGTCTACGCTGCGCCTGTCATTTAGGCCACACCTCTATTTTTTCCCCTCCCATCCCCAAACCACCCCACTCTTCGAGCACCACCACCACCAACCTCCCCCCCGGAGCCCTATTTCCACACAACAAACACATCTGCCAAAATCCATAGACAAAGCGACGTTTGCGTGTTGCCTCTGCTCCCCCCAACTGTTGACCATTTCCATTGTTGACCCCCCACCATTCAGATCCGCTCCTGACTTGTGGTGGTTGGGAGTCAAGAGCATAAAGCTCTACGTCCATCTCTGGGGCTACCTAATGGCTTTAAGATGCCATCTTGGGGGTTGGTTGTCAAAATGAAAATGGCTTTTATGTATTTGGCGTGCATTGGGGTAATTTTATAGCCAGCCAACATTTAGGATTCAGGGAATTAGACTTGGGGGAGACACACAACTACAGCAATCATTATTATACACCCACACAGACACATTTACACATCTGTTGGGGGTGTACATATACATATATACAAAATTGGATATATGTTTTAATTGTTCAAATATTGATTTCTTTCTTTCTTCCCTAAGAATAAAACGAAAATGTCATAAGTTGACTTAAATTTATGCTTTAATTTATACATTTTTATGATGAAATTGAGTTCAAAGAGTAAGAGAAAGACAAAGAGTGGGGGAGTAGGGTGGCTTGGTAGGTAAAAAGCTATTAAGGGTCTTTCCGTGTTTTTCTTTTTGTCGGATTTGGAAATTAGGTTGCAAAATTATCTGATATGTATTCAAGTTTATGAACCTTTTTTTTGGTTTTTTTTTATTGGATTTCTGTGGTTTCCGAAAGTAACGAAGTCTGCAGTAAAATACAAGAAACTAGTAAAAATGGCAATTAGTTCTTTTATTTAAGGATGTGAATATAGCATTCAAATAAACCACTTCAATCTGTATGTACCGTTAAGTAAGCAATTTCGAATTATTGTTCATGTTAGCTTTTAGATTTTGAAATCGCACTAACATTGATTTTAAACCATGAATTTTAGTTTTTTTCGTAACAAATTAGATAGAATTATGATCAGGACTTAGACCAAGCAAGTCCTCAATAAGTACTTAAATGTCAAATCGATTGATTTAGTTAGCATAATTTAAAACTAAAAGAAAACTCTGTAAAACTAAGCCTAGAAAAAAAGAGGACAAGCCTAAATTCATAAGAGTTTTATAGGAGACGCACAATTTGTAAAGGATCATGAAATATCCTTATTTAGTATATTCTGAATTTACCTAATGAGTAAACAGTAAAAAACTTAATACACATTGAGTTAATAGCTTTTTATGATTTTTTTGTATGGATCGTGTGTGATCAAATTGCATAAATGTAGTTCAAATTTATAGCAGATTTAGGACTCTAATAGATTGAAAGATCCATTTTCAAATAATAATGCTAAAATAAAACTAAATATACCTAAAAAGGACAACTTCATGGCTTCTTTATAGCGTGAACCATAGTTTCCAAGACGGTTTCGTTATTCTGACCTTCTTTCCGCCATGCAAACCGCATAACCAAAACCAACAACGATCGAATCTAAAATGGCGAACTCCCTCCAATTCAGTTGAGTTTCATTTGTCTTAGAAACTCTTATACCGTCCAATAAGATCAGCTGCTCGTCCAAGCACACCTGAACAAGTTTTGGTTGTTGTATAAGAGAGACTGCAAGCCGGATTATCGATCTGAGAGACAGATAGTCAGTTAGCGAGCAGAGCGAGAGACAGAGAGAGAGAGAGAGCAAAAGAAGAGAGTGTGAGTTTTGTTGCTCTCACCCACATGCGGCTGAGACATGGAAAACACCTGGTAAAAGGTGAGTATTGGATATTGGCTGTCAAACGTCAAGCAAGACCATAAAGTCATTGAGTATAGCCAGATCGAAGCTCAGGCCAGGGAGCATGAGAAGAGTCTCTCCTTGGTGACACCGAACAACTCCGATGACTGCGACTCCGACGACAACGACTCGCATTCGTGTTCGGCAAAGGTGAGCCAGAGTCGGCTGATGGTTGAGGTAATGGTTGGGCTGCAGGTAAAGACAGAGCGGCAGACAGAAAGACAGACAGAGAGTGAGAGAGAGAGTGAGTGAGTGCGAGTGCGAGAGTAGGGGAGGATTGACCAGGCTACTAGCTGACTGGCGAGGTTCGTCTGCGCAAAACCTTCGCTCGTCCAATCAGTATGAACTCGGTACCCGCCAGCGAAGATACGACTGACAGAGACGAGCGCTCGGCTAACAAGAACATATAACAAACAGATATATTACTACTACTACAAGATACAAGAGACTTTTTACAAACGAATTTCAAGTAACTCTTCACATTTGCATTTCGTTTGTTGCGCGTTGTTTATGAAATACAAAATTATTATAATAATACAAATAATTTAAAAAAAAAGTTAAGAAAAACAAAAAACCCACCAAAAGTGCCTTACAAAATTTTTACATTTAAATCAAAAAAAAAAAAATAATAATAACGCCTTAAACAATATAAGAAACTGCCAAAACAACAACAATCAATAATTTTGAATTTTGTTAAGACATTTAGCGAAAGACACAAAACGCGGAAGTGCAAAAAGCCGGCGGCTTTTTACAGGATGATCATGTAGAGCGAGTGCGCGCGAGAGAGAAAGAGAGAGAGAAACAACCAAATTACAAACAGAAATTGGCATAATAATTATAATTATTTGCATTAATCAGAGCAACAGAGCAGGAAGCACGCTGCCTACAAAAATATATATCACTCGAAATCTATATCCATTCAAATAATTTTTTTTTTGTTTTTTTTTTTGTCAAAGTGCAAATAATTATTGTCTATACAAATGTACAAATATCCTGGCAATCAGATCAAATCAATCCATTAATCGAATAAATCAAAATTCATGAAACACACAAGAAGAAAATAAAAAATTAAGTATTCTTTGAGTGCCATTGAAAAATGAATATATCTATTACTATCACTATCTACCTAAATTGTGTGCCCTGAAACTATTTTTTTTTTTACTTTTGACTTGGTGAGGTCAAGAAGAAAAGCTAAACAAACTGGCAAATAAATTAACTAAAGAAAAGCGGCGTCAACAACAATCGAAATATCAAAATCAACATCAACAGCAGCAGGAACCGCGCTTTCAAGGAAATCCTTTTGAATAACAAATTTCAAAAATTAACATAAATTCTAAAATCATTTTCACAAAATAATTCCAAACACAAGACGCCAACTTTGTTTATGTGTGTGTGGCGTTTTTTTGTTGAGTGTGTGTTAGTGTGTGGCATTAATTAAATTAAGTGCAATTTTTTCGATTTTATTTAATGCCAATAAATTAAATTCTGCTTAAATGCATACGGATATTATAATTGGTGATCAATTTGCCGCCAACAATAATTATTGGGTGATGCAGGTGAGTCAAAAATCAAAAATCTTAAATTAGAAAATATATAGTGATCGAAGACCTTCTGCAGATGGAGTTGATATTCTAATAAGATTTCTTTTCACTTTCATTAAGAGGCAATTATAATATATATTTGTACAGATTTCCATAAAAAAAATCTGACAAAGTGTGCTAATTAAAACATTTTTATGGCAAATAAAATTTTGCCAAAAAAAAAAAAACAACAATAACAACACAAACACAAAAGCAAATGCGAACAATAATAACAAAAGCAACATTTAAATGCTTCCGCTTATCAAAATGCAAATGTTTTTAAGGGATTTTTTTTTTCGACTGTCAGATTTCTGTAAATTTGTTGTCTTCTTTTCATTAATTTTGTTGTATTTTTTTTGTTATAAATAAAATGCATGCGGTAAACAAATTAACTTGATTATCGATATAGCGGATATATTGTGCATACATATACATATAGCTGTATTTGTGATGATAATAAAGTGGGAACAGGCCCCAAAAGAGCTGAAGCGGGAGAAGTAGAGGGCTGCGTCTCTCAGCCTTTGCCTCTGTACGTGTTTTTTCTTTTTGGGCAGATTAACACCTTTTTATACCCTATAGGGCTGACAAGGGTATATCGATGAATACATATGTATATCCCTGTATCCCTTCCGTATTTATCCTAATCCCAATATTAACGAATCTTCAACCACCTTCAAGAGCTAGAAATACTCTGCTTCAGTTCAATGAAAAGGCACGAGGTAGAAGTGAATGTTTTAATTTCTAAAGTTGCTGCAGATCTTTCTTCATCCTTTGCTGGGTATCCAAATGTCGTCATAATTGAAACATTTGTCATTGTTGTTTTTCTTGGCGTTTCAAGTGTCGTCCCATCATCATCATGCCCAGTGATTATTTGTCAAAGCGCCGTCGGTATTAGCTGCAATCGATTTGTAAATCTTGTTATCACCTGCCCCAGGCAGGCAAAAGCAAATTGTTTGCCCCCTCTTTCATTTTCTCTCTCTTTGGTCTCTTTGGTTGGCTTATTTTAAGCCGTTCTTAAACAGAATCGCCAGCGTCAGAGTCGGTCAAACTCTTTTGAAGAGTCGATTTGTCGTTGATCGTTTGGCCGCACTTTTCACGCAAGGAAATTGTAGCGTTTGCCTTCTTGTAAATGTTTGCCAGTTGAAGTAGAAGGCAATTGAATGACAGTGTCCCTGTGTCTGCCTTTCTGTCAGTGAGTCTGTCTGTCTGTCTCTTCGTCATTTTGTCGTTTGTTTGTCCATTGTTTGACTCGCGCTTACTTGCGAAGCTCTGGGTCAATATTTGTGCACAACACTTTGCCAATGTGCCAAGTGTTGTTGCCTCCAAAAGGGGATATTACATATGTATGTATGTATATATAGATGACTATCTATTGCACTGACTAGTCGGTCTGGCAGTCTGTCAATCAGTCAGTCAGTCAGGCTGAGGAGCGAGTTGATGATCCGTTTGTTTTATTATCCAGACAGTTGCCAGTTGGGTGGCCAGACAAGATTATGACTAATATTGCGTATGAGCAAACGTTTCTTTAGAATTATTGATCCTAGACTGAAAATACATATATGTATACATATACATACATATATAGAAAATAAACATTTAGTCGATAAGAATAATTAAGAAAATATCAAAAGAATTCTGCACTTAATCATTATAAGATATTTTATATTTCACTGCGTTTGATAAAGTGTTGAAGCCTTTTATAAGAAATTAAAATTAAAATCTAAAATTGAATAAAATTGCTTTCAAACTGCATTTTCTTATTCAAATTAGACTAGGTAAATTTGGAGAATTTTTATTAATTCCTTTTGTTCAAGAAAAAATTGAGTAGAAGATTTCGTAACATTCTTTCTTCCCATCATTGTTTGAATATCTTATGCCTATTTGATTGTTATCTATAGGTTAATTATTATTTGTTTAAAATTATTCTTGGCCAAATCGATGAAGAGTCAATTGCAGCTTATCGCTGACCATATAAATCACATTTCACATGTCTTATCATGCTTTTCTATCGATTTGTGTGTTTCTTTATTTTTAGCGACAAGTATTTGACATGTCTGCCTACCTGTATTACCCTGTATTGATAAGATCATAGATATTGCCTTACTCAACAATACTCACTCACTTCCTTCCACAAGTTCCATAGATAAATAATAATCGAGTGTGAGTGAGCGAGAGAGAGAGAGAGAGAGAAAAAGAGAAAAAGAGAGAAAGAGAGATGGAGTGTAAAAGAGGTATAGGGACCCCCCTGTAACCATAAAGCTAACAATTCTCCGGAAACAACACCATAAAATGACTTTTTCTTGTGGTTGTAGGGATGCTCCGTCCCTCCGTTGTTACCTCTTCCCAGCAATCCCGAATCCCCACACTCATACCTATATATGTACAATGTCACTATATCATCACCTGGGTGTTCGACAAGTGTTCCGTCTGTGTTCCGCCTGTCGCCATCAATAGCTGCACTAATTAGGCATGTGTTGTCAAATATTTACACACGGTCGCAAAAGTACAAAGCAGTGTCTCACTGACTGCCTGACTGGCTGACTGGCTGACTGCCTAACTGTCTGAGTGACTGCCTGATAGATAAGGCCAAGAGCAAAGTGTAGAAGAGGGCCATGCAGACCATCAGCAACAGGAGATGGAAGGGACAGAGGGAACTTCTTCCGTTTTTTCTCGCTTTTGTCACTGATTTGTAACGATAAGTTTTTGGTAATTCCCACGACTCAGCAAACGATTATGACGAAAAGAAGGAAAACAAACTTTCATTGACTTAGACATACGTACATAGATATAGACACGGACGTAAATGTATCTACACATATGTATGTATGTATATATGTTTGTTCTTTATGACATTCTTAGATTTTATGGATCGCTTATATGGAATTTCAGTGAGAAATGAATAATTGATCTAATCGGGCACGTAGACAGTTGTTTTTCCCCTTCCCCTTCTTTTTTTTTTTTCTTTTTTTTGCATTGCATTGGCTGATTAATGGACACAAACATAAAGTCGCAAAATGGATTAGAATCTGGGGCTAAGAGATTTATGCTAATTGCTCAAATCAAATGAAACCTAAAGACATAAAGCGTAATTTTTCTTCTTTCTGTTATTTTGATTTAAACAAAGAAATGAAATGATTTCTATGTATTATAAATGATTGCAAAGTAAATATATATGAAATTGTTTCCATTATCTATAACCGTAAAATATATTTGCATTCACAAATCACAGACAAGGCGGCCGCCTTCAAAGACGATGGGTTAACAAGAATTGCAGCTTGATGATAACTTTTTGTTCGGTTTCGTTTCGTTATGTTACGATCCGTTCATCGTTCATCTGGGCCATAAACACAATTGAAATTGAAGCGAAATTAGATACAATAACAAATTGTATTTGGTTTTATATTATTTCGTTGTTGCGCCCGATAAGATACTATAATTACAATGAGAAACAAATTTAGTTCAGTGTCAATAAGTTCACTTTCCATTTCGAAACCTTTTTTGGCACGAGCAATGACTAAACCGAGTCGAAAGAGTCCAATATGAAATCTCATTAAATTGCCTCACTGTGCACAGTGTGATATCGCGAAACGATTCATTGTCCAAAATAAAAAAAAACAGTTCAATTCTATGCAAATCCCTTGTGGATTTCCTCAATAGTTTCGAATCATATTGCCAGTTTTTTTTCCTCTTTTTTTTTCGTTTTGCCAATTCATGCAAATGAAAACGAAAACTGGCACACAGGGACAGAGAGAGAGAGAGAGAGACAAAAAGGAGTGAGTTGGAGAGTTAGAGAGAGAGAGAGAGAGAGAACTGAAATCTATTGGGCAAATTTGATTGATATGCCGCCTGTCCAAGCTGGAGGTCAAGTTTGGATCAGACATCGGCCTGGCGAAAATTACCAAACGAAAAATCAATCACTCACAATTCATTGAATGCCCCATACAAAACGGGATTCCGAATCGAAAATCACCAAGGAATGTCCCAAATTGAAATGTAGAAAAGAACGACTAGACAGTTGCCTGAAATGGAAATCAGAGGATAAAGTTTCAAGGGCTACAGTGGTTAAAAATTTTGGATTTTTTTTTATAAAAAAATATAATATTAGATTTGCCCAAAAAATGAAAAGCGATTTATTGCTAAATGATTTGGTTTTCACTTTAAAAATTTCTTTAGATAAAAAGCTTAAGATGCATTTCTTTCTCACGCTAAATTATTTCCAAAATTAATATTATCGACACATATGTGAAACCAGCAACCACTATGCCCATGTCCTCTTTATGGCACGTGATCTCAACAGAGAGAAAAATAAACAATAACAACAACAAAGAGAACCCTTTTAGTTGGCTAATCCGCATTTTTGGGAATCAACCAAAAATTTTTGACAGATTGCTGACCAAGCGCCAGCCAAACCATAGCTTGTCTTTTTTCCAAAATTCGTAGAATTATGTCCAAACATACATATATGGAATTCCCGATCCTCTCAAGCTTATTGAGGTGCTAAAATCACAAAATTTTCTATACATAGTTTCAACATTGAAGCGCAATTCGTTTCAAGTTTGATTGGATCAGCTAAAGCATAGAAAAAAAAAATACAAATAAAAAACAAAACAAAAAATACAAATAAAAAAAAAAAATTCAAATCAAAATATAAAATGCTCAACAGCTGACACACACACAAACAGACTTGAGACTCGACTACAGAGACACGTTTTGAAAATAAAGCTCTTTGGAGATCTCATTTGATGCCGCATTAAGATCAATTATTTGATTATGAAATCAAATCTGCGTAAAATCTTCAAATAGTTGTCCAGCTTAGGTCGTACCCAGGTGACCCAAGTTGTAAATTTTAGTTGAAAATGAAATTTATTTTCGTCATTCTCAGTTGTCAGTGTCGTCGTAGCCGTTGTCAAGGCGAAGGTGAGAAAAAACAAACAACACACAGAGAATAATATGTGTCCAATGAAACATCTAAGATCGTTGGCTTCTGATAAAGCCATCATCATCATTGGGCAGGCTGCCGCATCATTATGTTGTTGAACATTGAATAAAAGGCAAGAAAAAACTCTGACTTAAATTAAACTAAACTAAACCAAACAACTCAAAGCAAATTCAAGTTGCAAAAAAATTAAATTAAAACTTGACTTTAATGGCAAACCAATTAGGTTTATGTGATAACATTTCGCAACAAAATAAAGTGAAAACCAGTTTCTATTTCATTTCACCCAAAAGCAAACAATCAATAGAAAAAACTTTAAAAAAATGTATATCTACAACTTGTACAGATTTTAGAGTGAAAAGGAAAAAGTCATTTGTAGTTGTTTTTTTAAAGAGACAACTTTAGAATAATTTCTAACAATAAATCTAATCTGCATAAAGGCCGGCTTGAGATAAATCTTACAAAAAACATAAAAAAGTTGAAGGTGAAGAGGTTGAAAGTTGAAGTATTAGCAGGAGAATTTAATTCATCCATCCCATTACACCAATGCTAAAACTAGTTGAGAATTACAACTAAAAAGATTTGCAAAGCATTAAAAAACCAGATTTCATCTTTATTTGCATACTATTGAGATTGTTTAATGAAAATGTTTCAATGGATTGTTTATTTATAATACATATGAATTTCCAATTTTTACCATTAAAACTTCAAATTAACTATTAAAATTGTATCGAACAGTTAGTCGCAGTTCAGCAATAACGGCAGTATCCTTATTACTTTGCTTACAAGATTAAAGCATAGTTCGCTTTGTCTTAATTTCTATTAAAAATTCAGCTGATTATACATAGTCATTGTTTTCGATCGCATCGAAGGAGAAGATCCCCAAATTGATTAGAAACGAAAAATGCAATAATGAAACTAACTAAACTACTACTTTGTTTGGAAAATTATAAAAGTCAATTTTAATTCATTCAATTATGGAATTATATTTGTTTTGATTTAATTTGCAACTTTATTTATATGTTTTATTAATTGCCACAGTTAATTATTGGCCAATTTGAAAAATAAGAAACACGAAACACAAACTAAAGTCGTTTTGATTTGATTTAATCAAATTATAGCTCAAATGGTGCCTATGCCACACACACACATGGGCACAAAATTACTTTGAAAATTTTTGTGGATTATTTGCTTATTTAACTTTTATCACCAATTAAAGGCGTCTATTGATTGTTGTTTCCATATTTGATCGATCGATCGATCGTTTGCGCTAATTGTCAGAGTACGCAAAAAGTAAAAATCAAATCAAAATGTAGGGAAGAGGAAAAAGAAATAGATATAAAAGAGAGACATACAGACAGAAAAATACAGCACGCGGCTTCGTAGCGCCAGGTACCAGGCAACAACTGTGCACACACTTGGCCTAAAAATACATTACTTGGCCGGGTTGAAAAATTCGTTGATTTTTTCTTCTTTTATTTAAGTTTTTTTTTTTATTTTTTTTTTGGGCAATTGACCCACTAATCGATGGTATCAATAGAAGAACGGTTACATACACAGTCAGACGGTGGGATAGACAGGCAGACGGAGTTATTGTTACTGTTAAAAGGTTGGCCGTTGAACTCTTTCTGCTCACCCCCTCTTCTATCAATTAATGGGCAGGTTATATGTACATAGATAGGCTATAATACTTACTATATAGCAATTCGGTATGCATATTTCCTGTTGCTTTAACACAAATTAATTGCCCGCAAATCCTGTACGAGTGAACGACTCGAACCGACCACCGATCACCGCTCACATTATTCAACAGTTTTCATTTCAAATTTTTATTGATTTGCATTAAAACTAAACAAAATGAAAAGAAAAACTCAACAACATGTTGCGCATGCGTAAAGTTCCCCTTTCGGCCGTTGTCAGGCTTCAGTGGTCACCTCTCTGCTCTTCAATTTGATCGGAAATTGGTTTTATATAAAATGTTTATGCCTAGGTCTCTGCTTCCTGGCTATGGAGTGTGGGGTCACCCTCTACTCTCCCTCGATTGGACTCGAATTGTCAGAGCTTGAGTGGACACCCCAATAATGACATGGATTGTGTAGCGTGAAATTGTGAGAAATATCTTTTAGCGACGCTTCGTCAACATCAATTTATGTTTTATTAGGCATTCATTTTTTGTTTTTTCGTTATTTGTTTGCCAAAGGATATTCAATATCCTGATGATATGCAATAGCTGTGCGAAGGTTTTTATGCAGATGAGTGAGAATCGAATCGAGCTAACCACCCTTTAAAGGCAATAACTAAATGGGGTGACAATAGCCAAAATAAAAAAAAAAAAAAACTAAGGTGAGAAATTGAATTATTTAACGATATTTTAATGTATTGAACAAAGAAGGAAATATTTCTGTTGAAATTTTATTCACTTCCGCTCCAATCTTTGAAATGTATTGTAAATATAGATTTTTAATGATCAAAAGCAGAGTTGATTAAGTTTATGCTTATTATTTTTAAAGTCAAATCATTTGTAAACAAATCACGTTCAATTTGGCTATAGAAGTAAGTATTTTATGAGAACGAAAACGAATTGGGTGAAGTCTAAACACAGAAGAGACTTAACATGAAGGATTATGCTACTTAGACTTTGCCTAATAGTTTAAAATATTTGTTTATTTTGTTTTATTATCATTTCTGTAAACTACATATAAGATATTTGAAAATTAGTAGAGATATTTGCTTAGATTAGCTGTCAATTTTTTGAATCTATTAATGAGACTTCTAAAATATTTTTATATCAATTTTTGATTAGAAAAACTTTAAAAAAGTTTTCAAAAGTTTGTAGTAAATAACAATAAAATGAAATAAAATACACTCTTAAAGAATTATTCTTAGCTTTTTAATTTAAAATATAACAAATGCGATAAACATATATTAATCAAGCTTAAACTTTTTTTTTTTAATTGGAATTCTATTTTCTAGTATTTCAACTAAATTTATTATCATTACTGTAAACTACATATAAGATATTTGAAAATTACTAGAGATATTTGCTTAGATGAGACTTCTAAAATATTTTTATATCAATTTTTGATTAGAAAAACTTTAAAAAAGATTTCAAAAGTTTGTAGTAAACAACAATAAAATGAAATAAACTATACTTTTAAAGAATCATTCTTAGCTGTTTAATTTAAAATATAAGAAATGCGATAAACATATATTAATCAAGCTTAAACTTTTTTGTTTTAACTGGAATTCTATTTTGTAGTATTTCAACTAAATTTATGCAACATTTAAAATTATTATTTAGAGAATCTTACAATAAATCTAAAAAAATTTCAATGTATATAAATATTCACAACATAAAATGGCGCCCCAGACATAAAAAGAAGAACAACACTAACAACAACAGCAATAGTAAGGGCAACAGAAACAGCAATAAGCATAATAGTTTGAGTATCATTCAGTCTCGAGTGGCTGTGTCATTAGAATAAATAACAAATAAACCCCAAATAGAAACGATAGAAATATACTTATATACAAATACATTTAAAGTCAGCCAATAATGAAAATAGATACACAGAGAGACAATAAAAGTAGCAGCAGCACAAGCAACAACAACAACAACAACAATCGATAGACACAGATATAGTCAACAACATCAGTCAGAGAGATATGTAAACTAAAGAGCAGAAAGACGAAAAAAAAAAAAAACTGTCGCAAATTGCGGTCATTCGTCATGCGCACATGAGCAGAACGACAGCAGCAACAACAAATGCTTAGCAAATGGCGTCGTGGCAAATGAGGGGAGGCTCGCTACTTGGAGCCCCAGCTATAGCAGATAGATGGCGGGGCAGTTGCCACTGCTGCTGCTGCTGCTGCTGTTTCTGGGGTGCTGCAGGGCTGACTGGAGACCAACAGCAACAACGTCATTCAAAATCTGTTTTAGCAACAAAATAGCAAAATAGAAAAAAAACACATTAACAAAATCTATCTAGCCTTTTATCGACTTGAACTTTTGTTGTTATCTTTGCTGATGAGAAAAAAAAAAAACTAAACAGCAAAAATTGTAAAAGTATATACAGACATATGTATGTATGTACATATATCTGAACGTGTGTGTATGTTTGTGTGCTCAGGGAAGTAGTTGGATCGAAAAAACAAACAGGGTAAGAATCATAATCAGTAAATTTCCATTGATATTTTGTCAAAAAAAAAAAAAAACATTTCCATTGACAAGCAATAAATAATCTCCCAACGATATGACAAGTTAAATGTTAAATGGTCGTTTTATTTCATAGTTTTAAATGTTTTATATAAGACTATTCATAGGTTTAAGCAAATAAATAATTTGCTTCTGATTAGTACGTTTAAAGCTAAAGATACTTTTAAAGAAGATTTTCAAAAGATTTTCTGGATAAATTTCTATAATAATAAATTCCACGAGCAGAAAAAGTTTTCAAATTATTTTTTAATTAGGCCTGTTCTTAACAAATTTTATAAGGAACAGCAAAAGAAAGCAAATTGGCAAAACTTTTATTTACATACATTTCCATATATGAAATACATATATACACAATAAATAAGAACTACAGAAAGCGTCTACTTAAATGACTTGTAGGAGAAGATTAATTTGAATTGTCATTTGTTAAGTTTGAAATATTTTAAATTTATAATTTAGAAATCTTAAAGATAAATAAAAAAGTATATTCACTAGATAAAAAACAATCATTAAATTTCGTTTATTAACTTTTCAAATTCGAAACTATAAAAAATGTTTAGAAATTGAAAAATTCACATAAATCTGAAATATTATTGCTTTCCAACCCCCTTTTTGGAAACACCCCTGTCCACTACATACAGACACAGAAAGAGAGACACACTCTCGCACTGCCTAAGTATGAAATGTGTTTTGATTTGCTGTGCTTGGCAAAGCTTTTGCCGTTGCTGCTGGCTGCTGGTTGGACGCTTACAGCAGCGGGTGTTTTGTATTATTTGTTGACGGCGGGGGGAAAGCAGAAAGAGAGCGAGAGAGAAAGAGAGAGAGAGAGAGACAGAGAGGGAGTGAGCGAGAGAGAGGTGGGGGTGGCATTGCTGCTGATAGGTAGTCCGTTAAAAAGGTGCAAACGGGGAGTGTTGGAGCAGTTGCCTCAACATGGCGACTTTGACTATTTTGCTGCTGTTGCCGCTGCTTAATGGTGCTTAACTGCTGTCGACTGCGTGAAGTGCGCATGTCCCACAGCACACACATACATAAAAACACACACAAATTCAAAGTCTATGTATATCTTATGTATAGCTCTATGGGTCTATATGCTGCGTCTCCATGTATATAGGAAGACAATTGCGCTTAAACAGTTGTGTGAGAGAATTGAGAACAATCGAAATTGTATAAGGAAGCCAAGAAAATAAAAAAAAAAAAAAATTGCCTATATAGATACATACAACGCCATTTTGTTGATTGTTAGAAATATCTACAAAATGAAATTTGTAAACAAATTAACACAACAACTTTCTTTAGAGACAAAAATGATTCGAAAGTTGAATGCGTCATCTGAATAGAAAGAAACAAATTTTTGCAATTGCAAGAAAAAAGGAATAATTTTAAGTTTGTTATGCAGTTTTTAATCAAATGTTTTACTGACTTAAAAGAAAACGAAACATTTATAAAATCTAATCTATCTGAATATATTTTTTTTTTTTAGCAACATTTCACAAATGATGGAAATTGGATACTTTCAATTTCATAATAATTTGTTAACCATTTAGTTATAGCTTACATTCACAATAGATCGATCTATCTGCTAAGTCTTGGTTGTTTATATCTTTCCCTCTGACTGTTTTGTTTCTGCCTTTCCCCAGCCATCGATCGATCCATTGTTTAGACATCATTCGAGCTCAATTTTCCCATCGCCCCGCATAGGTCCCATCATAATAATGATGATCATTATTATTATCATCGCCATAGTCAGTCGTCGTCGTCGTCGTCGTCGTTGTTAGTTATTATGACCATTAACGCTATTATTATGAAAATTTTCAGCATCATTGATTTTTGTTACCGATTTTCTAATTTAACCAAATTATTGTTTATTCCCTCCTTCTTCTCGTCTCGCTACAAGACGTCTCATCATTGATTTATTTTAATTCCAAGCTTTCATCCATTTGGTGGAGTGTTTTGTTTCACTTTTGTTTGACGGTTGTTTTCTTCTCTGTTAACTGATTGCGTAAATAACTTTTGGGCCTGAATGAAATACACACAGACACACACATACACATAAGCCTAACTTTTTCTTCAATGAAATACCGAAAACTAGCATACATTTGAAGTTTTATTAGCAAAACTCTTAAAGCAGTCAACATAGTTAAGACATTATCTATCTCTGTAATACTAGGCTTTCCAATTGGATCTTAAATTTATCTTAGTAAATTAATGAATGAATAAGTACAACAGATTGAAATTAAATGTCAATTGATGTTTAGGATCTCAAATGTTTATGTTGAGCTTATACTGACTTTGATACCGCCTTCATTTCAATCAGCTTTTTTATTGGTATTAAACAGTAAATTATTGACATATATTGAAACTCGTAAATGTTTCTAAAAGCTACAAGTTACTTTAATCTGTTGGTTGGTGTTATTATTTCTTTTAGGCGGCTCGCAAAATGAAAAAAAAGAAAGATCGCAAACCTGTTCACATTTTGAACGGAAATCGTGTTAGACATGAGATGTGTTACAACTTCCCATCTTTCCCCCTATTTACTCGGCCCTTCTTTTTAGCCATCTTCATCTCCATACCGCTTGACGGGACTGTTTGGCCAAAAAAAAAAGCAAAAGAAGAGTTCACTTGGACGATGTGGTTATTTGTTTGTTGGTGTCAACGCTGTCACATATTTCATGACTCTGGCGAGTCTGGGGGTTTTGGGTTCAATAGTTCACGCATTGCATCCAGCGAGTCCCGCAACTTATCCCCCCCTTTCTCCACCTAGCATCTTTCACTCTGCTATAACAGTGTGTCTGTGTGTGTCTCTGTCTCGTTTAGTCGCCTTCAGTGGCTTGGACATATGCATTTTGTGTTTTTTTAATTTCCACTCGTTGGGTAATTGCTATTGCTGTCCCCTTGGGCCATCATGCCGCATTTGTCCCAACCAAGAGAGCCATGTCTGAGCTTTAGCTTTACTTTTCGGGTTGAGTCGTGATTGCAATTGGCAGGCAATCGACGGGGGCAGACAGGAGGTGCATACATACATAGGAAGGGTGACCAAAAGGGGAGTGTGGGATTTGGTATGAGGGATGAAGGGTGAAGCGGTGTTATGTCCAGACATACATATGTTAGAGCTTTATAATTTATTTGCCTCCGATATTTCGTTTATTAATTGTATACACAAAAAAAATGAAAACTTTTGTCGCCCGAGGTTTCCCAAACAACATACAACATTTTTTTTTTATTTTTTTGTGCCATAGCAGTATTTGCAATATTTGTTTGTAATTCATTTAATTACATAGAATTTAAATTGCTCAAGGTTGTTTCAAAACACACAAATACACACACGCTCACTTGATAATTTATATGTCACTCGTAAAATTAAATGCATTTAACACGAAAATTCAGCAAAGGCAAATAGCAAAAATAAAACAAAAACCTAAAAAAAAAAGAAAGACAAAACAAAAAAAGAAATAACATCAACAAGTAGCGGAATATTTTATTTCATTGAAAACAGAAACAACAACAGCAAACAAAACAAAACACAAAAAGAAATAACTCAGACTTTAATTGAACTCATTTAAGAAGCTCATTAAAATAAATCAAAGTTGTGAATGTATGTTGTTGTTTTCTTGTTTTGTTTTCAGTTTTTAATGGTTTTCATTTTATTTGAGCGGGTGTGAAAGACGCTTTAAGTGAAAAAAGAGAGAATTAGTGGGAGATGAATTTAATTTCATATTATAAAAGTTAATTTATATTTAGCTTGTGCATTAGTTTCGACATTTCGACAACTTTGTTTTTATGTGAATTCTTCAACATTTGCAAATACTTTTTAAGAAAGATTTTGATTCTTACCTCTTAAATGAGTTTTAAAACTCTTCAAAAGAATTGTAATGTATTTATCTGTCATTTTACTTGGTGTGGAGACTTTAATTATATTATATAAATATTCTAATGCAATCAAAAGAATGCGGTTGCCTTTTTTTTTTTTGGTTTTTATCTCGCATTGACTGTATGCAATTATCGTTTTCGTTTTTCATATTTTAAACCACTTCTCATTCCATTTTGCATTCAATCAAATATTGTCACACATTAAACGATTTTATCTTTGCCTAATTAAACGCTAAAAGTATGCTTAATTGGACAGCCGATAGACTTTTGAATGCAATATGGATAGCCAACTAACTGGCTTAACAAACAAAAAGTAGAAAAATGAAAACTTCAAGTCCTCGTCTTCGTCTTTGACTTGGTCTGGCATTTCAACTTGCCACACAATCTGCATATTAACCGCAAAAGGAGAGTCACACACTGTGACATCGAGAATGGATATATGCCAAAACATTTTGACAGACCAACTATCAATTTATATCGTTAGCGTTTTGCTTGGGTCTTTGGTTTGGTCTGGTGTGGTTTAGTTTTTAGTCGTATTGGAATCGCTTGGTATGCGATGCAGATCGTTCACTTAAATGTTCCAAGGCTCAAATTGAAGCTAATTGAAATGTCGATAAGGCAAACATTTTGACAATATTTTTTTTTCTCTTTTTTTTTTTTGTCTGTCACATCGAAGAAGTTACAGCTTGGCCAGCATTGCGTATACGTAATGTTGACTCATTCTAAATAAACTGACAAGCAGCACACACACACACACACACAGACACACACACACAAAACAAACATGCCGCAATGTGACCCAGTTTGAAACAATAACCATGAGCCATGAGTCATTTGCAGACTCCAGTTTTGGATGTCCCAACTAGCCTGCCAGCCTGCAACCAGCAGCAGCTGCGAAACTCCTTTGAAGTTTAACTCATTGCGAAATTTATGCGAACAATATGCGAAATTTATTGTAATGACAAACGCTTAGTGCATAATTCGTTTCATTCTGAGCATTCGAAGCAGCGACTCTTCAAGTCTCAATGCTTGTGTGTGTGGTTGCGCCCGGTTGGAACAGGAAGCGGGCAATCATTTTGAATTGTGCTCTGCAGCTGCTCCAATTGACGCCCACCTGCAGAAGGGTAAGAAGAACGGTGAAGCAACAGCAACATCATTTTGTTTAGGGTGGGCAGGATGAAAGAGGATTACATTGACGTCAGTGGGTTTCCAACAAAAACAACCAAATGCAACATGAAATATGTGCAACAAAGTCAAGAGGGATGCACAATTTGTGTAATAAATGAGAGAGAGAGACTATCATAAATATGGTTAGAGCTAAATTTGGTAATTGGGCAAAACGAACAATTGCTATACACAAATACACCCTTCACAATTCACTTGGACAATTCTACTCCACCTAAAAGAGAGAATTCCCATAAATAATAAATAGATTATCTCAACAATGTATTACTAAGGAACGAAAGTCAACTTGTTAGATGATCACTTTTTGTTTGCTTGGACTGTCTACCAGATATACCAGAATAATTTGAACATTTAAATATAGCTGTTATACTTTGTAGCTTAAATTGTCGTCTCTTCTTTATTTTAGTTGGCATTTTAATTATTAGCTGTCGATTTTCATTGGATTGAAGAAAAAAGCTTTTTTCTCAACCTATGTTGGATATTATTTTTGGGAAGTCAGTTTCTACATTCATTTGTCGAGTTCTTTTGCTCTTCAGCTTCGCTCTTTCTTCTTCAATCGCTGTGTGTTAGTTTCTCCTTGCATTCATTTTGCATCCCTGGGATCCATCCTGTTTGGCATTCAACTGCATTTCAACTGAGTCGCTTTCATTTTCATTGAACAATGTGCATCATTAACGCAAAAAAAAGGAAAAAAAAAAACGCGTTGTTGTTGTTGCCTTTTTACTGCTCGTTAACAAAAGCGCAAATATTTTAAGCTTTAACATTTTGGTTGTTGTTGGTTTTTTTCTGTTATTTTTACAACAAATAAAATAAAAAAAAAATGTACAAAAAACATTGTTGTTTGTTGTTGGTTTTCTTACGCCTTAATGAAGTGCGATTCAGCTTCTCGCGAGAAGCAAAAAAAAAAGGAAAGAGAGGAACGAAACGAGAGGAGAAAAAATTGTATTAACAAATGTGTATAAAGTTTATTTTTTGCTAAATGAGGAAGTTGAACAAAATTTTAGCAAGTGCTGTCTTTGCCCCCGCCAGCTCCACCACACTGCTGAACCCTCTCCCCCACAACTCACATCACCCGCTTAAAATTCACGTGTTGCCGTTGAATGTTTTTTTTTTGTTTTGTTACTCTTTTCTGGTTGATTTTTTTTTTTTTTGTGGGCTGGTCTTTGACCATTTTTGGTTTGACTTTGTTGTGTTTTTTCGTTGTTGTTGGGTCTTGCATTGATTAACGCATTTCTTTAGCTGTCTTGGGCATTGTTGTTGCTGTTGTTGTTGCTTTTGCTGTAGCTATGGCTTTGGTCTGAACAATTGTTGTTATTTGGTAGCTGCTGCCGTTTTGGCAAGTGATTTATGCCGCCTTTGGGGGATTTTAACTGACACATTGAGGAGACACATTTGTAGCTAACTAATAAGTTTAGTGGCATAATGAATGGCAGTTGAAAAGGTCCATTGAACAGCAAGAATTGTATAGAGTGGAATGGTTTAGTGTGGATTGGATTTGAGGTGGCTTAAATTGGGTTTGGATTGCAACATAGATTGCAACAAAATGAATCACAAAATAATATAAAAACTTCCAAATGCAATTCCAAATTGATTTACAATTAATTTGATGATTCTCAAAATGAATTTGGCAATATAAGATTTAAAATGGAAATCGTTAAAACCGATTAATATATTTACCGAAAGTCGGTCCTAACTTTGGGAATAATCTATTATGAACTCTTTTTAATGGTTAACATTTTATAGGGCAAACAATTGAAGAATATTCGGATCAGACAGAGACTACTTGTAACTAAGCAACTAGAGCGACATTTCGCTCAGTGTAGCCTTATCTGGAAGGTTTAAAGAACCATTTAGGCTTTGCCTAAATACGTTAATATCTCAAACTAAACATCCTGCACACATGCATTCATTTTGTGTCTCATTTTGAATGGTCTGGGCATATATGTAGAACATTGACGAAACATTGCCACATTGACTTTTAAAAACGCGCACGCGTCGACCCAGAGCACACGCCAGAGTCAAAAAGGTGTTAAAAATACTGAGACCAAAAGGGCAATAAGCCAAAAAGGACAGGCATACACACACGCACGCACAGAGAAAGAGAGAGATACAGATAGAGAGGGTAAGTTAACAAAAAGGTGGTTAATAACCCGAACGCTAATGAAAAAGGCACTGAAAAAAGGGGCAAACCAACAACAACAATGGGAAATGACGTCAAATTGGTGCACAAAAAGGGAAAGAAGGGCTGACAGGCAGGCAGGCAAGGTTAAGCCGGTACTCAATGAACTTCATGGAGGGTTGAGGGTCTGTCTCTCGTCATCATCATCATGATCATCATCTTCATGATGATGGGGGCGTATTAACTAATTTATGATGATGATTTAGACCGGTCAAGAAGTTGATGATGAATTTGGGTCTCTTCATTTCGGCTCTTTGGTTTTTGGTTTTTTTTTTGCAGCTGCCCTTTTATATACCCCTTCTCCGTATTTTGTGTTGATGACGGGCAACTTTTTAATGGACTGAACTGGTGAGGTTGAGAAAGCGAAGAGATAAACGTTTCATGCTTTTCTTTTAACACCTTTTCGAGAGATTTGTGCATGCGATTTGTTTTGTTTGCCCAGCCACTTAGCGCCTCAGCAAAGATTAGAGAAAATGTGTAGGCTGTTTAAAGGCAGCACAGAGTATAGGCTAGATTAGAGAAAGAGTGAGAAAGATGGAGAGATATTGAGTAAAAGAGTGTGTTGCGGGAGGGGGCAGGAGGGAAGACCCCATTTAATTATGTAAACGACACGAGCATCAAGAGTCCAAAAAGAATAACTCCTAACGAAAAGAAGAAAAACATGTTTAAACCTAAACCGAAACCGAAACCCATTTATGTCAAATTGACACCTCGCCTCTCTTAGATTTCCAATTCTTCTGCTGATGCTTGTGCTTGTGCCTCTCAACGATATTTTCTCTCTAATACACATTAAATATTTATGAGCTTACCTCGGCTTTTTGCCTAATTGATGAGTTCACTCTCAAGATAAAGGTGTAAAAAGGGTTGGGGGCGTCAGCTTAGTGGGCTGACGAGCGGGCAAGGCGGGTATAAGGCAGTCATGTAGCGGCTGTATGTTGCAGACAGGTGAGTTTGTTCTTCTGCGTTGAACAATTTTTGTGTAGTTGGTGCCAAAGGCAACATCCAGCTGTGCCGACAAATGAGACTGGCGACAAGCAAATAAACAAAATCAACTTCGCCTTCTTCGCCATTCCCCCAACCATCATACCACAATCTTTGCCTCTGCCTGTGCCTCTGCTTCTGCTTTACAATCCTCTGCTCTAGTCGCGTGTAAATGATTCTTCATGTCCATGTTTAGGCTGTTGTTGTTGTTGCTTCAACATGCACTGCAGCGCACTTTTTGGTCGGCTGCTGTGTCAGAGTCAGAGTCAGAGTTTGAGTCTAAGAGTCTGTGCAGTTGCTTGAATGGTTGCTAGATGCAACAGGTAGCCGCTTGGCCTGTCAATACCTACACGCCTGCAGGAAAACCAAATAAAAGTAAATGTTGAACGAACGTACAGAAAAAAAAAATAAAGTTGAGCTATGACTTGGCATATATGCCACATAAAATGCTTAGACTTTAGGGATACCTCTTCTCTTCCGTCAAACAAAGTGTTACTTCTTCATTATGTTTCTTTCGTTGCATTTTGTAGGGCATGTCACATTCGATTGCACACACCCTGTCAGAAAATCGCAACCAAAAAAGACAGCCTCGTCTCTCCCTCTACCTCTTTTGCTTCTTAAGTTCAAAAATGTTAAAGAAAAATCAATTCCAAGAAATTGACTGCAAATCGCCAACACACAAGTAACTTCCAAACTGAAACTCTAACTCAAATTCAAGCCCAGACTCAGACCCAAAACTGAAAACTCCTCGTCTTGGAAGACTGTAATTTCAGTTTGGGTGACATTGCCTGAGGAGTTGACCAGTAACAGCAACAACAACAATAACAACATCAACTACAACAACAACAGCAATAGCACAAAAAAAAGAAAAACCGAAACGATGCAAAACGCATGTTCAGCATGGGCTGCACTTGTTGCTGGACTAAGGCTAAGCTCTCAAGCAGCAATAAACTCCACTCCACTCCAGAGACACACACACACACACACCCAAGCCCCAACTACTGTTCCAAATTTGATTTGCTATGCTGATTTGGCGACAAGCTAAGGCAGAGGCAGACTTTCCAACTGCGACTTTGGGGCGTATGCAAAAAGAAGAAAATGCGGAAAACATATTTGGCATAGTTTTTTTTTTTTTTTTGGTTGTTTTTCTTCTTCTTTTCTGCTATTTGGTTGACCAAACTCGTTGTGCCAAGATTTACGAGCCAACTTGGAGTCCAATAAAATGATTGCCAGCAATTTTTATTTTCTGTTTATTTAAGTTTTTTTTTTTTTGTTATTTTATGCAAATTGTTTTTTCCTCATGGGCATTAACAATTTTTGTTAGAATGTTCCATATACATATATATGTATGTATATATTTTTTTCTTATTTTTATCGCTTTTAATCATATTTCTATCATTTGACAGGGGGAAATCAAATGACTTAGGCAACGAACTTTTCTGTTGGTATTCAAAAAGCCAAAGACTTAGGCGACAAACTTGTTTAATTGACACTGCAAATCAAAAGACTTAGGCAACGAACTTGTTCTAACTGTATATTTCCTGACTGCAGTCACAGGGCAACGGGGTGAGTTGGGGTTGATGGCTACAATAAAAAAAAAAAAAAAAAAAACTTTCACTATTTCACCTTAACAAACATTTTATACAACAAATTTCAGGAAATATAAAATCTATAGTATTTTTCTCTTGTCTTGTTTTGTTTTTGCACTCAAAACTCAATTGAAGTTTGCCCTCGGGCAGGTTTTTTTTTTGTTTTTGTTTTTTGTGTATGAACAATAAGCCATATTCAGCGATTATTTAACAAAAGCAAAAGAAATGTTGTTGATGTTGTTTTTGCGATTTATCAAACATTTCTCTCTCCCTCTCGTTCTCACTTTTGTGATAGCTTTTATTCTTTCTTTTTCTTGGCTTGACTCGTTTTCTTTCTTTTCTTTTATTTTCACTCGAAGCAATTACTTTTGTTTTTGGCATTTAATCGGCAGGCGTGTGGCATTGAAGGAGAAGGTTTTTGGGGTCTCGTTTTTGTGTGTGTGTGTGTGTGTGTGTGTGTTTTGTTGTTGGCTTCTTATCCAGCGAATACATTGAAATATGTTGCCATTGTTTGTTGGTCTATGAATTGCGGATTAAAGCGTGTCTTATCAAGCTGAAATCGTAGTTTTTTCTCTATTTTCGGGGTTACAATTGGAATGTAAGCGAATGATGATGCGATAGTTGGCACGTGCCGTTAATGAAGTTGGTTTGGTTTAACCACAATCGAAAGGTGAAAAATTGTATTAAATGACTGGTACGAGTAGTTTACTCTATAACTGCACATTGGTAGCAATCGCTTCCGACTCCTTTAGTACGATAAAGGGCATTTGAAGAGCATATTAGTTAAGTGTTGCATCCTCTTTCTCGTAATTTGTCTGCAAGTTTTTCCGATTTGTTGTATTCCCATGCATTTATTTTGTCGGCTTATAACAAAGCAGTGAGGAAAATGCATTAGTTTATTTCCATTTACATTTCCCATATTTGTATACATACACATTTCCACTTTACTTGTTATTTTTGTTGCAAATTTTGTTCGCTTCAATTTGACATGGCCCGTTTTTCAGTGCATTTTGCGGCTATTTAACAATTCGTTTTGGTGATTTTTCATAGACTTTTCAAACGTTTCTTTCAGTTATGTATTTTTTTTTTGTTCGTTTTTTATTTTTTCATCTTTTTTCTTATTTATTTTTTTTTTTTTTTGTGTTTTTGTTTTAAGACTCTGACAGTTGCTGATGAGTTTTGTGGCAGCTTCTGCTCCTGCTGCAGATGCAGATGGAAGCAGGTAACTACAAATCTGTGTGTGTGTGAGTGTGTGTTTGGGGCACATGTTGCATGTTGCATGTTACTTTGGCATTTCCTCAGCTCCTACAGCTCAGGTGAATGGCAAATAAGAAACGTGAGGAGCAGTTGCCTATGACTCTTTTAATGGTCGAGAGCGTTAAGTGCATATAAACATACAAATAAAGTTGTTAACTATTGTTTAACGCCACAAGACGGCGCAAAAAACATTGTTGTACTTGTTGTAAGAAACTGAAATAACAACACCAGCAACAATAACAACTACAACAGCAAAAACATTTATATTTATATGAAAAACAAGCAAAAAGCATAAAAAATAATGACAAACATAAATATCAACTTTACGATTGCAACGTGACTTCATTTAAAATCGAACAAAATATGCAAAATAAAGCACAACTCACACAAGACACACACACCACGCACATACAGCATATATGCTTGTGTGTACACACATCACAGTTGTGGTCATTCTCATATAGGCACACACACACACACACACACGTGCGTTGGTCAAGAACCTCAAACCAAATTTGGCACTTGGACAAAAGATAGCAGCAGCAACAACAACATAAAAGTAACAAAAAAAAAAAAAAACAAAAATGATCAAACAGGGAAATATAAAGCCACACACACACACATACAAACAAACAGAAAATAATGCCTATAAAAATTAATAAATTTTATGTTCCATTATTGTTGTTGCTGGCTGTATTGTTGCTGTTACTTTTATTGTACTCCCCTCTGGCAACGGTGGCTGCCGCTTTGCATTTTAAAGAGTCTCTTCATTTACTACCCCTCCCCATCTCCGCCCACCGCCATCGAACCGTTGCCTGACATTTCTTTTCAATTTGATACGTCTCTTCCCCTCTTCCTCTTTGACTCGCACAGCTTTTTTTACTTTTTTTTTCGTCCCCCGCCAGCTGACTATCTATTAACAGCCATCAATATGCCAAATAGTATAAAAAAAGATGTCAAATTGCCAACTGTCTTTTTTATTATTATTAATTTAACCAAAGAAAAAAGGAGAAAAAAAATAACGACACTGAAAGAGCTAAAGAAATAGACGCTCATTTGATTTCGTATTGAGCCATAAAATTGGCCATTTTGCGTTTTCTCGTCTACGAGATTTTTGACAGCTGCGCATAAAGCTGATCATAAATGTCTCCCCATTTGCCCCAATGCTGGAGCTCCACACATTTATTTACCAACAGACCTCTCCAGAGCTGTGAGCTGTTTCAGTCAATTTCTGAATCTGATTCCAACTACCCCATAAAACTCGTAAGAAATGAGTCCGAATAATATCAATAACAAAAGCAAAAGCATTTCAACTGTGCGGGAGATAATAAATTAAATGCCTAAATGGTTCAAGAATTTGTTTTCTATGGGGTTATAAAAATTCACCACAAACAAATGCCGATATACTCGTATATACTATACATATATATTTATTTGTATGTATGTATATAGTCTACGGAAATTGTGGGCGCCCCACACACAATATAAATTTAAAATTTTGATGGCAAAAGATAAAAAATTTAAGATCAAATAATGGTGGTTATAATTCTTCTTAAATTGAGGATGCAAATCAATTTGTTTGCTTGCCTAGGAGTATTCAAGCTGGGTTTCTGTTTCCTACCATTATTCTAGCGGGCATTAGGAGTTATTTGATTAAAATAGCGAAAGTTAGTAGGTATATAGTAAGGTATAAGTAATTTCCATATTAGACAGAGTATAAAAATCCATTACAATTCATAACTATATTTCACAATAAATTCAGTTTAACTTCAAGTAACTTTTCTTTTTTATGTTACGATTCCTATTGAATATAAATTCTGAATAATGTGATTATTAAACTTTCCTGTAAAATTAAACACAAAAAAATATATACGTATATTTCAATTTACCATCCATTAGCATTCTGTAACTCTAAGTCAATCAGATATTCAATAAAAATCTATTTTCCATAGTTATCTATTAGGAATATTTGATGCATTTGATGGCAGCATTGGGTAAAATATATTAATCAGTTTTCGGGTTACAATTTTATAGCATTTAGCTACCTTAATCACGTCATAAACTCAAACAAAATAGGCCAAATCAGTAAAAAGGCCAAAAACAAAATGATAATAAAACGTAAAAAAACGAAGAGCAATACAATAACTCACAAAAATCGGGACAAACAAGCTGTTAGCCAGCCACCTACTCCGTCCCCTATCTCTTGCCCCATTTCTTACCACATCTCTCTTCCCCTTTCTTACTCCCTTTCTTACTCCCTTTCATTACTCCCCCTCGTACAAAAATTTTCATTTCTCTACACAATATATGCAAATTGTTATATTGACCATTTATTGCTTCTGTCTGACTCGACGCGATTATTGACAACGGCATTTTAATGTTTCAAGAAAGACGAAGAAGCTCAGAATAATAATAATAATAATAATAAATACATAAATAAATAACTTGGCGTGCCAGAAGAAACAAAAGCTGTAGCTGCAGAAGACATTAAAATAAAAAAATAAAAAACAAAGTACCTGAACATAATTTTACTCAAGAACTTGGCGAAGAAATGTCCAAAAGAACAGGTTCATAATTGAAATTCATGTTCGTTGTTGCTGCTGTTGTTGTTTTTGTTGTTGTTGTTGCTGATACTGTCAATGTGTCAGGCAGACATTTAGTGAGGTACCCAGTTACCGTTGTGTATGTGAGTGAAGTTACCTCAAAGTCCAATCGAACTAATGCCCATTCACAGTTTAGACTGCTGGTGGCTAGGTGGTAGCTGCAGAAGGACAGAAGGTATTTTAAAGGGGAGGGAAGAGGTCCACTTAAAGATTCCGCAACGCTTCAACGCGATGCGTTACGCATTTTTATGAGGTCATTTGCGTGTGAAGCCCACTAAATGTGCCCTGGAGTTGCCCCACACAGAACGTTTTGCCGAACCAGAAGAAGAGAAACACACACACACACACACACACACACCCACACTTGCATTGGAAAAATCAATTGAATTTCGTGGAAATCTCAATGAAAACGAGCCCAATATACACACATACATACATATATACACAAAAATCCTAAGCAACACATTACTCATTCGACCCGAAAAAAAACCGAAAATCTATTAAAATTATCACACGCCATGTTGACCTCCGCCAAGTTGAGCAAACATTTTTCATACTAACAAAACAGAAAAATGGCAAGAAAAAAAAAACCCAAAATAAATAAATAAGAAAAAAATAAAAAAAAAAAAATAAAAATATAAACCAAACCACAACCAAATAAAATGAAAAATGCTGGCGCAAAAATATTGCAGCTAAAATAATTTGCCACGCTCGTAAATTTTCAGCTCATAAAAAAGAAACGAGTTGCCGATGTTGAAGGAGGACTGAATGACTCAGTGTCGAGCATTTCTCGGATTGACTCAGATTTTCGTTTTGTTCAGTAAAATACAATATACAATATGTTGATATATATGTATATATATATGTATAATGTATATATATCAAATTTGTCGCTGTTTGTTGCTTCGTTTTTATTGATCGACACTTTGTTTGATATATTGGGTCTCTCTCTCACTCACAGCCTAACATCATTTGCATGTGAAAAGCCTCGAAAAAAAAATTTCACTAATTTGCCAAATGATTATTATGTTTGCCTAAACAACGTTAAGTGTTGTCATAAATTAGAAGAAAACAACAAAAAAAACAAGGCAACGCAACACAACAACAACAAAAGTGACAAACTTAAATCAAAGAAAAGGCTATCAAATTTTATAGACACAAAAAAAAAGAAAAGATTTATTTCAAAAAGCAAAAAGAATTGAGATGTTGCGAGTAAAACATATAGATTTCCGATGACGACTGATATATACATTTAGTTTTTGCGTTGAATTTCACTTCATTTACACTTGAAAAAAAAATAACAATAAAATTTTTAAATGTTTCGATTAATGCAAAAGTAAACAGTAAGTAAAAAAAAAAAAAATTAACCGGAAAAAATTACTTGCAAATTTTAGGATAGAATTTATAGATTAAAAAAAGGAACAAAAAAAATATTTTATTCTATTCCTCAAATTTTAACAAATCTCAAATAAATTATTCTGTTTAAATAAAGTTAATAAATATATGACAATTGGTCACTCTTAGTGTAAGATATGCCCCTCAAACAGGTTTAAAGATGGAAACCAACAGGCATACGATCTAAATAACTTTAAATCATGCAATACTAGAAATTACAACTAGTAAGTATGTATCAAATTTAAAGTTAAATGTAAAAATGCCAGTTTATTAAAAGTTTCTCTAAGTGTAGATCTTTCCATCACTTTGATACTTTTACCCCAATCAAAATCTTTCACACATCTAGAGTTTTGTTTTGTCTTAGCAACTTTCAAGCCTACTAATTTAGCTATATACAAGTTGACAAACATTTAGCAGATTTATGCATAGAGTAGAGAAAGAGGAAGAGATAGAGAAGTATGAAACAGCAGATGAAGCATACACAAAAATGAAGATCAAATAAAGAATCGATAAGCGGATTTTTAGCATAACAAAAGCGTCAACTTTAGCGCGTTTCTATTTGTACTCATTTGCACACACAACATCAGTGTGTGTCGTTTTGAGAAAAGACTTTGACAACGAACTTGCACCAGAATCCACCACCTCCCCACTTTGACCAAAGCTGTCTTGAGCTGCTAAGCAGCTGTCTCATCTTGGGCCTGGTGTCTTGGCCATTTCCTTTTGAGCTCTTTTTAGTTGGTTGGGCAGTAAAAAATCAAAATCAAACAATAATCAGGCGACAAATCTACAAAACAAATTTCGGTGCAAAATCAAATTAAATTGAAGCGAAGAATGCAATAAAAATAAAACAGAAATAACAACGAAAAGAGAAAAGGAAAATGGTTAAAGTTAAAGTTGAAGTTGAACTTAAAATTAAAGTTGAAGCTCTGAGATCTTTGCATGGCAGACGAGAGCATAAAGATAATGCTCAAAGTGTTTTTTTTCAGCGATAAAAATTTAATCAAAATTTATGAAGAAGCCAGAGCAGAAAGACAGAGACTCGACTGAAAGACTGAGTTGGAATTAGAGTCTTGGGGTCGGTCTCTGATTACCTGATGGGCCATATAACACACAATTTACTAACAATTTCTCTCCTTCTCTCTCTCTCTCTCTCTCGCTCTTGTTACAGTCGCCGGAACTGGACTATCGGCATGAGCTGATGGGACGTCTCCATAAAATCGAACCGGCCGATGTTGAACTGGAAGTATTGGCTGCTGCTGCGACTGTGGCCACCAATAGTAATAGTAACAACAACAGCAATTCGAGCACAACACCCACCAACAGCAATAATGTAGTCTCAGCCCATCAGCAGCAGCAGCAACAGCAACATCATCATCAGCAATATCATCAACACCTGCATCATCATTCGCATCAGCATCATCATCAGCATCATCATCAGCATCAACATCAGCATCATCATCAGCATTTGCATCAACATTCGCATAGTCTGCAGAGCGGTGAGAGTGACAACGACTCGTCGTGGCAATTGCCATCATCAGCGACTTATGCCAGCGATCAGCCTCAGTCTCAGCAACAGCAACAGCAACAACAACCCGCCGGCTCACCTAATTCAAACTCAAATTCCGCCTATGGCTGTACACCGTTATACGATGGAGCGCCCTACGATGTGGCATTGGCTTATAGTGCGTCGAGCGGTGGTGCTGCTGGCGGAGGAAGCGGTGGCGGCGGCGGAGGAGGAGGAGCAGGTGGTAATGGTGGCGGTACTACGGGCAGCACAAGCGGCGACAAGGAATATTTGTATGGTAAGTCAAATGACAGACAGATATAGAGAGTGTGAGTGTGAGTGGGGTTGGTTCGGGTTGGCCAGGGGGTGGGGGGGAATAAGCGGAGGTCTGACAAAATTACACGCATGGTGAAATCTCACAAGTCAATAGCAAAAAAAAAAAAACTGTTGGCAACTTGTTTAGGTTGATCTTGGTTACGTTTCGTTTCGTTCCTATGGTTAAAAATGTGAAATTTGAAGCCATCACAAACAAATCGCAATGAACCAGACTCTAAGATTAGACCAAAAACTTTTGGAATTTCGGCATAGACGAACTCTCAATGAGCTTTAGCTTAAAATCTGGAGTTTTTTTTTTTTTTTTTTGTACTTTATTCGGTTTTTTTTGCTAAGTATAAACTCAAATAATCATAATAAAATACTTTTTTGAGTAAAAGACAACTTAGCTCACCTCCTTCGCATCTATTTTATTTTATTTTCTTTTCTTCGTTCATTCATAATATTATTATAGTTATGGTAGTGCTTTTGGGCCGATGTCAAAATCCAATAAGTCTTTCATGAAGCTCTCTCTAAAAATAGTCAAACAAATCAACATCTGTTTATAAATTTCATGCATATGCGAGTTTTTTATTTTGTGTGTGTGTATACATTATTAATACTGTGTGTGTGGATTTGCATAAGATATTAGTGTGTCGATTATATAGCGATTTCCTCTATTTGATCAAAACAGAAACCAAAAACAAAGAGGCTCTCTACGCGGATCCATTGGACGATCCCTATCAGCGGCCAGTTTTATGGGATGATATTGCTACCTCAATACAAAATATTGATCCCGAGAATGCACTCATGTTGAGTGCAAGTAATGGCAATGGTGGCAATAGCAATAGCAGCAACAACAACAACAACAATACAAGTGCCAATAATAATAACAACAACAACAACAATGGGGACAATGCCACATCTCAGTTGGCACAGGTCAAAATGGAAGCAATAGATGACACTCTGCTGGAAACTTTCTCGACACCATTGCTCAGTCCTCTGGAGATAAAAACAGAAAAGCAACAGCAGAGACAACACCAACACCAGCAGCAGCAGCAGCAACACCTTCAACAACAACAACATCAGCAGCATCAGCAATTGCAATACCAGCAACAGCATCAGCAACAACAACAGCAACACTATCAGCAACATTATCAACAGCAGCAGCAACATTTGTACCAGCATCATCCAAGCCTGGCGCTGTCCGGTCTGCCACCCGCTGCTGATGTCGTTGAATTGCATTTGCAACAGCAACAACATCAACACCAGCAACAGCAACACCAGCAGCAACACCATCAGCAGCAGCACAGTGGCAGCAATAGCCCAAAGCTGTTAACCACCAGCGACAGCAGCAACTCCACCTCCTCCTATCAGCAACAATACGCATCTCAATTGACCAGCGGATCAACTGTTGGCTATCTGAACGGTAGCAATGGCAATACCACCACCACCAGCAGCAACAGCAGTTCAACAGCCATCAGCAGCAGCTATGGCTATAGCTGGCATAGCAGTCAGGTGAGTTAAGAGATTGGCAAGAACTATTAGGAAAATTTTCCGTTATAAGCGAAAAGCAAAAACTTTCCATCTTCTAACATTCACTCTCTCTCTCTTTCTCTCTCCCTCTCTTGCTATCTCTTTTGCGCTTTCTCTCTGTGTAGACCTTTCATACCAAATACCAAATACACCCGCCATCTGGATTAAGTGCCTCATCGACAGTCACACCATCAACAACTGCCACGCCCACAGCTCAACTCGGTGCTCAACAGCAATTGCAACAACTTTGCCCACCAGCCGCACCTAGTACACCATCTGCCACATCAGCCGCCTCCTCCTCCTCCTCGTCTTCGTCATCGGCGGCAACAGCAGGAGCCACACGTCACATGTTTGTACCACCATTAACGCCACCCAGCTCAGATCCCGGCAGTCCCGGCAGCTCCATGGTGGCAGCAGCTGCTGCTGTCGCTCAGGCTCAAAGGCGCACCACACCACCGCCTCCGTACCAGCAAGGTCATGGTGGCTTAGCTGGTTTAGCTGGTCTAGGACTCTGTCCAAGTCTAGTGAATCCAGCGCCAACATTGCAATTACTTGGTGGTGGTGCTGGCACCACCGCAACCACGCTCACCAATCTAACACCCGCCACACATGCAACAGCCCCATCAGCTGTGATTGGTCTTGCATCCAGTTTACAGCAGCAATCATCTGTGGTGCAGCAGCAACAGCCAGGAGCATCAGCACAATCAGCAGCAGCAGCAGCATCCGGACCACCCCCACCATCAGCAGCACCAACAACAACAACAACGGGTCGACGTGGCCGGCATTCGCATCACCAGCCAGGCACTCCGGCCCATATTGCCAGCCTGATGAGTGTGCGGACGGTGCGATATAATCGGCGCAACAATCCAGAGCTGGAGAAGCGTCGCATCCATCACTGTGATTTTGTGGGTGAGTAGAAGATTCAGTTTCATCCATCCATCCATCCATCCATCCATCTATCCAGCTAACCAGTCAGTCCATCCATTTGGCATTCGTTGCATGTGCGTCTCGTTTATCATTTCGCATGCTTTGCGACACTTTTCGTAACAAAGTCAACTAACTAACACCAGCAACCAGTTGTTGCTGTTGTTGGTCTACCTCCCCCGCATCTGCCCACACCACTTTCCCCTCTCCGTGGACTCCTTTGCTTTGGGCATTCTCGGCATTTGCTGACTCCACGTGCGAGACTCATTGCTCATGCGTGGCGCGTTTTTCCAATCGGCATTTATTTATTCTCCATTTATCTATACATTTATTTATTATCTTTTTTTCTCTCTGACTTTTTTTTTGTCCGCATCTCCTCTGGCTGTGCCACTGACAGTTCCCGCTGCTTATTGTCGTTGTTGTTATTATTATTATTATTGGTGGTGCTGGCTGTGGCGCTTTTTCTATTACCTTTTTTGTAATTCTAATTAGGCATTTGCCATATATTTATGTAAGAGATATCTCTCCCCCAGTAATTGTATGTGGGCTGTCTATTGTTACAGTTGCATGTCTTATGCATGGCCAAGTGCGTTTTCAATGTCACAAAAACTTGGAACTTGAGTTGAGTCATTTAGCAGCAGTCGTTTCAATACCACAATAGCAAATAAATCTCCCTCAAAAGATCAGTAGAAAGTTACAGTTAAATAGAAGATCTATTACACTAGATGAAAAAGCTGTGGATCTAAATAATGACTCGATAGTTTTAACTTAATGTTAATAAAATAAACGACAATTTATTAATTTAAAAAATAGTAACAGAAATTTTCACTTGTGACAAATATATAAAGTTAGACACCAACTTTAAAGTAGTCATATTTACCTCTCTTGTTTCTTCTTTTAGCGCAAGTTTCTATAATTTCAAATGTATCAAAGGGAAAGAGAAACAGAGGGAGAGAGAGCAAAATAAAAACACATTAATAATTTACGTTAAGATGATATCACTTAAGCCTTCATCATCAACAAAATTTTTGTTATATATGCAGATAATTCTATGCTCTGTCAATATAGATATATCTCTATATACATTAGCTATCGATCGCCATCGCCATCTCCATCTCCATCTCCATCTTCGAAAAGCACTTAAGTGGCCCAACTGTATTCCGACATTGTCTAGACTTTAGACGACTACGTGCGTTGCCACTAATAAATAATTGACAATTGTCTGACACGTTTGCCATGGCCATTTTTAGACGATAGCGATAGACGAAAAACGACTGAAAAACTCAGAGACCACAAATATTAGACAAAACTCCAATGAATGCACATAGGCAACAGCAATGCTGTCCAAATGAAGTTATTATGCCATAAACGCACGCATCAGACATCAGGCAATACCAATACCAATAGAAAACTTTAGCCACTGCAGCAACTTCAGCAAACTGCCAGTGCCAGTCTTGATGCCAAGTGAGTTATGTCCGCATGGAGTTCAGCAATCCTCCGATATCTATCCAAGCCAATCAACTGACTCTAACTGTCTAACAATCGTTCGTTGTAGTCATAGTCACAGTCGTAGTCGTAGTCATACAACATTCTTGCCTCGCTCTTTAGCTATTTAATTCGTTTAGTATCAGTATTTCTTTTTTGGGCCTTGGTCTGTTGCCTTTTTGGCTTTCAATTAGAGCGTACGTGTTGGGGGCATCCTTTTTAACAGCCTCATAAATGTCACACTGTCTCCGTGGGCAAGTGCATTTTTGTGCAAAAAGACTTTCACCAGCCGGAAAAAAAAACCAAAAAAAAAAAAAAACCCGATCTTTCATGGGCATTAATTAAAGCAAAAAATAAAAGGCTCCACAAAGTTTTCATCTCCTTCTCTTTTGGTAACGCCCACTGACCTAGTCTATGAGGTGCGGCTTAGTAAAATGTATTTCAATGACCTTACTAATCAAGATTTTGTACTTTTATTCTAGAATCTCTTTTACCTTGTGGCTTTAAGCTAAATAATAACGTTGTAAATATTTATACAAATGTCCCCCATACAGGAAATTCAATTTAAAATGTTCGCATTTTTTTTTAATTTCATAAAGATGCAATGGTCATTAACTCTTTTCTACTGATTATAATAAATGTTTTGTAAATTCTCATTGTATTAAAACAAATTTACAATGACTTAAAATAATGTCTGTGTTTAGGTGTTAGTCTCGATTTTGCGATTTCTTTTTCTTTTTAAACTTTTTCATCGATTCTTGTAAATTCATAGGCTAACCCCTTTAAAATGAACTAATTCAATTTTTGACCCAATCTTCTAATTACAGGTTGTTCAAAAGTCTATACGAAAAGCTCACACTTAAAGGCGCATCAAAGGATTCATACTGGTAAGTCGCTTTCTTTTGACTTTTGGCCATTATCCACCTACATGTGCTTCCTACATAAAAAGTATCTTCTGGTTAACAACTGTCACAACATTTGACCATTTAATCCTGAGCTAGGGGCAGGGTGAATTGCCATGTAGGCACACTGGACACCGATGAGTAAAGTCAGCCGCTGGCGTCAGCTGTGCTTGGTCTGGTGGGGTTGATGGTTGGGCAACCGGTGGGCAGACAGACTAACTATGGAAAAAGGCTTTTGATTAATTCGCGAGCTCATATTTGTAGTTGCCAGCACATAATTTGCCATGAGAGAGCTTCAAGCGCCTTTTGCCTATATTTTTGTGTAGTTTTGGGTAGAGTTTTTTTTTTGTTTTGCTTTTTCAATTTCTGTGCCACAAGACCAACAGAAAAACCACAAAAATCGTGATTTCGATGGTTTGTTTTTTGTTGTTGTTTGCTGTTTTGTGGTCAGCAGTTGCAACATCGCAAACAATCGCCAATCGCCAACGCCATCAGCTGGGCGCACGTTTGGCCTGCATTTCCTTCTTGCTCAGATTACACTTGACGTTCCGTTGGATATTTCGCTCCGTTGGATGTTGCTGCTGCTGCTGCTGCTGTAGCTGTAGCTGTAGCTGATGTTGATCACCTGCCTTCGTTTTATGGGCCACACGTTTTATGCCTCCCGATGGCCGACCCAGACCCAGCCGCAGCCCTGCCTGAAATCTCTCCTCTGTATACTCCTTGTCCTCTGAATAAATGCTGGGTTTATTAATCGCACATGACCGACCGACCAGCTGATTTATGCGCAAACTTAAAATGCTGCATTAAAAACATTTTTATTATTATGATTTTGCGTTGCGTTGATTTTTACTTAACTGATAAACTTAACGCCCCGTCAACGCACGCATCCAATGAAGGAGAGCAGGAGGACACGAGGTGGAGGAGTTATGTTTTTTTTTTTTTTTTTTTTTGCAAAAGGTCGCAGAGAGTAAACTTTTATGAAATTCCATAGAAAAACCTTGGGTGATCTCACCCTTTTTGTTGTTGTCTGGCACTTTAACTGATTTAAGGTATGTGTGCGGTAAAAGTGCTTTAATTGACTTTACTTTAGCCTAAGGCCAAACACGATCGGTTCGATCTCCTACCTCCTCCTTAAGCCGCCTGCTGCCTGTTTCTCACCTTACTTTACTCATTCCTTTCCCTTCCAACCCGCTGCCTTCAATTAACCTGCCTAATGGTCATGTCTTTTTGCATTTAGTTCAAACCTCTTTTGGTTTTAAGCTTTGGCAATTTTTGCAGTAGTAGTAGTAGTAGTAGTAGTAGGTTTTTTGTGTTCAAGTGGCCACAGCCACCTGAAGCATTTGTGGGGCTACCGTCTGATGGCTGTCCGTTTGTTTGGCTTTTGAGTTAGTTAACGTCCAGACCTACGAAACGTAGACCCAGCCTAGAATTTACTTCCATTCATAGCTCATAACAAACTATCTATCTATCCATCTATCTGTCTATCTATCATCTATTTTGTTTATGCAATTTAAAAGCTGCTGCATGGTAGCTTCTTGTGGCGCCAACACTCAGCTAAGTGTTGTCATTGCTGATTAGCAATGATGCCAAGTACTAGACGACTATAGACTTTTGAGATTTCGTTTAAATATTTGATCAACTCATAGAGATGTCTTTAGTAAATCTCATCTTATATTTGCTTATTTCATTTCTAATTCAAATGGCGCAAGTTGACCCTAACTAACAATGGAAGACCATCGAAAATCAGTTCTAATCATGGTCAAAGATTCGATTTCACCCTTTTGGTCAGTCACATAAATTTCTCAATTTTATTTAAGCTTTCTGCTTTTGTAATCTCTTCAATGATGAGATGGTGAATGGAGTTTCGGGATGAGAAGACCTACGCCGACTTTGGCGATTAGAAAATCACCGGGTAACTAATCTTTATGCAACAAGCGAACGCATAAATTTTCCCTATCTTCGGTCTTCTGTCGCCTCCTCTGAGTGGGCCTCCTTCTGCAGTCTCTACATTCCGCTCAGGAGACTGAGTCTGATGCTGTTGGCTTATTTTGTACTGATTTGTTTGCTAATATGTTCGCACTGCCATAAATTAGTTTGATTTGATTTTTATGCCCATGGACTGGAACCTGGGACTGCAACTGCGACTGAGACTATGACTGGGGAGGGAGATTTCAAGTGAGTCTAAACTGGCAGACAGACAGCGTCGGGAGGTGGTCCATGGTCCAGCTAAAAAGTTTTCATATTGCCTTAGGCTTGAACTGAGCTAGTCTCTGGATTCGATTCAATCCAAACCGATTCCAAGATCCAAGAGCCTTTTTGTTTGCCTTTTCAATTTATTTATATTGCCATTGCCGGGTGATTTGGTTTGTTTTCTTGTCCTCGTCGGTAACAACAACTGCTAAGTAAAATTATGAAGTAATTCTGCTTTGGCTTATCGCATTGCGTTCATCGCACATTACAAAACAACACTTACATAACTTTCTGTGGTTGTTTTTGAATTGTTTTTTCTTTTTTTGTGCCAAAATAACACACACATGTATGAATGTTGTTCCCACGGAACAAGAGTCGCGGGGAGGTCTAAAAAACTTTTTTTTACATTCTGTGCGATGTTTTTGTGACTCACAAAAAAATAAAAAAACAACAAACCTTTTTTGTGTGTTTTTTTTTGGTCTAGGTAAATTTTTATATATATTTTTTTTGTTTTTTTCTTTTTATATGATTATGATCGGGCATCTTGTCTCGAAACACTTAAATTCATTAAAAGAGATCTAAATAAACCAATAAGTCACGCCACGAGTCGCATTCGTATTGAGTTTCTATACGAAAATCCGACAAAAGTGTCAGCTGAGTGCCACTTGAGATCATTCAACGATAGAGCGAGAGAGAAGAGTGGTGGAGAAAAGGTTTTAAAGTTTACCTTAATTGTTGAGAGAAAAGGCCCTAAAGATGTGCACAAGTTGAAGTTAGATATCCAATTTCTAGTGGAAATCAAATCGAACAATCCAATGATTTCAATAATTTCATAAACCTTTCATTTCTCTTAAAGATTTCAATTTTACACAGAAAAAAATTTATCCATACATTTTTCTTTAAACGAAATAATAGAGTTTCTTATTTTTACATTTTTTTTTGACTGTTAAATGCAAAAAGCATTCAATTCGATTCGTTCAAATGAAAAATGTCAAGTTCACTTTTAACAAATATCTCAAATCTACATAATTATTTTGTACAATTTCAATTTGAACATGAATGTTTATGCTATAATAATAATCAAACCTCCCCCTTAATCCTTACCTCCTATCACCAAGCCTCACACCCTCTTTGTTTGTCTTTGGATTGAATTAGTCATAGAGTTGCCGGCTTTTGCCGGTTCACTTGAAAATGTCTTTTGTCTGAAGCATCGAACTCAAGTCGTGTGCCATAAAATACAAAAGTAAAAATAAGAAAAAAATTGGATGCCAAAATTTGGACACAGCTGCCGGTTGGTTCGTTGGTTTAAACTTTAAAGAAACATGTTTCTGCTGGGGATTGGGTTTTTTGCTTTTCGGTTTTTTTTTTTTTTTTTTGTTGTGATTTGTTTTGCCTAGAAGTTGTTAATAGTTATTCTTGATATTAACATGTTTTCGTCACTCTTTTCTTTATTTACAGGCGAAAAACCTTATACCTGCCAGTGGCCCGAATGTGAATGGCGTTTTGCCCGATCCGATGAATTGACGCGACACTATCGCAAACACACTGGTGCCAAGCCCTTTAAATGCATTGTATGCGAACGTAGTTTTGCGCGAAGTGATCATTTGGCTTTGCATATGAAACGGCATTTACCCAAAAATAAATGAGAAGAGACAAAACAAAAAGGAAGCAAAAGCAGAAGAAATTGCGCAGAGAAGCAAAAACATCAACTATACCACAATCCAAAGGACTTTAGTTTAGTGTCTTAAATAAAATTTTTTTTTTTTTTTGTTTTTTCATATAGTTAAAATAAAAAAGGTTAACTACTAAATGTATGTAAAATGTAACTTACTAATCAAAGAAACACACACACACACTTAAACTGCATACTATGAGAATGAATTATCACCAAGAGTTAGATAGAGAACGAGAAGAAAAGAGAGAGAGAGAAGTATGAAGAGACAAGGAGAGGAAGAGATTTGAAAATAGAGAGAAAGAGCGAGATAATGCCTATGCCCAGTTTTCCAAAATGAAAGCTAAAGTTATAGCTACAACAATAAATTTACTTTTCTTTTCCCCTCTCTTTCGTTCTCTCTCCCTCTCTAGCTATCTCTCTTTCTCACCCCTCTTATGTCTCTCAATTAAAAGCTAAGCAAAAAAAAATATTTTAGTTCTAAGCATTTGTCCAATTAACAACAAAACTCAACAACTCAATGAACAAGCAAGACAAAAACCAAGAAAAAAAAAACAAAGCAAAAGTTAGAAAATATGTTCATTCCATACTGCACAAATACAATCATTTTTTTTTTTTTTTTTGAATCTAAAGAAATAAGTTGTGCAACTTGCATTTAAGGAAAAGCTGTGCACAACTTTTGTGTATAAAAACAAAATAAAACAAAACAAAAACAAGCAAACTATATAGCTATGCCCATTAGATCTGTATACATCTATCGAAAGAAACAATCAAGTTTTCAAGTTTTCATCAATAGTTGTATATTGCCTCTCTCCTCCCACACACACACACTTCTATAAATTTATCTATTTTCTGTATATGTCTTAGTTGTAGTTGTAGTTAAAAAGAAAAAACATAATTAGTTGATAGTATTCTACCATATACGCGTGTCTCTATGTATCGTTTTTAAACACCAAAAAGTGCTGGCACAAAACCATCCAATAAAAATTTTTGAAAAATTCCAAACACTCTGTATACTTATTTACCTTTCTCTGGGAATGGGGAATATTGATTAGCAATCTATTTGGAAATAAGTTAATAAGAAAACGTTGCTGCGGCTGGCTGAAAGTCTGCTCTAGCTTTTGAAAACTTACTATCAAATGATTTGTCATGGATATAAGAAATGATGCTAAGATCGAAGTCCATAAGTTTAATGAAGTAAGTCAATTGTCTTGCCGACTTCGGTATACCATGCACCAGGTGAAAATAAATTTTTAACTTCGATGGCCAAATGTATGTATGTCTATGTAATTCTTTAAAATGCCTCATCGCATATTCTATCTCGCTCACTCTTACAAACACACGAGCACTCTAGCGCCGCCACTCGCCTAAGGCCACCTTCGCCCTTATGGACCGAATAGTAAAACTTGTTTATACGTTTCTAGTCCGATTTTAATAGAATAGTTTGTGAGAAAAACACTTTTGTTTAAATTGTGGGGGCGGAAGAGGGCGTGGCAATAATTTGAAAAAAAAACTTGATCACTTTACATACTACACGAGTTTATATACCAAATTTGGTTCGTCTAGTTCTCATAGTCTCTGAGATCGTCTCGCCTGTTATTGCTGCTCAAGAATATATATACGGAAAAGCTTGCTTCTACCTATTAAATACATATGTACATTTTGGCGACTTTAATATATCATTTCACCCAGTGGGTGCATGGTATAAAAATAGTTAACAAGCTAAACATTTTTCTTTTCATATGTGATCTGCTTTTTTTCAGTGATTATCTTGGTGACTAAGAATTAATAAATCAGAGGGTCAAGGCTAACTTCGGCCCTGTTACTCTTCCCTTACCCACAGGCATAATAGTGGGAAAACTACAATCTTAGACTGGAGGAATGCTTCATGAAACATGCTATGTTATCGTATGTATATAAGAGGTATATGTTATATTTATTCGATATTGATTAAATTTCGCATAGTCATTAATAAAAGTAACGAAGTTATTGATAAAAGTCACTGTTTTCGACTGACCGCACCTATGGGAGCTATATGCTATAAAGATCGGGACGGACGGACGTCGTGCTGATCAAGAATGTATGCTTTATATATGCAAAGGCTTTCTTCTATGCGTTGCACACTTCCGACCAAAATCCATATACCCTTTTTGCAAGGGTTTAAAAATCAAATTTAAAAAATAGAAATATTTGCTAGCAGCTGACAGCAAATTCTTAAAATTCCTTATTAATATATAATTATTACTCTTTCTAATTAATATTAGCAATATTTCTTTATTACGTGTCTGGAATCAGAACTGATATCTGAGACAGACAGAAAGACTGTGAGAGAAAGGGAGAGGGAGAGAGACAATAATTTCATTTAGATGAGAATGTAAAGCCGATAAGTGTGACCCCAACGCGGTCATATATAGATATATCAACATTCATTTTATATGTCTTGGAAACTCAGTCAATTGCTTTTTGTTGTTATTATTGCTTCACGATCATTATCAAAATATTTTGTACACGAAACAAACATGTCAAGCAAATGTGGCTTGTTATTGTTGATGTTGTTGTTGTTGTTGTTGCTGCTGCTGCTTGAAAATTGTTAAAAATAACAATAATAATTTCAATTGTTTGACTGCATTTGAAATTTGAACGCGTCATGTAGCTGCTTTTGATTTGTGCGATAAAATTCTTCATTTCATTTTCGTGTCGTTTCATTTCATTTTCGTGAACAAACAAAAAAAAAACACACACACACACACTAAATATATTCAGTAGATACAATTTAAAGTTTGATTTTATGAGCCTCATTAATTTATGATTTGGCATAAGAGAACTCTAGATAAAGGAACTGAACTATACTCTGTCTCAGCTTAAACATGAAAAAAATAACTAAAATAAAACCAGTTCAATTTGTCATAAATTTATGAAACGTGTTAAGCAACTAATTTTGTTTCTCGTGATTGGCTTTATTTAAAGATCTAGCATTAGTTCACACAAATTTTTAAAGGCATAATGATATTTTATCTGATAAAATGCAATTTGAAAGAGAAATTATAAGAAAATCTGTATTATACGTAAATAACGCATACGCCGCGTATTACTTATCTTATTGAAAGAGTCAACAAATATAGAACGAAATCTTTAAGTTATCATTAGAAACTCATACTGATAGTATGAGTTGACTTAATCGACTCTGTATCGACTTTAAATTTAAAAGATAACATATATCTAAAATAAAATATCTCCCATTACCTGATGTAGGTAAAAATATATTTCCTGGACCACCAGAGGACTACGAAAATTTATCACATCAAGTACCTTTTACGCATCTTCTATGTAGGCGTTGAGGCAGACTCGAATATATTTCATTTATGAGTATGTGTGTGTGTGTGTCGTTACTGATGCAGACCGACATTGGCATGCCCCCATTCATTCAGTCAGTCAGTCAGTCAGCAAGGCAAACATCCAGCCAGTCAGTCAGCCAGTCAGTCATTCACTCGTTCAGTCCCTCCATTCCATTGGCATCGACATCAGTTCAGTTTTTGCCTCATTGTTGCGAGTATCTTCAATTGTTGGCTTGCTTTGGTTTTGTACGTTATGGCGCTGATTAATCATATTACGACTGACAGCTCAACTTTGTGGCCACAACGGGGCAGCCCGCTTATTAAATTGGCTTAAGATTGCTAGATAAAGTTTATTTTCTTCGTTTTTATTTTTAATATAAAACTCATTCAGTCGGTTAAGTACGTGTAGGTATGATGAGGACCGCACAAATTGATATTATGCATACAAAAGGCATGTGTTTCTCTACGTTTCCCCTGTCTTCTTTCTCTTTCCTCTCTTATGCAGCACCCACTTTATACTATATACATATATGTATGTATATAGATTGATTCGATTTCAGTCAAATCACAATGTACAATTGTGTGTGAGCTGTGTTTCTTATTATTTCAATTAATTTGTGAGTTTTTGTTGTTGCTCATTTGAGAGGCAAATCAATTTTTGTTGATGAATTGTTAACTCCTAGGTGAAGGGTTGGAGGAATGCTGCAATGCATTATGCCAATTTGGTTAATGTGACAATGGAGAGCTCATAATGATTTAGCAAGAATATATATTTTAATTTATGGCTAATTGAGTTAAGTAAACGATCTCTATTTTGTTTTATTTTGCGCAAATTGATTGAATATTTTGTTTTTTGTTTTTGCGTAGTTCCTTAATGAATTAATATGGCTAATGAATCATAAGTGTATTCGAAGTATACATAATGAAAACGTCTAATGAACTAAATGGAAACTTCAAGGTTAAACTGAATTGCAGCTTATGTGTATAGGAAATGATTTGATTCAAATCGACTGATTGATATGAATCAGGAACTGCAGCAAGTAAACAAACCAATTTATTATTAAATAAAAAAAAAGTTGAAAATAAATAAATTTCATCCGACTTAAATGCTTCCCAATCTCCAGAAAAACAAACAAAAAAAAAAAACATTTCTAAAAATTTCCCCGAAAATTTTCCCTCACGTTTCAGTTTTTGTTTTTGGGCAAGTAATCAATTACCTGCTTCCTTTACAACTTCCATTAATTTGGACATACTTCTTAAGCCTTTTGCAACACCTTTTACTTTCATTCAGACAGAGTCCAGCTGTTGCTGCAACTCTACACCCACAGCAACAACAACAACAGCAACAACTCAAAGTTAACCCACACACAAATTGAAACTCAAACAACTCCTTAGCCAGGCTCATCCATTTTAAGCCAGGCCATAACATAAAAGCGCCCATTAGCAAATGTGCAAAGGGGGCAAATGGATGAATGGGTAGAGGGGAACGAAACCAACAATAAAAAAACTATCCATGCATTTTATCCGGCCTACAACTTAGTGATACCCTCTATTAGAGTCATTAATATTAATTTCTTATATTTTTGACTTTTGTTAGTTGTCTCTCAAGTTTGTGATTTGGCTTAAAAATCATATATAAAGAAAGATCTAGATTAAGATCATTGCCAACAATATACAAAGAAGTTTCTTTTTTCAGTTAAAAAAAAAAAACATGAGAGGACTTTTCTATTCTAGTGGCAAATATTTTCAAGTTCCAAATTTATTATGAAAATTTAGCAGGGTATATGAAAAGTGGAAACTACAAAATAACATTACTCGTGCTCAGGTCGTGATCGTGTCGTATTGCATGTGTGTTTGTATATGTGTGACTGACAGACAGCAGCATCAGGGAGGGGATGGGTGGGCGGGTTTGATTTTTTGTTTTTTTTTTTTTGGCGATGCGGAAAGAATAGGGAGGAAGGGGAGGGAGCTGGGTGCTGGGGCGGACCCCACCACCGAAATCGAAAACTGCAGAAAAACAGGAACCACGCGCCCAGATCTCTTACAAATGCTAACTAGCCTATGCCTATAACTATGGTTAACCAGACATCAGCTGCCAGCCAGCCAGCCACCTGCCCCCTGGCCCCTGATGTCTGCCCCGTTGCCCTCGAGGCCCCTGTCACAGTATGTTGTTGTTGTCTATTTTGCATACAACAAATAAAGCAGACAACAACAAACATGTTGGCTAAAAACGGGCGACAACTATAATTAAGCTTAATTGCTGTTTAATGTGAGTCTAAACAACTTTTTGTTACTATCCATCCCCCCTTACGCCACCATTCATCACACCGAAGGAGAAGCATGGAGCGGGAGGGAACCCACGCAACGTTCAATACGGCAAAACGAACCATTTCACGTATAATTAAATTAAATTTATAATGCGAAAATCAACACAATAAATAAATTTTAACCAGGTGTTGGGTTAATTGAAAAAATAAACTCATTGCACATACACACACACACACACACACACACACACGATAGATATATCCTATATAAAAAATTGAAACTCTGCTTATCTCTCACTTAGAAAATTATTGTTTTTTGTGTGTCGGGAAAATTAATTAGCAATTAAAAATGCAACACACCACGAACCACAAGCCACAATCGACTTGAGAGACACAAGTCAATGAAGACGATGGTAGGGGGGTGGCAAGGGGGGGCAAGGCGAATGGAACGGAGGTATATAACAATAGATTGAATACGTTTCTCTAATCTGTTAGAAAATAATTCATATTTATAAATAGACAAACATTATTCAAAGTGTCCAAACGGACCGAGAACCGTAAATTAAATCAAAATCAAAATCAAAATGAAAACGATATGGTCTTATGCCTAGAATTTATAACGAACACACTCGTAGCAAAAAGGCAAAACGAAGAAAAAAGAAAAAAAAACTCACGAGAATACAAAACAACCAAAAACAAAACAAAAACATGAAAAAAGGAACTAAATTCCAAATTTGGTTAAAAATATAAATACCCTAACCAAAACTAAAATAAAATGTTAGGAAAATAGGGTGTAAGAAATAATAGTTCATAATTTTTAAGACAGCAAATAAATTAAATGATATTTAATAAAATGCATTAATTAAATTAAATAAAAACGTGCAGAAAACGACATAAACTAAAATATATTACCACAGTTAGGTGTTTTTTTTCACAACAATTCGACTGAATAGAAAGAAATTTTAACTGATTAATTTTTTTGTATTTAAAGTATTGTAGGATAACAACTTTGAGGGTAACTAAGATTTGTGTTATGCAACACCTTTAAAAATATAATTTTAGTAAAATTGCTTAACGGTTTTAGTATGTTTTTTTAGTAGCAACAGCAACCGATCTTGCAATCAGCTAAATCAACTCTGTTGATCGAAAGAATTCATAATTTAATGTGAGATTTGTACAACTCTTAAACAGAAAGGGTAGTTAAAAGAAAAAAAAAAAAACATTTGGTCAGTGGCCGCCCACAAAATGCAGCTTGTCGTTGCTGTTGTTGTTGTTGCTGTTATTTTCAACTCTGTCAGCAGCAGCAGCCGGCACTTGGGAAGTTGATTTGGAGGTTGGGAACTCGCCAAGTTCCGTCCGTATGTCCATGACTACGGCGTGTGACTCAATGTGCCCAGCTGCAGCAGCAGCAGCAGCAGCAGCGGCAGTGGCAGCAGCAGTTGATCGACCGATCGGTTGGTCGACCAACAAAATCGATCCATGGCAGTCAATGGCAATCCAATATAATGGCAAAAAAGCGGCTGTTGCTGCATTTGGCAATGAACTTTTCGATATCGAAATATATATAAATGTTTGTCTGTTTGTATGTATATGTATGTGTGTCTGTGACAGAGGGAGAGAGGTAAGAAATAACCCAATCCGTGCCTGTGTGACTTTGAACTCGGTCAAGTCGAGACACATTTGAAAACTGTTTGCATATTTAATTGAACACCTACAACAACAACGGCAATGGCAACAAATGAGCTGCAGCTGCTGCCGCTTAATACAATAGTTTATATAAATATACATATACATATATATATGTATCTACAAATATATGTAGTATAGTATAGTAATAATAAGCATAATAATAATCAGGCGCAAAAAGGCTCAATAGGCCAAATGGCTGCCGGGCAAATGCAGTTACTTTGTCAAAGCGTCAGAAGTCGTGCCGGACACAAAAAACAAAAAAAAAAAAAACACACAGCTACAATAACTTTTCAGCAAATGACCATTATTAGATGTCATGAACCTACGCTAGAGTCTCATTAAATACGAATACATAGACCTAGGGGTTAAACTATACCCGGCTAGGGCACCATAAACCAGTGGGAGTGACACTCACACACTGAAAAGCCCCCCGTTAGAATGTTATAATACGGCAAAGGTCACATTATACAAAAACAAGGACATAGAGCTAGGTTACTAGATGCATACGTTATGGACTTTAAACGATTTTTGGTTAAAAGTTTTAACTTAAAACCTTATAATTTGTGATTTGTTGTGTTTAGTTCACTTAGTTGGTAGAGGCAGAACTATCAACCTCAATGCCAATAATAATAAATATATTATAATCGAAACAATAAATCTTGCATTTGTATTTTTTGTAAACAAAGATTGTGGACAAATAGAAAAGGCAAGTTTAATATTTATTAAAATACCTTAATTAACTCTTAGAAAAATGAAATTGTTGGAGTGAGTGAAAGCTACTTTTTATCATATCATGGCCCAAGGGAAATATAGAGAGATTATTTAGATGGCAATTTATAACTTACTATGCATACAATATTTATAAGTGGAACTATTAAAATTAAACGAACGCAATATGAGTCAAAAAATTTAATTTTAGAATCTTACTGTTTATTTATATATACACAAAAGAAGTTAAATTAAAATGTTTAGTTGGTTATGCCCATTTAATGTAAGCATTTTCTGTTATCCCATTTTGATTATTGTCATTATGCTCCTACTCTTTCTTAAAGACAATGAGCAATGAGCATTTCCTGTATGTGGTTCACATTACTCTTCATATGTCACATGGCCTGTCATACCAACTTGTGGTTGGAGGAGGGCAGGGCTAAAAGGCGCTGCGGAGGAGTATTTTTATTTTCATTTTTATTTTTTCTTCTTGTATTTTGATTAATTGTGCGGCACGCGACGAAGCGATGCCAATCGATTTGGGGGCCAAGTGACAAAAATCAATGCACTGCAAATGTGTGAGCAGCAGCAGCAGCAGCAAGTGAATGGGCCAGGCAAAGAGACATCAGGCAAGAGCCAAGAGAACAAAACTCATAAATCTTCTCCTTTTGGGCCCCCAAGATCAGAGATGTCATTGTTTACGAGTGTGTGCGTGTGTGTGTGTGCCCACACAGAGAAGGGTCTCTGATACCCTATACCAATGGCAAGAGAAAGAAGGATTAATGGGGCAACAAGAATTACATATTCTCGATCAGCTTGAAAAGAAGTTACAAATGCAGACCAGAGTCCAGATTTACTTTACATAGACTCTAAACGAACTTTCTAGAGGGTATGACAATGTCTTAGCCCATATTCTTTTGCTGCCCTCTCTTATCAGCTGCCAACTATCGCAAGTCAAGGGACAATTCTTCTTCGGAATGTAATGTGTAATGAAACGGAAGTTGGCCACAATCAATCTCAATTAAATTGATAGCTACTGGAACTGGAACTGGAACTGGTTTGCTGCAGGTTTGCTTGCAGGCAAAACTAAAACCGAGAAGCCTTGATTGAAAGGTTGTACCTGCAATTTTGAAAGATTGTCGAGTGGCTGCGAGAAAAGAAAACACTTTTCTCTTTCATATTTTCCTTTGATTAAGCCACCTCTTCACAGTTAAAAAAAAAAAAAAGAAAGAGAAAACCAGCCCAAAGCCAGATAAAATGTTTAACCCCCAGGAGTGTTGCGTGCTACGGTTATATATACAAAAATATACTTCTACAACAACATCAAAAGGAGGAAAAGCAAAAGTTAGTTCACCTTTTCATGTGGACCGGCACGCGCCTCATAAAAAAACATAAACTTCAGTGTCGACAAAATGCGCGTAATCATTTTTAGAGCCGAAAGAGCGAAAAGAAGGGGCATTCTTTTTAGGTCCTTACCATCAGGCCGCACTTTGTATACCCTTCTTGTAATTCTTGGCTTATGGTATTAGGTTTCGATTTAGATTGTACTAAAGTTATAATGATTAACCGCATAAAAAATGCACTTGTTTTGATTTCGTTAGGTTTGCCTATCTTTATTTCATATAGCTGTAATTCTCAATAAGTTTAAGCATTCAATAAAATTCTGCAGTCCATAAAAAGACATTTTCGTAGATTTGGCTCCTTTTGCCCAAAACTATTATACCCTATCTGCAACGGTATAGAAGGAAGACCAAAGTCAGTTGGTAATAAAATGTTGGTAACAAAAAAAAAACAAAAAAACAGAAGACAAAATAAAAACACGGACATAACAAAAAAAAAACCAACCCCAGAGGTCACTGTAACAACAACAAAACCATTTTGTGGCACAATTTTAACACCTTTTTATACTCGCTGTTTTTTGGATCAGTCTGCAAACTGACCGACCGACCGACCGAATGTTCCTCTTGAACAAATTTATGAGCCTCGGGGTCCAGGCATTTTTATGTATTTTGACTCATCATTGGGAAAAGTGAATGGTGAAATCGTGGCAGGACACGCGACTAGGCGCATAATTTAATTTTCTAGGATCGACTGAGAGCGTGGCACGGATGAGGTGGAGGAAAATGAAGACAAAGAGAGGGAGATGGAGGGTTTAGCGGCACATGCGTGTGACATATGGTTAATAGTTAATGAAAACGTTAACTGATGATGATATGCCAGGCCAATATATGTATGTATATGTATAGAGGGGAGACAGGCAAGCAGGCAAAAGTTCTCGAGAGGGAAGGATAAAAGGTTGAACTAGTTTAGTTTGTCGCCCTCTTCTGCATATTAGTTAACTGGCATTATCATTAATTAGTGACTAGAAACTAGAGGGAGGAGTAGAAGGAGGGGAAGAAAAAACCATTTCTAGTGTGATAAATGAATTTAGCAACATTTAACATGCAACAGAGTCAACACAACAACAACTTCAATTTCGATGCCGTCCAACGCATCTTCCATGGCTTTTGCTTTGCTGATGATGGTGAGTCAAGTCAACTTAAGTCCGTGGGCTTCTCTCTGCCCGCCCATGTGCAATCCGTAAGAGTTCTCTACCCTTCTATCTCTATCTCAACCCCTCCTGTCTCTTTTTCTCTCCCTCTCTCTGTCTATCTCTCTCTCTCCCTCTCTCTCTATCTACCTCTCTCTTTCATAGCCATGTAATTGGTCTTTGTTTGCCATTTGATGTCATGTTCTTTAGTTTCTTGTGTAGGCTGCAGGTTGGTTTTTTTTTTTTTTTTTTCTTTTTTGGCCCAAAAGATTCGTTGATGTTGTTTGCCTCTATGATTGTGCAACACGCAATTGCAATTTTTTCCTTCTTTTTTTCTGTTGCTCTTGTGGTACGACACTAAACTGACTTCTTTCATTTGGTCTGATTTGCCGCTGCCATTTGTATGGAAATATCTTGCCAAATTACGCTTACTCTTGGCTTTTGTTTATGGCCTCTAACATCTAACAACTAACGCCATCTCAAACTCGTTGGTGTTTGCGTTTACTTTAGCCATATCGTTGTAAATTATGGCGCTATGTAACTCTCTTTAACAGCGGATGTAAGCAATTCAAACCACAAATGCTCGTTCTTTCATTGTCAACCCAAAATGTGTCTCTAAGGTGTTGGTGTCTGCCTTTGTGGTTGGGATCTAATAACTTATACATATATAACTATATATTTTTGTTTCTTTTTTTGCTGCTAAATAGTTATAATTGGTTATGATGAATGAGTACTTGGTTATTCACAATATCATAAAGAAAAAGGAGCAGACAGAGCGGTAATAGAATTTTGTTTACCATAATTTGACATTACTCTTATTTAATTTTATAGGCATTAGTGTGCCATATGTTTAAGAAGTTAATTTTTATGCAATAGCTACTTTCACCTATCATTATCTAATGTGGAGAAGACCTTTTGGCTCTATAAGGTTAACTGCCCTCCATTTAACCCACTTAACCAGTAACCCAATTTACATAAATAGTAAACCGAAAATTGCACATCATGACGCGATGCGGCGCGTACTCCAAAAACATAATTAGCTCACGAGTTAACCACGCGCCCTGCGTTTGCAAAAAAAAAGAAAAAAAAGCACAAACAACAACAAAAAAATCAAGCAAAATTCGAATGAAAAGAAATTGAAATTGAAATTGGCAAGACAAGTAAGTTAGGATTATTGCATAATCTCTATAGATTGGCTGATTGATGGATTGGCCTAAGATCAAAGCATACCCCAGACGAGGCACTTCAACTATTCATAAACTAATTCAATTGCTTTATAATTGAACTAAGGAGGCGAGACGATTCAAGCCGTCTCCAACTCCAGACTCCATCTCTATCTCTATCTCCACATTAGTTTGGTTTGGTTTAATGAGTTAACTTTGGAATCAAACTTAGACACACATGGGGCACGGACTCAGCAGGTTTTCCCAGTTAATAATTTAATGGACAACGTTGTAATTTTTATACTCATACATTCAACTGGGTATATCAATATTGAACAAATGTTTGCCCTGCTTAAAAGAAAGTTTTAAGTTTTAAAAACATATTGAAGAGTTTGAGCATAAATATGGATCTAACATAGAATAAGTGTCATTTACCTTTCAATGATGTTTTTGAGTTGCTATAAGAATTAAAGTTTAATTAATAGTTATAGGTATTTAGTTTCGATTTTATTAAACCTAAAAAAGTATTTGAAAACCGATGAAAATTTTAAATTTAAATTTTAAATTTTAAGAAATAAGCCCAATCTTAAAATTCAATTCAATTTTATTGTGAGAGTATAGGAATTTCGGCATGTCTCATATTTACATGATTGTTTTGTTTTCTCGATTTTTGTTGTTTCAGTGTACAAAATTGCCCAATAATCGATTCCAATTCAATTTTAAATTGAAAATGAAATTTAATGCCGAATTAATAGAAAAATTTGTCTTGAAGTGTTGAAATGATGATGCGATACTTTGTTGTTGTGTGTGTGTGTTGCGTACCGGCGATGATGAATTACAGTTAAGAAGAGGCATGGCCCGGCCCACGTCGCTAATTAGCCACAGCTTGGCTTGGCCTTAGCCACGATCATGATCATTCAGACAAATATTCAAATTTATATGAGGTCTCCGGAGCTTAAAATGTGTGTGTCCTTTGTTTAATTAGTGCACTGAAAAATTAGTATACAAAAAATACTAAAAAAATAAAGATTGCCAAAAAAAAAAGAATGTTTAAGCGGATTATGCGGCGATTTATCAAAAGCAATTAAAGATCCCTCAGGCCCCCCCTCCACCACTGAATGAGTGAAATAACATACAAAAGTTTTGGTATATATTTTTTTTTTTGTTTTTTTTCGTGGAATGCCTCAACGATGACAAATAGTAGCAAAAATGTTGAGAAAACAAAATGTTTATAATGCTGCTAAAAGCATGTCCGTATCAGACCAGATACAAATCAGAAAACTGAAAACAGAAAGCCGAAAGTGGATTTTGTCTGGCCAAGAAAAAAAAAAAAAAAACAAAAAAAAAAAAAAAAGAAAAACAACATAAAGTGGGTTAAATTGGCTGGCACAGTGGGTGGACATTGGTACTTTTCTCAAAATGCATACACAACATCACTTGTCATCCAAAACTATAGATTGTTATCATAAAAAGAATAAAAATCTTGACTAAATGTTATGATCCAACTACAGTCATTTCTAAAGTGACATTGAAACATTTTTTGCAGCTAATACAAGACCCTCTGGTATTTGGTCATTTCATTGAAAACTAGATGTTTAATTTTGGTAAAGCATTTCTCGAAGCCTTTTTTGATATTGGACTAAGAAAACATTCATTATAAAAAAAGTCATTAGTAAACAAACTCTTTCAAAATAATTGTGGCAAAATGTAAAAATTGTGATTAATCAATTAAGATTCTATGATTCTTTAAACTTCCTTAATGTTCAGTTTCGGTTTATTTCGAACACTGTAAATCGTTGTCATCGTCGGCTATCTGAATGAGATCAAAGCTCTTAACGATATATACGAGTATATTTTGTGGCAAGTGGAGGCAAAAGTCTTCAAGTTAAAGCTACTGCAACTACTACTAATTACCCTATGGGGAGCAACTGTTGCTTTGCTTTGCTTCACTCTACTACTTCACTCCACTCCACTCCACAGCACTCCAATCCACTCTACTGGTAAGCTTATCGACGACTCCTTCTGTTGTATGTATGCTCCTCTTGGTGGACTTGGTGGACCTGCGGCAGGCAACTAGAGCAATAGCAAGTCGTGAGTTCGCTTTGCGCGAAGCGTCGTCAATATTTGTCAAACTGTCAGTTGGTTTGACATTTACGTTTGATCAACACCAAGCCATGGCCAAGACAGACCCCAAAGCCAGGCGGACAGTGGTCAACTACGACAGAGACACACACACACACACACACACACAAAAATAGAGGGAGAGTTAGTGAGTGAGAGGAGAGACAACAACGATATGTATGTATGTACTACTGGGTAGCCACCAGGAGCCGCTTGGCTTGGCAGTCGGCGGCCGTTTGCCGTTTTGCCGTTTGTTGTTTGTCGTTGACACAGAGTCAGATAAGTAGAAAAAGCAAAAAAAAAAAAAAACAAAAAATATTGGTAAGAAACGTAGTAGAGGGGGAGGAAAAAATCAACAACAGAGGGAAAACTAGTGCATGTCCGATTTCCATCCATCCCTCCAACCTCGCCTCTTGCCTTCACCTCCTCCTTCGAGAGCAGAGACACAAATTTAAAGGCGACACATTAACGAGGCTGAGCGATGGAGTAAGGTCTCCCTCTCGATTCGGCTCTGGAATCGAGTGTGTTTGGTGTGTTGCCTTGACGCGCTTTTGTTTGGCCATTTGTTCAAAGGAGACTGTGTGTCTGTGTGTGTGTGTGTGGGTTGCCATCGGTTGCATTTTACGGGATTTGGAGATAAATATCTGGCGACAAGGCAAGTGTAAAAGTGGATAGACATTTAATGAGTTGAAGCGAAAACTAGCGAATCAAGCAACAGATACAGCAGCAACGTTTGGTGGCTTTAGTTGTCCAACTAATGATATGTATTGACATATGTATAACAACCATTAAAACTCTATGACATCAAACGATGGAATCAAATGGGTATATAACCATATGCGCTGTCTATTTTTTGCCTACCATTTCAAGTGTTTTGTCAGTCACTTTTAATGATTAATGCAAGGAAATGTTTTCTCTTTTCATCAACGGCAAATCGTTTTGAATTATGTTCAAAGGTTTAACTACAGTTCTGTGATATTTTAAATGAAGTCAAAATCGGGCGTCGAATAAGAAACTGAGAAATAACGAAAATTATTAAGCATAATTGACTAAAAAAAATAGTTTTTCTGACCAAAAAAAAATCTCATTATTTCGAATTTTAATAAGGCAAATATAAGAAAAAAGAAACTGCACATTTATTTGACAAAAAGAAAGACGAATGGTAAATGCAACTTTCTCTTCAAATTAATGCATATTAGACTAATAAAAAGTCTTTGTGAATTGGCAAAAATTTCAAAAGATTTGCTTCTCTTTTAAGCACTTTGAAAAATATATATTTTTTTCTTTGTTGTCATTGCTGTTAGCCAGATATTCAATTGACGATTTATAACCAAAAGGCACTCAAGATCACTGAACATAAATCAAATTGCAATTGATAGAAACTGAAAGCTGTCTATAAAATTTCGCGCTCATTCTTTCGATGATCCCTGGCCTAACCTCCCGACTGAAAAAGCTGCCTGAATTAAGTAGCTGCCTGCTTCTTCTTCCCATCATACTTCAAGCTGATTGATTGAGTTGGCCAAAAGAGGAGAAAAACAAGTAACCACACAGCACACATTTGGCCTTCACATAAGGAAAAAATGCGGGCAAGTAAACTTCCGTTGCAGATTGACCACTTGGCACACTTTTACTTGGACACCATTTGCCGTTGCCTGATACTGCCTGCCTCCTGGACCGAAGCTTAGGCCATAGCTCAGGTGAGTGAGTCACTGGCGAAAAACAAAAAACAAAAGTTGGCCAAGTTCAGGCACAGCTGGAGATCCGAAGACCCGGCACGTTTAATGTAGTCTTCTTTTTCCTCTGTTTCTTTTTATATTTTTTTTTTTCTTGTGTTTTGTATGCTGCGTAAGAATTTGTTGACGGGCATGTTTAGTGGAGGCCCCCAAACTACATGCCTATACAGACAGACACACAGATAGAGCCGATCATCGAATGGAGGGACGCAAACCTCTGGGGCGTTGATATTTTTGTGAATGAACTCAAGAGTCAAAAAAAAAAAGAAGAGTTTCTCTCTCGTGGAACATGCGTGGCGTGTGGATTTTTATGTTCCATCAATGAAATGGCATTTAATTAACATAATTTTTATTGATTGAAACTCAGAAAAGACAACAAAACAGAAAGAAAAAAACTATATATATATATATAATATGAAAAAAAAAAAAAAAAAAAAAAAACAGAGACAAGAGATCGCCAGCTAGGCTACATACACAAATCGACTGTGGATGGGGCCGTTGTGGCAAGTTCTTTCAACTTCTTTGCGGGTCTCAAGTCTGATTTGCATAATGCGCACATCTACAACAAAAAAAAAAAACTCTTCTCCGGCATAGATTTTGTTTGTAAAGACTTCAGACAAAAGGTCTCTTGCGTGGGCATTAATCGCTATGTCTATGTATCTGTCTGTCTATCTATCTATCTATCTGTGTGTGTGTGCTTCGTTTAGTGTAGAGTAAGGTAGAGAGGGAGATGGTAGGGGAAACACTATAAGTATTTAAATATGCATGTTAAAACGTTGTCAAGTGTTTGACATAACCAGCGAAATTATGATTGAAATTAAGATAATGCTTTTTTGGGGGTCGCTCTCCTCTATCTATCTCTGGTCTCTCTCTCTCTCTCTCTCTCTCTGTGTGAGCAGGTGACAAGCAAATAGGGTCTAAACCTATGTATCTAGCACGATCTTGTCGTTTCACCGCTGACATCACTGCATTATTCATGCCGATTTTTCAATTTGTTGTCAAGTTGTTGTCGGCAAATGTTTAAAGTATTGAACGAGCATCGAGCACCCAATCACACACAATCTATATCGCTAATGCTGTTAGAAGATGATCTTTTGGTGTCACTTCTCCCAGTCAATCAGTTAGACTGGAATGGGTTAAAGAAACATATAGTTATGGTCTCAAAGCTTGATCCATATGGCCAGCTAATCAATTAATGAAACAACAGAAGAAAAAGAACAACATGAATCGCTTAGAAATTGCTTATCACTGAATTATATAGTCATGAAAAATTTAACATAACCATATTAGGAATTCAGTTTTTGTCTGAAATGGGGGGTAACGGTTAAAAATTGTCTTTTTTTCCAATATTTGAAAGTTAAAGACACTTAGTATTTCTGAAATTGTAAAATAAATATTAAATAAATGGAAGCAAAGCCGGCAGAACCTTTTGACCAATTTAACAAAAAAAAATCGAACTGTTTCGATTTTCAATGGCAAGAAAAATGGGTCACAGACTTAAGTAGCTAGTGTCTACTTCTTTTAAGAATTTATTAATTCAAATTATGCAACAAAACACATATTTTTCCAATTCCAATCCCGTTTTTTCTTGAAATCGATAGCCTCTAGTCACCGAAGAAAGGATAATTACCAGATAAAACATCCAAGGACTGTGATATCGAGGACAGCCAGAGTTAGAAGAGTTCTCCACATTAGTGATAAAGTTTTCCCTCTGAGAAACAAATAGCCGATATTGAATGAAAATATTAAAAAATAATAGCTTCAATGGCAAAGTTATTTAAACGATTATAGCATTGTAAAACTATATAATATCGCCAATTCGCCAATGAGAGTTGGCAATATCAATATACTTTCACAGTTATCACAGGACACTGATTAATTAAAATCCACGCTTTCAAAAGTTCGTCTCTCTTCGAGGTTGAATCAGGCAAGACACAACTGGCAATAAGAAGAAGAAGAAGTTCACAGCTCAGATTACAACTTGATAATCATGTGCGTCTCTATTGTTGTCTATATATTTATATGTATACCCTGCAGATTACAGTACAGTAAAAAAGAAAGGACCTCAAAGACCTAAACAACTTAAATAGTATCAACATACGAAAAGTGCATTAGGAGGCACCAAACTATTCAGCTTTATCATGATTAGGATTATAAAATAAGATATCTATTCTAGATGCTGCACATTATCAAATATCAGACACACAAACTTGCACTTTCACCAACATCCATGACAGACGAAACAGACAGTTAATTATAAATGTATATGGCCTATTGGCCAAGTTTTCGCCTTAACGTGGGTAAGTTTTCTCAGAATTCACATTGGTGTCAGCTAAAAATCCGACAACTAAAAATTGCAGTCCATTTCGAATAGTTATGATTTTTTATGTCATATTAAAAGTTTTTTAATTATAATGAAGAAAACATGAGAAAGATGGGTAAAAGAGTTAGAAGTAAATAATAGATAATGTTATTTTGTCGCTTAACGAGTTGCTGACTTATTTTTCTTTCCCTCTCTCTCTCTCTCTCTCTCTCCCAATCTAATGTCATGTAAATATATAACTATCAGCTCCAAATCAAACCATTAAGCTGAGATCACGTATCTGGTAATACGTATGTATATATAACTCTTCACCTACCGCCCCCAAACAGACACACACAGACACACACACAAACAGACTCGAGTCGTAATGCTCCAATTACAATTTGCCATTTTCTCGTTGTTGTTTTCCTTTTGCTGGGGTTTACTATATTTTTTTTTTCTCGCAGTTGCAGTTGCATTTTCGTTTAATATTTTAATTAAAAGCCAAACGTGAGTCCATGTTTGGAAGTCATAGAGAGCAGCACCACATGCGCCGCTCTAGCCTGTATACATACATACATATATTGGCTGCTGGCTGCTGCAGGTGTCGAAGGTTGTCAGTTGCAGCCCTCTCCAAGCCCCACCCCACCCCACTCCCTTCTCACCCAATCACCCCCCTCGTTTGTGGCTTTGTACATGCCGTGTTAATCACCAATAATAATTGTTAAACGCAAATCGCGCGCCGCACCAACTCCTTGGTGGGAAGCCAGAGAAGGCAGGCAAATGCTTTTGGCGTTTGCATGAGTTATGAGTGAGACTGAAAGACAAGTGCTGGCATCGTGATACAGTATGCCACGAACTCACGATATTTGCATGGAAATGGCTCTCATCCCTAGCATGGGGACAGAGTAAGGAACTCTTTGAGTTGTTCGAGTATGGAGTTTTGGTTCGTGGTTCGGTTTCAGGCTCGTCTCTGCATGCCTATTGGCCATTTTGGTTATGCGATGAAATAATTTAAATATTTGTAGGCAGCAGCGGGAGCCTGGCTATGTCGTTTGGTCTACTACCACTACAGTGAGCACCCCCAAGCGTGGCTTATGCAATGGGCCAAAACAACAAAAACAGAAGAAAAAAAACCAAAAAAAAATTAAAAAGAAAGAAAGAGTGAGAGAGAGCAAGAAAAACAAAAAATAGAGGAAAAACTTTGCACAGCTAGTTGACAGCCCACGCGTGGCTTTCGGCTTATCCCATTTACCATTTTTGGCTATCGACATCGACGAGCGCTGGCGGCCAGCCTCCAGCTTGGGTGAGCTTAGCCAAAATGAACTGCAACCACTCCTGCTCTTCCACAGCTGATGCGGCTGATGAGGCAGCAGCAGCAGCAGCCCCAGAGTTTGAAGGAGACGACAAGCCAAGCTAGCAAAACGACATCAACTACATTGCGCAAGTCTCGCCTAGCCGGAGTACAAACGTCATGAGAGATTCTCAGATATATTTCATTTTTATGATTGTGTCTATTACCAACAACCACGCACGTTTGCCTTATTTTGAATGCCCTAATGGGCTCAGGGTATACAACTTGGCTAACAGAAAAAAAGATCCTGCATCTTGCTGACCTATAGGTGAAAACCATAATAAAGATTTATTAATTTACAAAAAGTCTTTGGCAGCATTTCAATAGAGCAACCGAAATGATATCGTAATGCTCATAATTATTTTGAATTTAAATAGCTATTTCTAAGCTAAGTCTAAATAGCTTGAGTCTAAACTGTTGACCTGAGATTGCCACAGGTTAACCTAAGCTTGCCACATAACCCTAACCTGTATAATAACCGTAATACCGTTCTAAATAGACACGTGAGAAATTTCTATAGAAGTTGCAAAACTAATAGAATATATAAATAAATATTACCGAGAAGATTATCAAAGTTTAATTTAACCTTAAATCGATTAATCTGTTAAACGTTTTGCATATCGTTTCGGTAATTAAAAAAGGGTATACAAAGTTCCATTTGTACCAAATAATTGTTTTTCCCATTTTGCTCAGCATTTGGTGTTGCAGTTATTGTTGTTGTCGTCGTTGTTAATGTTGCTGCTCTGTCTGATGTTGCTGCCGCTTATTGTGGAAGTTAGTGAGCAACAACAACATTTTGAGGTGTTGGTAATTGATTTTTGTAATATCTTTGCTGGCACTCTTTTTGTTTGCCTTTTCTTAACACACAAACACATAGAGAGAGAAAACCAGAAACAGCAACAACATGGCCAAACTTCCGAGATGTATCTGCGCGACATCCGCCGTCTTCGCTGCAACAGCAACAACAACTAAGCCAACAACTAAGCCAAAAAAAGGCGCGCAAGCGTGCGAATTCAATTGCTCAATTGTAGAGTACCAGCAGACTGACTCCCTCACCCATGCAACTCACTCCCCCGTATCGGCCAACCCTCCCAGCCAACAGATTGCTCTTGGCCTGGTCTACCATCGTGACGCCTGCGCAATATTTGGTTGTTGCATTTGGCTTATTGTTGCTCCTTTATTTTTTATTTATTTTTTTTTTTTTGGTCGCCGCTTCTTTTATTGATTTCTGTGGTTTAGTTTTACACAAAAAAACAGAGAAACTGTTGCGTCTGGATATTTTTGGGGCAACAAAAAAGTTTACAAGTTATTGTTTTATGAAAAATGACTCACACTTTGGGATTAGCGTTGTATTTATTTTATTTTCTATATACATATATATATATATGTTTTTTGTTTTTTTTTTGGCTATTTTGTGCAAATCGTGGGAAATTGTTAAGTGTGTGTTTGTGTGTGTAACATTTTGACAAACACACATAGACACCCGCACAAGAATAAAAGACAACCGCCAACACTGAAGATGGAGTGACTCCAACTTCAACTTCAACTCCAATTGCCATTGCAACTGCGATACCAAATTTGATTCATCTGACTTCATCTTTGGTTTTTTTTCTTCTTTTTATTATTTTATATCGAATGATTGCCATCACAAGACAATTACAGTTTGGGAGACGTTTTTGTTGGGTTTTCGGGTAAACCTTTATAGACAATCCACAGATTGTCATAATTGTAGTTGTCGCGCTAAATTCTTATTAGTTTACATTTAATATGCATTACAATCTGACATTTTCAGCTGTCATTGGGGAGTCCGATTGCCGTTGCTGTTGCTGTTGGTGTCAGTGTCGTTACGGTTTCGCATTGTGTGACATGTCAAAGTCGCAGTCACAGTCACAGCGGTGGCTGTTGTCGCCCGCGTGACACTTTACACACACAATAAATCACAAGGGGCAAAAACAGAAATACTCGTAAACATATCGAAAATAAAAAATAAATAAATAAAAAAAAAAACAACAAAAACGGTGAGCATTAAAAACATTTGAGATACAAGCTGAAATGACCAGACGAATGCCAAACTGAATGACATTTCAGTGGATTACGATGGAACCGACTGTGATGTCAGTCAGTCTGTTAGTGACCAAACGGCGACAAATCGAGAGTGAAGTGGAAAAATGCAAAGTGTTGGAAACTGTTGGAGAAAAGTGCCACGAAAGGAAACAACTTGAAAGATTCTCTTTGCAAAAGGACCAAAAAAATATTACAGATATGGCAAGCATGTCCAAATAAGAGAACATGGATCAAATGTGAGAGAGAAGTAAGTCTGAAAGGAAAAATATGGAGAAAAGGAAGTTCAAACTGAAGAACTGTGGTACCAAAAGATCACACAAAAGGATTTAGTCCTTTCCATTTTATTTTACACTCTAAAACAACAAATTATTATGGAATATGGAAAAAATGAAATGAAAAATGAAAGGGCAAAGAGAGAAAGATTCATCAATTGAAATAAAGGTGGAAAAAGAATTGTAGACTAAAAGATACAAATACAATCAAAAAAGTGGAAGACAAAATGAAAAGAAAAGTGAAAATATATATCAGCAAACAAAAATTATCGATAGGAGAAATAAATAAAAAAAAAAAAAATCGATATTAGCAGAATTTACTTTTCTTACCACTTTCAAATCAGCAGGTCAATAACATTCAATTTAAATGGAGAACATGGAATTTTCCAATAAAATTTAAAAGATAAAGGCACAGAAAAACAACCAAAATGATCAGATCATTGGGCAAAAGAATAAACTCAAAATGAAAATTCGAATGAAAGGACAACACAAATATAATGAAAAATCTTCACTTGAGAAAAAAAACATTCTGAGAACAAAAAAAAAAACGAAATGACAGAATATTAGACTATAGATCAAAATAAGCAAAAAGGAAATTAGATGACAAAAGAACAAGTCCCCATTATGCATTAGACTATTAAATATAATATTATTTTCACCTAATTCATATAACATTCGCACTGGCATTGGGTTTGATTGGATATTCCAGCAATTGGTTAGTAAACTGCTAGTTAATTGGACATCCCACTGAGCACAGACCCCTTGGAGTTTAATCTTTTGCTAATTGGACAACAGAGATATCAAATGCAGCAAATTGGTAAATTTAACTTTGGCAATCGAACAATTAAGCCTCGCAAAAACTGCAGCAACAAAATCGTAAAACAATATATCATAAACTTTGCCAGAAATCAAAAGAAAATTGCCAATTTCCATTTCACCCCAAAAACGAGTGAGCCAAGCTTAATGATATATAAACACAGACAATGCAAATTGTTTTGCCGATCACATAAAATTAGATATTCGCAATTGGTGGGTGGATGGGCGGTGGGTCAAGAGGGGATTTGAATGGGGAGACGGAGCTGAGCTTAACTCAACTAAAACTGAACTAAACTGACTGAAAGAGCTCTGTGGCATAAAAAGCCAATAAATTTCAAATGTCGACATTTAAAACGCACACTTTAATTAAAGTCCACTTTTTTCTCTCTCACTCTTTCTCTCTCCCTCTCTAGTTTTGTTAGTAAGACTGACTGTGGACCAAGCAGACAGACAGCAACTGTACAATTGTAGCAACTACCAACTAAACGCCATGACGTGGCGACTGCGGCGGCGGTTAGAGATCGTGCGGAATATGTTTAAGCCACATAAATAAGAGACAAAACAAATCTGAATGCATTTTAGAGCTCGACGAAAAAAAAAAAAACAAAAATTTATGTACGGCAAATTGATCGATTGTGACTTGCCAGTTACCTACACATACATATGTATACCAGAGTATCGAGTATCGATATCTATATCTGCATCATTCATTCATTCGAATAACGAATTATTATTGACAAATTTAATGAGCACAGCTAAATGTATGTATGTGTGTGTGCATTTCACTCGTTGTGGCGGAAATAATGTCAGACTTTTCAGATGATATTTACAGTAGCTCCCCCATTCCCCGCCATTCTCATTCCAAAAATATAAAGTTACAATAAAGATTTCATCGGCAAAAAAAAAAAAAAAAAAAAAAAAAAAATATTAAAAAATAATAACAATAAAAGGGGCAACAGAAATTGTTTTTAATATTTTTCAGTCATAAAAACTTGTAAAGAAAATCCAAAAAGCTGAAAGCTGATTTCCAAAAAGAGACAAAAAACAAAAATTGTTACAGGGGACATATGAATAATCTTGACAAAAAATCAGACGACGCAACGTCATAAAGCGTGTTGGAATTTATTATATATATACCCTATGTCCCATAGGGTCTATACTATATAGTTGATTTTAAGCCGAGCAAGACTAAAATTTTATAAAAGAAACTCTTAGCCAATCGATCTTACGAAATGTAACTTTCGTACAAATTATATTTTCTTTTTTTTTTTTGTCTTTAGGTGGTAGAAGAGTATTTCCAAGTCATGGTTTTAATTAAGAGTAGGTCAAATTTTCTTCTTTTGGTTATGAATATTTAAAAAGAATCTGGGGACAGCCAACGCAGCAGCAGCAGCAGCAGCAACTGTCCCCCTGACTGTCATCCGTCATTGCAAAGTTATTTCAAATTTCTCGTTTTAATTGAGACAATAAAATGCCATAAAAACCTGTCATAAAAATGCATAAAAACCTGATGATAAAAAAAAACAACAACAAAAAAGCAGTGGAGAAAAACAGTTTTCCAAACAGATCAGTAAACACACAAAAACTCTCATCTAAAATGAAATGTTAAACAAGAATCTTATTTGTTTTTACCACGGTGGCATATTGATATTTCATATTTCCAATGAAAATTTTCACTACATTTTTCTCTTTTTTTTTTTGTCTGATAAAATCAAATAGTAATGTGTTTTATTGGTTTCAGTCTCGCAGTTGTTGGCTTCGTTAGCCACAAGTTGGTCAACTGGCCAACAACAACAATAACCAAAACAACAACACATTTAACCGGCAAACGAAAACAAGTGTCACATTTGGTCAAGAAGAGATGGCGATGGAAATGAAAATTAAAGACGGGAGGTATGTAAAGAGTTAGCAAGAGAGAGAGAGAGAGGGAGGTGGGACAAAAATAGCGGAAAAAAACGGCAGCTAGTCAGTGAGTAACTAAGTAAAGTGTGTAAATATTTGTTTAATTATGCTCATGTTTATGCAAAGCATTCAAAGTGTTTGAAAGATGTTTGGTCTCGGTATGAAAGATGGAGAATGGTAGATGGAGGATGGAGAATGGAGATGGAGGATTGAGATGGAGATGGAGCTAGTGGAATGTGGATTGTGTGCATGAGGCATTCAACCGAATTGGAGACAACTTTAAATCAAGGTAAAGTCAAGTCAAGTGATTCCAAATGCGAATCAAGATTGGGCTGAAAGCTGTTTTTACTAAAAGCAAATGAGCTCGTCTATTAAAACTTGATTTGTGACATTAGTTTTTCTCCGCCCATCCACTAGAAGAAGGGAAAACGAAAAAGTATCTTTCAGTTAGAGAAAAAGAAAAACAAATTAACAATAGCAATAAAACTTTTCAAAGGACTAAACCAACTATTGTCCTGATCAATATCGTTGACCGAATCTTTGAAATTCGATATTTATAGAAGTCTTGGCAAAATCTTAATGGATTACACAGTGTCTAACGAACCAGCTAGCCTATACAAATCTATGTTTTAAAAGCTTTGGAGGATCTCTAAGGAGGACCTCAATGAAAACTGCGCCTTGAACATAGTTTTTTATTAAAGTCTTATATATGTACATATATATATATTTTCTTAAAGCCTCGCCTGTTTGACCATTTCGACAATTGTAGTTGTAAATTGGTAGGCCTTTTCTGACGTTGTGTAAAGAATTTTTTGAAATCTGTTTTTCAATCTATACACATTCCATTTATGGGTTTTTTTTTGTCCAATTTAATTATAATTAACATAATTTTGCTCACTAATCTCGATATTATTTTATTCGTCTTTGAATCTTTGCGATCTCCCATATTTTCATCGGGTTTCGTTTAATTCCCTTGAATTTTATTTCGGGTTTTTTTATTTATTTATTTATTTTTTTTTCCTCAAAATTGGAATTGTAATAATTAAGATGTCATGCTTGATTTAGGCTCTTTTATTGAGATGATTTCACTGAAGATTTCATTGCGGATTCGCATAAATCGAAGTCAGCTAGCTAGCCCACTTTAATGAACTTTAATTGAGCCATTCACAAATTAGTTTTCATTTGTTTAATTTCCAAGAAAAGCAATTGACACAAAAAGTTGTACTCTATTCGGGACATACAAGCATACAATAATATCTAATTTTTATTTATTTGTTTGAAAGAGTCATTTTTTGTTTTTTGCACATTCGAAAATTTCACAACCACAATAAAAGAGAAGAAACACTCCCAAATAAAACCAAATTGTAAGTTTTCATTTCATTTACAGATTTCCCAGAAAAAAAAAAGCCATCCTAGACAGCCAAAAAGCCAACTGCCACCAATTACATATCACAAAGAGGCAGAAACTACAAATGAAATATCACATGGCATTCAATTGAAATGGCTATATTGCCCCTTCCCGGCCCCTCCCTAACCGCTCCTTTAAACGCCGTGCTCCATGCCATCATCATCTCTTTTGGGTTGTGGAGGAAAAGGGGAGGTGGAGAGGTTTGTAGTGGTAATAAATGTAGCAACCATTAGAAAACGTTTTGCGCTAATGTGTTACAAATATTTCATATAACGACTGCACTTCAGATTCGAATTCGGCTCTCGAATTCAGTTAGTTGAGCATTTTTCAGGCTCTTTGTGGTCTTTGGTCTCTTCAGTCTTTCAGTCTTCGGTCTTTGGTCTTTGGTCTTCTATGGTCTCAATAGTCGGTGTCGACTATGCGAAAGCACCGTTAATGCTCTCAACATTGTTGTGGTAATATGTTTGGTAAATTACTTGGACATATTTTTGCTACCACTTGCGATGGTGGTGGAGGAGCTAAAGCTGCTGGTTTGGCTACCGACAACTTAACTTCATAGCCATTCGAACCATAAATATGGCCATTATGTATCCCAGACGTTAGCCGTAATTATTCATCTTTGTGGTCGCCTTTTGTTGTCTCTTTTAGTTTGTTATTTGGTGGGATGGTGGGAGGATGCGTTTTTTGACCCAGTGAATTATCTTTTGGACAAGACTGTGTGCCATCTGTAAGCATCCATCCATCCATCCATCCATACATAGATCGGCTGCTTTATGTGCCACATCAAATTGTCAGAAAGACTGTTGTTGTTGCTGCTGCTGCTGCTGCTGCTGCTGCCACAAAGCCCCAATACATAGCCAAACAATATATCTTGCAACACGAGTCAACTGTCGGTTTTTATTGTCGTCGTTGTCGTTGTCGTCCGCAGAGCAAACATTTCTTTGTTTTCGGCATTTTTGCATTGCAAATTGCAGCAGAAATCGCAGCAGTAGAAAATGTTGCGGAAAAACTCATAAAAAAAACAACAACAACAACAGAAGGAGAAAAAAAAACTATTGCAGCCTCCAGCCTTTGCTTGGCAGCAGCCTGCGGCCTGCTTTGTGCTTCATTTGAAAGTCAAATAACTTTTGGTCGAAAAAGAAATCAACAGAAAAAAAAAACAAAAAAAAAAAAAAAACAAAACAAACAGAAACAACGACAAAAAAACTATTACCCAAATAAGAAAGAGCTAAAGTGAACTTCCAAACTCCAAGTGCGTCCCAATGGCCGGATTGAATTGATACCCTCTTACTAAATACGCCCTAAAGTGCAGCACTCAAAGTTAAATAAAATTTTCCTATCATTCCACTTACCCATCAAAACTTCTTCATTTAAAAGCAGCTCCTGGTTAGATTCTTTTTGCATATACCCGCCTTTTGGTCTAGGGTATCCATGATCAATCCATTCGACTTACCTTTTGGAAATGCATAAGCTGGCCAGACAAATTATTCCCAAGTGATTAATCCAAAAATCGATAGTTTGTTCATCATGATGATAATGTTGATGATGATAATTATGATGGACCAAATTGATGCATAAGTGTGGCATACCTTTAACATTTTTAGCTTGTTATAGGGTATGCAAAATTGCCTGCTTTGCATTCAAAGTATTCAAGTTTTCCTTCGAGTTGATTTCAAATGAAAATTACTGGCTAAAAAATAATTTTTACCAAAGTGTTTGCCTAAGCCGACGACGACGTCGACGACTCCCCATAAATGGAGAGCTTGTACTTAATGCAAAAATGTTTTAATTAATTTACCCCCTCAGGGTGGCGTTGTGGCGGAGGTAAGTTAAAATAAAATGGGGGGAAGGAAAAACAACTTAATAATTCATAAACCAGGCCAACATAAAAAAGAAAAAGAGAAACAGAAAAATAAAAATTTCAGTGCTTTTTTCTTAGCAAAAATTGTCACGTATTTTGGTTACAGGCGGCAATCATTAATGATTTCTTGGGAGAGAGGTACAAACTAACGAGAGGTGGAGATCTTTAGATGATAACTATCATTTCAAATGCCATATAGAGGAGTTTGGGTTCTCGGGTCTGTTTGTTTTTTTCTCAGTTAATTGGCAGACAACAACATATCAACATCTTTCACTCTATATCTCTCTATCTCTTTTTCTAGTTATCTAACTATCTCGGTTTTGGTTTTTTTTTTTTGTCATGTGTGTCAATTGGCGGACGCTTCTCGATCCCCAAAAAAAGAAGGAAAAAAACCTAACCGAACTGAAACGAGTTCATAATGAATGGCCAACAAGGCAAACTCACGTTTTTGTGGTACCCAAACAAACGAATGTATTTTGATTGTTGTTTGACGCATGTCAGCTGGGTCTCCCTCCCTCTCACTCTGTCTCTCTCCTTCGCTCACTCTCTCTCTCTCTCTGTTTCTCTCGTTGGCTGGATCGTTGTGATGTCAATGTTCAGCTGGCGCCACAAAAATGTCAAAAATTGTGCTACACAAAACTTCACATTCGACTCCATTCCGTTTCGTTCCGCTTCGCTCCGGAGCTCTAATCAACCGAAATGAAGTTGTTTCGCTTGTGCGGCACGTGCGTTTGCTTTTCGGATTTAAGCTAGAGTTGGAGACTCGTTGTTCTCTCCCTCTCCCTCTCTTTCTCTCTCTCTCTCTCTCTCGTTATGTCTCTTTCTTTTTTCTGTCAGTAAGACACGACAACGAAGGCATTGACATGGCCAAAACACAGTTGGGTGCCTCCACCCCCTCCCTTACATCACTCTTCACCATCAGAGCTCCTTCTTTGGTTAAAGGTATAGATCGTTCGATCGACTGCAGTTGGCGCATGATGTTGAAGCTAAGCTCGCAATTAGTTTGAGATTTGTGATGTATGAAGTATGTGAAATATGCTGATAGATCAGACCGATCAATGCAATGATCGACTCTGATCGGCATACAAAGTGAAGCGTTTTTTTTTTGGTTTTGCCCTGTTAACTATCACTCATTAGCAGTAAAAAATTAAATTGTATTCTAAATCCATTGAGCATTAGAACTTTGCTATAAATAAATAAATTCAAGGCCTATTTAATCCTGATTAACAGAACAAGTATAAAATTAAGGGTCAATCCCAATTAAAGTTTTTTCTTCTATTGATTATCATGACACAAAGTAACTGATAAGGTAATGTCATTGGCAAGTGCGGAATGGATAATGCCATAATTTGTAATTAGATCTCTCTATCTTTTTACTTAACAAAGATTTCGATCTCGATAGCTGTCTCATTTTCTTGGCAATTCTCAAACTAGTTTGCCGATCTTCATAGATCTTTCAATTCAGTTTTAATTGCTCTCTATTTTATCTTTAAATTTCGTTGCAAGTTGACAGCTCCTTCGCTTCGATTGTATCTTATATCAACGATCTCATCTCATGAACTATAAGTCGAACTCTGAACACGAACTCCATATGCTTCATTAGTTGAACAATTAATTTTTCAGACCATATAAGGACACACTTAGAGGGAGAGAGAAAAGCCATTGTCATGCCTATTGCTGGATTAGCCAGCCTTTTCACCACTCTATCGACATATGGGCTAAAATTGAGTAATAGGGCCCCCACCCTCTTTTCTCTTTTCTAGCACTAGTAACTGGCTCAGGCCAATTGATTTATTTTATTTTCTATTTTTTATGAACTAAGTAAAACTAGACAAATAGTTGAAGCTTGGAAAGTGAGCCACACTTCGTCATCGTTGGCAGTTGGATTAATTTTGAAATATTGCCGGGGCAGTCAACGTCGTTTATGCGCATGTAAAGTAAACGAAACCAGTGCTTAGGAGGGAGGAGGAGGAGAGCCATTGAAGTGGACTGTTGGTGGCGGACGCGAAGGGGCAGGCAGACGAGTGGGGTGCAAAGGAAGTGTGGGGTACTGTGGCCAGGGCCACATGTGAGTCGCTGAGAGCTGGCGCTTTGATTTATGATCACAGCACTAATAAAGACAACAAGCTGCAAGCCGCCTTAGAGACAAACCTGAGCTTAAGCTTGGGAGTTGAAGTTGCCCAGAGTTTTCTATGTCTATGTCTATGTCTAAGACGATGGCAACGGAGTCTGGCATCTAGGCAGGATGTGCCGCTGGCAAATGGCAATCATACTTGCAGATCGACATGAGCATGGATAAACACCAAAATGGCCACAAGGTAAGCACCTTGAGAAAATCAGCCAAGAATGATTCTACCAATATATAGCACTTATAGTTTTCTGATCTGCATATCGGTAATACTTAAATCTCATATTTCTTTATTACCTTTTAGGTGCTTTAATTAGGCAGCTAGCTTCATCATGATCATCATTCTCATCGTCATTAACGTGATCGGCCGGTATCAGTATCAGTATCATGGCTTAGCTGTCTTAGTGACCCAGTTAAAGGACTGGGCCGGCAACTTGTTGGCCAAAACATGTTCTATGAGAGGCGGATGAAAGCTAACAGAAGAAGAAAAAAAAATAAAACTGGTCGGGTCAACACTTGCCGGCCGACAAGTTGCATCATCATTGTAAAGAAGAGGAATAGCCAGCAGCCGAGGCAATGTTGAAGTGGTAGGAATGAAGTGAAGTAAAGACATAGAGGAGGCGATGGTGGCGAAGCAGGAGGAGGAGGAGGTTGGTGGAGAAGCTGAAGGAGGTGGAAGGTTCAGTACCAACTATTGTACAACAAGCAAACGCGCGCCTGGCAGCAAATGATGCCATGTTATATATTTTTCCAAGCATATTCGTGCAGCTCAGATTACTGGGGGGCGATAAAAATGACTTGCCAACTTGCACATTTGGCCAAGACCAAGTCCGAGGAGTCTCTCCATCTCTCTGTCTCTGTCTCTGTCTGTGTCTGTGTATACAGCTTTATGGTCCAAAGCGAATTTGTGTGTTGCCCGAAAGCAAATATTTAGATAGATTTGACTTTTCATGTTAATGGCGCGCTTTCAGCTGTTCATAATTAATCGGGCGTCCGCATTGAACAAGTTAGGCATTTTTATTTGCCAGCAAAAACTTTGCTGATATAACCAACAAAACAAAAAAATACCAGAAGACATTTTTATGGCTAATTAAATGCTAAAGAAATTCCATGACTTTGAGCAATTGATGAAGTCCATGAAGAAGATGAAAGCGAAATAAATTCCACACTGAGTTATAACCAATGGCCAGACATCAGATTGAATAGCCAACATGCAATTTCAAATTGAAACCGACTTGCAATAATAATTAGACTAATTTATTATATAATTAATTGACCTCCATTAGCGATAACACATAAACTCTCTTCGACATGAAAAAAAATAAATATAAACTATTGGAGTTGATTCGCTTTTAGCTTAATTCTTTTTTATTTTTCTTAAGCGTAGCTACTGAAACAAAAGTAAATTACGAATTTAAACTGAAATTATCCATGGAAAGTTTTTGTTAAAAACTAAGGCTTTGCATTTTATAATAGCAAATTTGAAATTCTTTTTAAATTTTCCATAATCAACACCTTTCAAAATAAGAGGGGAAAAAATCTAAGTCCAAATCGAAATCAACAATTCGGATCTTGTTCTATGTTAACAACCTTAATCTTTCAGTTTCTCATTAATTTAACTCGGTATGTTTTTTGCCTTTTTGCCTCGCTCTTTGTGGCGAGCAACATGATTTAGTTTCAACTTGTAACAGCAAACTCATAAATAATATAAAGCAACACCAAAGCAACACAATAACAACAACAACAACAAACGATACAAATTATTTATGAAATATGCACGCAAACAAAATTTTTAATTAAATTCGTACATGCAAACCGAATTTGGGAAAAAAAAAACACAACAACAAAAATAAAATGTAAAAACAGAAACACTGAAATGCATTTTTCTAGACCGGGTCAAATCGATAGAGTCAAGATAAATAAATAAAATTCAAGTGCAAAAAAACAAAAATTCATTTGAGCCTTTGAGCCGCCGCAATGCAGAAATGTTTATTAATATTTTGTCATAATTTTCATTTTCATTTTGCTAGTTTAGTCCGTTTTTTGCGCTTTTGTCTATATAGAAATCGGTCGGCAAACGTGAGAAATTATTTGTGCAATCGCTAAGTGTTGTGTTGTGACAAGCAGAAACATTAACTTATGCTCGAGCATAAATCGAAAGATAAATCGCCTCAGATAAATGCCACCGATGCGGGTCAAGTGCAGAGATTTAATTAAACAAAACAAAGCAAAAAAGAACAACAACGACAAAAAAAAAAAAAAAAACTCTCCCAGATGATCAGGGACGGATCCGACAGTGCCCCGTTACAATGTCATGCGGGAGTCTGGCCCTTGAAGCAGCTCAATGCATTTATGCCTTCAAAAATTCCCCTAATTCCAGCACCTTGACGCTTGAGAGTTTTTGTTTTTGTAATTAACACGAGAGTTAAAGGTTATATAATATTTCATTCAATTTAATTATTATTATTTATTTTGTATATATGATTTATAAATTTAGGTATTTATAAATTTAAAATACCTATTCGAGAAATTATAAATTAACTAAACATTTTATTTTTCATTTAGTTTTGTTAATATTTTGTCAAAACATCAGTTAAGCTAAAGTTAATTTTTACATTTTGTTGCTTTTCGTTTACTTTTTTAAGCGGTAAGTCTTTAAGTTTTAACGAAAAATTAAGCAAATTTAATTACTCATAAGTAACTTAAATCTTAATTTGCGACAAATTATTTATCTATATAATGCCATAAACATTCGTTTTCTGTCGCTTTCGCTTTCTCAGTCTTAGCCAGTTAATCCCTTGACTTTTCTCCGTCTCTTAACTCTATTGTTTCTCACTTTTTTATATAGGCCAAGTACATCCCTAAAAATGTAATAAATATCACACACATACACTGACATTGACTTTTGTCTAGAAAAAAATTATCTTTTAGAAATTAAAAAAAGTGCGAAAATCTTTTGGAAAAACTAACATTTAAAACTTTACTTAAAAATTCGTTGGTTCCCATTGAGCCCACATGGATAGATGGTTAAAAATTGATTAAGAGAGGCAAAAAACTCCTCCTTTTTTGATTCTGTGATATAATTAAATAAAGTGGCCCCATCAACTATAAAAATGCGGACCTGTAAACCATATGCAAAGAGAGAGGAAAAGGTAGATCGATACTAAGAGGAGGCAATAGAGATGAGGGGAGAATAGGAGTAAAGTGCAGGGGGAAGGAGTGCTAAAGGATGGGGTGTGGGTTAAAGCTATCAGCGCTTTTTTTATCGTTGTCCAAGTTGAGAGCAATTGCAAATTTATTGACACACTCACGCATTAAAATCATTTATGGAACGCATATCAATGGCCAGCAAAGAGTCGAGGCGATGCCGATAACGCGACCCGATCTGAATTTATTAAAATGCAATTTTCGCATTGCCAGGTAGTTTGTATATCTCTAGGTGTCTCTGTGTTTGTGTGTGTGTGTGTGTGTCTGTCTGTGTTGCATGTTTGGCGATTTGTTGTACTACACAGATGTGTTGTTGTTGTTATTGTTGCTGCACCATCAGCAAGTGGACGGTGCCCAGCCTACAACAGTTTGACTGTGGCAAAGTGTTTGGCGTGGCAATACAATCAATTTTTAATAAATTGTGAAAAATCTTTTTTTTATTTTTTGTTTTTTTTTTTTACGGTTTTTGTGCGCAAAACGTTTTACATTTTCATATGCAATATATATATATGTATATACAAATGCTGTTATTGGGCAGATAGTTATTTATTATTAACTAGGAAGTTGATGAAATTCATTAAATAGATAACAACTCAGTTTCAGTTTCCCACACATTGCAATTTGAAATCAGACTTTATTGGGCCACAATCAATTTGCCACCCAGAAAGACTTTCATTTCATTAGTGAACAAATAAAAAAACAAAAATTAAAAACTTGTTGCATTTATGATGCTGTTTACACCAAACGAAATCCATAATGTATCTTTATACCGCATCTCTTCTTAATCCCCTCACCTCCTCTATGCGGCAGCCAAATTGTCTATAAAAATTGCAATTAAGCCTCAACTCGAACGCATATCTAAAAAATGTCGCCAATCGATTCGATGGAGTTGAAGCTAAAAAACTGAATTCATCGGAGCCTCAACGTCTACAATAATTTTTGGCTTGAGTTAGCATTTTTTATTTTTCAATTTCTGTTTCGGTTGCAGCTTGTTAAAAATTTACAAAAAAAGAGAAACAGGAAAAATATATACAACAAATTTCATTAGAAGACTATGAAAATACCCTAGTAGAAGTAGTGGAAAAAATTTACAAAAATTTCACTTTTTCTCTGTGTCGATAAGTTACATTATTTAAAACCCAGAAAAAAAACGGCTTGATAATGAATCAGGCGAACTAATTGACCTCGAAACCAATCAGTTTTAATTTCAAAAACGGAATAAAAAGCGACAACCTGGACCCAAGTGGATCCTATGCAATCGAAAAACATAAACACAGGTAAAATTAGTTGAATAATAGGGTCAGTTGACAACAACAATATACAAATTTTCACCAGATATCGCTAAAGTATCGATGCTAAAGTTTGGGTCTGTTACATGTGAATAAAGTATCACTAATATACCCAATTTCGGTTTCTAGTTACTGAGGTAGACAAGTCAAAGCTTATTAAAGCTGCGCGCGCGCTTCGTTTATGGCACATGAAAATCATTTAATCGATGGCCATTTACGGATTTTAAAGACTTGACAACGCCTACGCCTCTAATGATAGACACTACGTCTTGTCTTGGCTCGTCTCGTCTCGTTTTGGCTTGTCTGGTCTAGTCTCTTCTCGTCTACTCTCCTATGAGCTGTTGTTTTTGTTTTTGACAGTAGCTAAAGCCAAGTTATGGGCCACAAATCTGCAGAGACAGACAATTGCCAATTGGGATGGATGGAGCGAGGTAATGTCAGGCGATTAAAAATATCATCTTCTAGTCACTGTGTCTCACACATGTGTACATAGTAACAATTATCGTCATCACCTTTGCCTTAAATGCTAAATTGAGGGGGCAGAGAAGAGTATGGGCGGTATGTAATTGCAATTTGCAATTTGTTGCCTGTTCTTTTGACGTCGAAGACAACTTTATGAATATGCAGCAAGGAACACAAGAGAGAAATATTGAACGTTAATTAGCCAAGAATAAACTAACAATGATGTTTGCCCAGCTATTTGTGGGTGCAAAAAGGGGTTGCGGGTCGGGGTTGTTTGCTTGATTAATTTATGGTCCACTATGCTAAAATAAAAATGATTGCAATTGTTTATAATCGATTTAAATTAATTGCAAGTTAGCTAACTAATAAATTGATTAACAACCAAAGGGGATAAAAATAACTCAACAAATAGGCCATACATATAGGCCAACTAAAAAACCTTTTGAAAAAATATTTCATTGGTTGCAGAATTGAATTATATTTTCGTAGTTTTAGGCAGCTTTCATTATCTAGCGGCAGTTAACTCTATTTTATGTTTAGATTAAAACTTTTTTGTTTAGTTAAAACTTTAAAGGGACAGACATATGGATAGAATGAGGAAAAGATGATTAGATAAAAAATCATATTTTTCTAAATCTATTAAGGCATCTATACAGCCATAGATAACTTAAAACATTAAGGGATAGATCAAAGGATAAATAGTTGATAGTTGATCTAATAATCTTTCTCTCATTTACTTATCATTCACATAGGTATCCTTTTCAATATTTATGTGTATCCACCTATATAAATATCTAAAAGTTATCAGATTATAAGTATTAGTAGATTGAATTCACTGGGCTTGACTTGCAAGATATTTTTCGAGTACAAAAACGATCTAACTGCGATTATTTGAACTAATGTTTGTATATTAATCAAGCAATATTGCCATATTTGCGTCTCCCTCTTCCTCCCTCTCTTTCGTTTTGCCCCATCTAGTCCTCTATTTAAATAACTCAACAAATGCCAAGTTTCACAAAAAAAAATATAAATGTTGATATGCCAATAGTCACATTAATCTCTTAGTTCCCCTCGCTCTCACAGGCCATTTGGTTCTCTACCTCACGCCATAATATTTAAGATGCCAAAGCGTTTTGCGTATTAATCGCCAACAGCAGTCGAACGTGACGCCAATAGAGTTGGTGCAAGTGGCGCCACCTGCCGTCCCGAACCCTCTTTACGTTCCAATATCTCTCTATCTCCATCCCCATCAGTAAACTAACTGTATTTGTTAAACTGAAACTGAAAGTTGTAGAGATTTGCATTTTGTATTTAGAATCCGCCTTCTGGATATCCCCCTTTGGATTTATTTCGAGGCTTCCCATTACCATTCCCTCCACCAGATTATATACCATCTAGGCTCCAAATGGAGGACAACAAACAACAGTGTGACTTATGCGGGTGCCACAAGACTTGTTGCTATGAAATGGGCAATTGCAAAGAAACAAAAATTATGCCAGTTGCAAAGCTTCGACTACAACATTTGCAACATGAATGACTCGTTACGCCTGACCTATGTTTGGCCATTTGTTGTTGTTGTTGTTTTTATTGCTGTTGTTGGGCTTTGGTCGGCGCGCCGTCCTCAATTGCCTTGGCTGCTCCACTGTCCACTGTCTTTGTAGCTGTCTCTGTGAGTCGCTCTCTGAATGGCGTCCAATTCGATTATTCTAACATGAATTATAGTTCGTGTTCGTTGAATGGACAATTATGAATTTATCATGTTCAATTTCAAACAGATATTTTGTGCTCTTTTTTTTTTTTTTTTTTTTGCTGTTGAAATTGCAATGGGTCATATTTTCCAGCTTGATTTGCTGCTGTTTTTCTATATATATTTTTTTTCTAACTGGTTGTTTTTGCAATATTTCGGCATTAGATATGTACTCGTACATAATTAGTTTCTTTTTTTTTTATATACATATTTTTTCTTCGCCTTGAAGATTTATTTGTCTTGGTATTGCACAATCTATATATGGTCTAACAAACTGATTGATTTGTCTTGGCAATTTCATTTCAAAATGGAAAAGAATTTTCTTGGATAATAGTAAAACTTATATTTTTATATTATATTTTCAATTATTTTAAGTTTCCTAAGGAAATCTGCATATAAGAGAACTTTGGAATATTTAGCCTTCTTCTACTGCCAATAAAATAATCTCCTTAACCTCGAGCTGGCTTATACCAAAGGTTTGATAATTTATAAAGAATAAGAGAGAGAATATTTATTAATATAAATTGCAACAAAACTAATACGTAAACAACTTGGGTTTAAGATTTATGGAAAAGTCTTAAATACAAATGATAATCATTATTAAATTAAAAAACGCAAATTGTGCTTAATCTTAATCTAATCTAATTTATTAATAATTTTTGAAAATATATTTCAGCTTGAATCACTTTCTTTATAACAATCATCCAGATTGTATTTTATTATACGTATGTACCCGAATCCATAGTCAAATAAGACATACTTAAATGTCATTAGGGGTTTGAGTAATTCAGTGATTCAATCATGCAATCTATGTAAAAAAAAAAAAAAAAATAATAATAATAAAAAAATGTGTCTTGTGTCTCCTACTTGTTTGCATGTTCAACTTGCATCATTCAAATATTCAAGCAAACACCACATAAACACTTCCCTCTGTGTCAGCTCCGCCTCCCACCGTTTGGTTACTGTATCTCTTTCTTAAGGAAATTGTGCAATAATTTAGCAGAATTTGTTGGGCTCATAAAAATATATAAAATATTTATTGAATTTAAATTAAATAAAGCAAATGCAAAACGAAAAAAAAAGCTAAATACATATTTTGCAAGAGTTTCAACTGTGCAACTTGGACTTTGCTTTTCTTTAGCTTTTGCTTTTTATTTATATTTTATTATTAATTTTCCTTTCGTTTTAATATATGTGTACGTAAGTATATATTTTTTATGATTACATTTTTTTTCTCCTTTTTTTTTTGCACTCTGTTTTGTTTCGCTTTTAATGCATATGAGTATTATCGGGTGTCGTAAATTCGTTGAAGGAATTAGTCAGAGTGCGTGATAAATTCACTTTTATTTGTCTTTCGTGTGAGAATGTTTTTCCCCTGAACTCAAATCGAAACAGAAACTGAAACAGAAATTGTCTTGAATGTATTCTTTGTGTGCCGTGTTCGAACTTCGAATGTTGTTGCAAATGTAAATATTTCGCAATTCGTGGATATGATTTTATTGGCCTCTTTGTTTTCTCTCACTCATTCTCTCAACTGGTCATTGACGCCCACGACAATGACCGAGACAGTTTCTTCTTCGTGTCCCTCTGTCTATATCCCTCAATGTCAAATTTCACTTTTCTTTATTGGGAGTGGGAAGAAGGATGGGAAGGGGAAGCCGGTGAAAAGGGAGCAAGTGTTAGCAACCTGTTGGGGCGATTCTTCTGGCTCTGAACTCTGATTATGCAATTATTGCCAATCACTTTTATGCCCGTTTAAATAGAGACTCCCGCCTGGCTCTGACTCCGACTGGGTCTCAGTCTGGGTCTGGGCCTTTTGTCTACAAAGAAAAGGGAAATTACATAAAAGTGAGCAACTAAATTTTCGATTTCTTGCACGTTTGAAAACACACGAAAGCTTACCAAGCAAATATTCAGACGCCGGGGCTGGCAAAATCGCCACGAATTGATCGCAAATGAGGGTTAGAGTTCACTCCAGCAGAGCCCCCTCGAAATCGAGGGGGGAAACAGACACACGGGGCCAACTGACGACTTGAATGATCGCCGGCAACCCAATTCGTGTGCCTTTACCTTTTTACCTGTGACTATGCCTGTGCCTAGACCCAGACCAAGACCAAGACGAAAACCTGGGCTTTAATGGCGTTTTCTTTGCATTTATTGTTAGCAAATATTTGTGTTATAATGGCGCAAGGTTTTTTTTTCTGTTTTGGCCGTGTATATTCGGAGGGGGCTAATGATATGATTGAACTCGTTAGCAGCTCAAAAAAAGAAAGAATTTGTAGAGAAGCGTAAATGGAGTACCAATGGAAAATATGAGTCAAGGAAGTACATTAACATTTTACAATATATTCACAAAATAATAGAAATCTAGTCCACTAGATTCAAAGACTCAAGCCTAATTAGATAGTGTTAATCAGAAGTTCTTACATCAAAAAACGAAATCTAAATTAGAAATACATTTCTACCAATTGAGTTTCTATTCTAAACAAATAAATAATGCTTGCTTACTAAAATCCACTCTAAATTCTAAATACAATATTGTTGCTTTTCTATTCCAATCAGTAATACCTTCTCCAGCACTCGGAGTGACAGGAACAGCAGTTTCTGATTAGTTTCGAGCACAGGCCATTGACAAATATATGCAAAAAGACACTTTGACCATGCTTACACAATTAGCCATTTTGTAGCCAGCAACATTTTTGTCACTCGGCCTCAGTTTGGCAGCAGCAGCAGCAACAACAGCAGCTTGCATGTGTAGCAACAATGTTTGTCAGCAGCAGAACACACACACACACACACACACTCACAATCTACACACAACAATTGTTGTTAGTTTTGTTAGTGTTGTTGCGCCATGCAAAATCCAATTGGAATTTATGCAAATGATCGTCAGGCAATGCGTTGACAATATGTCACATGCACATGTCACTTAGCTCCAGCCAACACACACACACACACACACACACACACACATTCAGACATAAACGAAAACACAATTTGAATCGAATCGATAGGATAGATTGATTTTTATATGCCCAAAGCACCCGCACGTTCTGAACTCGAACTCCAACTTCAATTTCAAGCGAGTGTTTGACCTCAAAAAGCAAAAAAAAAAAAAAAAAAAAAAACAAAAATAAAAAAAATATTTTGTATTCTTAAATACCCTTTCGCAAATGTAGTTTATTTTGAAAATTTTGTAATTTTTGGAAATTGGCTGACGATCAATTGGTTATTTTATGCCAAATGCTCAAGACATTATTTCAAGCAAGATATGTAATTAAGATATGTAATTCCCAAAGAAATGATTCTTTGGGAGTTGAATTTTTTAAATGTTGTGAACATGTTTTCGATGGCTAAGATATGATTTAAGTCCTGAATTTTGATCCTTCAATTCAATTGGTTTCCTAAAATCGCGTTCTACATTTAAATAGAAATGGTTGGTTACTCCCTGACAAATGACACATAGTCATTTAAAATAAAATAAAATTGTGTTATATCAATTTCAAGTCAATAAATAAGACTCACATTGTTTTAAAGGGTGAAAGATAATACCTATTCAGTTCTAGATTTTCTTTGGGGAAAGAGTAAATGAACTTCGTTCTGGGAAAAGTGTTGTACATTTTTCTTGCTTTTCTATTGGCCTGGCTGAGTAGCTGGCTGGCTGGCTGATTGCTGACTAATGCTCAATTGTTGCTGTTGTACTTTTTGGTTTTATTGTTGCTGTTATTGCAATTGATTAATTGTCAAATTGTTAAAATGAGTGCAAAGACTTGTTCGCTTGTCGCCTCGCGTAAATCATTTTTGCTTCCCCTCAAATCTGTTCCCGATGGCCACTATCACCTAGCCTCTAATGAAGTTGTTCTTCGTGCATCTTCCTATGCCCACAACTTGCCATTTACCACACACTACTTCAGCCGTGCCCTCCTACTTCTCCACTCCTCTTGCTCCGTCTCCTACTTATCCTTTACACGCGCGTGCGTGCTGTCTGCTTGGATGATTGCAATCGACCAACAAAAAAAAAAGCGAAAAATTAAAAAAGGAGGCAAATACCAGAGAGTCTGACTCCGCCGACTCCAACTCACTCAGTTCCGAGTGATTTATAGGCAACCGCAATCAGGCAAATGCGATATCCAGCGCCAGTGTTAGATTTGATATATTATATGTTTTGGGGGCACGCGCAGGATGTTGCCTCTTGTTGCTGTTGTTGCGTTTTTTTGGGGGAACCATGCCAACAATTAACGCATGCGTGCCAAATACACAGATAAGCCATCAATGTAGGTCCCCAAGCAACCCGGCTCCCCGACTCCCCGACTGCATGTTCATTTCAAAAGTGGTTACAATTGTGGTTAACAGAATTAAAGCCAATCAAAACGCACACACACACACACAAATAACTCTATTTCTAGTATCAAAAATGATGGCCATGTAATTATAAAAAAATTATGTCAAACTTTCCTCCTCTAACTTTGAAATTGAAAAACTAAACGATTTATTAATTATTTTAGTTTGCAAATAAATTTCCTTTTGATTTTCTGGACTTACCATACTATAGATATGTTTATTAATATGATAAATTTCCAATTGATGATTCACTCTTTAAAACAAACAAAGAATAAGAGTTTAGAAATTTAAATCACATTCACATGAAGTAAGTAAAATTTATTTGTTATGGTATATGGTTATAGTTGGAAAATGATTCATTATATATAGGTATGTATTTCTATAGCAATCTGAGTGTGTGTAATGTATATTGCAAAGTTCATGGATCTGTAATGGTTTATATTAAATTTCAATAAATTATGACTGCTGATGACCCCGTAAGTTGACTCTGCCACAGCCACTAAAAGCAGCAGCCACAGGAATAGCAGTAGATAAAATAGAAGAAGCTGCAATTTTTGGCCATGTTGCATGTTGGTCATGTTGCAAATAAATTGATGGTATTTATGGCTTTTCAGCATGTAGTCGTAAGTGTGTTTGAATCATTTCAATTGCCATTGCCGAAACGTGACCAATTTGGTTTATTTACACGTATTGAACATAAATTGCATTTATTTAGTGGAAATTTTTTACTTATCTGACTTTCGCTTTTCCCATAGCCCTTGTCTTTTCTCTCTTTCTATCTCTCTCTCTCACCCTGTCTCTATCTGTGTATGTCTTCCTGGTATATTTTCATCTTATGCCGCCCAAATTGTAAATTAAGCCATTAACATGCCGCAAAAGGAAACACGCACTTAAAACCCAAACAAACTACAGCTAACTTGGGTGCTAAAGCCAATTTTATGTCTTCATCTAAATTGGAGCTGCTGCTGCCTCCTCTCACTCACTCAGTATCGCTCTCTCACACTCTCTTACAGTGTGTGGATATACAAATGTTGCGTAAACATGTTGCGGGCCAATTGAGTTGGCAACAAATTACGATCGAGAGCCAACCTTCTATGGGAGGCTCGACACACACGTGCGGCATAATGTTAAAACAGAGCAGGGACACACACACATACACACACACACACACACACACTCACACATATACAGAAATTTGCATTTTAAGTGAATTCTCTTCATTTGTATTTAGGTTTCCTTTTTCCTTCGATATAACTATTTTTTTCTGTTTGTGGTTTACACGTGCCAATTAGCCAAAGCAATTTGGCCAAATTGCAATGTGTTGTTAGCTGTTGGCGTTGACGTTCGAATTGAAGTTTATGAAGTTGTTGCAAATACTAGACGACAACAACAATGTCGTCGAGTATTTCATGGACCAAATGGAAATTCTTCTTCCACATAAGAATTTCAATTAGATTTAAGAATACTGAAAGTGCTTTACTTCCTTTGGCAAATTGTTAGAAAGTACAATAAACAGAGAGCATCACTTTATGTAAGTTATAACTTGATGATTTAGTAATAGTTTTAGCTTTTCTGTCGTTTGCAATTTCTTGTAATCTAATTTCATAATGCCCACTCAATTGAACCTAAACTAAACAATTTGTTGACCTCATTCCATAAATATGAATTTATATGCAGCATAAAATAATTATGCAACTTTCAAGTTAATATCGCTTAAAATCAATAAACTTTTATGCACGAACATTATTTTGTATTTCAATATACATATATATATATATATGCATCTATTTTTTCTTTTTTATGCAATTTGCACCCGAAACCAAAGGAACAGCAGCAACAAAAGTATACATTAAGCCACAGCCACCCACTGCAGCCAATGGCTGGCTGGTAGTGGCGGTGGTGGTGGTGGTGGTGGTGGGTTCAGTGGGTCAGCAGCGTCACGTTCAAGACACTCTGGTCCGAAGGAACCAGTTGGCAGTTAACCAAAGTCTTCGTCTTCGTCTACGTTTTTGCCTTTGCTTCTTTTTTCTATTTGCTGGCCTCTCGCACCAATTTCAGTTTCGTTTGCAATTTTACTCTCGATATCTCTCCTCTCCCCCCACACCATTATTATTCCATTCCATTACTTCTCTACCATTGAGAGTTTTAAGGCTTTTGGGGTTTTCTTTTTTGTATTGGGGTTTTTCATCAATCGAAGAGTTTGCATATCTTTGGCAATCAATCATTAGACGCAATCATTGGCCACATTAACTCGGCACTTCTGGTCGCCAGTTGCGATATTGAAAACTAATGCGACGCCCACTGGACACTCGACATCTCGTTAGCGGGATTAGCAATTACCCAAAAGTCAGGCCAACAACAACAACAACTACAACAACAACTACAACTGGGGATAAGAGTCTGAGTGCGGAGAGGAGAGTTAAATTGTCAGTCATTTTGTCAGGCGCTTAATTGCAGCTGGCAATTGGACAAAATCAAATGAAAACTTGCCCATAAAAATGGCAACTGGTAGCCAAAGCCAAACAATGACACTGAAACGTCGACGTCAACGTTGACGTCGCTGTTTTATTTTTTGTATTTCATTTTTTTTTTTTTTTTTGGCGTCTGTATCTGTATCTGTAGACTTTAGACTATAGACTGCTGCTGCTGGTAGCTGCAGAATGGAGCGAATGAGTCAGGCTTTTGTTGATTTCAGGAAGCCAAGAAACCTATCAGCAAACATGACAACAAAACTAGCAACAAATCCGCTATTGACCAAGGCACAGTGGTACAAAAATATTCATAATATTTGCAAACATTTGATGAGTTTTTTATTTGAAAACTTTCAATGAGTTTATATATATTTTCTCAAAATCAGTTTTTGAATTATATATCAAAATAGGTGGTTTCAGTATTAATAATTTGTTCAGGTCTATTTTTTTTAAGCAGTGTACAAGTAAGATCAGTAGATAGTATATCCATACTATCTTTATATACATATATATGTAGTATATACCATGTTCAGGTCAGTTAAAACGAAATCTTAAAATTCACATATAAAAATTTAATTGTCATTCATTTAAATATCTAAATTTGTATAAATTTTATTAACATGTAAACTAAATGTTTTTGAGTGGCGAAGAAATAAATTTATGTAAAATCTAGAATTTGTGAAAATTAATTTCTTATAAATAAATATTTGTTTTTTGTTTAATGTTTGTTGTCTATTTCCCTTCATTTATTTTGCAATTATAATTTATGGAAAAACTCAATCATGACTGTGACACTGTGCACTGAATGTTTCACACAAAAATCCTTGACATAATGACCCCTTTTAGCGCATGGCTAAGATAACAATGGAGACCGCAGTCGACCAGCTGGACTATGGATTGCCCCGAAAATGCCAAGACAAGCGAAGGCTTGGATACAGCCAGACAATGACGTCTAATTAGTTGAACTAAGCCCAAGCCAAACCAGATGCTGCAACAGCAAGCACACACAGCACACATAGCACACACGTGCATGAGCAACGTTAACTGCAACAACAACCGAGAGGAGCAACAGCAGCAGCAGCAGAGTCAGGAGTCTCTTGTTTGGCTACCGTTGGCAACATTGCTGCATGTTGTTGCTCATGTGGCTGCCGCAAAATGTAATTCAATCATTGATCCCGACTTTAAGCCATTATGAGACGAAGAACAGAGGGTACTGCTAACAGGCAGTAACATGGAAGCAATGGCAGCAGCGACTTACACAACCGACACACATGAACTGTGGATATGGCCGAGGATGAGGATGAGGATGAGGATGGGCATGGGGATAGAGAGAGATTGTTTCGTTGGTAGCTTGTGAGAAGAATTGGAGACGCACGTTGCTCACCTTTATAAGGTCAACATCCAATTTACAGCAGAGCCAACAATGAGATGTGGCCAAAGCGCAAAATGTGAAGACAGGTTGCCCATGGCATTTGAAAGAGATGAATCTGATAAAAGCAAAAGTGGTCAAAGCTTGGTCCTATTAAAAGAATTTAGCCTTGATTTCACTTAATGTAATTATAATCAAATAATTGCAGCAAGGCAAAGTCCTTTCCCTTCGTCTCTGTGTTAAAAAAAAACCATTTGTTATGTATAATCAAAGATTCAGAGCTGCGTGGCTTGGAAAAAGGGGAAATTTAATGAAAGTTTAACTAGCTATAAATTATTTACAAAAACTCGGATATATGTAAGTATGTATGTTTAACTAGAACACTCTGTTAAGTTTCGACTTTGATTAATCCTCTCAACTAACTATATAATTTAGCTCCTGTTAGTGTAAAAGTCAAGACATTCTCATCAAGTCAGGCATGGAAATTCTGATCTATCGTTTGTGGCTGGGGATTATTTTCTAATTTGATACATCCTCTCTTCATTTGTAATTTTATTTTTCAACTTACACCAACTAAGCTGACCCACTTTGTTGACTTAAGTCCGAGGTATCTACTAACTAGTTAGCAGCTCTATCGTGTCCTCCTCCTGCCACATTTAACCATGTTAAGTGACTGTCTCCTGACTATAAACTTTTCGCTTTTTCCTCAGCCTACTCTGGGTTTGGTTGTTGCTTGTTGTTGTATTTTTTCCCCTCTGTTGCTGTTGCTTTTTGCTTATTAGCCAAGAATTTGGGCGAGATAAAAGTGAGATAGCCAAGTGTAAGTGTAGATGTAAAGCATGTTGCCATTTTGCTTATTAGAATTGTTAAATTATGGCAGGCATTTTATATCGGGAACGAGGCTGGCTAAAATCGTACCTATAAGTAAGTAAGTACCTACCAGCAACAAGTAACAACAACAACAGCAACAACAAAAAGCAGCCAGTCTCTCAGTCTCAGTCCCAGTCTTTCAAAGTCCACCCACACAATGCGGACTGAGAAAATGAAAATGTTCATTAGATTTGCAATGGTTTTCAGTGGAACATGTAATAAGTTTTTCACTGCCAATTTCAAGACTCAATCCATTGACTTAATGAAACGTTTTGTCTATTACCATGGTATGGCAAGCTTTCTTCACTTCACTTGGTTAGAGATTAGAGTATTTGCCCAGTCGTTCTGCCTTCTGGGCCTTTGTTATTCTCACAGTTGTAACCGAAAAAAAAACAAAAAAAACATAGCCAAAGACAATGATTATGTGTCAATATGCAAAAGGCGATTTACACGCAAGTTAAAGCAACTAAATTGTATAATAAAAAACATTTTATTATTGAGGCAAGTGAGGGGTTTGGTTCGGCAAAGAGCTTGAGGCAGCCGCCGGCCAAACAAATTGAGTGCCATGAAGGCAATAAATGGCAGCAGCAGCAGCAGCAGCAAAAGCAGCAGCCGCAACCGCAATCGGGGCCCCGGATTCAGGTTCTAAAAAAATAAAGAAACAAAAAACGCACCTTAGTTGCAACTGCATTGGCAACGCACACAATGAGAGGGCAAAGAAGTAATTGGGAGTAGGAGAGGAGTGCGCGTTGCTGCGGAAAGGGGGAGAATCGGCATGGTAGGAGACAGGCAGATAGGTAGGCTGCATAGTGGTAGATGCCTACATAGGTAGGTGGGCAGTTGGGCACGGAAGGAGGCTCAAACTGCGGTCAATGAGTCACACACTCAACACATGAAAGATGGAGAACATTGAGACATTGAGGGAGAAGCAGACTGTGGGCTGGCCAGAATATTTCTTGGCAAAATTCTAAAAGAACTGCGCAAAACAATTGTCAAAGTCTTTGGCTAATGCTGTTTGGAACGTTTTATGGGTCAACGTGGCGTATAATTAATACACTTGGGCAACTTCCATTTGCCATTAGCAATTGCAGCAATCATAATGATGATGTTGCTAATTAATATCGTTTTCTGACTTTTTTTCTTCTCATTGTTTCTTGGTGTTTGTGTTGGTGTTGGTGTTGTTGTTTTTGCTGGTCCGTTGATAATTGTCATAACCTTGCCATCATTTCCTGACATTGATCGATTTGGCAAAGCGTCGCCGATGCCTTTTGTCAGAAAATTTTTGCACATTGTCTTGACGGCGTGTTTTTGTTTCAGCTTTTTTTTTTCGATTGCTGTTTTTGTTGAAAATTTATGCATTTAATTGAATTTTATTCAATATATATTTTGTGTATTTTTGAATTTGTTTTTTTTCTTTTGTGTTGTTTTTGGTTTGCTTGTGGAAGCCATGCTGAGAGTGAGTGAGGTAACGAGAGCAATGTGAAAAGAAAGATACAATTGCAAACAGATTGACGCATTTTCAATTTTCGTTATTAAAGTCGAATCGAAATCCGTGAACCAGTTAACATTTGTGGAGTTAAATTGGGTCAACAGTTTTCGAAATTTCTTTCTTTTTTCTTAAAAGTATTTCCTTTATTCTGTCGTGCAGGAGTTTCAGCTTATTGTGCCATAAGGATTTTTCTTGATGTCACAGGGGGCAAAAAGATTCAATTTTTTTTTAAGGACAGGTATTATTAAATTTACATTTTACTGAAGAAAACGAAATGATTTTGTATTAATAAGAAATAATTGTGAAAATGTCGTATTACATTAGAAGAGATGAATAGAAGGGAGAGAGGAAAGGAAGTGACTGCTAAACTTATCCATCCATAGTTAAAAGATTTAGTTTTTTTGTTTCAAAAGAAAATATCAATAGAGAATTCATCGTAAAACAGATTCTTTAACATTTCTTTTTTTATATTTAAGCAGAGGTGAATAATTTTAATGAAACACAGCAACCAAATCATTTTTTTCCCAATTACAAACTTCCTGAGAAAGTTCCCTGTCAGCTTATAATTTTAATGTTCATCTGACATCCTCTATACGAAATTCGTAGGAAATAGTTAATAATTCTTGAGAAATTGGTAAAACCGCAAACAAACGCATGAGTATTAAATAAATACTCTTACAATTAGTCATATTAAATCCAAAAACACCCTAATTATTAAAATTACAGTCTCCCTGCTTAGTCTCATGCTTAGATGCAAATATAAAATACAAAAAAAGACTGTAACCAACATAAACATACAGAAGGCTTAAGGCCTTAATTTATATGACTTAACTCTTAAAATATAAGCGAAATTTGTAATTTTGCCTTAATTACTTAATAATAAGTACATTTTTTATATTGGAAGTAAAGAATCCAACATCATTTAAAGTATGGCGCAAAAATATAAATGATACCATCAAGTGTGGCTAAGCGTATCTTTCCTGTAAGCAAAGACTCTCGGAGAGCAGTTTCATCAGCTGACTAATGGTTAATCATTTGCTATGACTTTTATAATTCGATTTGAAAATTCACTATGGTCTTGTCATTTACAAACACTATATGGGAGACACACACACACACACATATGTACATATATTGCTGCTAACAATATTTAAGTATCAACATTTTGGCACCCACTCGCTGGTCACAAATTCCCATGGCTCTCAAGCGAGTATGACACTTCTGCAATATTCATACAAGTGTCTATATATTTATGCGACTGTATGTATGTGTGTGTGTGTGTGTGTGCGGAGCGCCTTCCTCGGCTTCCGCTACGAAGCCTGACCAAATTTGGCAATGGAGAAAAAAAACCATTACTTGATGGTTACTGCTGATGGCAGTTGATGATGGCGCCCGCGCATGCGTGGAACTGTTTGGGCTGCTGCTCGCTGCACTGCATCATAGTCATCATCATCATCATCATCTTCATTATGATTATCATTTATTTTATTTTAATTGTGAATTCGGTTGACTTGGTCCGTCTGAACACATTGTGCATGTTGGCTTTGCAGATTACAACAATCAAATAAATAAAAACGCTTGGTCGTTCTTTTTTTTCTTTTTTTTTTTTTTTTGGTTTGGTTTCGTATTTATCTATTTATAAACTTTTTTTTCTTTTTGGCTAACAAAATCTTTAATGAATCTTTGTGCAATGTTGTTGTTGTTGTTGCTGTTACTGCTGCTGCTAGTGTTGCTGCTGCGTGTGGGCCTCCAAATCGTTTTTATTATTGTGCATGTCGTGTAATTTAATTTATGAATTTTAAATGTACAAAACAAGCCTCCAGCTTCGTAGAGGCAGGGGCACAGCAGAGGAGAATTGTCTTGCAACTTCTCCTTTTGTTATTGTTGTTGTTGTTGTTGTTGCAAGCATGTACTTCTTTGGCTGCATAATTTTCTAATGCTGACAAATGGGATTTGGATTTATGACTTTTGACAAACAAATAAATTTTAAAATAAAAGAAATACCCCCCCTCGGCAACAACATAGATGGATATAAATAAAATGATTACTATCTTGTTGCCTGTATGTGTAGGTGTTGCACATTACTTGTAGTCGTTGTTCTGATTGAAGATGTTGCAAGATTTTGACCTCGAGAGATAAAATGGTATCGTAATAATAAATAATTTTCCATTTAGAGTAAAATGTTCAACCATAATACATCGAATATAACACAAATGAAGAATATGCAAAAGTTTTGAAATTCGGGAACTGGAAACTCGTGATGGTGATTTAAAATAGGTATAAAAACTATTGTTAGTAATTTCATACAGCATTGTATTGAAACATTTAATTAAGCAAGTCTAAAAGGCAAGGCATTGAAGGGAAACTAACAAAATTAAAAAGTAAAGACGAAAATTCCTCACAAAATATTTGAACTGTATAGTTAGTTGCTTAGTTGATTTTTTTTATGCAAATGTTAAGTAGACAATTCAATTTATTGAAGGGAAGTAACAAGTATGAGTCATGGCTCTTTTGATGCCTCCAGGTACTCCGAGTCATTGACATTTTAATATACAACTACTAGATAGATGGATTTCTATATAAATGTGAATATATATATATATATATAAACCAAACCTAATTGGCTCAAAATCCAAAGCCAAAGCCAAACCTAATGAACCCGCAAGCCCAAAACGCCAACACCAAACAAGCCAAAACTATGTAAATCGATTTGTCGATTTGTCATACGGGGCAGACCAAACTTGAAATCAAAGACCCACTGCAAACTGTGTGTCGTTGCTGCTGTTACTGCTGCCATCATCATCATCATCATCATCATCATCATTATCTTCGTCGTCATTATTATCATCTTCTTTTTGCTTCTTTGTTTGAGAGTGTGTGAGGAGCACTCTTGCTTTTGTTGAACTGAACTCTTCGTCGGTTGGCTTACCGACACGCTTGTAGGTCGTCAAAGGTCCTGCCGTGAATTGTCATTGTCGTGAGTTGCATAATGCCGCAACAAAATCGACACAAGCGACACAACAATGCAAACGGGCAAACAGTAATAGCGAACAGCAACAAAACATTAACAGCAGCAACACTTAAAACCGACAGCAATTCTTGATTTCGGTTCATTCCTTTTGGTTTAGTGGCAAACAAGCCAATTTCAAAGCAATTTTCAAGCATCAGCCGTAAATCAAATAACACACAACTTCAGCAGCAACATTTCAACACCTTCGCTAAGACCTTGACTCTTTTTCTTTTGTTATTTTTTTTTTTGTTTTTTGTTTTTATATATATACATATATAGAAATCGAAATCGAAATCAGTAGCCAAGAAAACAGCCGAGTGAGTCTGCTAATTTAGCTCATTTTGTTTTTTAAGTAATTTGTACCTAGTACTACCGACTACTACTACTATTGACATGCCCCTTTTCTCTTCCCCTTTTCCCCGCCAGCCACTTCTTTCACCATTGTATCTTAAAGTGCAAATTTTAATGCCTGTGCTCTGCGCTCCAGCAAGATTCTATTTACGTGCCTTAAGCACTCTGCAATATAATTAAGTTTCCGAGTTAAAGTTTTGGCTTAGACCTTGGCTTGTGTGCGATTTTGATAAAATTGACCGAACGAGCAAACCAACAAAAACAAGGAATAAACAGCTAAAAGACAGCAACCCATTGCCATTGACTGGTAGCTGATTTTGTCTGTCAGAGAGACCAAATTAAAATTCAAAACTCGTGACTTATTTAATTATAATGAGTTTAGATTAGAACGTTTTTTTTTTTTTTTTCTTTAACGGGAGTCGGCAAATGGCACACAAAAGCCGAACAAGCAGAACAAGAGAGTGTGGTGTGCTAAAGGGGAGGGTATCTTTTGGGGGCATGGACTTTTTTTTCTGTTTTTTGTTATTTTGTTAGACTCAAGCAACTCGTATGCTCAAATTTTGAATGTGACTTGGACTTGGAAGTTGGCATGGATAAAGATCTCTCTGGCCATCAAAGTAAACTGAAACCGTTCAATGTCTGTTAATAATAATTGTCTAAGGATCAAGGAAAAACCAACCCAAGGGCTTGCAATACATTTCAATTATTAATACAACAAACACATTATCTATGACTCATAAATTGGTGTAACAAAGTGTTGTAAAACTTCATTTTTTTTAAATGATGATTTTTATTTTTTGGCATGTGAATTGTTCACGTGACAACAATAAAATTTAGTTAGATAATTTTTTTTCTATAATTTAAAGCTTCATAGATCATTTGCTGTGAATACTTTTTATATTTGAAACGTAATCTATATTGTGAATTGATTAATAAACACCATCACTTATGATTCTGATTGAGCATTTGGCCTCTCTGTTTGCTGTATTGGGGAAAGGGGCGTAAGCCTGGCAGCTGGTTAAACCGTTTTGAGTGTGCTCGACTTTAGCCGACATGTTGACCATGTCCAAAGTGTCTGAAATGTCTGCTGCCCTATTAAGATCATGGCATTTGAAATGATTTATATAATTTGTTGGCATTGTTTTTCATTCTATTTTTTTTTCTTTCCATATAGCTTTTGTACCTACTTTTTGTTAACGATTGCAGGCTTGAGATATGTCCCCCATGCAATCATATATATCTATATAGATTTGTTTTGTTTGTATGTCTAGACCATTGTCCAGAGAGCTTGGCTCTTGTCAACAGCAATTTGACATTTTTCTTGTCACTTTTTGGTGTGCTTGACATTTTACACACAACATAAATTAAAAAATTTTCTACAAAAAAAAACAAAAACAAAAAATACAATCAAAAACAAAACAAAAGAATCAACTACAATGTACAATACATATATACACATATACATATATTCTGACGCCTAACATGCTAGCAAAATAATTAAATAAATATATAAATAATTAAATAAGAAAAAAATCGAAGGAGAGAGAAAAAGTGGATGAGGGTGAATGAAGGGGGTCAATTAGCAATTGTACAAATTGAGTTTAATTAAAGAAATTCCTGGCATTTAAAACATTGAATAATTGCAACAATGTTTCTATTACTCTTCCCCTTCTCTATAAACTCTATCCCACCACCCTCGACCCTCTTACCCAATTAACAATCACTTGAACAATTTTTCCATCAAGACAATTAAAAATCAGTTTTGGCTGCTCCACAGCCTGCGGCTCAGCTTGGCAGCTCGGCAGCTCGGCAGCTCGATTCGGGCTCATACTGAAATGCCTTAATAAAATGTTAATAACTTAATCAATATGCCATAAATATAGAAGCAACAACAAAGACAAAGAAGGACTACGTCAAGGGGGCGGCTGCTGCTGCAACACTTTTATATGCGAACATAAGAAACAGCAACAACAACAGCAAAAGAGAAAAAATAAAGGAAAAATTATAAAAATAAATTCTTAAAACTTGTTTGCTGCATGCGAGATTACGTCGACAATCGACGACGATCGACGACCGCGTCCGCATGAATTTCAAAATCATCGATACAGCTGTGACGAATCTTGAAAATCTCCCCGCCTCACCCGGCCGGCAAGGGGGTGGCGTGAGGCATGGGCATGATCTAGAGCTATACAATTACCAATCTGGCCAAGTCTGCAAAACGCTTTTCACTTTTCAATAGCTCGATGGTTTGGTTGGTTGGCTTGCTGGCTGGCTGGCTGGTTGGTGCCACACACTAATTTGACAGGCGGGCAAGCAATGGCAATCACTCCTCCAGAGAGTTGCGGACTCTGTCGAACCACTGACAAAGTGTCGTGGCATAGCCATAATATATATACATATATGTATGTATAGGTATGTACAAACAAACTACATACTACATATATATGCGAGTATATTGATATGGCCAACATAAATTGATAATGCAGAGCAGTAGAAGTCGAAGTCAAAGAGATGACAGCGGTTAGCCACAATATCAAGAGTTGTTACAGTGGTTTATCATCATATGATGAAATGAATAGTAACTTAAAATAGCTAATAATTATCCATAGTGTCTATTGTTGCTTTTTAGGCTACTTTACGAATTAATTAGACAATTGGGCAATAACTTAATACAGTTTAAAAATCCACTAAGACTATGAATAATCCCAAAATATTCCCACCTAATATGAAGCTTAGGGACATTCCCCCAAGTATCCTTGTAGAAACAAATGCATATTATTTTCGAAATTTCAGTTATAAATATTTCAAAGTAAATTTTCATTTTAGAAGAATCTTAACTTATTTTTAGTGATTAATTAAAACAGAAGAAAGATTCCTCTCAGACAGTGAAACAATAAATGATGCAATTTACAATATGTACAGTTTTATATTATCGACTTATTAGCTTGATACTAAAAAATAGTATTAATACGTTTTTCCATCGAATGCTCTTCTAAACTATGGAACAAAAGAAAGCTATATTACATTCCTATTATCACAATAATAAATAAAATCACGTTTACTCTGTTCGATAAACAAAAAAAATTAATGTAATAATATGTAATAAAAAATTCTAAAGACGTGAAAGATAATAAGAAATATAATGCACTTACATTATTAAGCACTATATCTTTTAATCCACTTTGATGGCTGCTTATCTATTGAGCATATTGGCCAAATGATCAGTGATCTGATTGAATGGAATTATGATTGATCAGTCGATTGTTTGTCAACCACTGTAAATAACTCTATGCACCACTCTCCATCCGCACTCTTTGCGCACTCCTGTGTGACAAAGTCAGCCTCAGTTAGACCATACCATACACATGCATATATGTGTGTGTATAACTCTAAGCTCTTGTCGTCTCGTCTCTTTGGCCTAAAAGGTAGACAGCTATCGATCAGCTGCACAGTTGGCAGGCAGCTCTGGCAAGCTCAGCGGGCTTAATAATAAAAGCCCGCCACTTAGCCCCGCCAGTTGACTTTAATTTATGCAGTGCGCTTGAGGCTTCATGACTCTGGCTTGAATACTTCCCATACCCTCCTCTCACACCGCCCCCCTCTCAACTTAACTGGCTTACCGACTGGAGCCAGCCACCGCCCCCCTCTCGCTCACTCTCCTCGATCTGTAAATGCGGCTTAAGCTTTTTGCGTTTTGAGATGCGTGCCAGCGATAAAAGTAATTTGCTTGATTTAATTTTAGTCGGCAGCACACGAGACAGCCACCTAACACCCCCGCCAACCCTCCCCGACCAACTCATTTCCCCCCCCTTCCGAAAAAAAACCTACCTGCCTGCCTACCTACCACTTGATGGTAGTAGCATCCTGTTTGTCAGCCTCAGATTTAAGTCGATTTTTTTGTCTCCCTCTCCATCTTTCTCTCTTCATCTAACTATCTGGGTTTTTAGTTTTTAATTAGGCAAGCACTACAAATTTTTAGCAAAGTTTCATGTTGCAAAATGTTTTGCGATTCATGTAAGTGGCAAATGGCTAAGACCCCAAAAAAAACATACATATATAAAGCGACACTATACAACACAAGGAGGCCAGCAGGCACAGGCGCAGGTAACTAGGTACAGTCAGCAGTCTAAAGTGGCTAATTGTGTTATAGCATAATTTACACGTTGTGTTTTCGGTTGCCAGTTACAAGGCGCTGGACATGTGCCGCAGAGTAGCAGCGTGCAACCGCTTGAAATATTTTGCTGGCAGTAACCAAGCGAATTTCAGCTAGTGCAACAAAATTGCCAAAAGGCCTCCCATCCAAACAAAAATGTAATTTTTAAAACTCCTAGAATGCCCCAAAAATCAAAAAGGATTGAGTACTTTAACAAGAAGAACAAAAATAGCAGTGGCCCTAAGCTTTGACTTTAAAGTTGTTAAATCATATTAAAAAGACCATATATGCACCAATATTTTTAAAATTTATATTCTATATTTATATATAATCAAATTACTACCATTTTCTCCCCCATTTAGTCCCCCATTTTCCGAAACGAGCAAAGGGAATTATTATTAGATTGAATAAACTGTAGGATTAAATTGAAAAATTAAATAAAATAGTCCCCAAAAATAAACCTCAACATACATTAACCGTTCTTGAAGTATTCCAAACAAATTCCAAAGGAATTAGAAAAATTGAGTTGAAATTAAATTAAAATGCCAAGTAGATATCTGTTGTCAGTCTTTAGATTGAGTTGAAAATGTAAAGATTTACATTTTTCTTTCTCTATCTCTCCATCTCATCTTCCATTCTCTACATTTTGCATTGTTTCAAAATGAAATTTCATTAACTCTATCAATATCTATAGTATACACTTCATTCGTTTTGTATAACAAACATATTGACCCAGTGTTTAAACTGATGTCTTCATACATGTGTGTATATTGTCGTCTTGTTGTTGTTTGATGGAACTCCAGTAGCTTTTGTCATACAATTGAAAGGGTCTCTGTTGCTGGCTCTGTTTTGGTGTGCTTAGAGCGTGGGAATTGAAGCGCTATCTGAGTATGCTCAGTATGTCTGGCCATCCGACGTCTCACAGCTGTGCCATTTGATTAAACGCCTCGTTTTATTTCAATATTTAATATGTGAAATTATTGACAGTCGATTGGGCAATGCAAACAGATACACTCAGGAGGCTCCGGAGACAGAGAGACACATACATGCACACACACACTCGTCAGTTAGAGATATCTGAACTGAACTGAATTGAACTGAGCTGAGCTAAGCTGAGCTGCGGTCAATATCAAAATTCAAATATCAATATTTACGCAGCAATTATGCAAATTAAGTTCAGACTGTTCAGTTTCGGAATGGAATGGCTATAGCTATGATGAAATGACTTTGGCATCCATCTCAGTGGACAACTTTTCTCAGCTTACCTGTGTGTTTGTGTATTTCTTATCTCTCATATAGATTGCACTTTTAAAATGACATTCATTTTAATTGTTCTAATTACATGGCCATATCCACATATGTATTACATATGTATGTGTGTTGATATCTGTATCGTTTATATATTTCTTCGTACTTGCTCGTGGGAAAATGCGTAAAGCCAAAAACTAAATTTACTTTTATATATGGATACATATGTTTAGTATTAGTTACTATTTATTTATTTTTTGTCTGTTGGCGGCACACGCACAGCTTGACACCTGCATTATAGTGGCGCCGTCGAGTCGTAGGTAAGACTAACAGAAAAAAATATCAGCGGGACTTTAATGCAAACTAACAATAAGTTTCTATTTAGCCTAAAGCCTACTCCTTTCTGACTGGCTGGCTGGCTGGCCTTTTGTTTTCAATGAGAGGGAGAATTGAATTCCCGCAGTCGTTGCTTAAATGTCATCCGAGTTGTTATTACTGTTGTAATTATAATTTGTATATTTTAACTATTTAAATAGTCAATTTGTCAGTAAAGTCACACTAAATAGGATCACCGCTGTGAATCAACCGAAGAGGTTAGAATTCAGAAGCTTCCTTTTGAAATTCTCAAAATATCTTTAAAGGTCGAAATGTCGAAAGGGATTTTTGTCTGACCAACAAGTATATTCCCTTTTTTGAAAGTGTACCTTATATGTTGTTGTTTTTGAAGTTTCCCTTGCTTTGAATTGAATTGAATTCCTTAGCCAAGCTTACTAACATTTACTTAAAATTCTAAAGCACTCCAAGTTTAAATGAAATATATTTGGATTTTGTGCTTCTTTATCATTTGTGTTTTTCTGTTGTTAAACATATTTCAATGATTTATTTGCATTTGTATTATGTGATCTTATGACATTTTCTCCACTTTTTATGCAATTTTTAATACCCTCGCCTGATCCTCTTTCTTAATTTACTTTTTTCTTGTCGTTTTTTGTTTCACTTATGTGTGTGTGTGTGTGTGTGTGTTGGTTAGCCTTAAGTGACAAATTTATGGCGCGTGTATGGCAAACCACATAATTTGTCGGACTTTGAGCCTCCGATGCCTCCTTGCCTCACTCCCCTTTTTTTTGCCACAATCCTTGGTCACTGGATATGCATATATATATATATATATATATATATACATTTGGCGAACATTTGAAAAATCATGAAATTTATGCGCAACGCCCTCACGGCAAATTAATGGATGCTTATTAATTTATAGCTATTTAAATGATCTCGAGGATCGCAACATTCCAAGGTTCCACCAGTTTCACTCTCTCTCTCTCTCTCTTCTTTCTCACTCTAATGAAGTCGACTTTGTGGCGTGTGTCCACATGGAAGGGAGAGCAAAAGAGAGGGGAGAAAAAGTGTATTTAATTTACACCTGAAACCAAAAACCGAACTTGAACCTGAACTCGCGGCTTGACATCGGTGCGATCTTGGGTTTTTGGGGTCTGCTATATAAATTAACATCATGGGGTGAGGTCTCTTCGCAAAAAAGACTAAAAAAATACTACAAAAATATAAAAAAAAGGAAAAGAAAAAATTGAAACATTTTTCGCCTTTTTTTTTAAAAATGAAAGTGTTTCGTTTTGGTTTCCTTTATTATTTTTTTGGTTTGTTGTATTTTGGTGGGTGACTCTTTGTGATTGTGTGCGTGTGAGTGTGTGTGTGTGGAACTGGTGCCATTGACTGGCCATAAATTTAGCTTTCAACTCTGACTCTCAACTGGACGCCAGCTCCATCTCCCAGATCCAGCTCATCCAGCTCGCTGTGTGGTCAGCCTTTCTATGACTAAAAAACCGAAAAAAAAACTCAACAAAAATACCGCACAGCTGCTGCTGCTGCTGTCTGTTTTGGGGCCATAGCCAAAGCCGATTGCATCGCTCTTTCTCCATTTGAAAATTACTATTATAGTTTTATGTGCTATTATTTGGGCATAAAGAAACGAAAAAAAAAAAAAAAAAAAATAATACAAACTGAGAAGAGTGCAGGAAAAAACAAAAACGAAAAGGAAAGAGGAGAAGCAGGAGGAGGGGAAGAAAAAAGCGCCAGCCCCCGCAGCGTTTGGCCAAGACACACACAGATAGACACACATATGAAGCTCTCTGAGGTCGATCGAACGGACTTTTTGCATAATCGAAGCGGCAGACAAAATACAAAACCCAAAAAAAAAAAACGAACAAGAAACAGAAACTCCATAGCGGCGGCATCTTGATTAGCATTCAAAGTTGAAGTTGGCATCGGTTGGCAGTATCAAGTTTGGCCTGTAGGGTGGTGGCAAGATTCTTTTGGCGGAATGGCGCCAAACGAAACCCCCCCAAAAATAAAAAAAAACGAAATAAAAAATAAAACGAACCAAAACAAACACTAAGCTTGAACCCAATGAGAAATATTATAAGATATTGTTGGCAATTTCTGTCAGTGTAAAATGCAGTCATATCAGAAATCTATTGCCAAACGAATCGAACATTTGCTTATGTGGTGGCATGCAACTAATCTCCTGATAAGCTCCCCACCACACAGAGAATTTGGTCATGGCTGTCTGCAAAAAGTTCTCACAATTAAAATAAATTCTAAAGAAGGCGCCTCCTCCTCTACCCCACACTAAAACGTTAACTTTAAATCATGGAATGTCAAGGCTTAGCATGCCTTCCCCTTCTTCCATACCTCTATCCTTCTCTATTTCTATGGCATTCTCCCTTAGACCGCAACACTCAACACTAGACTTTGGTGTGGGCGTTGCGTAGCTCCAGCAGCCACTTTGACTTTGTCACTGATTGTCGCCTCACATAAATGTCAGATGTGGCAAATGCCACAAGGCAACCAGCCAACCAGTAAACCAACCAACCAACCAACCAGCCAACCAACCAACCAACCAGGCAATCAATTTGAGTTTGATCTGGAACAAAACACAAATTAAAACCAGTAGCCCAATTGGCAGCCAACTGGAAATGTAACAAGTCAAGCCAAAGGCCAATCCGGGTGGACAGACAAGTCAATAGAGAGAAGCTGGAAAGCCAAGAAAGGTGGCTTAAGGTGCTTAAGGTTGGCAAAAAAAAAAAAAAAAAAAAAACTGTGGTAGCATTCAAATTGGGGAGTGGGCGTGCGGGTAGTGACACTTTAAGGACAAGTTCAGTGCAGCGTATGGAACAAACATGAGCTTGAATAGAGATTTAGGTTATATGTATATCGCCATGTTCAAACTGTCACTGAAATTATTTTCACAGTTCATAAAACTGAACAAATTTCTATGCACTGTTAACATTGACAATAGATCACACATTTATATTATGCGATCTTTTTATGGAGGATAAAGGATACAAATTTTAAAGTTTCTTTATTTTTTAATGTGTTATTTTTTATCAGCTCCAAAAATGATGTTGCCAAATCTTAATTTTTTTTTATTTCTTTTTATTGGTTTAACTAAAAAGATGAATATTTCAAAAATGTATTATTTGAAATATATTTATTACAAAAATCATAAGTACATTGGTTATCGAATTTGTTTTCAAAGATATTTTCAAAAATCAACTACATAATTCTGTAATTAATTTCTTTAAAAAACATACAATAACTTAAGAATCTATGTCGACTTTAACTGATGTTTTAATTGATTATGTTTAGTCTTATTACCATTGTTAGGCTTAACAATGTTAAGCTGAAATTGTATGGCGTGCCAAAATATTGAACATTTATTTACATTGACAAAAGAGTGGCTGGACAATATGGTTATTAGATCAATAGGAATATTTGAATCATGTGACCAAACTAACATTCAGCGAATATCTCGAAAACGATGCTTAAGAAAAAAAAAACGGATATCACCATCGAGTTCCTCCTCTTTAATTCGGAGGTACACTTATTTTTGTAAAATAGTGTAATAGAATCAAAGTAACATATTTTCTTTAACTAATCACATTTTATGACACTAATCACGGGATCACTGAATCAGTGATCAATGATTTACTGTAATTTTCTTGGCCAATTGCAATAAGAGAAATAAGAAGTAAGCCCAACGGAAATGAAATGATCATATGTGGCACTTTGATTATGCCACACACTCAAACAAAGACACACATACAGAGAGTCATTCGTATGTATGGTTGTATGTGCGTTGACTCAGCCACGCCCCTCTTCAAATAGAACGCCCACGCCATAGAGGGAGAGAGATAATGCAATGGCAAGTCGACAAAGTCAAAAGGTAGAAGAACGGCATACAAAAAAAAAAAAAAACCAGCGCAAATTATTTCTCACCATTTATCTGTAAAAATTCGCATATTAAATAAGCGTGCAACCCAAAATTATCACGGACATGGCATCGCCAGGCAAGGGAACTACAGAAAAAAAAAACAAAATCAGAGACCCAAAAGAGCAAAAACCAAGAGGAAAAAAAAACGGACCCACAGAGCCCACCGAACCGACCATGGGGACGACCGGCCGACGACCAAGACGACTCGATTCTCGAGTCGATTCGATCGTAATCTGTAAGTGTTTTGGCAGCGGCACACGTACTACACTATGGTGCACTGTGGCAGAGTCTGCGAGTGACTCCTTCCTTCTTCTTCTTGTTCTTGTTCTTCAATCCAGGCATTTATTTGTTTTTGCGCATACGCGCAAAGGATATGCCGGAGCAACGCCTACAAAGATTGGGGGAGGAAGCTGGCATAATGATGATGGCACAGCATGGACATGAGAGGACCAAGGGAGGTAATCAAGCAGGCAGGGAGATCTCTAGAGATGTGGATGAAGATGATGATGATGATGATGTCGACAACGATTGCGATTGCGCGCCTGGATTACAATAATTTAACATCATCATAATAAAACAATCAACGTAAGGCATTTTCATATACATACACACATATATACACGAAGAAGGAAGGGGGGTCCAGTTGATGTGTGTGTGTGTGTGTGTGTGTGCTTAAGTCGATACAAATCGCATATGCCAAAAGGATAAAGGCTGCACAATAAATTGAGAGGTCATTCTTTGGCAAGACGATGAAGCGCCAGCTCAGTTCAGACCAGACTTTGACTTCTTCTGTGGCCTTTGGAGAATGCCTGCCCTGGCCTGGCTCCTCTACACTGACAAAAAAAATACTGGCGTTAACCATTCTCATTGTATAGAATCATGGCTTTTTGTTGTCGGTTTTCCTCACGGTGGAGCATTTGTCTTGGACTTGTGCCAAAGTAATTGATGTGCTCGCCTGACCTGTGGGAGTTTACGAATCACAGATTATCTCCACCAGACAATGGTGAGCCTCACGTCGTCGCTTGGGCATATATTCTTCCTTTTTGCCTTGTATCTCTGGTCTACGCCCACTAGAGACCAACAAAAAAAAAAATAAAGAAACTAACAAAACTGAGAAGATCTCTCTTGCTCTCTCCCTCTCTCTTACTCATGTTATTTCGCTTCATCCTTTTGTATCTTTATTTTGTATGGCTGATAAGACTCCACGATTTTCATTGACTGATATGCAAAATATATATGTATATCCACTTCCCCCTCCCCTTTCTTCACGTTGCTGCTGCTGCTGTTGCACAAACAGGTGGCATGGCGACAGAAACACTAACTAATAAGAAAGCACAAAAACGAAAAGAAAAAAAGGAAAAAAAAACTAAATCGCAATATGCAAATTCAAGTTTTTTGTGTGTTGTGCAATCTCTCTTATGTCCCGCTCCCATGCTCCAAAGTTTGACCTCGCCTTTGGCTGCTGTATGCCTCATGGTGGCATGCACTTGTGTGTGTGTGTGTGTATAGTGCCCGAAAATGTGTGAAAGGCTCTGGCGGCAATTTTAGGTTGTTGTTTTCCTCTTGGTTTTTTGGCCAAATATGTTTAGTCTGGCTAATTTGTATGTTGTTTGTTGTTATGGGATGCGTAGGTCGTTAAATAAGTGCAGCAAATTATATGGAGACAAGTGCCAGGCTTGGGCTAAAAGACCGGAAATCGAAGAAGATTCGTTGCGTTGCATTGCATTGCGTGGGTCGAAATTGAGTGTTACTCATGTTCAAGGAAAACTTTGTCTGAAAAGGGTAAACAAAAAGGGCATGTAGGTCCTTTTGTTCTCTAAATAAATTGTGTCGATTAAAATAAACGAACTGAGCACACTTCAAAAGCATTGGTTTATAAATCAAACAAGTACACGTAACAAATGACATTAGAAAAATCTTTGATATTTTTTTCTTCTAAGTATATCTTACTCTAGGTGTAAGTTGTGTTTTAGTTTATCTTTGATATGGTAGTTGGTTTCAATAAAAGGGGAACCACAGAAGGTGAGAAAAACTCAGTTTTATTTGAAATCAAAGTTAAGTCAAATTTGTTCGAACAACTTTTAACTGAAGAAGTTGTTTAAATTTCTATTTAAATAAAATAACTTTGAACGTTGTTTCCTTTCAATAAATTTTTAAAATAAATTTTTGATTAACGAGTAAATTTTGATTATTCACCTGTTTATAAATTAAGTCGGAGTCATTAAAACCTTAAAATATATGTAATTAGTTAAGCTTTAAACAGAATTCGAACGAGTTTTATACTAATTAAATGATATAAGTAATTTCTTTTACTTTGGTCTATATTAATATAGAAGTCCATTAAGAATGTAGTTAGTTATAACTTATCTGTAATTCTTAATAGGCTGACAAAATGAAAAATGGCCTTTCGGCCATCCTCAATTTTTTGTAGCTTTACTTATGCAAATATTGACATCTATCGATCTGTTCGGTGAGTGAATCTACACTCCCATTTCTTTATATTGAAGAATTTGAACCAAACGACCCCATAACAAGACATGACCCACCACACTCACACTCTCAGCCTGACTCACACAATTATATATATTCATACTCAACAGCATGGGCTCATCTGCATTCTCATCTTTGATTTAAGATTGCCTCATACGATAGAGAGACAGAGAGAGGGAGAGAGATAAAGAGAGAGACTAGGAAATGTTTTAGGCTTGTCTGCATTTTTGTACAATATTTAATGTTGAAATTAACCTCGGGTCTAAAACTATTTATATACAACTTCTATTTGTTTGTTATTGTTGTTTAAAGTGCGGCACCGTTATATGCCGCCTTGGACTTATATGGCAATGGCATAGCATATACATATATACTATAATATATATCCGCTTGACAGTCACAGTACACAAAACCAGACTGGAGGCAACAAACCTGCCAAGATCACCGAGATGTGCCATTTATGAATTGCTTTGGTGCTGGCTGCTGTTGTGTCTGCCACCCACAAATATTTGACTTCTCACCTACAATAAATAAAACAATAAACCAGAGTTGTTGTTCACCTGGCCAAATGCAACAACAACAACAGCAACAAGAGCAACAACAGCAGCACAGAAAAAAAAAACATTGCATATTCAATAAATTTCTTGTTTGTTTTAACAATATTTGAGATCTTTATCGCGTATTGAAAAGCAACATATACACACACACACACACACACACACATACACATCCATATATATGTAGTTACCCCAACAACTGGCCATTGTTGTTGCTGCTGTTGCATTTGCATGCCAGTGGGTGAAACTAACAGCCAAACTACAACAACTACAAGTACAGCAAACGCTTGTCACGCTTGGCTAAAAATGGTAAAAATGACAAATGTTTCACAGCGGCCAAAAAAGTGCAGCAGCAGCCAACAAAGAAACAAAAAAAAAAAACATCGGCAACGAAAAAAAAGTTCAATTTCTAGCGCAAAACATGACAAGCATGAAACTATAGTAGCATTAAATAAAAATATGCAAAAATTATAACAAAGCCACACACGTACACATAGAAAAACACATTACATGTGTTACTTCCAGCCATATCTAAAGAGAAGGACACAAAGGCATAGAAAAAAGGAAAAAAGTAAAACAAAAGACTTAGGCCACAAACTTGCTATGCCTCTGAAGCATATGAATTGGTTAAGAAAGAAACAGAGCGAGAGAGAAATAGAGAGTGAGAGAGAGGTTTGCGGGGGCAATGAGACAACTAAACTCAGCATCATTATTAGCAGCAATTTGTTTCTTTTATTGCCCCAAAATTGTCCAAAGTTCAATAATAATGTTAATTCTCATCATAATAATATAGCAAACATTCAAATAATGAATATAAAACAAAAACAAAAACAAAAACGAAAAAAAAAAATTAGAGGGGGCAGTTAGTGGGGGAAATTGTTTTCGGCCTCTAGCAACTAAGTAAAAAGTCCATTATTGGAAAGTATTGAAAAATCTATGATAAATCTAACAAAGAAAATTTCACATCATAAGCTGAAAACGAATAGAATTTACCCTCAAATTTACTCATAGTTATCCAATTTGTAGGTATTAACAAATTTTACTTAAGTGAATTAATAGTATATAATTAGAATTAAAACTAGGATTGAAACAATTTAAACTAATTAAAATTATATGAAATATAACAATCAAAGAGCTTAAAAGTTTACAACAGAAGTAACAGATTTAAGAGAAATTTTTGGATCAATTTCTGATCCAATTTAGACTCTTTTTCATATATGTAGGCATTTTTTCATTTTAAGCAATAAAAATATCACTTTATATACATGATTGTGGGTAACATTTTGAATAACTAAAAGGTTTAAAAAAACTGTGAAACTTAAATTCCAAGTTATAATTAAATCGTTGAGCTTTACTTCAACATGAATTATTTTATTGCGTATTCGTAACAAAAGTTCTGGCAGCATGTCAGGACAACAATTTCCTAGTTCAAATGTTTCTTCATTTTGGCATACCCTGACCATTTGTATAGGATATATTTTGTTTTTCTCCTTCTTTTTTTTTTCTTCAAACATCGAAGACGACGCCTGATAATTTAGCATACTTACGACGTTGCGATTGCCTGCAATTTGTTTTGGGCACCACCTACTACTCTATACCCTTATGCTCCCCCTGAAATCTGTACTCCGTACAGACAACAAGCGGTAAGAGGTCGATCGTCCTCCCTATACAACTTTTCGCCTATATACTGTGCCTCAGTGTGTGTGTATATCGCTCTGTCTCTTTTCATCTTGCTGGCATCTTCAGTTTTGCTTTGCTGCATGTGAGTTGGCCATAAAAATCAAAGTGGGCTGGCTGGCTGGCTGGCTATTTGCTCATTTCTTGTTGCTGGTGCCTGTCATCATGGTTGTTGATGTCTTCATTATAATTTCTATATGCACACAGCTCATACGTGGCAGATATATATGTATATACATAAATAAATATATTTATATTATCGTTTATATAAAGTTAAGTTGCCTTGTCTTTTGGCTCAGTTTCATACAAAATAATTTCACTGGCCAGCTGCCTGCGTGGGTTGCCAGCTGGAAAATTGGTTAAGCCCGAAAAAAAACAACCAAAAAAATAATGTAAAACAATTTGAAGGGCTCTTCACTTGGGGCGGTGTTTTTTTTCCTGCCTATCACTTCATTTGTTTATTATTTTGTCTTTTGCAAATTGAGACATTTTGGGCAATTGGTTACATAGTTGGGCAAGGTTTGGCAAAACGACCTGAGGGAATTCGGAGGTTAGTTAAAGATCTCAAGGAAAAGTATTTATTTATATATTACCCAGAGACTTATAGTATAAAATCGATTATTTAAGTTGCCAGAAACCTCCGTAATATGTTTAATGTTTACTATATAGAATTTCATACAAGGAATCGCTTAACTCAACATATTGAAAAATAAACATTTTTTGCCTACTAGTCGCTAAAAAAAACAAAACTTTGATGAAAGTATAAAATCATTTTTATCAACTGTTTATTATATTGTTGTAAACTATCAACCTAACTATTTTTTACAAGCACTGACAACTAAGGCCATCCATACACTAGCCCGAATCCTCGTTGTTCAGTTTAAGTTGTGCAAATACTTAGTACAAATCTTTTAAATGAATCTCGAAAGATGTAAACGCGTATTTTGTCCTCAATTAAGACCATTAAATATATTTTTCTCAATGTATTTGCACACATTTCGAAAATCTAGACATTTCGTTTGACAAGTTTCAATTGTTAGTAAAGATTTTTTATAAAAATTATGTTGATTAGTTTAATTTACAATAAATTTCAGTAAAGTTGTAAGACAATTTCTAATTGATTATATGCAATGTATTATTCCTTTCGGGTTTCTGTGTCAATTGAGATTCCTTCTCAACCTATCTCTCTCTCTCTCTCACACACTGTCTTTCTGGCTGTCTGTCTCTCTGACTATCTTCTGTTATTTTGTGTACCCTCTGGCGACAAGTCCGCCTAATTATCAGCATTTGCTTAACAAGACTCACATGGCTAAGATGGGAAAAAAAATCTCATGGTCTTTCTCGCTCTACGATAATATGAAAAATGTTTACGTTTTTCCTCTTCCTTTTGCCCAACTAACTTGCTGGCGCCTTGTTCGCTAAAATGGAAATTAAAAGGCTAGTGAACGATCCACCGATCTTGGCCCAGTCCAGCCATTCAGCTGATCAACCAGTTGTCTGTATGTGTGTGTGTGTGTGTGTGTGTTTTGACCAGTAGCCTAGCAAAACTGCTCATTTACTGGCAGAGTTTAAAAAGCAATCAACACGTGATTATAATGATGCGACCGAAAGCTGGATCGTTCATTTGCTTAACCATCTGGCTGCCCGTCTTACACATAATTGGCACGAATGGAAAAAGGGGGATAGGATGGTCAGTTGGAGGTATTCTGGTAATAAGCGACGCATTCATTGCATTTTAGTTGAGTCAACTTGTCGTTGACAGTAATTTGCTAGCCATGGTTAAACTCGTTTCGTATTTGCAAGTTGATAATTTAATTTGCATAGTGCCAATTTATGCCTGACTCTTTTGATGGACACGAGGCAGGCTAGCTGGCTGGCAAGCTCTCCTTCTCTCTCTCTCTCTCTCGCTCTTTTTTCTCTCTTATGAATGAATGGTATACTGACCGCCGCCTCCCCTTTGCCGCTTATCATATCATTTGCATCTACACTCGTGTTTATTTCTGCACCATTTGTGTTCGACGATCGTTATCTGCATCCGTTTAAAAATGTTTCAGTTTTTTTTTCTTTTTGTAGTTTAGTTTTTAGAGCTCTTGTTCAACAATTTGTAGCAAGTGGTTTCCATGTTCATGGGAATAAAGTTTTGCATACCAGAGGACCATGGACCAGGAGACATGTGTTTGTTTACATATTGTGTTAGATGCTGACCAAAATGCCACCCAGTGGGCAACTACTACTTGACCAACTTTTATTGAAGGAAGAAAAACCAACATCAAACAGACAAGAAGAAAGAAAACCAAAACCAAAAAAAAGCTAATAAAAAGGAGAAGAAAATTATACGTAAACTTGTCGGTTTTATGTTGCCTTTGACACGCAATATACACACACACACACACACACATAAGACAAGACTGCTCCTCTTGGCCACACTCTGATGACACTTTTTTAATTAGTCTGCCAGCCAGTGGCGACATTGATGGCTGCTGCTCTTTGCCTTTAGTGGCAGTGCTAGTGAACAAACTCGCATTTATATGAGGCACAGACATTGGACACACACTTTGCTACCCCAAATGAAGGTGGAAGGCAGATTCTGCTTCCGACTTGCTAGCTGGCTGGCATCGCGTGCTGACAACGCCATCAGTTGCAGTCTGCCAAAAGCCCAAGTAATTAGTCATTTAGCCACACACAATTCAGGCAATGGCACAGTGGATAGATCTCTGGAACTGAAGAAAAACTTCATTCTAAGAATCTTAAGATTTTAAGAGCTTTTTGGATACTCCAACATGAAGAATTGTAATTAAAAATTAATTTTTAAAATGGCTGCCCCCATATCAAGTCAAGTCAGAATAACTTTATAATGCTTATAAGCCTTATCATTTATTTATTAGATGCTTATAAATGCCTTTTATACGTATGTATCTCCAAAATGTATGCATTAAGTATGAATGAAGTAAGCCGACTTCGGTATACCATGCACCAAGTAAAACAAACATTTGATGTATGTAGATAAAATTTGTTAATCTGTCTTAGCTTAGCAAGCATATCTCACTGATTCTTACAAAAGGAGATCACTTTAGCTCCGTGGGCGAAAGCGGGCGTGCCAAAAATTTTGCGCAACCACAATCGGCGTGCTTTCTTATCGATTTTATACATTCGTCAAATTGCAAAGTTTTTAATACCATTAGTATGTATTAAATATTGATTAAATAAAAAGATGCCTTTTAATTTTTTGAGGTAAACTCGACTGCTTTAATTATGTGAGCACAAGTATATATAGGCATATATAATATAAAATCAGCTAAATTGCTAAGTGGGCGTGGCAAAATTTTTCAACAAGGCAGAATACAAACCAAATTTCATGTATCTAGCTTTTTTAGTTGTTAAGAAATCTGTTTTGTTTAAATTGTATAGGCGGGAGAAGGCGTGGCAAAAATTTGAAACAAACTTGATCACAGTTGGTACTACAGAAGTCTGAGTCTATCATAGTCTCCGAGATCTAGCTGTTCATACAGACGGACGTGCGGAAGGACATGTGTAGATCGACTCGGCTGTTGATGCTGATGGAAATATATTCATTTTCCTTTATGGGGTCGGAAAAGCTTCCTTCTGTCTGTTACATACATTTAAGCGACCTAAATATATGGTATTTAACCCTATAGAATCTATAGTATAGATGCATGGTATAAAAAGACCTCAATACTTCTGGTATTTTAAACATTGTCGTAAACCAAGAAAAACTTAATTTTCGCTCATTGTCAACATTTTGTGTAACACATTTCTTAAACATTTTTTAAATTTTATAATGAATAACAATATTGTTGCTGTTATTAGGTATATAAGAGGACTAATGTGTTGATGAAAATGGAAAAATTACAAAAAGAAAAACAAATTATTAAGAATAATTTCCATTCTAATCTATTCTAATGGGCATGTCCTCTTGAAGATTTTTCACTATAGTCTTGTTCCACTGTATTATTTTGTTTGCATTTCCTCCAATAATACGTTTTTAGCTCCATTGCGTGCAACTAATTAAAAACTGTAAACTGTCAAAGCTTGCACACACACACACACACACACACACACACACAGCATGTAGCATTTTGAAGTCTGAGACATAGCAATGACAAACAATATTTCAAATTCTTTTTTTTTCCTATAACACTCCACCCAATAGTTACTACAGCAAGTTCGTTGCCTAAGTCTTTCGATTTGTGGTCTGAAATTTATGAAATATTTAACGACAAGCGATTTATTTATTTAATGCATTTTTAATAAATTGCCAAGCAAAAGTAAACAATTTAATTGCTTTGCCGCCCCGGCACAAGAGAGACGAGAACAGAACAGAATTCAAATTGTAAAATATCGAAATAAGAAATAAAGTCAAGTGCCCTTTAAGCCAGGCTTTGGACAGTCTTTGGTCAGTCTTTGGTCAGTCTTTGGTCTGTCTTTGGTCTGTCTTTAGCTAGTTTTGAGTAGTGGAGTGGCATGGAGGAGAATGCGTTTAATAAATCATACAAAATATTATGGCAATTGCAAATTATTCTAAACAATTCACGGTCACGGCGTTATACACACACACATACATCCATACAAACATACATATACATATTTATGTGGATAGTGGATAAGTGAACATTTCAATGCAAATCGTGAAATACAGCAGCCCCCAAAGACAAGAACCGGGTGACCAGACTCTGGCTTAGACTTTGCATCAAGCAGCAGCCAATATTGAGTAGCTACAACAACAATTGCTACTAAAAAACAATTGTTCTTTTAAGAACCAACAAGCCTATGCTTGTACTCTGTTGTCCATGTTTTTGATTGTTCTTGTAAGTTTTAAATGTTGTACAACATTTTGCCTGGCACTTGGCTTTGGCCTCTTTGGTGATTTAGTTATGCATTGCTTGAGTATCTCTCAAAGACTGTGAATATATTTTTTTGTTTTTTGTTTTTGCTTTTTATTTTTGTGTGATGGATTTATGAGCTATGATTTTGTAGAACTTTAGCCTTCGGCCAGCATTTAAATAATTAAAATGTCCATTGTCGATTTGCGGGGCAATCAAAAGGCATTTACTTGTTATTCTTTTGAGAACTTGGGTTAGTCTGTTAGTCTGGCTCTGTCTCTCTCAATCTCTGTCTCTGTTGAAATTGAAATGCTCAGCGGGCAATTAATTAGTTGCTATGATTAATTGAAAATTCAATTAGTTGCATACTAGCTTAATCTATTGTTTTGACTATTTTTAGAGTTTTTCTTCTTTTTGGTGGTCTCTCGCAACCAATCACTTTTCCTTTTTTTTTTTTTTGTTTGTCTTCCTCGCAATTCAGTTCAGTTGGTCAGTTTGTCAGTTGGCCAAAAAGGAAAAAAAAAAACGTCATACATAATCTGATAAGAGCCGTTGGTTTGTGCCTTGTCAACTTTTACACTTGTCATGGCACAACTCTTTGACGATGTTTGGACGACGTCCAAAAAAGTACGAAAGAGACCGCCGCCGCAGTCACCTAACTCTACGTAAAACCTCTCCAGTTCCAGCCGCTCCATCTCTGTCTCAGTCAGTCCCAATCTCTGTCGCTGTCGCTGTCTCTGTCTCTGTCTCAGGTCCGTTTAAGGCATATCAAATTCATTTGAGTGTGTCTAACGAAGTCTGCAAATATTAGCGTTGAGTTTGTCAGATTTATGAACAAATCTGCATCGCTGACCGAGTCCGAGCCAGAGTAGAGCCGCGCTCGACTCCAAGTCCATGAGGCCATGATGGCGTTAGCCATAAGTGGAACACATTGCAGTCGCCCCCGCTATGGTTGCGCTTTTCAAGCCAAACATTTGTAAAAAGGCGTGAAAATAATTCAGCGTCAAGTGACAGAAATGCCACACACATATACACACACACTTGCACACTCGCATAGAGGGAGACAAATGTTTTTGGGTGGTTATTTCTTTTTTAGGCATACAAAAATAGATATGACTGCGTGAGTGATTTGAAGAAGATCATCCAAAGGACACTTGCCGAACTAAAAGAAAATAAATCAGTGTCCTTGTTTGATTCTATTTACTTTCAAAACTTAGAAAAAAATCTTATTAAATCAAGGACTTTTCCCTCAGTAATTAAAAGCATAAAAACACGCTCAATCTATAGATAAAACCAGCAGAAAATCAAGTGTTAAAATCTTTTCTAGACTTATTTCATTTCATTAAGTACGTATATATGTATGTATAGCCATAATAAATTTGTTTATATTTTAATAGTCACACTGTCATCTCTAATCGTGAAATGCGTGTGACTTTAAGTTATATGTTGTATTCGATGTTCGATGATTCATTGGCTAGACCACAAAATTGCGGTCAATGCGTATGCGCAGCGAAATCGATTTGTGGAATGCAATTGCAACGCAAAGAGAGTCAAATGGATGGAGGATGGAGTAAAAGTCGGAGTCCATCGTCGTTGCAGTAATTTCAACTTGACGCTAATGGCAATCGGTTAGTTAGTTAGTTAGTTAGTTATATAAAACGAAATAAAATGAAAAAATGTTGAAAAATTTGGTTATTTTGGCAACACCCACGTGTCTAAAATGACTTTCCCAGATTGTTGCTGTTGCTTGTTGGTTGTTGGTTGTTGGCAACATGTTCCTGGCTGGCGTTTGTTGTCAACATGCCACATGTTGATAGCGTTCGTTTACTAGCTAGCACTCGCTTAGTTTCAGTGTATGTGTGTGTGATAGTGCGACAACAAACATGGCCAAATGTCAACTTGCTTACCAAATTTGGTCAGCGAATTGTGTCATAATTTGTAAAAAGCGCCACCTAGCCAGCAAGATTTTAACTAAGAAGAAAAAACCAAAAAAAAAAAAAAAAAAAAAAAAAAAAATAAATGAAACGCGGACAAAAATTATGCCTGCCAGAGGCCAATCCATGAAAATGGACATGGACATGGACATGGAAGTCGACGTGGACTAACCAAATGGACAGCTCTTAAGCTTTTACATTTTAGCTTAGCTTTTAGCTTGACTCCAGCCTCTCTTATATTGCCTTGAGGGGGGAGGTTGGCTTTAACTCTTTTTTTTTTTTTTTAGCCTTCTTGTGTCCCGTCCCGTCCATACGTCCACTCAATCGTGCAGCGGGTCGTGACAAATTTAACCTAATGATCCGAAATTATTGCACCTTAATTGCCCCAAAGAGTCAAACTCGAACTGCGATTCAAGTTGGTCTGTTGTGTCTATCGGTATGTCTCTCTGCCAGTCTGTCTGTCTAGCTAAATGGAAAATCGACGCGCAAATATTTAGAGAATTTTATTTATACTTTAAATAATTTTTTTCGGCCTGGCCATTTTTGGCTTAAAGGCAAACTGTGTATAAACTGTTGACTGCTGACTACTGCTGCTGTTGGTGTTGCTGCTGCTGCTGCTGCTGCTGCTCCCTGCCCGCCTGTTGCCTGTTGACTGGCGCTCAACTTCCAGTAAAAGTGATTTGTAGTTGCCGAAATGGTAAAGCGTGTTTTTCTTTTGTTGTTATTTCTCTTCTCTTCTGTTTCGGCGGATTCTGTTGGATTTCCTTTTCGCTCTGAGTTATTTGGCGGCATTTAGCGGGCTCTTGTCTTTTCGGTAGTAACTGTTGACAGTTGAATGCTCGTCGTCGTCAGCGACAGCGTCGGCGTCGGCGTCAGCGTCGAATTGCATGTCAGTTGGGAGTCAGCCGCAACAGAACCATTGAACAAATGTCGGCGTGTAAAAATTTACACGACCAGCTCAACTCAACTCAACTCTCTCAAAAAAACAAAAACACATTTTATGACCTTTTGCAGCGTGTTTGTTGCCTGTGATACTTGTGATAGCCAAAAAAACAAAAAGGAAAAACCGCAAAAAACTCAAAAACTAGAGAACAGTTTCAGCATTTTTTTTTTATAATAAAACTGCGGGCTGGCTATTTATTTTATTTTATTTTGTTCGATATTGCTGTGCCAAAGTTCATAATGCGCAAAAAGGGGGGAGGGTGGAATGCTGTGCTGTGGTGTGGGGTGGGGTCATGTTGACCACCAGGTGCTTGATTCAATCATTGGCCAGAAACACAATTAAAACTAATTGTATGTTTGATGTTTGGCCTTTTGCTAAATCTCCAAAAAAAAAACACCACAACAAATAAGAAACAAACGCTTTCAATTACAAAAAAAAACAAAAAAATAAAAATTAAATTTGAATTATGAGAGAATTGTGGAAAAAAAAGGCGCCAGTTCTTACGTTTTCATTTGAGGTACAATACAACTGAAAGTGAAATTTATTGCTCATAAATTGTTAGACAAAATCGATTAGTTTATTAAGTGGGTGTGGCCACAGAGGCAAAATGGCAAACGGCAGCGCCTAACCAGAGGCAGCCATGGTGGTAGATAGTGACTTTGTCTATAAAATGGCGAATAAGCCACAGCAGGTGCATAAATTAAAAGTGTGAAATATGTAATAATAATACACGTAATATACATAATACAGTTACAGTTAGAGATCAGACAACATTTTTTAGCTGCTCAAAGCACAAGCAGGAAGCCAACTAAATGCTGACTAAGCAAGCAATGGCTGACTTTAGTTTCTAATTGAATTAATGCGAATGTGTTTGTGTGTGTGTGTGTTTGTGGGAAATTTTATTTACTACGCCCCCTCACAGCATTCCAGTTCTAACTTGCTTTGACAACTGTATTTAAAGTAGCTTTTCTGTTATTTTTATCTTTTCTTATTCTGTGGAAAATTATCATTGATAATTTCAATTTATCATATCAGGGACAGGAGGGAAAATTCGTCCGAAACATTCGAGATTTTACTTCTGAAACTAATCAAATATACTAAATACAATTTTCCCCCAATTTTTTTGATCACTGAAAAATTTACATATCGAGTTTTTTTTTAATTCGAACGCAATTATCCCATCTTTAAATTTGCCCTAATTTGTCTTAAAAAACTGTGCGAATTAATTGGTTAATGCATCTTGAAATCATTTATAGTTATTAACGTAAGTGTAGATATTTAAGTAAAAGTAAGGCATTGGTAATGCAAACACTATTCCCCTTTTTATTTACTGCATTCAGCATTAAAATGTTTTTATTATTTGTATACCCTTGCAAGAAAAGTATCATCAGCTCGCCAAGACACTATACTTATGGCAGTCCGTTCGTCTGGATCAGAGCTAATTTCTTCTAGCCTGTAAAAGCAACGGTGGACTTGTAAATATTGTACGGGTTGTACTTCTCGAATTGGAATCACTACATCATGTCGCTCCCGTACAAATGGCAAGATCGGGTGCTCATAGATCCCATAGTAGTGATCAGTTAAAAACATGGACTTTTATTTAATAACTTCATAACATTTAACTATACGGATAACTATATTATATAGCTTTCATTGCTCTAGTCTAAGATTGAAGGCCGTGAAATTTGACTTGGACGCCTAAAGGAGAGGGAAGAGTAACAGAAAAACTTGCAAGGGTATACAAACTCCGGCACGGCTGAAGTTAGCTTCGGCCCTTTGGTTTTTACTTGGATTTCTTATAATTTGAAATCAGTCTTTACACTTGAATTCTATTTGTTGCCTATATTTTTAAATACTTCAATATAACCACTAACCCTTGATTGATAAAGTAGATAAAACGTCATGAGATGCCAGCATATTTAATCTTCGTTTCGTTAGTAAAACGTTTACAATTCGATCCAATTGAACTAAAGTCAAACGCTAACGAGCCATAAGCAACAACAGATACATACATAGCATAAGCAAACAGCAGCAACAACAACAACAATAGCAATTGGCAACGGTAGTCGGCCATTGATATGGCAATTAATATGCAACCATATATGAGTTGGAGACTCAACCCAAGCAATGGCCAAAAAAAAAAAAAACAGAATGAAAAAACAAATAACCATGTGTGTGGCCCCCTCAATTCAAATTTGTTTATTTTGTTTTTTTTTTTTTTTTTTTTGGTTTTTGTAATATTCGGTCATTTTCTTGTTTATTTGTTGACAGCAAGTTTGTTGCCTAAGTCTTTTGTTTTTTCGACCAAAGACCAAAAAGTTGGCAAATCAGCAAAACGTTTAAAGACAATCAGTCATACGATTATTTGATTTAATTTAGATTCTTTGCTATAGCTAACCCTTCAGTTGACAGTTTATCAGTTTTGGCTAGGAAATGTTTCTAAATGCTGTCATTGTTGTTGCAGTCGTTGTTGGAGTTGTTGTTGTTACTATTGCTGTTGGTGTTGTCGTTGAAGTTGTTGCCGTCGATGCTGTGCAGCGATAAAGTTGTCAAAGCAATTTTTGGTTGGTTAGCTATGAAAAATTTTTGTATGTACGCCTTTCTTGCCATGGCGGCAAAGAAATAGGCGGCTGCTCCAAGTCGAGGTGATGGTGGTGGTGCTCACTTGGTGGTTGGTGGTGCTTGATGGTGACTGCCTGGCCGGGGTCTGTTGAATGTCTAATGTCGTGACTCGATTAATGAAATGTTGCACTGTCGCCAGGTAAAACTGGCAAACGCTGGCAAGTCAAGTCAGCCAGCCGAGAAGCGGGAAAAATGCAACAAGAATTATAAAAACTTATAATAAAAGCATTGACAGTCGCCTTAATGGCCGTCTGTTTGCGCTGCTTGGTGTCAACACTACCATAAGCCACGTTAATGGATTGGCTAATTAGAAAACCACAAAACGGCCAATCGAAAGTTTTTCCATGCGTATTCTAAGAAATCACTTTTTATATATATATGTTTTAATAAAACAACAAGCAAGTCTCAGAATTCGCGACTTCAATTTTAACATTACATAATCAATTGATAAAATATTTCTCTGATAACACAAAAGGCAATACAAATCGTCAGGGATTTAAACAAATTGATGTTATCTATAAATAAGTTAGATTTAGATCAACAACTTTCGCTATCACGTTAAGAACATTTGTTCGTCTTCAACTCAGCGAATAACAAATATTTATCCTAAATGTACTTTTTGTAACTCATGCCTTCGAAACCAATTACCTATAGCCGACTTTTTGGCATGACAGGATACGAGTTTAAGAAAGATCTAATTGAACTTGGCATATATAAAACCATTCCCATGACATGAAATACCACAACTTTTGTATTATTGAGAAAGGTTAAAGGGCTAGCCTGAGAGAGCTAAAAGATTTGATATCAGTTAAAAGGCTTTTACAATATTTTCTTGTTGACAAAACACACACAGCTGATGATCAATTTCAAATTAATGCATTTGATTGGCTTAATAATATAGCCATAACAACATCAGCAACCAGCAACGGCAACAACTTGCCTTGGTCTATCAACATCTTTATAATAAAACAATCAACGCACAATCAACGCCAAGATCAAGTGACTCTCCATAGACAACAAAAGCTTAGTCTTAGTCTCAGTCTCAGACTCTCGGTGATACAGTCTCACCCACCATCTGTGTGTGTGTGTGTGTGTGTATGTGTTTGTATTTGTATTTGTACTTGTATGTCTGTGGCTGTGGTTCAGTCTCCTCTATTACATGATGTTGGCATTTCCTGGCATTATAAGCGTTAAATTGAGAGGTCAACCCAACTCTATGTGCATTTGTATGCGTGTATCTTTTACTCTGTGTGTGTATATGTGCATTTCCTGTCTATATGTCTGCGTGCTTCTTTCTGTTTCTTCTTCTTATGACTTTTTTTTTTGTTTTTGGGCCTGTGCCAAAGTAATTGATGTGCACGCTTGACCTGTGGGAGTGAACATATTGCAGATAATCTGCAAAACGCAGACAATTGCCTCAATGAATTTTTTATAAACCATTCAAGTAGAAGAAGAAGCAACAGGCAAATGAAAAACTTGTATACAAAATACTAAAAAAAAAATCTTGTTGCTGTTTCTCGCCATTGTTTCTTTTCAACTCTCTTTGAATTTGATTAAGCGACGACTTGCCAGTGTTTAAATATTTATTACAACGTTTATAAAGCGCTTTCCAACACAAAAACGTTGAGAAAAAAGAAATTCCACGCACCGCAAATTAGTTGCTTTGAGACAAAACAAAAAAATGATAAAGAGGAAGGAGGTGGAAGGTGGGGGTAAAAATAGAAATAACTTCGAAATTAGACAAACGTGGGCGTTTGTAGATTTATGTTGAAAGAATTCGAAACAACAAAAGCAACAAGTAATACATTGAATCCCGTTGAAACGAAAAGACCCTATGCCTATATACCATGTTTGGGCGAGACGCAACACTCAAATATCATTGATAAAATAAACAATATTCAACATAGTAAACAATTTCATGAAATTTATCATACATTTATTACTATAAATAATATCTCAAAGCATTGTACTCAAAAAGCATTCCAGTAATACTTAATTTTAATTTAAAATATAAATTAAGTAAAATTCCTAACAACTTACGTATCTTACTTAGTCTATGAGAGATTTGCCATACCTCACTGTGTATTATAGTTTTAAAAACTATAGTTTTAAAAAACAATAAGGTTAACATTATTGTAAATATTAAAATATTTAACCTAAGAAATATTATTTTCATATCAAATCAAGACCAAATTAAACGACTAGCTCTAGGCAAGTTAGTAACAATTCAGCCAAAGATCAACATGAATTCATTCTCTATCTCTGATCCGTATCAAATTCTACGTCAGAACGAACTATGAATGATTTAACGAGCGCTCATAAATATTTGATATGAAAAAAAAGAAAAAGAAAAAAAATTCAAATAAAATTGATACGCATCATTTGAAAACTCATCACCAAAAAGCAAGAGAGCAAAGTTTGAAGAAGATCCCAGCTATTGAGCTGGGATTCGAAAAGTTAGACATTCAGTCAGTCAGCCCGTCAGTCCGTCAGTCAGTTGGGCAGTTGGGCAGTTCGACAGTTTGTCTTAAATGTTTTGAGGCCCCAAACATATTTGTTTTTCTTTTGATATTGTTAATTAATTAGTCGAGGTTAATGGGCTGCTATTAATAAAAATGCTTATTTATGGCGCTAAAAATAAATAAATAAACCTATGAAATGCTCTAAAGGCAGCAAGAGAGTCGAGAGTTAAGAGACTATAGTTAGTCGGGGGGCAACTTTCTCTTCTAGCAATTTTGATTGTATAACTCATAAGTATTTGTTATAGTATTGTATATAAATAAATTGTTGTATGAATTATGCTCAGCAGGTCTCAGCAAAAGTCTTAATTAGCCTTAACTAAAAATGCCAACGTTCACTTTAGAGTTGCAGTTGGAGCCTTTAAAGGCTATCTGAGGACTGGCACTGACTTGATAATGGTATATATACATACATATATATATATGTATAGACTGAAATAGAAATAGAAATAAAAATGCCCCTAAGGCGGAGGTGGGAGATACATTTGTTGCTGGATGCAGAATGAGGAGTTGGTGGTAGTTGGGGGAGGGTATACACAATTCACTTGCTGTCGGTTTGGCTTGGTTTCCCATGATAACTCTTAAACAGTTACAGCTTTTGTGCAATTGTCTTGCCAACAACCTGTCCAAGTGGTTGGCCAAAATGGAACTCTAGATTGCAGAGAGATATCGTTAGAGCGCCAACCCCATACAAAGAGTGTAAGCGAGTAGGAGAGAGAATGGTTAAAGAAATACTCTCAAATCCAGAATGGCATATTTTCATTTTCATTGTTAATAATAATTTTAATTAGTGATTAACAATCATTGATTATGTCAACCCACACACACACACACACACACACACACACACACACACACACACACACACACACACACACATAGACATAGAAACATTGACTCTCTGTATTTAAAGAAATGCCTTGCGTGTTCAATTTTCCCATTGGTTTTAACAATTTTCACACCAAAACTTAACCAAAGAAAAAAAACCTCTCGGCATGTGGGCAGAGAGGTTTCATTTTCATTCCATTGGCTACCGTTTTTTATTTTTCGCTGTTGCTTTTGCTACTGCTGTTACCTGTCTGTTACCTGCGCCTCTCTTTGTCTGACCATAATCGAGTGTGACTAATTAATAAATGAATTTTGGTGCTGTTGTTGTCTCTTGTCTCATTTGTAATTTCAATTTGTCTAATAGGATTTCATGTTTTGACCATTTTGGTATGGTGACAAAACTCAGTCTGTCGCCTGCTATTAAAGCGTGGCCAGTTCATGTTTAACGTAAAGAGCCAAGAAATGAGAGATGACATGTCTTCGAGAAGATGAAGTTATATATCGTATGTATGTATATACCATAGTTATTTCTCTCTCAATGCGACTAATTAAGCGTGAAGTTGAGGCTTATAAAGTAGGCGTAATCGTTGGCCGTGTAGGCGCACGAGTCTTTTGGAAGACTTTACATTCTCATTTGAGACGATGATAATGATGATGGCAAAGGTGATGAGTTGACTTTTCATTTAAATCTCTTCACGACTTCAATATTCGTGTGAAACGTTGCTTTTATGTCCATTTAAATAGTGGACATCAAATCAATAGTAATCAGATACTAAAACAATTTGGTAATCAGCCCCCGCAACATTTTCACAGATGCTAAATAGTTTAAGCTATTTAAGTTAATGCAGATCTTCAACAGCTACTTAATCAGTATTAATCAATGATTGATTGTTTTAACTTGACTTAACTGACTTAAGAGATATGTTGGAAATGGGTTTTTCTATTGAAAATCTTTAAGCTTTTGATGGGAAAGTAATATATTTTTAGGTTTTTAACTAGATCTTAACATTTAAACTAATGTTTTAAATCTTCCATCCATCATTTTGACGGCTACTTTTCACACAAAAAATAACAATTATTTTGGTTAAAAGTTAGTTATGTAAAGTTGTAAAAATCTTATTAAAGTTATCGATAAAGGATACACATTTCAATTTTTCAAGTCCTGCTTCAAGGTTTTTACCCTTTTCTTTAACTTATCAAAATTAAACTACATTTATAATCATTAATCATAATCATTATTATATGATTAACATATTCATATAAAATAAAATGCCTAACGTATATGATGGTGCTCAGATCGTTAGATCCTTTCATATGTTCGTTAAATCTATTCATCTGATATTGTCTTCAGAAATGAATATGGTAATGGTAATTCGTGTTGTCATAAATAAAAAGGCACTTTATATAGCCTGCTCCCATAAGATATGCCAGTCAGAGAAACCAAAAAAAAAAAAAAAAAAATAACATACGAGTATAACATTTGAGTGTGCGTGTGTATGTATGTGTTTGTGTGTATGGCAGGGTAACAGGGTCTCGGTCTTTTTTTTCGGAATGTATATCATATCAGGCAATTTAAACGTTTAATCACGCGTAGACATTTGCTTGAGATAAATCCAGAAGAAAAAAAGAATAACACCAGAAAAACAAAAAAACCACAAAAATAAACTGAGCAAGAGAATATATATATAGAGAGAGAGAGAGAGAGAGAGAGAGAGAGAGAGAGAAAGAGAGTGGGAGGAAGGTAAGAAGTGGGACAGGGGGGAGCTCTACAAAATTCAACATAATAAAAAGTAATTACAGGCACACGACGTAGGCAAAACAACAAGCCAGAAGAATCAGGCCAACAACAACAATTGCTGTGACAAATCTGCAATTTTTATTACCGTTGTTGGCTGTGTCGCGCTGCTGTTGTTTCTGTAGTTGTTGTTGTTGTTGTTGTTGTTGCTGTTGTCAAGCTGCAAAATGATCGAAGAGTCGCATATGAAAATGCGAAACAATTGAGATTGATGGCTGGCCAAGTCAGGCCAGACCAGACCAGACCAGACCCGACCAGACCAGGCCAAAACCGGGCTCGTGCTCGGGCCAGTCCCTGGCAGGCTCAGGGCTTTATGGCTAAGGGTGTTACGGGGGCCGTATGGGGCGTGGCATGCCAGTCAGTCATCGTTGTGATTGCTGTTGTTGTGGTGCAGGGCCATTTTGCATTTGGCGCGACTTTTACATGAAAATTACAAACTACTGGCAACAGGCAACGGAGAGACTTCTTTTTTTTGTTTTGCTGTGTTTTTTTTTTTTGACTTTGGTTTTCGGTTGTTGTTGTTTTTTTATTTTACTTGATTTTGATTTGCGTAGGTTGAGCAGAAAGTAGAGAGCAAAAAACGGGGGGGGGGTGGACCACTAGAAGGGTAAACTTGCCACATGCCAAAGACAAAATTGTGTCGCCAATTGGCTTGTGGATTGCGTATGTGTGTGTGTGAGTGTAGACCTGGTCATGACGCATGCAACGGCATGACGGCAAATGGCGAGTGCCAAGCTTATGGAATTCATGATCAATGACTAAAAAACAGACAGACCGACACACACATACACAAATAGAATAGTAGCAACAAAACTGAGACACAAATTAATGAACACTTTGCCTGACATTTTAAGGACAAGTTCGTCGCTGTTGCTATTTTTGTTGTTGTTTTTTTTTTGTTTTTTTTGTGTGCCGTCAACGAACGGTTTAATAGGGTGTGCATAGTAGTGGCATGGAGGGAAGGCAGGAGGAGGATTAGGTTTTAGAGGTTGATGGCTTATGCAATTGGACATAGAGTGATTGGTAGCAAATACATATAAAATAAATGCCGATCTAGTATCTTCAATCAATTGGTAGCTGACCTTAAGAAGGATAATAATTTTGATTTCGATAAAAACAATTTATCTTATTTTGATTTCCTGTCTGCCTAAATGCACACGCATCTTTTGGCGTTGTTTTCATCGTTTTATCTTTTGATATCGCCCACATTATTTGCCACCCACTCACAAACTGGCACAAGGACAGCAGCAGCAACAAGAGTTTCCCATCTTGCTTTAGCTGTTAATTAACTAGCCTACTGGCAGACAGCAGTAACATGGCCTAGAGTTCGCTAGACTTGGCTCAAAAGTCAGTTGGTTAAGGTAAGTTAGGCAAAGGTAAAGTCTCCAAGGGTCTACCAACATACATATATATAATTCAATCAATTGAACGAGCAGCAAGAAACAACTGCAACAACAAGTCAATGGCAATTGGGGCCAGAAGTAGAAAGAAGTACACAGAGTTGACAGCCTCTAGAGACCGCTACAAGGGTCACCTAATCAATGGGTCTCTCTCTGCGTCTCGAATGTTGCCGCTGCTGCTCGTTCATAGAAGCGATTTGAAATTGTTGCACATTTTGGTTTTTTTTTTTTTTTTTTGGTTTGTCTGGGATCTTGACTATAACTTCAACTTGTGTGTGGGTGTTGCTGTAGTGAGTTGCTGTTGCTGTTATTGCGTGTTTCTTGTGTGCTACGGCAACAACATGTCAACGGCAAGTGTCAAGTGCGACGACGACAACGACGACGACGACGATGGCAAACATTGCTATGAAGTTAATGAGCTTATTTATTGACAGCTCCAGGCAACAACGAGCAGGTTGAGCAAGTGGCCTGATCATCAAGAGATAATAATGGCCAATAATAATGAAAGCGAAACATAAAAAGGATACAATTATAAAGCAGAAGCTTGAGACAAAAACTATAAATAAAGCGAAAAAAACGTAGAAAGGAAACAATCCACAAAAGTTATGCTACAATAAATTTGGTATAATAATTGCATTGCCTAAATATAGCAGTTAATCAATACAAAAATAAAATAATTAGAATACAATAAGTAGACAATTTAAGTTCATTAAAGCCATGTTAAAACTAGTCTGATTTTTTATAAATTTAATTATGAAATCGGTTCTTGCAAGTATTAAAAAGTGATAAAAATAGAAATTATTCTCACCTATCTTTTTTAAGGATTTGAGTTGATAGTTTTGAATATAGATTGGAGGAGTTATTAGACTTAAAAAAAAGACACCAAAGACAGACAAAGGATGCACATTCAATTAATAATTATCCTTAATTAAAAGCATAAGTTATAGCAAAAGAAATAGTATGTACTTATGCAAAAATGCTTAAGAAGAAAGTTAAGAGTTAAATTGGTGGGGTTAAGCAAATGCAAAGTAAAAAACAAAAGAGAGAGAGAGAGAAAATGAATCTTTGTTCATCCATCTAATAGCAACCACTTCCTAATAAGTTTTTCAGCTAGTTTGACAAGCATTTTGGATGCTTCTCTCACGATTCCAATTCGCCATTTAACAATAAGTTGGACTTTTGTTTTGTTTTTTTTTTTTTGCCATAAATCAAACTAAATGCTGAGAGCAAACGAAAGTAAAATGCGCCAGATAATTACAAAATTAAAACGAGAAAGACACAAAAAATGAAGTAAGTAAGTCGTCTCGCCGACTTGGATATACCATACACCAGTAAAACAAATATTTTAAAGTTATAATAACCAATGCATTATCGTATTTTAAAAAAAATCTGTTTGCATGCTTTTTAGAAGCATATCTTAGTATTTCGCTCACTCAAGCATTCGAGCACCCTAGCGCCCCCACCAGCCAACGGCCAACTCCGGCCATATGGAAAAACGTTCATATGCATAACTTGGCTATTTTTATTCCGATTTTGATCAAATTTGGTATTTTGCTGGATATTAGTATCAAATTTAAGTGTGCTAAATTTGATTGCACAAGGTTGAAAATTACGGGAGATAATCGAGTTTTTTCAAATTACGGGGGCGGAAAGAGGCGTGGCAAAATCTTTACACATCAAAAATGTGCGCAATTACTAAGCAAATATTCATACCAAATTTTGTGTCTCTAGCTAGAATAGTTTTTGAGAAAATCGGTTTTATTTAATTTGCGGGGGCGGTAGGGGGCGTGGCAAAATTTTTACAAATACAAAACGTGCGCATTTACTTAGCAAATATACATACCAAATTTTGTGTCTCTAGTTGCTATAGTGTTTGAGAAAATCGGTTTTATTTAATTTGCGGGGGCGGTAGGGGGCGTGGCAAAAATTTTACAAATACAAAATGTGCGCGTTTACTAAGCGAATATACATACCAAATTTTGTGTCTCTAGTTGCTATGGTGTTTGAGAAAATCGGTTTTATATTATTTGCGGGGGCGGTAGGGGGCGTGGCAAACATTTGAAACAAACTCGATAAGCGTACATATGACACGAGTCTACATACCAAATTTGGTGGCTCTAGCTCTTATAGTCTCCGAGATCTAGGCGTTCATACAGACGGACGGACGGACGGACGGACGGACGGACGGACGGACGGACGGACGGACGGACGGACGGACGGACGGACGGACGGACAGACGGACATGGCTAGATCGTCTCGGCTGTTGATGCTGATCAAGAATATATATACTTTATGGGGTCGGAAAAGCTTCCTTCTGCCTGTTACATACATTTTAGCGACTTTAATATACCATTTTCACCCTATGGGTGTATGGTATAAAAAGAAGAAAATAAAACCAATTCAGGCAAAAACTATACCAATGTCGCCAAAGACAGCAGATTTAATGAAAAGCGCAACCATTTGCTTGGCCAGTGGAAATAAATTTGAAAATTATATAAAAAACGAGACAGGCGGCCAAAAGAGGAAAAACAAATCAAAACAAAAACACAAAAAGAAAAGAAAATGTGGAAATGGGGTGGGGTGAGGGGGGCTATAAGTGGGTATGAGGTAGGGGGATGGTTGGTGGTAAAGAAAATTAAAGTCACGGTTTCTAGCGTGTAAAGTGTGCTTGTGGTGGTTGTTGTTGTTGTTGTTTTTTGTTGTTGTTGCATGTGGCAGCGACACTTGCAACAACAATCAGTAAACAGTAGAATGTAAATGTCTTTTTGGTCAGGTTTTTCTGTTGCCACAAAATCCAAATTGCTTGGCAGCCATCGACAATCGACAACAACCAGCAGCAGCAGCAGCAGCAGCAGCAACAACAATAAATGCAACGGGGCAAACAACTTGCAACCTGCAACCTGGCTGATGCCTGGATGCCTGAATGCCTACCTGCACTTGCGCTGCTGCCTCATCAATTGATTAAATTTGCAGCACACTGAGATACTTTGGCAAAAAAAAAAACAAAAAAAAACAAAACAAAACGAAACTCCAACAACTGCAATACTCAAATTCAAACTTAGATCGTCGTCGATGCCTTTCACTTAAGAGTGCACGATTTTTATTTATTCAGATTTAGATTTAATTTTTATTTTGCTAATTTTGTTCCATCACTTACCATCCTTCCGCTTGCCCCTGATTGCACTTTTCTTTTGCTGTGGGGGAGGGGGCTTAGGATGGGGTAAAGCAAACGCATCCTAGAAACGCAATTGAAATGTTTCGTTCAAAAACAAAAACAATAAGCATGTTTTGTATATTGTTGTTTATAAGTAATGTATATAGATGGCTTTGTGTGGCTTTGTTTTTTGTTGTGTTTTGTTTTAGCCATTTTTGGTCTATGATAAGATCTCCTTGGACGGGGCCACCAACAAAGTCGTCGCTATTGTTGCTTGTTGTCTGTTGGCTGTTGGCAATACCAAAAAGGAGGCAAACAGCAGTCAGGTGTTGCTTTTATTGTTTTACAATCACCACCACCACCAAAACCAAAAAAAAAAAAAAAAAAAAAAAAAACAAAAAACAAAAAGAAAAAGGGAACAGAGGAAAAGAAACAAACTCAAGACAACCAGAGAGGAAACTTTCACAAACAAATCTCAGTCTAAAGTCGAAGAGCCATAAAAGCCAACCACAATTCAAATAAAATGAAAATAGAATCAAATAAACTTTAGCCATCCAGCAAAAAAGCCACAAACTGCAATACTGAGGTCATAAAGAAAGCCCAGGGACAACAAACCAACAATTGCTATGACTACGATCCTCACAAGTGACTCCAATCCAGACGGGCGGCCTGGCCGACCGGGCCACCAAATGCAAATTCACCAATCGATCCCACCGCAACACCCGCCTCGCTTTAGAGAGCTTTAGATTTGTGTGAGAGACTCCGCAAAAGATGACCCGAAAACAATAGACGGACACTGACACTCAGGCAGGCAGGAAGGCAGGCAGGTACACAAAGATGTTGACTTCAACGAGATAATGGCGTGATATGCAATGCCCCTTCAAGGCAAGTGATAAGGTTAATGATTCGTTTTTCACCAGCAAAACGAACTTGAAAAAAATATAGTATACCATTTATAGCGACAAAAAAAAAAAATTTCTTTATCTATTTATAAAGGTTAATTCAATAAGTGGCACAAACCGCTCTCCCCTGCCAAGTGTCAATTGCCTCTCATGGTTGAGGATTTTCTTTCATTGATGTTTAATATCAGCTGTTGTCAAATCCTTAGTTTTTATGAATAATTATAATTGATCAAGCAATACATCTTAATACAAGCCCCGACCACTATTAATTCGTACGGAACGCAAACATACTTTTTTCTAAATGACAATTTTATTCTCTTAATTTTAGAACAATAAATGTTTGTTGTGCTTTAACAACTACAACAAAAACCATAACTTCTTTGAATACTTGGCTTAAATGCTATACAAATATGAGCAGGATTTATATAAGACTTACTAATATTTACTAAACATGTATTTTTATTTGATTTTAATATTGGATAACATCGCCATTTTCCTTTTTCAACAAATTCTGGCATTATTCTGTGGAAATGGAGTCCCACAATTTTTAAGACAGTAAGGGTTCTTTGAGGATCATTTTGTAGGTTTCACATTTTTCAATAAAGCTTAGGTCCTGTCTATTTGATGGCCAATCTAAGACCCCAATTTCCTTATACTGCAGTCATTTATTAGTTCGTTTGGCAGTATCCTGTTAAAACGTAACGTACAAATCGCTTTAAAGGAATTCATATTATTCACTTCCTTATCAAAACTCATGATGTTACCTGTGACTCACGAAAAAACTGAGCGCAGATTCGGGATCAGCACAACATGGCTTTCTTCAAGAAGAACTCTATTTAAAAGATTTTACAAGTTTTTGGCTTTATGTTTCGAAATGATATAAAACTCATTATGATAGCCTCTGAAAGTATCCTACTTTTTTAGTTGAACGATCACTCGAATATTGTAAATATTCTGTTCTAGTCTATTATAATAAAATTGATTAGTATTTCGGTCTGTATGATTTTATATATATATATATATTAGTAAAGCATTTGCTTTCTAAAACATACGTTAGATGGAACCGATGGAATCGATGGACCCGGATCCGCATCCGATGTAGTTCTTAGCTGTTTATATCTGTTATGATTTAAGCCTTTTTTTCTAAGGGGTCGTTTTAGTTGCAGCAAGTCCAGGAGCCCTGATAGTATTCGAGTATTTCTGGGACTTTTGCCTCCATACTTTTTCTTTATGCCCAGCAGTTCAGACTGTTAGTATGGCAATGTCCTGTAAAAAGGCTTAAGAACATCCTTGCAGTCCTTGCTTTTCAAGGTGTGATAGTTGCGGACGGTTTCTCCCAAAAACTCTGATAGATATTTTGGAAAATTCTCCATTGACTTTTTACTGGTTTTTAAGTCCTCTTTATCGACTTTCCACATGTCAGAATAGATTTAGAAAAATCGTTTACCAACTGGTTGGTAAATGGTTGGATCTTAGCTGTTTTATAAAGCTTATAAAAATATTTAACAAAAAAATCAGTCAAGGTTCCCTTATTAAAAGATGGAGTCGAAGTTTTAAATTCTTTTAATAAATATAACAAATTTATATTTAGAAAAACACAAAGCGACAAATATAAAAAAAATAGCTAAATTGTAAATTGCGGGTTAGTTTTGTTCGGTTTTAACCTTTCTATAAAAAACAATGATCACCATATTATTATATGCTTAACATCAGCTATTCCTTGACTAAAGAAAACCACACGACACCTTTTCATTGGAAGCTTTTCCATACCTTGCTATAAAGGAACATCTTTCTATATATGTATGTATGTATTTTGATAGTCTCTTTTTTATCTGCAAATGGAAATTGTTTTTTTAGTATCCTGAAATTTACTCAAAACAATTTTATCATACTTGTATGTATATTCAAATAAGAGACTAAAGATCCTAAGTATTCTATTTAAATAGCTTTCCCGCGAATTTTCTAGACCCAAATTTGAAAATTTCCCTGAATTGCTTAACGAAATGCATTTGAGTTGTTTTTAGCTTTCCCACACGAATTTACCTAATTAACAGGCCAATTTTCTTTTCTCATGTAGCTCTTTCTCTTTTACCTCCTTTTTTGTGGTATGTTTTTCTTATTTTTATTTCTTGCCCCATTTAAAACAACAAAACCAGCACCAGCAGCGCTGACAAGGAACCTGCAACGTGCCTCACATGGTTCTACTGCCCATCAAATAAATCAGCAACAAAATGGAAGAGACAAAAAAAAAAATAAACGGCCATAAGACGCACATGCAAACACGTCGGTTCACTCGTCTTCCTCGAGTTTACCATCTTTTCTTCATCTCTGCGCAGTGTTTTGGCCATTTCAGTTATCAGAGTGCGCGTTTTAATGAGTTCGAGTACGTTTTATGAGCAAAAACGAAAAAAAAACCAAACCGAACGCGACTCTTGTGAAATCCGACAAACGCACCAAAGTGGAATGCACACAAAAATGTTAGAATCTTGCCGCAGCGATAAACTTTCGCAAAAAGCAAGAAAGGGGGGAAAAGGGAAGGCACTTTACATCTTGCCACACATCTCTCCACGTCTCCTTTGAGCAAGAAATAAACGAAAAAAAAGCGAAGAGAGCTCATCATAATCAACTGCGACCGTCTTATGATGATTGTGATTGGTGTCGCCTCACCTGAGGCTGGTTACCGTCTAGCACGTACGCACCGACCGCCTGCGACCCTTTAAACTCAACAAGATACATTTCTAAAGATATCCAAAGAGTGTCAGAAAGACAGAGAAAGAAAGAGGGAGAGAGAGAGAGAGAGTTACTGTGTTGCTTCTCCTCTGGTACGTGGCATGTAAAATATGCTAAAAGAAATGCCTCCCATTTGGAATTTATGAATGAATATCTTTCAAGCGACAAAAACCAGCGAAGAATGAAGAAAAGCAAATAGGAACAGAACAATCAAAAGAATAAGGTGCCAAATTTTGAAAGAACATTCTTTTCAAAATACATGAAAAACAAAGCATGCTTTTAGGGGTATTAAAACATGCTCCCAAGAGCGATCAATCCGGGATGTCACAGACATCGATAAAAACCTGAAACCAACCCAAAAACAAATAATGTGTGGGAAATGTCTTTTGACAGTCTCGCTGAATTTCCTCTAACATTTGGATAATATAGCGCGAATTTATCGAAATATGAATTGAATATAGTACTGCTGAAATGAACTTTTATTATTTTTGGATCGAAATGCATTTAAGAAATCGCTTAAAATGTTTATTCTTATGTTAAATTTATGGTTTTACGAAAACGCCAAAAAATAAAAAACCAAAAAAAATGTCCGTGAAAAAAAATGCAAAAGAAAGTCCATTGTGTAAATACTTTGACCACCTCTGTATGTATTACGATAAATAAAGATAGATGAATCAATTTGGTTTATATGATTGAAAATTTTAGCTAATTCTGAAAGTTTTAAAGACATTATTTTTTTCAACGAATTTGTGAATTTTAATGAAATTCTTAATAAAAGCTTGGCAAAACTGAAATAATTTATTCGCATTTTTGTTGTAAGTAATTAAATCTTTATTAAATCTCAATTTGTCGGTGATTATTATTCAATATTTTTTTCTGTTTTCTTTTTCCATTTCTTTGTTTTTGTTTTTTCTTTTTTTTGGATTTCATTATATACATATACATATGCATACCTATATACATATATGTATCTGTATCTGTGTGTGTGTGTATTGTGTTCTTTTTCACATTTGCACCACAATTTAGCCAAAAAATCTGTCGATAAGCTTAGTTAACGCTACAAACGAGTTAATTGCCGTTTTTATTCTCATTTAATGCTTGCTTTTACCTTTTCTTCTCTTTTAATTTTTGCGTTCTTTCTAATTTTCCCAACATTACCAAGTTTTCATTTGCTTTTTTGTTTTTCGGTTTTGTTTTTTTTTTTTTTTTTGTTTTAAACATTTTACAATACTTTTGCATTTTTGGCTTACTTTTCTTTTCTGTTTTTTTTTTCATTTTTTGGTTTTAGTTCTTGCTAAAAATGTTCATATTTTATACTTAATTGCAACGGCAACTGCAAAATTGGCAAAGAGTTTCAAAAAAAAAAAAAAAACGAACATTAAATATGTATACGTCTCATGTAAACGAAAATCAGTTGGTGTCTGTGTTCATATGTGTGTGTGTGTGTGTGTCTGTGTACGTGGAGGATACGTGAGAAACTATCTTCTTTTTAGTATTACTTGCTGTACACAAACAAGCAAATTAGGAAAACTTTCAACGTGCATTTGACAAACCATTATCAACCATTCAAATTTCATTTGAATTGAAAATTGTTTTACAAATCTGGCCAAAAAGTATGCAAAAGTAAAAAAAAATCCTTTACCATTAACTTGTAATTGAAACGAATATCAATCTGATAAGAACTCTCTAACAAGCCTAGGCAATGCCAGTCTTTATTCACACAGTTCAGAGTTAAGGGTAAAAAAAAACAATTATAAATGTAGCCAAAAAGTATGCAACAATTTGATTTGATCTGCACATAGTTGGCTTTCAAATGCAAGAATTGAACAATCTATGATCATAGATTTATTGCAAGGTAAAATTAAATAAAAATGCGAGTGCCTAGCTTATGTCTAGTACGAATTGGCCAATTTTTGGGATACTTTATTTTTAATAGATAATGATTTTAGCTAAGCACATCAAAAGTTTTCTCATGTCTAAGTGTATTTCTGTAAAATATCGGAACTCAAATCGAAATGTGTTATAGTGACTAGTTCTTTTTCTTCTTCTTTTAAGTAGCTCGAATAGGCCGAGTCTGTGTTGTTGGTAAGTTAATTATTTAGTGAACGGGACAAGGGGCGACGGTGAAGAAGAGAGAGAAAGAGGCAGGGAGAGTGTGTGTGTGTGTGTGTGTGAAGATTGATTTTGGATAGGTCGAAACCGACAACGACGCCTTGTTGTTTAATTATATATTGTACACTATAAATCGTTCCATAGAAAAAGTGTAAATTATGCTATATACCCAAGTGTGTGTATATATACATATATGCATGTATTACATAGCCATGTATGTATACATATGTATGTATACATACATACATACATATGTTTGATAGAGTTGAAATATCCATGTTTGGTTTTTTTTTTGTTCCATTTTTTGTTTTGTTTTTGTTTGTTGTATAGCTTCAGCTTCGGCTTACTCATATATAAATAGTTTTTTGTTTTTTGTTTTGTTTTTCGTTTTTCATTTTATTTTGGGTTTGTTCATTTTTTCGTGTATACGTATTAGTTAATTAATGTATAATTAATTTATTTATATATGCAATTTATATTGCTTAAATTTTGTGTGTTCTTGTTTGTTGTTGCTGTTGTTGTTGTTGTTGTTATTATTATTTTTTATTATTATTAACAATGCAACGGGCTTTGAAGCGAGAGCTAGAGCAAGATAGAGGCCAGCGAGCGAGTGAGCAAGAGAGAGGAGCACAAGACACAAACTCAAGCTTAACTCATCATATATACATACATATACAAATATATGTATATAGATACTCGTTCGGATCGTTTAGATCAGCAGATTTCAAGTCTATTACATTCTGTTTTTGTTGTTTTTTTTTTTTTTTTTTTTTTTTTGTTAATTGTTATTGTTTAGAAATATGAAACTTTTTGCAAAAAGGAAGCGCCACTTGTTCTTGAATTTTTTCGTTTTCTTGTTCTTTCTGTATTTTTCTTCTTTAAACTAATTCATGTATTTTTTCCTTTAACTTGCTTTAATTTATCGTATTTGGTATATATCGTTTTTGTTCTTGTATGTTACTAAGTATCCATTGAAACGGTTTTTGTATGCTTTATGCATTTTTTTTTTTTTTTTTTTTTTTTTTTTTTTATTTCTCTTTTTATTTTGTTTGTTTTTTGCTTTGGTTGAGTTTTGGTTTTATTTTTATTTATTAATTTTTTTTTTGTTAATATTCACGAGCACGCGCGAGCATTTTTCAATTTGCATTTTTCTTTCAAAAAATTTACAATTAATATTCCCCTATTTCGGTTCCTTCTATCATATTTTTTATTACACTCCCTATCATCATTATCATCCTCTTCACATCTACATATGTATATAGGTGTGTATGTGTGAGTGGAATGCTCGAGTAAAATTTTTAGTTTGGTTTGGTTTCCTGTTAATTTCTTTTTTTTGCTCGTTTTTGTTGGTTAATTTTTCTCTTTTTTTGGTTTGATTTTTTTAAATTTTTTTCTTTTGGTTGCGTTGCAATTTGATTTTACAAAATAAATTTTCATTATCGTTATCTTTATGTGGTTATCGTTATCAAACGTTGATCTGGTTCCATCTGGTTTCAAACTCTGTCTCTAAAAAGTTACACAAGTCAAGGTGTACAGTATCTTATATCTGGGTTTTAGAATTCGAAACTAAAATATAGTAATAATCATAGTAATAAATATAATAAAAGGACAACACACACACAATTTACTCGTTATTCATTATCTTCATCATTTTGGGTCCAACTTGCTTCAGTTTGTGATTCCTGATATTTTGTTGCATAATTATTATTATTCCAATATATATATATATATTGATTCCTCTTTGTTTACACTTTCAATATATTAACCCCGACTTTGAGCTATGCATATATATATTACGTACGACAAGTTTGTTGACTGCTGATTTTATACCCTTGCTGGATGTGAGCGGAATTAAAGGTGAAAATATTTTAAAAAATTAAGCTGATCTGTTCGGAATCAATCATCAATTTTTTCAAGTCTATTGACGCCAAACAATTTTCTAAACTCAATCAGTTGCGCAATCAGTTTAATGCAACGATCGTTTCCCGATTGGCGAGATAATTTATCTAGCTGGAATCGAAAATATATAAACACAAATCTAACAACTTGAGATCGAACTACTAAACAAACATCCTAAAAGAAGGCTAAATCTAAAATCACTTAAATTTAGAAAGCAAGCAACATTTCATAATTTTAAACAGTTTGAATTTGAAATCAAACTAATTAGAAAGATAATGTAAAAAATATTTCATTTAAATCAGACAATTATTTCTTTAATTTTAATTTTCGAAATCTTATAAATAATTTTTCATTAGATCGGACACCTTTATTGGAAATTGAAGAACCTACAAGATTCAAAAATAATTGAAACTGCGGCAAGGGTATACAAACTTCGGCTTTGCCAAAGCTAGCTTCCGTTATGTATTTAAATTTACCTTAGCATTCTCTTGATTTTTCTCGAAATTTTTTGTTTTACTTTTATCATCAATTTGCGTTATTTTCTATTTCATCTTGTTTGTTTGTATTTTTCTGTTATTTTTGGCGATATGTATGTATGTACATGTTATATACAACTTAGATGAACGAACAAAATGTGGAAATGGAACAAACGAACTTAATTTAATCTGAAAAAACAAAAAAGGAAAAGTAAATTAAATATGTATACGCAAATAGATGTGCATAACAATTGTATTTCAAAATACCGTTAAATAATTCCACAAAAATTAAATGTTTAAAAAATTTTAAGCAAGTGTCCTGAAATTGATTTAATCCGGAATTATGAAAAGAAATACTGAACGGATTTTAAATTAACATAAAAAAATCAGTACGGTTTGTCTTTCAAAAAAATTGATTTTTAATTTATTATTTTTTTCAATTTTTTTCCTTTCTTTTTGTTCTCTTCTACGTTTTTGCTTTACGTGTTTTGCGTCTTCTATTTTATGTTTTCATCTTTTTCTGTATTTTAGTTGTGTGTTTTTACTTTTAAGCTTTTTACAATAAACATATTAAAATTTAAAATATAGAAATTGTATTGAATTTTTTTTTTTGTTTTTTTCTTCACTCTTTCTTAATGCAAAATTTAAAAAATTATGGAAAGCAACAGTAAAAATTATATTTAAGCTTAAAATTATTAAAAAAAAAAAAAAAAAAAAGAATTAACAACATTAATTGATTTACTCTTGTAAGTTAAGTTTTCTTTTCTCTCTTTTATTTAAATCTTTATTACTTTGCGTATGTTATTGTTGTTTGCTTTTCTTAATGGGTTTCAATATTATTTTTATTTTATAATTGTTATTTTTTATTATATAATATAATACATATAATATGCCTTGACTCAAAAAGGATTTAACAGAGCGGCGAGACATTGACTTAACATTTCTACATAAGACGAATTGATATTTCCCTTCTTCTCTTTACTTTCCCTTCTTTTTCGTTTTTTTTTTTTTTTGTTTTTGATTTTCAGTTTTTAAATTTAGAGTTTAATTTATAAATAATCTTGAAAAACCTTTTTGCAAAAAAATGTTTATTTACACACAATTAACAAGAAAGAAAGACGGAGAAGGAGAGTGAAAGTGATGGAGATTGAAAATTAAAACCACATTATTAAAATATTATACTTAAAATTAGGCAAAACCGAGCAGGACGATGACAAGATCAACACAACTCGAAATTAACAGAAATTTTTGTAAATCAAACATGGATTTTCTTCTCTTCCCTTTTCTTTTCTCTTTCTTTCTTTTTTGTGATTTTTTTCAAATATTTTTGTTTTTTTTTTGTTTCAGTTTTTACCTTTGCTCTAGATTGTAGAATTTACTTTCATTTGCTGTCATGCAAAAAAAAATGGTTTCTTTTTATTTACTTAAATTTGTTTTAAATTGTTTTCTCTTCTTGCATTGTTATTATTATTATTATTACTTATTATTCTTCTGTTGTATTTAGTTTAGTTTTTGCGTTTTTCTTAATGTTTTGCCTTTAAATATTTGTTGACAATTTGATGTTGCATCATAAAATACATTTGCTGTTTCGGTTGCTTCTGTTGTAGTTTGTTGGAAAGTTGCTGCCATTGCAATCGTCATGGCCTATGGAATCTGTTTAGGAGTAAAAGAGAGCAAGCGTGTGTGTGAGTGAGAGAGAGATAGAGAGAATAAGTGGGGAAAGAAAACAAACAGAAAAAAAGAAGAAAAATTGCAAAAGTTAAGATTAGTTTTCACTGTTTAGTTGTCTTTTTTTTTTGTTTTTTGTTGTTCTTTTATTTTCTTCTTTGCTTCGTTCGGTGTATATAAAAGGGGAAAAGTTAAATGGCATAAAATGTTGCTAGTCGTCTTTGAGTTGATCAAAAATGTGTCCTTCAATTTACTTCAGTGTCGTTTGGTTAGTGTCAGAAAGAAACCTCTATGTTCTAGTGCGAACAATAATTTACTTTTAAAGAATAACTGCATCGATTTTATTTGTTCAAATGTAAAATATGTAGGTAAGAAACGTTGGATTGTTTTGCTATTATTCGCCAAAAAACAAAAGTTAAGTTCGGATCAAAAGAAAAATAAATTTTCATAGGTTTAGGAGTTTTCAGGCTGGTGTTGGATAGCTTGTAAGTAGGTGAACAAAAACTGAACGAATTCCTTTAGAGAGTCTAAATAAACCTGTTCTTTTCTGAATCACTGACTCACTGACTCACTGACTCACTTGTGCACTGACTCTCTAGTGCACTATCACATTTATTCACTCATTTTAAGTTCGGTTATGCATCATTTTTACACGAAATAACAGGACACAATAAGGTCAGTACAGACTGAACAAATCAGTAGTTAGTGAGTCAACTAAACAATTAAGTCCGTGAGTGAGCGAGTTAATTAAATTGTTCGCTTGCTTCACTTATTCTTCCTATTTTATAGTTTACCAACATTTTTGGCCGATTCTTTTCCCATCAGTGTCGTGGAGAAAATCCTTGAACAGTTTCCTACAGCTGTTGCCTTTCTGTTAACCTATTTTCATTTGGATTTCCGTTTTCGAGGGTCCATGAAATCTAGGAATCTATCGGTGTTTATTCTTCTTATTCTATTTTAACAAATTAAAGCCAAAAACTAAATCCTGGGCCCCTTTTCCACACTACTAGGACATAAGTTTGCTTGGACATTTAAGGACAACTAAAATGCAGTCAACCAGACAACGCGACAGGCACACATAGAAAATCCGAAAGCCATTACACTAAAGTTGCCTGGTCCAAAACCCTTCTGGTTCGGCTTCTGCACCTCAGCACCTCTCAGCAGGCGGCACTCTTGCCCCTCTTCGCCGATCTCTTTATCCCGAAATGGCGGACAGTTGTGGCAGTAGTAGTGGTAGTAAAAGCTGCATGGGAAATAGAAATGTTGAACGAAAACCACCATCAAGTCCTTTGTGGCCAACATATCGCGTGGCCAACAATGTCAGGCTTTTGTGGGAGTGAATAAAAAAAGAACAAGGGGGTACGGAAATGGGGGGAGAAAATTGCTGCAGTGGACATTGCACGTGACACATCATTGGGCACATTGGCATTGGCAATTTTTTGCTTCGTTCACTTTTTGGCCATTCGAATTCGTTTGGTTTTGGTTATTTCAATTTTTTTTTTGCTCTGCCTCCCCTTTAATTTTTTTCTTCTGTGTTTTCTTTTGTAGTTTTTGGTTGGTTTCAGTTTTAGTTTCTGTCAGGCCACATGGAAGGACACACCCGTCTACATAATTTAGTATCGTCCGCTATCAAGGTTGGTGGCGATGAACGGGGGCGGGGGTTTAATTGTGAAATTTAGAATTGGCAATTTACCTCGTCAAATGCCGACTGCCCTCGTGGACTGCCATTTCCGAGGATTTGAATTCATTGAGCTCCTTTCGTATGGCAGCCTTATCCTTTGGCGTCAGTCTTGTCCATGGCTTATCCGCTCGCCGATCGTAATCGTGAGCCTGCGTTACCTCAATATAATCATTAAATCGTATGATCTTTTTCTCTTTCAACTCTTCGACAGTTGGCCGAAAACTGAGCTTACGCAACAGATACGATTTCTTTTCCTCTTTTTGTTTCTTTTCCTCGGCGGGTGATTGGGCTAATAAAAACAAAATAAAAATAGAATGAATTATGCAAAATTTACAAAAGAACTTAAATCAAAACAACAGAAAGACTATAAGAAATTAACTCACTTTTCAATATATTACGCTCCACAAGCTCCTCGGCAGTGGGCCGCATGGACAGACGTCGTATGAGTCGTGCTCCGATTGCCTCCTTGGATTCTTTGAGCTCATTATCGGTGACCTGATGCAATATATTACGATTGATCAAGTCCTGTTTATCGGGTCGCAATTGCAATTTCAGTGATAGTGATTCTTTGCGTGCCAATTTGGCTAATCGTGTATTATCATTGTCATCGTCGCGATAGACAATATGGCCATCGCTCTCATCGCTATCGCTGCTACTCTCCCGTATCACAAAGGGTCGTGTGTTCTCTTTATTCTCCACAGTGCACGGCAGTTGGATGTTAAACATTTGTTGCCTGCTGTGTTTTAGTCGGGGATGGTATAGAAAAATATAATGTATATAAATATATTTAGTTAGTCGCTGGCAGCAAGAATGATAATAATAATAACAACAACAATAATAAGAACAACAACAATGAGTACAACAAAAAGTACAAGTATACATTCATATTCAAGTATGTGTTTGGTTGGTTATTCTAGGCATCATTAGCAGTCACATTAAATACTAGCACACACACACACACCAAGGGATAGAATGAAAAAGTGAGTGTGCGTGTGATGGTGTCTGTGTAAGGGAAAAGGTAAACGAGAAGGAAAAGTGCAAAGTAAGAAGAGAAAGAAAACTCATGCAATCCCTAAGCCTTTCATCTCTGCAATCTGGCCAGGGCAATCTGCCAGATTTACCAGCCACACATACACACACACGCACACACACTCTCTCACACAATGTAAGAGGTATAGTCTTACCACATGTGTGAGTGTGTGTGTTAAATTTATTCATCTTCCTGCATAAAATCTACCTCCCTCCCTCCCTCTGGGTGTTACTTTCTCTTTTTCTCACTCTCTTAACTTTTTTTTGTTGCCGTCACTCCTTTAAGTTTTGTCGCCAACCCAAAAAAAAAACAAAAATGGAATTTTTCTCCATTTTCCTCGCCATTTTCCCTTCTGTTTTGTTGGCGTTGCGGCAATTTTTTGTTTGCTGTTGTTGTTTTTTAAAGTGGCACGTGGAAAGAGCGCGCGCACAGCTGGCAACACATATGCAAAAAAGAAAAACACACACACATACGCTTGTGTGTGTGTTTAAGTTTGTACTTAAAGCTTGCCTTGAATTCCATATCCTGTATAAAGCGAGCTCTTCCGCCATACATTTTTATCCTCTTTTCGTTTTCGCTTTTTTTTTTGTTTGTTGTTGATGTTGTTGTTGGTTTGGAAGGGCGTTAAAACATATTGAATGAAAGATGATATAGCCCTTCCCTTCCATTCCCCTCTTCCATTCCATCATTTGACAAGACAAGCCAAGCAAACTGCATATGTATGTATGTATACTCGTGTTATGAAATTTTCCCAAATTGAGATGAAAATTGATCAAGACTAACCAGCAGACTAGGGCTGTGAAATAAGGGGGAAAACTATGTGCCTTAAAGTATGCAAAAGGATTAGAAAAGTATTCGTTGTTTTTTAAAAAATGTATAACTTTTCGTGTTCTATAACATTGTTTGCTTAGGGCAATATTTTTTATTCACAAGACATTACCAAATTTTGTTATTTGTTGCAAAAAAAAAAACAATTATTGGTCAGTTTATAGCATACTTTGGAGGGCAAAATTACGTCTCTGCAAGGAGCTCAAGAAGTGAACTCTAGTCACTGGATATTTTATTACTTATTTCTGCAAATTGACTTGGCATATAGTCATTCTATATTAAAGATAATCTATAACCATTGAGTCCAATTAAAATCATCGTAAAAGTAAAGTGCTTTAACATGATTAAACTAAAATATCAACCTGGGTTAGAATTTTTATTCTTCCGAGATTAAAATTGTAACGAAAAAATTTATTTAAAAATAGTAAAATGCAACAATTGCCTGTTCAATTTTTTAATGCAGTTTTTTAAAGCTTTAATATTTTTTTCTCCGCATTATCAAATTTCTTGTGCGTTTAAATTTGGAGCTAGACACGAGATGCTGCTTCTAGTTTTTCCTTTTTAGTTTTTGACGTCTCTCTTTTATTTGCTACATTTATGATAAATATTTAGAAAATTTGTTGAGTCACGTTTGGTTGAGCAGCTCTTCCTGCTTTACGCTTTGTTGCGCATCTTTTACATGTTTCACACGGGCAAGAAAAGATTTTTTTTTGGTTAAGTTTTAAAATTGTTTCAATGTTTTTTTTCTTCCAGTCTTTGCTGAAGTGCATACATAAACAATTTTGACTTGAAATTTCTTCGTTTCGTTTTCGGGTTTAACGCCTCTACAGAAGCTCAAATACCACTTAATAATGAACAAATTTGACAGACAGAGAAACAAAGATGAAAACGAAGAGAATAAACTTGTGTGTGTGTGTGTTTTTTTTTTATTTTTTACTTTTTATAAAACAAAATGATGAAGAAGGGAAAACTCATTTCATTTCATTTCACATCAAATTAAAAAACAAGCACAAAAATATGCCCCAATAACATTTAGAATTGGGCTTTAGTAGTTGATAGGCTGCTACGTTCGTGGGAATGTTGGGAGGTGGTTTTTGTAATTTGAAAGAAATTCTTTTCTTGAAATGAAACATGCTAACAAGAAAAGTGAGGAACAGACAGACAGATAGCAAGAGAAAGAGCAAGAGAGATAGAGATATAAAGTGCAGGAGACGACAAAAATCAAAATAAAAACGAATAAGAATGTAGTTAGCCAGTCGGTAGACCGACTTAAATAAACCCTGTTCCAAATTGGCTAATGTCTCTGTCATTATTTAATCAATCAACATATTTTCTAGCTGTCTATATATGTATACGACTAGTCAGCACAATTTTGATCTCGAATTTAGAAGTTGGCAATAAATATTTCTATTTTCTACATTTCAGACTTTAGAATTCTGAATTTGTAGCTAAGCATTATTCAAACTTTTTAAATTAATTTTAATTATTGAAGAAGTTAGATTTAAATGTTCTGTCTTTTCTTTTTAAATGTTTTGAAAGGATATGTTTATTCATATAGGAACAGATTCAAACAATTTCGGACTTCTAATGAATGCACAAACTTTTTTTACCCATGCGTTACAGGGTATCAAAACTTTTATGATAAAAAAAAACTTTACAAACATACACACGCAAGCAAACATACAAGTGTATAAAGGACAATAGGGTGAGGATCTCGGGGTGTGTATGCGTGTGTGTGTGTGTGTGTGTGTGTGTGTGATGGGGGCGGTTGAAGAAATGAAAGTTAACAGCAGCAAACAACAAAAAGTTAGTAATTTAATAAAGAAGAGTGTCGGTTGTGTTTCGAGTAATGTCAAAGTTTCATTAATTTTCAGGAAAATCTGAAATGAATGCTCGGTGGGTGGGGGAAAACATCAAAACAAGAGTAAAAATGAAAAGAAGTACGAAAAATGTTTAAAATTATGTATTACGAATAAGACATATTGAATGTGTGAGAGAGAGAAAGCGATGCAATTGTGTGCAAGGATGGACTTTTGGATTTTGATGGGCAACATGTCGATGGTAAGGTAAGGAGCACAGGGAGAAGTTGGAGAAGGAAGAGTGTGTTACATAACAACAGTTATATTGAGAGTTGGTTGTTGTTTTTTTTTTTTTTTGTGTATCTATGAGTGCACTAGAAAAGCATGTGTCATACGTTTATAGTTTTAGTTTTTGGTGGGGGGAAGGAGGTTTTTTTTTTGTTTTGGTTTTTTTTTTATTGTATTTTGTTTCTATTTTGGTATTTTGTTTCACATAAATTAGCTAAAAAATGGATGGTTTACCATATTCTAATCCGTGGTCGTAGTATAGGCCTGATTATCGTGATATATAGATATCGGATTTGTATATATTGTAGTTGTAGTTGTTGTAGTAGTAGAAGTAAAGAAGAGTGTGGGGCATAAACGTGTTCGACACGCACACACAAATGATGAGGTAAACGGAACAATATATATATATATGTATATATATATATATATATGATGATATACATATTTTTTTTTTTTTTTGGGTAATAGTGGTCAGGTCGGTAATAAGAATAAGAAGAAGAAGAAGAAGTAGAAAAATAGTAGTAATTAACAATTTAAACAATAGTTATTATTGCAAAAATAAATAAAAAATTATAATTAGGAAGTTTTATATGGATGGTTGTTTATTGGTGATAGGAAAAAAGGAGGATTATAATTATTTGGTGGTGGGGGTAAACCGAATGAAAAAAATTGAATAAACGTTAATAACAAAAAAACATTTGTGAGTTTAAAAATTTCATTTCGTTCTCTACAGGTTGGTGGTGGAAAAAACTACTAGAAAACGTAAAATACAATAGTTTTCTATGTATGGAGCGGCATGGGTTGGGAAGATAGCGGCAATAGGAAATTTAACATAATTAACAAACAAAAATTCTAACAAATAAAAAAAACCATAAAAAATAGAACGGAACAATAATATTTATCTACAATTTGAAACATTAAGCTTTTTCGGTTAAGATAAATTCATAAGTGAAGTGATTTTTAAATGTTCAGCAGAAATTTAAAATCTGCAAAGATATTTTCCGGTGTTGTTGGAATGTTGTCCAGCACTAATTGTAAGACTAACGCCTTACAATACTGTAAACATCTTTCAACATTTCGTAACACTGAAACGTTTTTCTTACAAGCAAAGTTAACTATTCTGTGATTTTTATCATTTCACAAATGGTAATTTTTTTCTATTTTTTATTATCATTAACCGAAAAAATAGCTCAATATATTTTTAGTGTAATTCGAAAATGAAAATTGTAGATAACGAATATGAATACAAAACACTTGGCACCACTTACTTGAGCGAATAGTTATTCCCTGTGGCATCTTGACGCACCACCAAAGGACGTTGACTTGCCGATTGTTGTGCAGCGGCAGCTGCTGCCGCTGCCATAGAACCAATGCCGCCATTACTATTTGAAATTGCCGCAGCTGTGGCATTACTTGTGGCGCCACCTCCACCATTATTGTGATGCTCTTGGGTGGGCGTTACGGGTGTTGAGGCCGATGTGGGCATGCCAACTTTCTTTTTAAGCGCCGATTTTAGAGGAACTGCGTTTGGTTTTGGCTCTTTGGCTGGAATTTCCTCAACGCGCTGTGTATCCATAACACGTACATGATTGCCACCACCATATGGGGCATACTCATCATCTGAATCTAGCTCATCTTGATCGGGATCGTGATCTGTAAAGCAAAATGAATAGCAAATTAGTCATTAACTGGCAATTAGAAGCCAAACTGGAAACGTTTCTCATACAAATACATATAAGTTTTCGAGCACTAGCGTAATTATGAAGTGCGCATTTGGTTAATGAGCTGAAGCTTGCTTTAATTGATTGTTAGTTAATTAGATGAAACAAAACGTTTACCATCATAATCATAATCCTGATGCTGATAGTCCTGATCGTTCATGGCGCCTGGCCCGTGCGGTCGTCCAGCGATGAGCGTGGGGCTCGGCGTGGAGAACATTGGCGGCGGTGGGATGGGTCCAATCTCTGATACGGGTATTGGTGGCTCTGGTAGCTCGCTAAGCATAACGCCTGGTGGCAATTTACCTCCGCCATATGGTGGAGGTGTACTGCCCGGTGGACCGGCAACCATTTTACCATCATCGCCATCTGTAAGAGAAGTAAACGTGAAGTGGTGAGGGGAGAGAAGAATTAAGAAATTTGGTTGTCGATTTTATTTCGCTTTTTGTGGCAAATGGAACGAATGTTAGAGAAAAAGTACACATTCTTCATCTAGCTAGTGTTTGCTTATGTGGGTGTGAATGTGTGAAAATGTGATTGTGGTTTAGTGTGTGTGTGTGTGTGTGATTTATTTACAACGAATAAGAGAAACTTATATATCGATAACATCGTTGATTAATTGAGCTTGGCCAATTTAACAAGGCATGATCGTTTTACATATTTACTTTTATGAAAAAAAAAAAACAATTATAGTTTTAAAATTATCGAAGTTCGATTAACACAACTAATGAGAGACTTAACATGTGTGTTAATTTTTTTTTTTCAATTTGCATAGGAACTACAATTGAATTTAACATACAAACTGGAGCTTGGAAATGGATAATTAGTTGATATATTTTGAAATTTCGATTTCTATAACATCGATAACAGTTCCTCTGGCTCAAGAACAACGATTACTAATACTAATTAATTTCTCATGTGTTTGCCAACTTACAGTGCTCATTGTGGTAGCAAATGTTGACTCCGCGACGCGTCAGCTTATTGGCACCACCCAATGTGTTGGGCCTTTCCAATTTATTATTGGAATCATTACCGCCACCGCCGCCAGGTGGCGGCAGCATGGAGCCCTGGCATGTTGGCTGCTCAATGTTGGGCGTTGATATTGTGCCATTTCCACCGTGTTGTTGTTGTTGTTGTGCATCAGTCTTGTCTTTTCTTGGTTCTATATTAAGTACATATATATAAGAAAAGAAAAAGATAATGAATAAGAGAGTGAGAGAGAGAGAGAGAGAGAGGAAATTAGTAAATTTGTAAAGTATGTGTGTGTGGAGCAAACTAATTTAAAACTATTCAACAAACTCATACGGTCCTCTGCTCATGTGGGTCCCCACTTGACAAGCTTTTACTTTAATTGTCCTATGTTGGTCCACTTTGCTCTTCATTCTCTTTCCCTTTCATTTTGGTGTTTTTTTCGGTTTTGGTGGTTTGTATGGTCGGGTTGGAGAGTCCTGGAAATTGCCTGGCAGGCAGCTGGTCTGGCCAGGCCACTTGAGTGGCCACAAAGCACTCGCACACTAGCCCAAGCACGAACACACACACACACTCTCATACACACACACACACACATATCCCTCGTTACACCCTTTGTTTAAGGGTCTTTGTTCAACCTACATCTGCCTGGGGGGCCTCTTTCCTGTCCGTCAGCAGAGAGCAAGTCTGTCCATCTGTCCGTCCTTTAGTGGTCAAGTGTAATATTTTAATTGTTGTTAAAGGGTTAAGCATTGTTTCTGCAGGGACCTGGCCAGGCTTGGTTGCATTTGGGGGCCTAGAGTATGTGTTTAGGAGACGTTTTACGAAAAGGCTGACAGTTTCTACATACACACACACACACACTGTTGCAGTTATATTGGCTTAATGTTTATGTCAGGTTCTTCGTGTAATTTATTACCACAAAAGGAAACTAGTTACGTAATGTAAACAAGATGAAGAGTAAATAAGGTAATATAAGATTTAAAACTCAGCATGATTACGAAAAGGCAAAGGAAATTCCATTGAAATGATAACTATAATCTTAAAATATTTCACAATTATTAAACTAAAATTTATTGCTAATTTCTGGGCACTTTGACCTAGTTTTTTCTTTCTTTTTTTTTAATACGCATTTTTTTCAATACTCTAAATCATTAGGGAAATATTTAAATACGCATATAGTAAGTAATCTTTTAACCGGAAACTGTCCCTCTCATTTATTTATGTTTCTGATTTTTGTTTTTTTTTTTTTTTTTTTTTTTTGTGTTCATTCCTGAATAAGAAAAAGTGTGACATATGTTTTTTTCTATAACCCGAGAAGAACTTTTTAAATTCAGTTTCCCAGCCCACATACAAACACAATTAAAATTCTTTCCTCAAATATTTCCTCTTTCATTTTATAGTAAACATCCATCACAAGTTTAACTGACACACACAAACCGCACACCCACCCAATATCATTTACCAAATAGAAACAAACCGAAAAAATAAAATAGGAAAAGCAATTAAAGCAATTTCAATTGGCATTTAAAAAAAAAAAAAATTGAAAAAAAACACACCCCAACATAATATATATCCCTTCACTTAACTTTCTTTCTTTCCGTCAAGTCATTAAATTTTACACTTGACAGACAAAAATTCTCTTCAGCTACAAAATCCCCCAAAGATGACCACACAAATTTATGGTCTAGGCAAATGAAAATATCTTTCAGAGCAAAGCAATTAATTGGCAAGTTGAGCATATCAAGAAATATCAAGAAAACAAATTAATAACAGATCTCAACAAGTGAAAGATATAGTAGATACATAGAACGTGTATTTATATAAACCAAATATTCTATGAAAGAAATTGAGTGAATTATGAATCAATTTCAAAAATTGTAAAAACCACTAGGCAATTTATATTAAGCAAACTAAGTAATACCCTTTTTACACAAAAGACACTCTCAACATTTGTAGTTTTTTTTTTTTTTTTTTGAGACTGATTTAATTGATTTCAAGTATGCAGAGAATTCCTTTTACCCAAGGCCTGAATATGGCTTAAGTGTTGCATAGGATGAAAGGAAACAAACTTATTTTCAATAAGGCATAGTCACATAGAGTATGAATCGCCTGGTAAAATTTCAGAAATTACAAATCGCAAGATATTTTTACAAAAATTGTTAAACAATTTTCTGGTAATCGCTTGTAAATAAATATCAAAGCTCGTTCAAATACGCAACACCGCAAATTACCGCAAACTGTGGCATATACAAAGACAGAGAGAGAGAGACAGAGAGATGTTTGGGGGTGGGTATAAGGAGGTATAAACTATTTGAAACAAATACATAGTACAAATTCTATTGGCTCTTGGCCAAAACTGAGAGAGAGAAAGAAAGCTACAGAAGAAGGAGGCTGATGGCGAAGAGGCAGGGGCCATGTCTTGACGTGTATGCTTGAATATTTTTAAACAACAACAAAACCAAACATGAGAAATAAAAGAGTAAAATATTTGTGCGTTTTTCGTTTTTTGTTGTATTTTTTGTTTGACAAAAATAAAAAAAAAGTGTTGAAGTAATGAAAGAAAATGAAATAATTTTCATGCATCAAGTTCATATTCATTTTTTGTGTGTTTCCGCTCTCCTCTAGCGAAACAAACAAATTTATGTGGCCTGTCAAATTATGGCGACAAATGTCTTTGCATTAACTTAAATTTATGCCTTGACCGTACACCCGAAAATATGAAAGACAGAAAGCTAGCAAAAAGGTAAGAAAAAGTCCTTGACTTTGACATAGGTAAAGCTGCAAAAAAAGAAAAGGATAAGTACAAGTATTTCAAACAAAAGGGCCAAAAGCTAATTTCGATAACTATGTTAATAAAAGTAATTTTCCACTCAATCAATGTGAACAAAAACAAATATATTTTCTTTGGCACTTCTGATTAAAATGTATATTCCCTTCTTTTTTGTTGCTTGTGTTAACAAAAAACATAATTGATTAATTATGTTTCACAAACAAAAAAGGAAATTTAAAACCTAATTAAAGTATATAATTAATTTTGCAAAGTGAACCCATATATCAATTACCAGAAACTGACAGTCAAAGCATTAGAGCAAAGACATCTTAAGGCATTTTTCCATTTCCCAAGTCAATCTCGTCCCAATCCCAGAGAGACAAGCAAACATAAATAAGGACAGACAGAGAAAGAAAGAAAGAGACAAACTAAATTTTATTTTCTTTTAGCTGCTTCTGTATATGCAGCTACACTAATGACATTAATTAACCAGAAAGTTTAGTGTCTAATTAGCAAATACACATACACACACACACACACAAACACACACACAGAAATAGCAACCGGCACACAAACATGACTAAAATCATTATCGCCACGCCTTGTGACTGCTCCTGTGTGTCATGCCTTCTGTCCTTCCACTTAAAACAAAACTCTAATCAATTATCGTTAGTGTAATTACAAAGAAACAGAAACAAAGAAAATGATGAGAGAAGGTGGATGAAGCAAAGGAAAAAGATTGAGCCAGAATATACCAAGATAGCTAATAAGTAGGCTATGTTTAATTGATATAGGCGTTTATACCTTTGCCAAAAATTGAGATATTATTTAGAAAACTTTGCTCATGAATTCAGCTAATGAATTAAAAGAATTTTGCCAACTTTTCATTTTGCTATATTTAACTAGCAAATTTTGATCCCGTCATTTTTAACAAGGCAAACATACAGTTTGAAACGAAATTTTTAGCAATAATGCGTTTAAAAAGTTTTCAATAAATATGCTTTATCCTATTCATATTTAGATTAATATTCCTAAGGTATATTTAAAACAATGTTTATTATACAAAACTAATTTACAAAACTGTTTTGTATAGTTCTTGATGTTATGAGTGATTACTTGTACTGCATAAACACAAACACCAACTACTCACACACACACACACACACACACACAGAGACGCAACGAAAGAATACAAAAATGTTTTTTTTTTTTTTTTTTAATTCATTTATTTAAGAAAGGATAGAAAGAAGAATTTACAAAAGATTTAGGAATATATGAAGTTGCGGAGAAGGAAAAGCGTGTGGGACTGCCAGCGGGGGTATTGCTTCACACGATCTTGCCTCCACCGCACATCCTCTTATCAGGTTCTGTTTGCCAGTTGTTCTTCGCTGCGCAGTTCGGCCATGGTGACCGCTGCGAATTTGTTGAAGGCATCCCAATTGGCCTTCCGCAGTATGATTAGCGGTACCAGATTTATTGCTGACGCCTGCACCCCGAGTACCATTTGCAGATTTCTTCTGTGAGTGTCGAAGCGGCCACAACTGAACAGAATGTGTTCAGCAGTCTCTTCCTCACCGTTGTTGCACCATGGGCACGCTGGGCTTGCAGCATGCCGAAATCTGTAAAGGTAACTCCGAAAGCAACCGTGTCCGCTCAGTAGCTGTGTCAGGTTGAAGTTGACTTCGCCGTGTCTCCTATTAAGCCATGTTTCGAGATTTGGGATAAGTCGGTGAGTCCATCTGCCTTTTTCAGACTCGTCCCACAGCGCCTGCCATCTAGAAATACTTATGCTCCGCTCCCTCTTGCGGATTGTAGCCCTTTCGATTTGGGAAATTCTCGGGTCTTTTAGTTTGCTGTAAAGTTGTTTGGTCTCGTCTGCTAGGAGTCGGATAGGAATTGTGCCTGCTAGCACCATAGCAGCAGTTCCAGAGATCGTGCGGAAACCGGAGCAGACTCTGAGCGCGCTGAGTCTATAGACGGATTCCATGTCCCGTGCATAGGATTTTGTGGCCATGGCTTCGGCCCAGACCGGAGCGCCGTAAAGCATTATGGCCTTTGTGACTCCGTGGAGCAGCAATCTGCGGCTCTGTGTGGGACCCTTCGTGTTGCACATTAGGCGCGATAAGGCAGCGCCGGTAGCCCTCGCTTTCTTTGCTGTTTCTTTGAGGTGGTCTTTGAACGTTAACCTGGAATCGATAAGTATGCCAAGGTACTTTATTGAGTTTTTGCTGGTTATTTGCGCGGAGCCAGCCTGAATTGTTGCAATCTCTACTTTCTTCCGACTGCTTACGAGCACTGCCTCAGTTTTATGTTCGGCCAAGTGAAGGCCCATCGAGGCCAACCACTGTTGAACTCGGAGTATCGCGTTCGAGCAAACAGCTTCCACTTCATTTAGATGTTTCGCCACACAAACTAAGGCGATGTCGTCGGCAAAGCCAATGGTCTCAACTCCTTTAGGCATATTCAGGTTTAGCACTCCGTTGTACATTGCATTCCAGAGTAGCGGCCCCATGACAGAGCCCTGTGGAACTCCACCGGTAATGCTATAATCTTTTCCTCCATCATAGGTGTCCACATGCAACCATCTGTTGTTGAGGTAGCTGCTAACTACCTTCAACAGGTACGCCGGAACTCTATAGTTATGCAGAGCCTCCAATATGCAGGACCATCTTGCCGAGTTGAAGGCATTTTTAACATCTAGTGTGGCTATTAGGCAGTATTCTTTTGATCCGCCTTTCCATCTATCGCCGGCGGTAGCGTTTCGAGCTATTTTAACCACTTTCTGAATAGCATCTAGTGTAGATCTTCCCTTGCGAAAACCAAACTGGTTTTCGGAAATTGCTTGGTTGGCCTGCAAGGCTTGGTCTAGCCTGTCCACTACTATTCTTTCTAGGAGTTTTCCCGTCGAGTCTAGTAGGCAGATGGGTCTGTAGGCAGAGGGCTCTCCCATTTGTTTTCCTGGTTTAGGTAAGAGCACTAGGTTCTGCTGTTTATATAGTTCGGGGAATATGCCATCGTTGAGGCATTTGGTGAAGGCGAATGCAAACTTTTCGGGGTGCTGGAAGGCAGCAATCTTTAATGCCTCGTTCGGGATACAGTCGGGGCCAGGGGAGGAATTGATTTTAATGCGTCCTATAGCTGTCAGTATTTCTTGTGATGTGACCGGCGGTATGCCTGCTACATCATAGTTAACTGTTACAAAATTGCTTGGTGCCTGGGTGGGGAACAGTTCCCTTACTATTGCATCCATTTCGATGCTAGAAGGTGGTTCTATGCGCTGGAAAGATTTAAGCCTCTTCATAACAATTTTATATGGCCTGCCCCATACATAATTTGCTGCTTCTGTGAGTAGTTCGTCGAAACAAGCCTTTTTGCTACGGCGAATAGCCATCTTGAGCTCTCTGCGCTTTGCCTCAAATTCTAGACGGCATGACTCAGAGTCTTCACTACCCCGAGTGCGCTGGGATCTCCTTCTGGCTCGATGACACAGCTTACGGAGTTTGGCAATCTCTTCGTTCCACCAATATGCTGGTCTGTGGTTCATGGGACAGGCATTTTTCCGGGGCATGCAGGCGTTGCACGCGTCAGTTAGCCAGGCGTTAAGCTCGTCTGCTGTATATGCCTCGATATTGTGCTGCTCAAGAGTTCTAGTGAAGACTTGGACATCTAACATTTTCGAATTGAATATTTGGGGTTTCGTTATCCGCCGTTCCGACCGCCGCTGATTATCAATTGTGCAGATAATTGCATTGTGGTCGCTAGCTGTGTAATGGGGACTCAATACCCACCGTGCATGTGTGCAGAGTGCACTGGTGACGAATGTTAGATCAATTATAGATCCTATGTTGCCGCGTTGGAATGTGAAGCCGTTGCCTGTGTTAAGGAGCGCCAAGTCGATTGACGCGAATGCTTCAAGAAGTGCTTGGCCTCTTGCATTGGTGGAGGAGCTGCCCCATTCCGCTGCCCATGCATTGAAGTCCCCAGCAACAATTGCCGGCTTATGGCATCGGATCTGGTCCGACAGCTCTTCTATTACGCCGCAGAATTCTCCGAGGCTATATGAGGGGGGTAGATAGCAGCTAAAAATCCAGTACTCTCTTATTTTGGCTCTAACAAAACCGTTGAAGGATGCAGGGAATTTTATCTGGCACGGTGTGGTCCCACATGCCCAGATCGCTGCTTTTCCCGAATTGTTTTGTGCCCATGTCGTGGTAGTAAAATTTTTATAAGGCTCACTGATAATAGCAACGTCTGTGCCGAGCTCTCTGACATTCTGTGACAGCAAGTCTTGTGCTGCCTCGCAGTGGTTGAGATTTATTTGAATAAATCTCATTATTGTTTTATTGTAGACATCCCTTTCGGCCCGTGAGGGCACCTATGGCTGCCTGCCGTGTGTGCATAATCAGCGTTTCCACTGGCAACACAGAGGCAACATGAAGGGCTATTATTGCACTCTTTAATCTTGTGACCCGATTTGCCACATCTTAGGCAGAGGCCAGTTCGATCGGTTTCACTGGTGCATTTAGACGCGATATGGCCGTATTTTAGGCATTTTAGGCACCTTCTCGGAGTATTGTCTAGGCGTATGGGGCAGACATTCCAGCGAACCTTTAATGTTCCAGCTTGAAGGATGTCGTTAGCTGCCGTAGTTGGGACGCTTACTGTAGCTCTCTGGCAACCTGAATAAGATTTACGCAGACTCTTAATGGCGGTCACGTCAATCTTCACCTTGAGCCTGTTCCCGAACGCTGCTACTATCTCCTCTTTGGTGGTTTCACCATCAAGCTCTCTGATATCCAGCCTGGTTTCGCTTATCAAGGCAGAGGCTGCAAACTGGCTGCCCAATGCAGCACCAATATCATCGCTTATTTGGCTTAGACTTTCCGGCATTGGTTTTCCCATTTCAAGCAAAAGGTCTCCCTTTGCTGTCCTTCTTGCTTTTTTGACATTTTCCCCAAGCGATTTTAGGGCTTCGTTTTCACTGCATGTGACTAATTTGAGCATCTCGCTGTATGATAGGTTGCCTTTGTTTGCTATCAAAATAGCGTCTGGCCTCTGTTTTGGCAGCCTTTGCTTTTGAGCCGCCACCCTGTTGCTCCTTTTATTTGTGACTTTCTGCCACTCATCTTGGTTGTGATGCCTGTTTATACGATCAGTGCGCAGTGGGCTTGTCGCTGTAGATGGCTTTATGACTGGCGCATTATTTTTCCTTTTTTAGGCGGTGTTTTGCGCTGGGCCGGCGAATGCTCTCTAGGACGTTTGGGAGAGTCACTAGCGTTTGTCGTTGCGAGGACTATATTGCGGCCATTTGCTATTGGAGTCATCTGTGTGGCACCGTCTTGCCTTTGCGGGACTTTATGGAATTCTCCAGCTAGAACTCTGTGGCAGAGAAACTCGTACAGTTCCTTCATTTTCACTATAGACTGTTTCGTGCTCAGATTTACATGCCTCACTGGCTTTTTATTATCATCTCTGTTGTTAAACGTGTGGTCTAACTGCCATACTAGAGAGCCTAGTTCATCTAGTTCAGCGATGTGCGACTTCACTGGAGGGCTTGACGCTGTTGCCGACACATCTGGGCTGTTTAGAATAGCCCGCGTTGCAACTGACACTGGGTTTGCTCCAACTGCTGCAGGGGGGGAATTTCCGATTAACGGTCGCCTTGCAAAAATTAAATCTTCGCTCGCGCAGTCGCTAAGGGGAAATCTTCCTTGTCGATCATGCTGGTCCATCGACGCAGTAGGACTGACCATTTATGGCTCGGGAGCGGGGAAAAAATTTTAGTTTTTAATTTGAATTCTGGTTGGTGCCAATTTGAATTTAAATTTGGTACAAAAATGTTACCTGTTGTGTGTGTGTGTGTGTGTGTGTATGTGTCTATGTGGGCGACACCACAGTGTGACGTCATTTGGGGATTTGAATTTGCAGGTTCGCAATGCAGAGATTTATTTATAATTCAAACTACTCCCACACCTTGGGGCGTAACCGCCTTATTTTCCACACCCCCTCAAACCCGACCGTCAAAAGACCAAACCAAACAACAGAAAAAACACACACATACACACACACAGAGAGAAAGACACACACACACACACATATGTAAATATATAGGTACATATATTGTATATACAATTCGGTAAGAAGCCACAAACTAATTGTGTGGCCTGAACATGTTTTCCTGATGGCCAACAGCAACCCACACACACATATAAATACATACACACACAGACAGATGGAGCAAGAGAATTCCGGAAAATTGTTTGTTATTGTTGTTGTTGCTGCTGCTGCTGCTGCTATTCGGAAGTGAAAAGCTGCGGCAATGTGTGGATATTTGATAAATAAGCAATGAGCTAGCTATTGGGCAAAAGGAGGCGGGACAAAAGGGCAGCCATAAGAAGTTGACGACGATGACGATAAGAACGACGTCGACGACGAAAAGGCAAAAAGCTGCTTTTGCTGCAGGCCAAACGAAAAATGAGAAAATTTTCATAGTTCATTTTCAGGACTTTGGGAATTCTCAAAATACACGTCCACAAATTTTTGCTTTATTCGTGAGTGAATGTACACATATGTATGTATGTGTGTATGGTGAAAAGGGGGAGGGGGAATGGGTATGGCTCTCTTGGAGAGTATCAAGGGGGGAAGCAGAGCATTGACAGCCTAAAAATGAGGATGCTTTTGACGTCACTCAGAGAGCAGGCAGCAAACACAAACACACAACAGAAAAATTACATTACTCATACGCCGTGTGGCTCGTAGTGGCAGAGAATGTTACACGTGCATTTGACTTATATCCCTTCCTCTCGTTCTCGATCACTCCAACTCCCACATGTTCCATGCTGCTGCATCTTTTGGCCTCATTTCTTATGAGTGTTTTTTTTTCTTTTTTTTTTTTGTATGTATATCACGTATACGAATTGCCGCATTAGTTCTTGCACTTAGAAATTACAAGCCATTTCTTTGCACTTGCAACCGGCTGTGCCAACGTTAAATCAACGCCCTGTCATAATTCATTAAATTTAATTAATGCCAGAGCACAAAACGGCAAGCAGACACTTGCCACCCAAAAACCCCCAGCTTCTCCCTCCCATCCGTCTCGTTTCTATCAACATCATCTCAATATGCTCAACTGTTTTCTTTCATTTCTTTTGTTGGGTTATGATTCATGTAACAATTTAATATATAAAAAAAAGATGAAATTGTCAACTGAAAAATTGAATTTATATTGTGAGTGTGTGTGTTTGTGTGTCTTCATTCTCAATTTGCATATATTTCGATTTGACATTTCGTTGAGTGGCTCTTTTCTTGTGAACTCCAAATGCTTTGGGGCATACAACGCAAGCACACGAACTCGCACACACACACACACACACACACACACACACACACAGAGAGACAAAACAATTCAGAATTTTATTTCAGCCATTTTACAGTTTTCACTTTTTTGAAGCAACGAGCAACAACGTTTTGTACTTGAAGTTTTCCACATGGCTAGACAAACAGACTTGACAAAATGGCTAAAACGAATGTTCCCCCTCGATTTAGGGGAGATGTTAGAAGCGCGAGAGAGAGAGAGAGGGCAAAAAAATACGCTTGAAGGGTGTGCAACAAATTTTATTGAATGGAAAACATTTCTTCCATATATGGTTTTTAAAAGGGTTGAAAATTGTTGACAGTTCCATGTGTATTGGTATTTCGCATAATACAGCACAAAATATTCAACAGTTCAAATTAAATGAACTAGTTTTACTGGACTAGCAAATTTTGCCTATAACAATGTGATATAAAATCGTTTGAAAGTCTTAATCAAAGTGTTTTAAGTTGAACAAATAGACATGATAGTGAACTAGTTTATTAACCCTCTTAGAACTGAATCAAAAACATTATTTGGCATAATAAAACTTAATATTGCTCTGTGTTAAAAAAAATTACATACATTCTGCCAACAAAATAAAGTCAAAGGTTGACATGTTACCGAAATTCGTTTACTTTGGCCTTTCAACATTGGTCAATATCATTAAAACGTTTCACATCTGTGTATATGTATTAAAGGGACATCTTTATGCTGGGCAAAAAAATCCGAATGGAAAAGTATAGTCCATTAAAAAACATCATTTATCTCTCTATCTACCTGTCCATACCTGATGTCATTTATTTAGCTACTTAACCAATCCACCAGACACAGACCACATTTCACTTGGCTTAACTTTAAAAGTTTACCGCAGCCAGCATAAAAAGTATCTTGAACTTTGCCCTTTTTTTGTGCTTGGTGCTGTTTCCCCCCCATCAGAAAATGCGTGTGTGTGAGTTTACTTTCAATATTTTATTTGACTCGAGTGCGCACCAGAGCAACAGCGGCAGCGGTAAATGATATAAACAGAATCCCCTACAATCTCCATCGCCCTCCGTTACCTTCTACTATCATCAACAACAACATCAGACGATGTCGACGACACATTGGCCCACAATTTATATGTAGCCGGTTGGTCGGTCAGGACCGAATCATGAAAGAATGAGAAAGATAGCACCACCACGCAGTGAGTTAAATGCGTTTGGCATTTAACTCAGGTGGAATGCAAAAATAAACACATCAAACAGGCAGAAGGCAGCAACAAAGAAATAATTATTCGCTCAATGGCGAATATTTCAATACTCTAGCAGACAATAAAAAAGCTTTAGTTAGATATAGAGACAATTCAATTAAATCTATAATCCATATAAAGATATTAGATGATCAAAATATAGACTATAACATATTTTTTATTGATTGATTTTAAATATTCTGTCTTTTAGTGTTTCCTAATAGCCCCAAAATAAGGATGACAAACTGCTTAGAAAAGTATATGAATACCTTAGTTAGGGAATAGCATGAAGAAATCTTTGCTGATACAATTAAAACTTTTTACGCGGCAATTCAGTGCAAAATAAACAAAACAATGCAGCAAATTAAAAGGCGATTAAAAATAAATTAAGTTTACGCAATTGTTATAAACCAAATGGCAAACAAAAACAACAACAGCAACCGAGCTCAACGTCAAAAGGCATAAATAAATAAATTTCTGATTCTTTTTGTATTTTTTTTGTGACTGGAAATTGTTTCAAGTTATGTGAAATATAAAGGTGAAGGTCAAGTGTAGTCAGCCGACCAGAAGCGGCCTAATAGCCATCCACAATAATTGAAAAGCAAATCAGTAAGAAAGAGAGAGACATAGTGAGCGAGAGAGAGAGAGAGAGAAATGGATGGCCGATCCATTGAACCTATTAATAGAGATCTATATAGAGTAGAATTTGTTCATTCTCTGTGTTGGCATATTTAATGCGATTAGCTAGAGATTTGTCGCCGTCGTGGCAGCACACACACACAAAAAAAAATTCGAAATTTTTCAAATGTAAAATGAAAAATTGAATTTAAATTTAAAGGTGGCAACCATTCATAGATATATAGTATGAATATTTTATATATACATTTGTCTAGAATCTATAAAAATTTGTTATGGGTATTAGCAATCCATATTGAATATGGTAAATAATTTTAATCGTTTTGACTTCACAGTAGAAATGGAATATTTTAAGAAAAAAACACAATGTATTGCAATGTAGCAAGCTCAACAAGAAGTAAATCTTAAAAAATTCTGTATTGAAATTTAAATTTTAAAAAAACATTTCACATAATGTTGGCAGATTAAAAGTTATAGCCATCCTTAAGTTGCATGTTTATATACAAATTGAGCCTCTCTTTATTTTGGCTGGCCAATTAATAAAGAATTAAGATTAAAATCCCACTTGTTTTGCTTAATTTAAATTTTCTCGGTGATTTGACTTTATTCACAAGTTAAAGAATTATTCAACAAAACAAACTAAACAACAACAAGATGATGACAAAATAAAATAAGATATTTAAAAAAAAAAAAAAACCGTCAAGAATCAACTTAATTGAGTTCTTTTCCGCCGACGACAACAAAGTGTCAAAAGCAAAAGCAAAAGATGGTCGTTAAAATTAATTTTTAATGGCAGTTGACACTTTGACGCCAGACCGCATCCCTCCCAAAAAAGAAGCTACCCCCCTCTACATAACACTACCCCTGACCGCAATACTACACCCGCCCACCCGACCCCACTGCATCCCTCTTAACACTTCCTTACCTCTTATACACTTCCTAAAGAAATGACAAGATAAAAAATATAAAAAAAAGAGAAATGCTTTGAAAATATTTTGGTTTATTGTTTGTGGTTGTATTTTGGCGATATATTTATATATAAAGAGATATAGGCATAGATATGTATATATAAATATCTATATCTCTCTCTCCCTCTCTCTTTCTCATACAAACATACATCGCCATAGATTTACGAGCAACAATTTTTAGCTTTTACTTTCTTAATTTGATAGATGAAATCAGCGCCAAGTTATGCAGTCGACGAGTAAGAGAAACAAGAAGAAATGTGAAAGCAAAATGAACCGAAACGAAACGAAAATACAAATTGAGTATGAGAATAACATTAAATAAATTCACTTAAAAGGTCGCACAAAATAAAAGCAAGAAGGTGCGTAAATCTCTCTTTCTCTCAATAACGTTTTCTCGCCCCGTCTCATGGTGTTTTTGCTGATTTATGGTCAACAAAATTGTTGCATATCGTAAAAAACGAGGTTGAGCATAAATAACATTTAATTTTGCCGGCCTGAAAGTTGATGAAAAACCGTTTTCAAAACACATTCTCCTCGCATCCCATCCCCCCTACCAACAAAACAAAAAAAAAAAAAAAAAAAAAAAGAAAATAACGAAACAAAAATAATGCCATAAAAATCAAAATCAACAACGAGCAACAACTCAATGCCAAGTGCAAAAAGGAAAAGGCAACAACAATAACAAAAAAAAAAAAAAAAATGAAGAAAAGTTGTGGCAAAGTTGGCAAGCAAGTTCGAAACTGTAAATGGGAAGGTCGCCAACTTGAACTGCGGTTTTTCGAACATAATCAAAAGGCTACAGCAACAGCAGCAGCAGCAACAACATCAGAGTAAAAACTTTACGAGCCACACACACTCGACACATGGACAACCCACCAACACAACCATCTACACGTACGCACACACACACACAGACACACACACCTCTTAGGCGCTCAAACACGCGCTGTTGCGGTGTAAAATTTATAGATGTACGCTGGAAAGTAGGCAACATAAAACTGCGCGAGGATATGAAAGAAAAGAAAGTGAGGAAGAGAGACACAGAAAAGAGATGGTCAAACAAATATTGTGATTTGCTACAATCCACAATCCATATTGAAATTAAGAAAAATCACTATTTTTTCACGAAAATAATATTAAAGCGGAGTGCAAACCTTTAACGAAGAGGAAATTACATTTTCTATTAAACAAATTATAATAATAAAATAGAAAAAATAGCACAATTTAAATATATTTGATTTTAATTAAATTAATTGTAATAGAATTATAAAGAGACTGAATATTTATATATATTTTTCAATAGAATATGCTTTTCTTTATCTCCCCTTGCAATTTGAATAGATCAAATTGAAGTGGGTTATGCATCGTTTCCTTTAAATTGGCAAAAAAAAAAAAAACTGCTTTTGATTTCTATGGCATTTCAATTGGCTTTGAACATTTGAGCATTTGAGCTAATCTTTTATGGCCAGTTTAGTGTTGGCCTATTACATTTAGAGTATCTATCACGATTCCATTTCACATTACATACTTACTGTCTGTCGGTTTTACGCTCTTTGTGTGTGTATCACGTATACATTTCTCATTTCTAATGGCCATCTCTTATGACCATTTCCACTTAAAAAGATATTTTCACACAAACAAAAATTTTTTGTATAAACTTATAACGAGGAAAAGCTGTTCCCTACCACTTTACTCTCAATGGTTGCCGCCCTTAAGGTGATAGGAGGGTAAAACCAAACGAAACGAAACCAAAGAAAAAAAAATAAAAAGGAAACTCATCAAATTGGATTTGTTTCCTGGGCAACATGGTTAACAAGAGTATTTGGCCAATTCACAACCAGAGAGAGAGAGAAACCGAGACAGAGAAAAGAAATACTCAATCCCCCAATCCGTAATCTCAAATCCCCCAACCCATATACGCACACACACACACACACACAAGTAGACGAATAACCTGTTTCAGCCGATTACACAGCCTTCCTCTACTCATTCATAGACTTCAGTCTCAAGTTTAAATTTAATGAAAGCCTCTAATGTGCGTTAAGCCTGTACGTACTACAAAAAAAAAAAGACCAAAAGAAGAAAAAGACATTAACGAGCTGGCAAAAACTGCCTAAAGGCTTAAATGCCTTGACTCGATTTTAGGGTTCTAGGAGATGACAAGGACGCGTACGCTGAGGATGCTAAAGGACGAGAACGATGACGGTGGGAAACAGTAAACGTCACTTTAACGTTGGCACTCTCATTCGCTCGTTGTGCCTTCTTTTACTTTACCTTGGTGAGTTTTGTGTTTTTTTTTTTTTTTCGCCCCGTTTCGGTTGATGCGACCCGTCGGCAATACTTGAGCACACACAGACTCACATACACAGCTGGTGACGGTAGGCAAACAGGCCAAAAGTGCTTTTCACACCCAATTGTGTGTGTGCCACTGCTGCACACACACACACACAGACACACGCATGTAAGAAAAACAAGACCAAGAGCAACATCACGAGTTAAATGCTTTTCAGGCATAAAACTTTTGTAGCCAAAGTACAACAACGACAACACCAACAGCAGCAACGGCACACACACACTTTCACATAGACAAAAACAACAATGGCATACACATACACACACTCACACGCACATACATACATTTATCTTTCTCGATCCTTGTTGGTGTGTTTTTGCTACGTGCTCTGAGCTATTTTTTGTTATGTTTAACGCGTAGCTCAAATTATGATTACAATTTGGTCCAGGACCGAAAAACGAAAATTGTAGGAGTATCCTACTTACTTATACGCATACAGGGTGACCTATCTGTTAAATGCTTTACTTTTCACTCACTTCATTGGATGTTCACAAGGAAACAAAAGATGGACATGGTGCACCCTGTAGCAGCACCCAAAATGTATGCTATGCTTTTTCTATATATTAGACAAGGTCCAAATATAATTTATATATCATTAAATTTCTTTGTAAACAATATTCAACCATATCTGCCATTTGAAAAATACTTGAATGTAATTTTAAATGATTGGTATTTACATGCCAATTGCTAGAAGCTAAGCCAAAGATTACATAAGTAGGAGAGATTTTATCATAAGCACAGACATTTGATTGACTTAAATTTTGTTGTCTCTTTTGTTTAAACTCTTGCTTAACTTTCATAAAACATTTTTGTTATATTATGTTTCAACATAGTTTCATAAACTACGCATACACGCACACACACACAGACACTTGGCTTGTATCGACATTCCAAGGTATCGAGAATATAGCATACCTATATGCTCAGATTCCATGTAAGGAATTTTGTCTTATCATACATTTCTAGTCTTTTGCTTTTCTCAGCCTTCTTGTGGATTCTTCTTTTCCAACAAACATGTCGTCGCATTTTGGGCCTTTTTCTTTGGTTTCTTGTGTGTGTGTGTTTTTTTTTTTTTTTTGGATAGTTAAGGGCGTTGCCTCGTGGTGTTTGTGATGGTGGTTTCAATCAATAACTGAAGGTCACAACGCAGGCTATATAACACACAATACACTTGCTAGCACACACACACGTACGCGTATACATGTAAAAAATGATAAGCGCGAGCCTCCTTCTTGGCACATTAATCATACGCCATGTGCTGCTGCGGCTGCTTTTGCTGTTGCTGTTGCTGTCGTTGAGATGCTGTCGCACAGCAATTAGTTTCGCCATTTTAGGACTTGAATTATGCATGATGGCAAGGCCATCAGAGAGAGAGAAAGAAAATGAGACCTGCTATGGCCATCACCAACGCCATCAACATCACCATCGCCATCACCAGAAGCATCATCATCAACCCGATACGCCTCTAATATCATCAGCTTTTGGGCAGTAAATTGCTTTAATTGACAGCGGAAGTGGCCAAAGAAAAACATTCTCAGTCATCATCATCATGATCATTTTCAGCAGACAAGAGTCTTGCAATAAATTAGCAATAATATTTTTTTTCTTTTCTCTCTCTACCTCTCTCTATTTCTTTAGGGCTGACAAGGTCAACTAAATGATGATGATTTGTTATTTGTTTTGCTTTTTGTGAAAGACAGCAAACAAGAAAAATAAATGCAAAGCGAAGCTTTTCAGGCAATTTCGTTAAATTGACATAATTAAAATGATGTAATTTACAATAAGATTTCCTCCTCATGTTTTATAAATGTATATTTGAGTTTTTCTATTCTGTCTGTCGTCTTTCATAAGTAAATACTTGTAGTTGACTTTGAAGTTTTGTTTTTTCATATTTTTACTGGAGGCAATAAACATAAATTAAACCTTAAATATATCCGCAGTTACAATTTCTCTAGGGGGTACACCCAGGGATTCATGATTGATGACAAAAAGCTGTTTGTTATATAACTTCAGGCAGAATTTTATTTTTGTACAGCGACTCTCTTTTTCTCCCTCCCTCCCTCCCTCCCTCTCACACTCTCTCTCTCTCTCTCTATACTCTATATTGAAGTCTATATGACAAAGAAAATTATTGAAAAAAAAAACGAACTCAACTTAAGTTAAATATAGATGCTAAACACAACTCAAATAAGTTTTGATGGCAGTTTCTGTGTTTTTTTTTATATGGCTTAGGGTATCGCGTAAGCTTAGCCTCAGCAACTTGAGCATTTTCTTCAAAGTGTTTTAGCATTAAATGTCATCAGCTGATGTTACAATGTGAAGAAAATTAATGAAGTTCTAGCCAAGATGAAAGATGATTGATGTTAGCAGCAAGTGAATTGTGTTTTTCGCTTTTTTTTTTATTCTGTTCTTTGGCAAACTGTTGAACAACATTTACCAATAAATAATAAAGTACTTTATATATATATAAATATTTGCTTTTGTTTTTTTTTTTTTTTGTGGAGAGGGGGGAGGAGTCTAGAATTTTCCCAAAGGATTTGTCGACAACGAAACCGAATGTTAAATTCCAGAAGAGTGTATTTTTATTACTGGATATATAAGTTGACAGCTTTAATGACATTTTTCTTTTCTTATTTACTATTGACCATCAAGCAACAACAACAAGAACATTGAATTTTCAGTCATTCGCACTTTCTCCTGTTTTTATTTTTTACGTTTAAGCCAAACAAATAAAACATATGAATTATGTCTACACATAAAAGCAAAAAAGAATTTATATATTTTATTTTTTGTTTTTATTTTCTTTTTTTTTTTTTATTAATTTTTGTACCTACATATACACAAAATTTAAATATGTGTTTAGTGTTGTTTTTTTGCTCTTTTTTCAAATGGCGTCACTAGCGCCAATAAATGTGAAAGATTTGTTTGAGGATTTTCGTGTGAGATATTTGCCTAGGCAGGCACAAAGTGAATCACAAAATGAAAAATATAAAAATAAAAAATCACACAAAAGATATGACAATATTTATATACCCTTTACAACTGATAGATAAGGTTAAATAGACAGATTCTAAATATAAGCACTTGATTGAGCAAGCCGAAAACAAGACCTTATCATAATCAATATACCCGAACAGCTAGAGTACTATTCAGAAAGCGAATGCTCTTTCAATGAGTCAATATGTGTCACATGCAACAAAAATTAGAAAAAAACGAAAAAATTTTAATAATAATTATCTCAACATTTTTTTTGCAGCACAAATATTTTATAAATAGAACCCAAAAATATTTCATTGGGCTACATCATCAATATTTAAACGAGTGAGAGCAATAGAGAGACATATACAGAGAGAGTGAGAGAGAGTGCAAAAGTGAGGGAGAGAGCAGGCAAAACGCAAATATGTAGTTCATTAACATGTAAAAAGATGAGGTAGAGGATAAAGCAGCATACATTTTGCCTTGTTGAAGGTGAAGTTCATTTAAATTCCGCGTCACTCAAAAACTAAAATGAAAACACACACAAAAACGATTGGGTGAAGGTCAACAGAAAATACATTTAGACGCTTGCCGCCCCCTCGAACGTCTACCATTTGTCTTTGGCAATTGCCTCATCCTCCTCCACCTCCTGCTTCTTGGTCTGATCTAAAGCATCTGCATCATCATCATCAGCATCATCATTACGATGATGATAATTAGCATGTGTGTGTGAGGCTGGAAATTCGTTTGTTTGTTTGTTTGTTTGTCTTGGCTCCGCTCCCATGGAGGCGTCTCTCGATGACGGTGCTGCTGACGCTGCGAATGTGCGGAAATGCGTCCACAAACATTTGGGATTAACACAGTTTCACACACACACACACACACACACACAGAAAGAGATGTACATACACTGGGACATACTCGTCGCACACAGAAATCGCATTGTTAAATCTGATTGGCATATTCTATAAATTCTGTATAGAAAACTGATGAGTGAGTGAGAAGTGAAATTTTGTTTTTGAAATTTGTAGCGGAAATGCTTGTTGATGGATTATCATACAAAGGGATAGATTCAGTTAATAAATCAGATTAAACTAGTGTGTGTGTGTGAGTGTTTGTGTGTTTTGTTTGGGCATATATAAATGCACATTCAAGTAAATCAATTCAAATGTATGGAAATGAATAAATCATTTGAAAATTGCTTACAATTAGTTACACAAAGGAATTGACATGCATTAATTCCAATTTTAAGTGCCAACTAAAAATTTTGGATTATTCTTTTCAATTATTATTTAAATAAATTCATGAAAAGTGTCGGAAAAAAATCTCTAGCTAGATTAATTTAGCCATTTTCATTCTATTTCTATTTAAATTTTTTACAAGCCACGCTGTTAGCAACCAAAGATTACTTTACCTTTTACAGTTAATTTTTTGTAAACAACTTTAATCAGACTATTAATCCTCTATTAACCAAAGATTAAATAGAAATAGGTTTAAATTTTTTACATGTTAAACTAAATATAAAATTTATGACAAATTTATAAACCTAAAAATATCTAAATTAACTTCAACTTCAACTTGATTACGTAAAGGGAAATCGATTATTCTTAGGCGGTAAACAACAAACTATCGAGATTTTATCTTTTAGAAGTTTTGTTAAATCATTGAAAATAAGGTGATTAGTACTTTAACGGTATGTCAAAAGGAAATGAAATACAAGTTTGTCGGTTCCGGCGTTTTTTTTTTTGTTTAGGGCAAAAGTTAATTGCCAGTTCTTGGCTTTTCAATAAGAAAAGACAATTAATCTTGGTCCATTTGGGTAATCAAACCATAATCTAGTCCTTAATGAGATTTTGTCCTTCTCAGATGCACAGACACACACTCACAGACACACACACAACACCTTTTTGATTAGTATTCATGTTGTAACCTTTACATAATTAGCCAAAGTGCAATTAAGACACAATCAATCAGCAAATAAGTAAAAACAACTGGAAATATATTTACAAGTTTATCTATTCCGTTTAATTGAATTTCATACCAACAACTCTTTATACAAGAGTGTATACACACACTTTCGACAAGTTGGCTAACAATCTTAATTACAAGATAAGTTTGTAACTGTTTCACTGTGTGTTTCAAGTCTGTCTGCTTCTAAATGTAATTAGGATATTTTTGTGATAATAACAACAATTTGACTCGCTCTCTCCCATTTTGGGGCCCCAAGGCTATACATAAATTATAATAAATAAATCAAAAGCATATATAACTAAAACTGCAACAAAAAAAAATAAATAAAAACATAAAAGGTCAGAAATTGACATAAAAAGCTATCTTCATAAACAGACATACAGGAACAAAAAGAGAAACTCATACATATATCCATTTAAAGGACATTCATAGTTGGGACTTGGTCATGACATATGGGAAAAGTCTATCTTGATGGTAATAAAGAAAACTAAACGCAACGAAAATCAAAAAAATAAAACGAAAAGTTGCGGTCGCTTTTAGGTTTTTCCCTTCTGCATGTCAGAATTTTTGTTTTTTTCTTTTTTTCTCGGTAGGGCAAATCCAACGCTTGACAGTCATTAGTCATAAAAATTGTGTGCTGATGATAATGATGACAGCAGGGTACAGCGACTGAGACCACACTAAGGCAAATAGGCAAGGTCTTTAGCAAGATCAAGGGCAGGGCATCAGAACCAAAGTATCCTCATCATCAACCTCAAGCCTTGACCAAAGCAAAACCAGAGCAAAGGGATATAATATTTATAATAATAACCGCAGTGCCGTGGGATCAACGAAATTCTGTGGCTTTAACGCAATTTGCATACTCTGTATTTAAGTAGAAGATAAGTTAATTATAAGGGAGTTCTCTTCGACTTTGTTTAGAATAACTCAAGTTAAATACGGTTGCGGTTTAGCCTTATACAAATTACACTCTGAAATTTCATTGCTTACAAAGTTCAAAGACATTTTGTAACTAATATTTTGTACTTCAGATTTTATGCAATATGCCTGAGTATTTTTTCATAAGCTAAACGTTATCCAAGGTGGATTTACAGATAGACTTACAGGGTTTCACAAAAAATAAGCAGAAACGGAAAAAACTTCTTTCTTTTTCTTTTGCATTTTCAAAGTTTTCAGCATTGTTGGGTACCCCCAATATTGAGATAGAAAGGACATCATTTCTGCATCATGGTCAAGCAGCAGTTCAGAGGTCTCCCCAATGAATAATTGCACTATAAAACCGCAGAAAGTTACAAAAAATTATGTAACAAAAGAAAACCAAAGCAAGTAAAATATGAAGAGAAATATAAAGGAAAAAAGTAGGAAAGAGAGAGCAGACGAGAAATGATGATGGTATAGGAGTATAAGAAGCAACCCGAAAGATAAATATTATACCAAATCTCTAAAGAGAAGCATTTATCTGGTTTCCTTTTCTTAGTTTCATTCCAACAAAGCGTAAAGAAAATGGTGGAGAAAATAAAAAAAAAACACAAAAAAAAAATTGAATTAAAAAGAAAGGGTTAATTAAAGTTGAGTAGCGCCCACATTCAAGGTGAACACACACACAGATAGGGAGGGACAATAGATAGAGAGAGAGAGAGAGAGAGAGAGATAGTCAAAGGCAATAAATTATTTTATGGTTTCCATTTTGGCCTTTTTTTTTTTTTTTTGGAGGACTTTCGCTTCTAGCTCCAATGTCAACTTTAGCCTATCCAACCAAGTGAAATTTAAGGCATCTTAAACAGATTTTTCTTTTCTTTTTCGCCATCTTCTTTGTTTCTTGGGTTGATTTTTTCTTTTCGTGCTTATTTATTTGGCTGGCAACTAAAAGCATCTGCGAGAAGAAGAGAATGGGAAAGAGAAGTGAATAAGTGGATGCTTGCAGCTGGCTTTCCTTGGTAAGAGAAAAAATAGTACCAAAATTGAAAAACTGGTTACATACCAAATATATTTATATATCTAATTGAAGCAGACAGCCGACTTAAAGGATATGTCGCAGAGTGTGCGTTTGCGATGGCGCTCTTATTATTGCTGTTGTTATTTCAGTCAAGTCGAGTCCAGTAGGAAGTCTACATCGGAGAGACAGGAAATTAAAATTTAACCCAAAACAACACTGAGCCCCTCAACTAAGTCCATGGGTCATCATCGCAAGGGAAAAAGGGAGTACGATGGTTGGCGAAGGCGGTGGGCAAGGAGCGTTGGAAAAGGGCAGAAGGAGATGCTTTATTGTACTTGGCAGGCAGCGCATTAAAATGAATTACAGAGTGACAAAGCATGAGCACGAGAAACAGAGAGGCAGACAGACAGACCAGCAGAGTTTAAAGGAAAAAGATAGCAAATAGTGTTGATTGCTGTCTGATATTTCTTAGAGACGGTTGAAAATCGAAAAATATATATGATACTTTATATGTATATATATAAATATTATTTATCTCTTTAGCTGGAAAGTTAAATTTTAGTCTATCTGACACTATTTTCTACTTCTTTTGTCCTGTTTTTTCTTTAATTTTAAAAATTTGTGTAAAACATTTTCGTTCTTTTAACATTTTTTTTTTTCTTTTTTGTTTGCGTTCTATTATTCTTGTGTTTTAAAACCTATGAGATTTTTATTCAGGTTACTTTTCTAATCATCTTTATTTGCATTCCTATTACTTTCTTTCTTTAAATGTTTAAGATGGATCTTATCATAGATAGTTTCCTAAAGATTCCAAATTTTTCTCTTTTAATTTTTAAGGCCCATTCTATTTTGGGCATTCTATTTGTTTCTCTACAGCTTACAACGTTTTTTCCTTTCCTTCTGTCATATATTTCCGGTATGTTTCATCTTCATTTTTGATAATAAAAAAAAAAAGAAAAAAGAAAATCATTTCTTGTCATAATCGCCCACATCATTCCACAAGGATATTCCATCACGATTCCATCCCTAATTTAAATCAACACAATGTACAAAGAGTAGGCGTGGGGGAGGCAAACTTGGATTTACAGATGGCAGCGTGGGCTTTAAGGGGAAGTCCTTAATTTGTTTCCAGCCAGGCAACAGTAAGTAGTCTTATGGTCCTTCCCTTTCTACTACCCACTTACCATCCACTACTACTGTGAATTCCACCTTTAGTCGTATTTTCATTTGAATTTTTAATTTCTAGTCTTGTGCTACGTACTTTATCATACCCCTTAGAGGCATCCCGCCTACTATGGTGACACTTTTTGCATTAGTTGAACACACGAAACAGAGTTAAGAGTTGGTGGAAAACAGGAGATGTAGGAGGATGAAAAGCGTGAAGCTAGCTGGCTGAATTCCATTCAGGATATGGTTCTCTGGCATCTATTTAAGTGAGTGAAAACTTTTTCCTTTACATTATATAATCTACACACACACACACACACACACACACACACACACACACATACATAGATCTAAAATGGAGGCACAGGCAAACATTGTGCAAAATTTTCAACGTAAATTGTTGAAGGCAGTGGCAGGCAAGGCAGCAGCCTCTATGCATATTTTATAAACGAACAAAAGAGATAGCTATACCAAAAGAAAAAGAGATAGATACAGAGAGAAAGAGAGAGACAGAGACTGAGGTTGAATATGTGGTAGGAAGAACTTGCCCCGCTTCATGAATTTTGCCTTTTTTTTATTTACCGCCACCCACCTCCCTCCTCCTCTTTCATCGCAATTTGCTATTGTTGTTGTGGACCCAAAAAAATGTTATGCATAAAAAGCCAGCCACAGAGTGAACGTTAGTAAATAAAATTTTTACTGGCATGTGCAGCAGCCATGCCCTCCCCACCGCCCAACCGAAACGCAATACTCCCGTCAACAGCAGCAGCAGGAGAAATGGCAGAAAACCAACCAACAACAATTGAAATTTTTCGGCATGTGCAAACATTTTTCGCGCCCAGCTGTTCGTATGCTCTTTGTCTCTCTCTCTCTCCCTTTCTCTTTCTCACTCACACCGCGGGTCCGTCTAATGGAGAGCTGATTTTAATTTAAAGATTAGCATTGAATTATTTAAGCGGCCAAAACGCGAGCAAACAATTTGAATTATGTGGCGTAGAAAATTATATAGAACTGTGTCGAGAGAGAGAGAGAAAGAGATAAAGTTGAAGAGGGGCAGAGCATAAGCAGGAGAAGTCCTTCAAAAACAGCATTGATAAATGAGCTAGAAATTAGTTCAACATGGCGTCATCATTTGTGGCTCACTTGTTGCAGTAACCTTGAGAGGAAATGTGGAAATGGAACTGGAACCGACTAGACGTGAAATTACTCAAGGCTTAAAGACCATCATAATATACATATATTAAAAATGAAACAAATCCTTAAAAAAACGTGGATGGCTATGATTAAGTGAATACCTTTTTTTTATTTAAATTTTCCCACGAAGAAATTGTAAGAATTTAATATAACTAATACCTTTTTTATATTGGAAAATTAAATTAAAACTAAAATATTCAACAACAAAAACTACAAACCAATAATGAAGAATACTTATTTCACTCTTTTCTTTTACTTTTGATTTATTTTCTTGATTAGCAGATTTTTTAAATTGAAAGTTTTAAATTTTGTATGTCGTTAGCTGCTTTTAGTTAGAAAGCGGGGTGAAAAGTTACCCAGTTGGCCATGGCAACAATTAGAATATTGGCAACCATTTTTGATTATTTTATCTTGTTTTTGTTTCCATTTTTTTGTTTAATTTTAAAGCCATCATTTATCATCTAATCATCAGTGGCTAAGCGCTAAAAGGAAACCGCAAAAATGTTCAACGAAACGAAATGAAATAAAATGTAGTCAGTGCAAAGAGACAACGACGACGAATGTGAAAAGCATGAACAATGCAAAGCCGCAAAACTAAAGGGCGACAATTGTGCTCAACTGTTTGTATTTACTGAATGGGCGTGGCGGACACAATAAAAGTGGCGGAGAAATGTGTACAGAATGGGTAAGGGTTTTGTGGGTTTCGCAGTGAGGTTTGCTGATGTTGATGCTGCTACTGGCAGGCTTGTTGTCCTTCAACAAAGTTGACCTTGCACTTGCCACTTGCTGCTGCTGCTGGCTCAGTCACTTTCCTGCAACTGCACGCGCCGGATGTTGATTTTCATGGTTACGTTTTCCTCTACGCTTTTCTCTCTCTCTCTCTCTCTCGCTGTCTATCTCTTTTCTCTCTCTGTGTGCAAGGACGCGGCAAGAACTGATAAACAAAAAGACACATGACTGCATCCACGTGCCACCGCATTGCATCGAAAAGTGCGTACAAGCTTTGAGTTTTTTTCTTTTAATTACATCTACATATATGTAGATATATAGGGGTTTTTGAATTTTTTTTTTTTTTGTATGCATTCGAATGTGCAAATTGTTATGTAATATGCACGAAGCAAATTATTTCGTTGATATGGACCTAAAACTACCTTTGGCTACCATTTAAACCAAAATATTTAGTTAAAACCCAATCAGAATTTGTTATAAGAAACATTTAAGCCGTTCCACTTTTATCGTTTTCGCACACATTCGAAACGATGTTTACATATGCATACAAATGTTGAACTTGAACAAATATAAAAGTTATTTTAGAAACCTTATAATAACATGTGCGTGTTGGTAAAACCCTACAAATGACTCTTGCCGACAATAAAATGAGACTTTTCTCTTTCTCTTTCTCTCTCTCTAAGTAGTAAAACCCTTTTTTCTAATAGGGAAATGAAAGGATTACCAATTAGTTGCTTAACAACTTAGTTGAGTACGAATAGTATTTTCTTTAAAATGTTTTAACCGCATTGTTTTTAGATTCTTGTTAAAAATTGAATTTGATAAAGAATTTTGTCTTTGTCTGAATTGAAACTTGATATGCTTTTCTTTCACTCAAAGTTTATAGGGTATTGTGTATGAAAAACGTAAAACAGTAAAAACCAAAATCTAAATAGAAAACTAACAAAAATTGCAATTTGAATGCTGTAAGCCCTAAAAAGTATGCTACAGTTTTTTGTATCTCTGTGTGTGTGTGTGGGTGGGGGGGGGGGGGTACAATAATGCAATTGAAATTGTTTTACAAAATGATTGCAATGTGTTGTTGTTGTTGTTGTTGTTATTGTCAGTGTTACTGGAGATTGCATTCCAGTTGAAATAACTTGTTTTTGTTGTTTTACCCAGCCAACGCCCCCTTAAAAACCATCCACCCATAGCTCTCCCCCTACCTACCAGTTTGTCTATCTGACTCTCGCACTCTTCGTTCTATGGTTTTTTTTTTTTGTGTTCCTTTCCTTCTTGCTTGCTAGGATCTCAAATTGCCATTGCAAATCATAAAAATAAGCGCATTTCTTACTTGTGTTCTGACATTGCGCATTGGCGCGCTCAAAGATAAGTATCGAATGCATTTTCTGGGGATAGAGAGATGCGAAACAACAACAGAAGAAGCGAAAGAAAGCAAAATCTTTAAGCGAAGCGACAAGCAAAACGAAATTGCAAATACTTTTTCATTCATTGTTGTTGCTTTTGTGTGACACATCATTGATTACACTATGGCATACAAATTGATAGCACTCAATGAAAGTTTGGACACTTTTCTGATTGATTATACTTATACACCAACAGGCAACAGATCCAAAATACAAAATAAAATTTATCAGAAACTACTATATCCATAAACTTATATGCATGTCTAAAATATAGTAAGTGAAACTTTAAAGTTCAAGTTAAAAATGTAAAATAATTTTGCATTTTCGTAACAACATTTAGCATTTTTGAAGCCATGTTAAAACTTCTTAACTGTTTGAAATTGATTTCACTATTATTTGAAAAAACACGCTGAGTCCTAAAAAAATATATGAATATTTGATTTAAAGTTGCAAAACGAACATGGGCGATTCTACAAAAAAGTCAAACATGGTCAAAAAATTTCAAAAGTTAATAACATTTTTTTTTTAACATATTTTCATAAAGAATTCATCAAATTAAACCAATAAAAATAAATTTGCATATTTACCCATTTTGAAATATTCAAATGATTCGGAACCTAAACTGTTTGATCTAAAATCCAATTCTGTGTTTATCAATCAAGAGCTATAAGTTTAGTTCTTTTTCAATACTTTACTTTGAATGACACAAAATTGCTCATATGTAAACTATTTGCTTGAGAGGCGTTCAAAATAAAATAGTTTTCATTTATTATGATTTCAAAATGCATAACTTACTAAAAATAAAATCATTTTAAAAACCTTAATAACAAGAGATTGAAATCTGAAGAACGGAGCTGAAAATCGCCTTACTGCATCAGATATGACTTTAAAATAGTAATAAATATTACTTAAAAAGAATTCTTATCAATTTTTTTTTTTGTTTTTCCTTCCATCTGTTAAAAATTTGTATAAATTTTTATTTGAAACTGAAATAGTTTCCATAGTTTTCCCAATAAATTTAAATGCATACTTATCTTACGTATAGAGTATTAAATATGTATGTTTGCGTCTCGATAAACTCGCAGAAACTCACCTGAAACGACATATGAAACGGATATAAATAAATTAATTTCAAATAATCACATTGAATAAAAGTTAATTTAATGAAAACACGCAAAAGGCATTGCCAGCGTTCACTGGTGACGGTTAAAGTGGTGGTTGACTTTTTATAATTATGTGATTAAACGTTAATCAACACAATTTAAGTAATTAATTTAATCGTTGTCGTTGCTTCTGCTGCTGTGACGGGTGGATGATGTTGCTGCCTCGTCATCATCATCGTCGTCAGCAACTCTATTTGCCTATTTTCATTAAAAGCTTTTGCCACACTCTCACTTGCTCTTAACCCCAGAAGGAGGGAAAAAACTTAACCACAAAATTAATGCAAAACACACTTGCTGCTTCATTTAATCGACTTATAGACACCCCCCTTGCCCCCCCCCACCAACACACACACACACACACGCACAACACAGCAAAAAAGTGCTAACGTAGCAGGCATGAGCCTTCATTTTCATCTCATTTCAGTGGGTTTAGATTGGGTTAGCTGGCTGGCTGGATCTGGGGAGATGGCTGTTGGTGGCAAATCGCAAAAAGTTTCAACAAGTCACGCATTCAATTAAAAAGCTGCGACTTTACTGTGACTCTGGACATGGACTTGGCGTTAATGTTTGTGGATTATAACGCCAAATTCAAACCCAAGCCAAGGCAAAGTCAAGACCAAGCCCAAGCCCAAACTCAAACCCAGAGCGAAACTAAGACGAGCTGAGCCAAGTCAAGTAAAGGCATTCAAGGCCTTTCGCAGCAGCTGGCATTTGCATTTAATTATTAACAGTTGTATATGTGCGGGTGTATGAGTTTGTGTGTGTGTGTGTGTGTGTGTGTATATATGAAGGCTTCTCCATCTTCGTTATGTAAAAGTCTAAAAGTTTTCTCTGCGCCACATTAGCAATTGCCTCGAGTGCAACGTCAGTGGTTAAGTAATAGAATGTGAAAGGGGCCGGGGCACACAGATATTGTGCATTTCTTTTGCCATACTTTTCGAGTTGAGAGAGCCTTGCGGGCCAATTCTCATATTGCGGCAGCCAGTTAAATGCACTGCTCTCCCTACCATCCAAGCAACCAGCCAACCAGCCAACCAGCTCTACGTTTAAACCATTTTCATCTTACACTTTTGCTGTTTACACATCTACTTCGATTTGTACGTCTCCTCGTCTTACCGATCTTAAACTAAGTGCACTTAAAACTTTGGTGAAAAAAAATAAAAACTTTTCAATTAATTGCCAATTAATTTTGCGCAATACAAAACTTTAACCTTAGTTGTTGTTGTTTTGAAACTGAGTTTTGCCAAATGTCAATCAATTGGTCGAGCCCGGAAATAAATTTCAAAAATGCTTAACAAATTGTGCACAAAATTGAATTAAATTCTTGTTTGCCCTTCGCCTTTCACTCGAGTTTGACCCACTAATCATCATCCTTCATTCAAAGGGCAGACAAATATCCTTCAACTAAATAAATTTGCCTAAGTAAATCAAAGGAATCATTTTATTTACTTAACTGATGATTATTTCTTCACTTTCTCTTTGCCTCTACATATATGTATAGAAATATCGCTATCTCTATCACATTCGACCAACTAAAATAGCTTAATACAAATACTTTAAATAGAATTTAGTTTCTACATGAAATACCCTTACCGTTCAGCTAACATTATTTTTCAATAAACTCCCTCTAAACTGCTGAGGGGAAAATTAAATGAAATAAATGTTTCATTTTTAAGATCTTAGTTAGCATCAGAAAACTTAGCAAAACTTAATGCCAAAAAGAGAATTAAAAGTTTTTGTTTAGGTAAAGCAACACAAAAAAGAAATCAAATTCCAAAATACCCAAAAATAATTTAAAAAATAAAACAAATTAGAAATGCTTATTCAGATGGTGCAAATGCTTGTAATAATTGTTCAAACATGTAGAAAAATTTCATTAAAAAAAAAAAAAACACAAAAAAAATTTCATATACATTCCATGCCCTAGGAGTCTTATGTATAAAACAGCATTTTATGTTCGCCCACAATTCGTAGAAAAGTGCATTGCCATACCAAGTATACATATACATACATACATATATGCATGTACATATACACGAGTTTATGCCATAGATATATCAATTTCAATATTTTCTATGCCATGGAAAAAGTTTTTCTGCAATGCCCCTTTTGGGTTGTGCTGCTGCCAGACCAAGAAAATAGGTAAAATTCAAAGTAAAATATTTTAATAATAAAATGAATGCCTGATGAGCTAACTCAACTGAACTGACTGACTGACTGACTGACTGACTGACTGACTGACTGCCTGACCAACTGTCTAACTGTCCATAAGTTTGTTATTCGAATTTATGGTTTAGTTTGATTGAATATTTCATAATAGAGAACTGCATGAGCATGAAGCTTCATTTTCTTGGCCATTTGGCAAGAGTTCCAAGAGCTGCATTGTGGAGATGGAAGGCCAAATTATGCTATAGACAGACAATTTACAAATTGCATTATACAATGGCATAAGGGCCAAAGGGTACTTGTCAAATAGAGCAAGAGAATAGAAGAAGAAATGAGGGCCAAGGGAGATTGAAAGAACAACGTTTTTTTTTTTTTTTTTGATGTCATACAAAAGCTCATCTAGCAATTGATTGAGGTGATAATTTCCTCATTCTCATTCTCTTCACTCAAATTTATCGAAACCCACTCAACTATTTTAGTATTTTCCATCAATATGCAACTCTGCAGCAGGCATCAAGCAAATACAATAAACTTTATGGTTGTGAGGCAGCAGCAGCAACAACACGAAGAAAAGAATGTGCAACTTTCTGCAGGCGTCGGCAATTGCAATGAAACTTATTTTTATTGACATTTTAGTTGGGGGTGAAAATGGAGAGGCACAGAGAGAGAGAAAGAGAGTGAAGCTTCTTCTCTGCGTACACAATGTTTAAGAATATTTGCATATAGTTCTCAATAAAGGAAAAGTGCATTTGTGTGTGTGTGAAGGGCCACAACAATGGAACCATTATACACGTCGATAGAATATCAAGAATCAATTCAAATGTTATGCATCCTGTTAATAATTGCTAAGTAACTTACTTAAGTAAAGTGCTCAATTTAAACTGAACTACTCAATTGAAGATTTCAAGGAAATTTTATACATCCATTTTCTTAGATTTGTAAAAATTTAATTGTGTTTTACAAAATTAATTTCGAATAATGATTCACACATTTTGAATATATACTTTGTTAACCAGTTCTTAAGTTTGTCAGCTGAATTTTCCCTTGCCAAGGAAACGCAACAGTTAAGTATTTTTTTGTTTTTGATCAAGGGGAAAGAAATTACAAGGAATTTCTTATTTAGGGTGTTTTAAGCTTGATTAAAAGTAATTTCAACCAATTGAAGTTTTTAGGGGCCTCTATTTTAAGAAATCCAGCTGTTCCTTAATAAGAATTAAATTATAGTTAATAAATTCTTGACTCAAAAAAGTTGAACCCTTTAAAGCTTTTTCTTTGGAGTAACAATAATTCAATTTGGTCTCTTTTTCTTTTGTGGTATTAATGAAACTGAGACATTTTTTTTTTGTCTTTATTGAGGTTACAGTCTCTTTATTGATGGTTTTTTTTTCCCCTCCTCCACGATGTCTTTGAAAGGTTGGGGCATCTCTTTCTCTTGCCAACTAATAACCAAAGTTTACACAAATGCTCGTCGTAGTCAATTTGAAGGCATAAAATTTTCAATAAAGTTGCCAGATGAGAGATGACTTAAGCCTAATCACCACCAATGGATGGTTGGACCGACCGTTCAAGCAAGCGAGCGAGCGAGCGAATGCCATGAAATTTTATGCTCATGGTCAGTTTGCAATTTGGATGCTTTTATGGCCTCCTCCTGGCCACGCCCTTTGAACACCCACATACATACATCCCACCCATGTATGTACATACGTATGTATGTATGCACAGACAACACTTTATTACCGCCTCATAAAACATACCTAAACTTCTTTTGACCGTGGCACGTGGCTTATTGCTGCCGCTATTCAAAGTTACCGCAATGGTGGCCGTTGTCCTTGGCTTATTTGCAGGCGTTTTGCTTGAAATCAAAGGAAATGGTTTCGGTTGTCTTAGTGTTGTTGTTGTTGTTGTTGCTATTGTATTATTTGCTCCTCCTACGCCTCCTCCTGTTGCTGTTGTTGCTGTTGCTGCAGCTGTTGTTGTTGCTGGCAACAAATGATGATGTTGTTGCCGCTGTTGCTGCTGTTGTTCCTGGTTACTGGCAGTTGGTAGTGCCGATGTTGATACCGATGTGCTTGATCGCTTATAGCCTTCGGTGAGAAAAGCTGGTGGTGGTGTTATTGGTGGTGCTGGTATACACATTTGCTCATCCACTGGTGAACTTGCCGCCGTACTTGGCGCTGTAATACATTCACGTAAACGCAAACCACCTGCTATTGGTTTCAATGTATTTGCTGTTGTATTGCTTGCTGATGTTATTGCCGTCGAGCTGCTGCCACCAATGGCAATGGCCGCACTTGATGTTGATGGCGTTGCTCCACCGCTCTGACTATGACCGTGACTATGTGACCCATGACTCTCATTGCAATAGAGCTCCAAGTGATGTTTGTCACATCGTCGCCGTCGGCGTATATTTGGGGCAATGGTCTTCATTTTGTTGCCATTCGTTGAGGCCGGGGATGAAGATGCCGCCGCCGCCGACGCCGCAGCCGCTGCCGTTCGATTAATTGATGGTACGCCGTCTTTTGAATTCAGACGTAAGTAGTGTACACGAAAGATGCGTACTGGTTGATGTTGCAGATGTTGCTGCTGTTGCTGTTGTTGCAGCTTTTGTTGCTGCTGCTGTTGCAGATATTCTTTGTAGGTTTGCTTACGTGGCTGTTGTTGTTGTAACAATGGTAATTGCAATTTTAATTGTTGATGTTGCTGTGGTTGTTGCTGTTGTTGTTGTGGTTGCTTACTTTCGTATTGCAGCATTTAGTTGAATTGTTCAAATATATATATATATCTCTCTATATATCTATATATTGTTTTGTTGGTTTAAAATTTATAGAAAATAGTAACTTTTTTTTTTTTGGTTTATGTCATAGATCTTAATATTTCTGTATATATTTATATAACTGTATAGTTAATAATTTATTTTTGTTTTAGTTAAGTTTACTTTAAAATGGAAGCTTTCAATTGCGGCGTTTTGTAACTTTGTTTGCTTTATTTTGAATTCTTGTTTAAATTTCTCTTTCTATCTATCTCTCTCTCTCTCTTTCTGTCTCTATATATATATATATATAACGCTCTCTATATCTGTGTATGTTTGATTATTGTGGCTTTATTGTTAGTTTTATTTGGCTTTTTGTTGATTGGATAAATATTCATATTTATTTTCTTATTTATTGATTTTGATTTATTTTTTTTTTGTTTGCGTAACAGTTTTAAAAATTTCCGTTTTGTTTAGTGTTTCTGGCTGTTGTTGATTTGAAGCCTCTTTGACTGCTTGTCTTTTTTGTTTTTTTATATTTTTTAATAATAAGTTTATAATTTATAGTTGTTTGTATACAACAACCGTCTAAATAGTTGACTTGAAACTTTTCATATATATATATATATATACTTATTATTTTTAGATTGATAGAGTTTTGTCACCTTTAATATTTATATAGTATATATCTTTGTATATATATATATATATATATATTTAATTCTTTTAAAATCGTAGTATTTGTAGAGCAGGAAACACCTTCGTTTTTATTTTAGTAACTTTTTTTGTTTTGGTTTTCTTTTGGTTTGTTTTGTTGTTTGTTTTATCTGCAAAATGTGAAATGAATTTTCATTCGATTTTTATAGTCGCCATGAACTGCCACGCCCACGCACCTACTGTACATTACGCCCTATTAAAATTGGTAATCAAACGAAATGTCGCTACAAATTATTTCACTTCCTCATTCAATCTATCTCATTCGTCTTCTCTCTTGTTTCTTTCTTTTTAACTTTTGCCTTACTACCCATCATACCCTGCCTATGCTGAAAGGTCAAAACGGGTATATATAGAAATATATGTATATATTTTTTTATTCCTGTTCAGTATCAGCATAGCTTACAAGTTTTGTAGCCCACAGAAAATGCTTCAATAAACTTAAAAAATTTCTGACACTTTTTCTCGAAGCCTTTTAACCAATTAGAAAGGTATCCCACAGTCGTCAATTCTTTCTACCTTCTCCCTACGGTAAGTAAAACAGTTTTTTTTTTATTTCATTTTCGTTGATTTTTCAACATTTCAAAAATTAATGACTTGCGAGAACAAAAAACAACAACAACATCGAAAAAAAAAAAAGAAAAATAAAAAACGAAACAGAAAAGGCGCAATGGAAAATGGTTGACAAGCCGCCGCCGCATATTGATACCATTGAGGCGTGACTGAAATATTTGATTAGAAACGACAGGAGAAAAAAAATGAAGAAAAACAACCAAGTGGATGGGAAATGAAGAAAAAGTTGAAAACGTTGTTACATAATTAGGAAATGAGGAAAGCAGATCATGAGGATATATTTAATGTAATTTTGATGTATTTGTTTTTCACCATTATTTGCGGTATACCAACATCACCACCATATGGCATATCCTTACGGATTGTTGTCTATCCAACCAATCAAGCAAGAAAAAGTTCTCTATCCCTCGCTCTCTCTATGCCACCCAATAAGCCTGTCCATATCCCTTGCTGTCAGTTGTCGCTGGCAGCCAGCGTTGACAATAAGTGAGTGAAAAGGAAAAAAAAATAATAATAAAATAAATAAAAAAAAAAAAAAAAAAGGAAAGAAAAGAAAATGCCAATTCTTTTTGCAGCTGCTGCTATTCACTCTCCCTCTATTTATATCCTTCTCAAGTTGCGTACTATGTAATAAGCCAATCAATTCAGTGTCAGATGAACTGCTTCATTAATTTCAACTCCAAGTTGTTCAAGAAACGGGAATTCTGATGCCTGCTGTGGACTGGTCTAGTCTGGCTTGCCACAAAAAGTCACGTAAGCCTAAAGGACGAGTAAATGTATAGATGGTAAACGAACGAGTCGGGAATGTGGGCCAGAAGAAAAAAAAAAATAAAATAAATAAAATAAGCCTACTTAGCTAACGCTATTTCTTTATTTTGTGCTCCTGCTCCTGCTGCTGTTATTTTCCTTAAGGACACTTTCATCTACAGCCATATCGATGGCCAGTTTATTCCCTAAACTTTTCCCTCTTACTGTCTCTCTCTCTCTCCCTCTTTCTCCCTCACAATTATTTATGTATCTTAAAGATACACGTGTCGATGCTTCTGACCACCTTTTTGCAAGTGGAAAAAGAAAAGTTTAGCTCTCAGGTGCGTAATTTTTTCATCATTTTAAACTAAAAGTGTTTCAAACCAAACTTTATGCCCAAAAGAGAGTTATAAATAATCACTTTTTTTTAGTCGTCGGAGGAGGAGGAAAATATCATTGGACTTTCTTCAATTTTCATTTAAGTTTCGGTTTCCGTTTTGTCCTTCTAGTTTTTGCCTTATGGTGCAAAAGAATATTTCTTGATGATTGGGCTTTTGAGCTTGGTTATGCAGACGTCCATAATGATGACGACGACGACGTCTTTCGCTAATTGCAAAAGTTTCGAGTCGAGTCGCTTCATGTGAGGGGATTTTTCTTATATACATATATTTACTTTGCCTCATCAAATTGAATTTTGGCCTATAACCAAAAGTTATAATTGAATAGCTATTTCAATAGGCGGCTTGTGCTTAGGCGTGGGCGTGGCAGTTATACATGAGCTTATGTGTGTATGTCTCTGTATCTGTGTGTGTGTGTGTGTGTGTGTGTGCCATAAGTGTTTGCACATTAAAACAAATCTCTGTAGTTCAATTTTTGGAAACAAGCTAACTGAATGACTGACTCTAAGGGTCCTTCCTCCTACTTCTTCTTTCTTCATGTCTCACAAACTGTGCAAATATCTGTTATTTGCATAATTTCTATGTAATTTGAATGTATTACCAGCTTAAATATTTGTTCTCGGGCTAAAAACTTTTGTCCAAGAACTTCTGAAAATCCAAAGAAGCCATTTCTCGTTATGTGTGTTCTGTGTGGTGTCTTCCTTTGTTTTTTTTTTTTTTTTTTTTTTTTTTTTGGGAATTGTAAATTTTGTGAAACAAAATTTATTTCAATCTTGAACTTAATCGTCTCTTCAATTTAGTCATTTGAGACTTCTATAGAATCATTTTAATGTAGTTCATAATGGCTTCATTTTACTTGAATGCCAGGAAAAGTTGTTGTATCAACAACAGATGAGAATTGAACTTATTGTAAATAGAAATTCTTAGACCCAAATTGGTTTAATTGTTATTAAACTTTGCTTTTACTTTGATATTAATCACAAACTACGTTTATATTAAGAATTTCGAAATTCCTCTCATTTAAGTCTAAAATAATAGATGTACTTGAAATTTATTGATATAATTAAACGAGCAAAAATTATCAATATAAGTTTCGATTTGTAAATGTTTACAAATTAATAAAACTCTGAATTATTTTATAATAGAAAGCTTGTTTCCAATTTGATTGTTGAATTATCCGTCTGTCTGTTCGTCTGTCTGTTCGTTTGTCGTTTTGTAGATCGTTTGTTCATTTGTTTGTCTTGTTTAATGATTCACTTACGTATTTTTTTTTGTTTTCACAAAATTAATTGTACTACATAGACAGAGAGCAAAAACCACTTAGTTAAATTACAAATGTTTATTTCTTGGCCAGACGACAGACATATATTCAATGCATGTCATTCAATAAATTCTCAGCATTCTCTCGAATATATTTATCTTGATATATAAATATATATCTTTTGTGTCTCCCGGTAACAACAAGGTAACACCTTGACTTTGACGATCTGCTCTGTGGCTGTTGATTTTCCTCTATTGCACACAAATTTTTCACGCGTAGGGCTCGATCTTGTTGGATGTCGTCTGGTCCAGTGGTCAATGCACTTCAAAATATTGTTTATAATTGTTATATATATATTCTTGTTGATGAAATTTATGGGGCCAAGTTGACATTACGAATTCCAGGGCCAGTAGTAGAAAAAAAATTTAGCAAATAATTTTCACCGATTTTGATTCTTGATTTTTTCGTTGACTATTTTTTTCCCGATTTATTTTTTTCTTGTATAGGATATATAGGTATTTATGTTTCTTTTGGCGTGGGTGTCATAAAAATTTGGCACATAAATTCCACACACACAAACTCACAACAACAAACAAAAAAAAGAATTTAAAATAATTTCACTTTGGTTTTGGTTTTTTTTTTTTATTATTATTATTATTTCGTATATATTTTTTGTTCACGCACAGATAATAAAAGTAACATTTAACAGTTCATAAAAATGGGAAATAAAAAAATGATTGAAATTGGGAAAACACAGTTACCAAAAATGGGGGGGAAAACAATATACAGGTTCCGAGGATTTTTTGTTTTCGTGATAAAAGAGGGGGGTGTTGTAAGTTAAAGAAAACCTAATGAAAAACCGAAAAGAAGACGTTCAAATGTCTTTTGTATCACATCACATTAATGTTTTTTCTTTGGCTTTTTTGTTTCATTTCTAATTGTTAATAAAACATTTGTCTTTTAATTGCTTGCGCTTGTTGACAATATTTGTTATTGATAATTAATTGGCTGGTTCTTGTTATTGCTTTGAGTATTTTTTTATTTATTTATTTTTTTTTTTTTGTTGAACAATTGTTGTTTGTTTGCTGTCTTTGTCTCTCCTTCTTTTTCTCTGTCTGCCACTCTGTCTCTCTCTCTCTCGCTCTCTCGCTCGCTCTAGCTCTTTTGATGTGATGTTCAGCTGTGCGGCCGACACGTTCAAGATTTGCCAACAAACTGATGCCAAACGGAAGCCGTGCAAATGTTTTTCATGACATTCTGGGCGGCTCGGCCAGCAGCAACAGCAACAGAAGCAGCAGCAGCAGCAACATCATCATCAGCGGCTGATAAGCACATGCCGAGGAAAAGCTTTCTTGTAAAGAGAGAAAAAAAATCACACTCCGAAATAGCCAACGAAAATTCTCTTTTAGTTTCAAGAGCAAAAAGTCTCTTTTACATTAGCCATTAGAATACGTCTTTTGTTCACATTAACTAGCCCACATAATAGTTTAAGACAAAGCAATTATTAATATTAAATCAAGTTCATAATGAAATAATTGTTTCACAAAACACACAAAGGGACGAAAAGGTCGTCAATATAATTAAAAAATCATATCATAACTCAAATATTAAAAACATCAATCGAATAGAATGAGTATTTAATCAAATATTTAATGTATTTCTGGTAAAGGTACAGGTGATGATTTAACCAAAGGAAACATAGAGATTAATTTGCAATTAAATACTATAGTTTATTAACTCCGAAAGGTTTTGTATTATTGTAAAGTTTTATGATAAGTTTATATCTAGATATCTAACTAATATCTAATAATGAAGAACCACCATGTAAAACCGCTCAATAATATTTCCAGTATAAACCCAAAATGTTTGTAATTTTTAAAGTAACCATAGAAATATTTACCATTTCTTTATTAAAAAAAAAAGCTACCTGAATTGCAATAAAAACAAAGATGTTTAATTATAAAATCACTTATTTAAATCTATTCTAAGATATAAACAATCTCTACCAAGTGTTTGCCTATAACCACTTAAGAAATGTTTTTAAAATTTGAACCAATCATTATGAAAGTAGATCAAATATTTATTATAGTATATAAAATAAAATCGAAATGGAAACATATTGAAAAGTTTTCAGAAGTAAGGAAATTTCATAAAATATTTTGATATATTTTTACATAATATTTAATTCCCAATTTCATAGGGATAATTGCATTGCATAAAGAGCATAATTATTTCAATATTTTATCATATCGGGTAAATTGTCAAAACCTTTCTTAAAGGCAAAGAGCCAGAAAGACAAAAGCTTGATATGTATATTGTCTCTTAAATAAATTTGAGAGAAAGAGCTTTCAAGCTGAATCCTTGTTCGCTCCGATTTATTTGGGCGTCTCTCTTTCTCTTTCAATGTGTGTGTGTGCTTGTGTGTTTTGTTTATGTCATGGCTCTGTTTGTTGTCCCCGGCTCGAGTCCTATGTGACTCCTGCTCCCTACTTTTTGCTTCAGTTGTGGTTGTTGTTCTCTCCTCTTTTACTGTTTATGCATACAGTCTGATTGAAATTATCAAAGAAGGTGGGTGTAAGGGTGGTTGGGGAGTGAGGTATTTTTGAGGCGTGGGTGAGTGGACATTGTGTGTGCGTCAATGCAACGATGATGATGGCGATGCCATTGTCATGGCCACACTATGGTAGTGGTCATGGTCATGGTCAATGTGCGTTGTTTGCCTGTTGCACATGATTTCGTTTCTCTTCACCGCTTCACAATGCTCCTCTCTATCTCTCTCTCGTCCTCGTCTATTGTTTAACCGCTCAACTTGTGACGCCCACACTTGGTTGTCGGTGAATCGCATTAAAATTCAAATGAAATCAACTACATAGAGCTATAGCAGGAGAAATAATGAGACAAAAACAAAGTAAACAAAATGAAATCTAACTAAAATAAAATGAAAGTCTAAGTTTAATCTGAAAATAGCCACGCCTTTTGTGGATAATGTGGCAATGGCCTGAGAGCAAATTGTTACTATTCAATGCCTTTACAAAAGGAAAAACAACTTGATAAATTATTGTAATTAAGTGAAAGCAAAGCAGAAGCAGAATGAAATACAGAATCGACCACAAAAGAACAAAGCAAGCAACTAAACAACAACGCGTTTTGGTTTTGTTTTTTTTTCGTCTTTGCGGTAGAGGCGTGTGAAGTAAAGCTAAATGTAGAATGGAGAGCAAATTAATACCAAAAACCATGAAGCAGACAAGCAGCAAATTAGTCGAGAGTCAGCCAAGTCATTAGCGACGCCAGTAAGCAGGCTATGGTATTATTATTTTTTCTTCTTTTGCTCTTCATCTTCTCCTGTTGAGTGGAGGTTTGGCTTTCGCCCGTGCCTTCGGCTTCAGTTAATTTCACTTTCCATTCGGTTGTAATTCAATGACTTTCTTCAAGATGTTGTGGAGATGACGATGACGATGTTGATGATGATGAGCGTGCAAAACACTTCAAAGTCATAACTTGAACGCCTTGCACCACTATCTACTTCCTGCTTTGTCACTCCGTCATGTCCTTGTGGTCCTTCTGTGTGTGTGTGTGTGCGAGTCTTCTTCCATTTCAATGCCAAGTTCCGCCATTGTCAACACTTCATTTGCGGTTTTCTATCTCTTTTTTTCTCGTTTTTTTTTTTTTTTTTTTGCTTGGTTCTGCCTGTGTCTGTGTGTTGTAAACGCTTTTCATTTGCAATCAACAAAAAGTCAGGAGAATATCATGACAGGCAGCAAAAAGGAAGTGCACATGGCATCAAGGTCATTTTTGTCAAAAGGGACTAAATATAAACGATATAAATGGAATGTTTAGACCTTGATTGCCCTTGACTTTGAGATTTCTACCCATGACACTAACACACCCATTACCTTTTCTTCTTGCGATTATGATTATATAAAGTCCAATTTAATATTAAGAGTTTTTTATACCAAATATCAACAATGTCTTGATCAAGAAAAAAATTATTTAAAGAAGTTTTAAGAAAGAATTTTGAATTTTATTCATATTCTTTGATCATCAAACTATGTAAACAATTAGTTAATTGTTTGACATTATTGTTCAGGTAAAAGGATTAGAATTATTTTTAAACAGGATCTACCAAAAGAAGACTAGAAGGCTAATGACAATTGTGTCCTCAAGTTATTCAATTTATTTACAAACAGTGTATATAACAGAGAAAACCCGAAAATATCTACAGTCAGATACGATGAAATGAAGAAAGGAAAAGCAAGGAAAGGCAAGCCGGCAGGCAGGCAAAGAAGGGGCAAGGGTAAAAAGAAGAAAAATCACATTCCCCAATGCTTCAAACCAATTTCAAGCTTCATCTGAATGCGCAACAAATACATACAATAAATGGATAAAGGACAGAAAAGACAAGCCAGCAGCAGGAGTCAAGGACCAGGAGTTAGAAAGACAGAGAAACTAGAAGTATCAGAAGGAATTGGCAGCAAAGCAGCAATAAGAAACCTCAAAAACCAATGCCAAGTGTACAAGTTTATACAGTTTATGGTAAAGAGATTTCAATAGTGAATGCTTGGTGATTCGGTTGGTTGGCTGGCTGGTTGGTCGGTTGGTTGGCTGGTCGATGGTGGCACAGAACTGAAATATGTGAGCCAGTCATGCCATGAATGTGGTCAAGAGGAATGGGTATGGGAGCGGCGAACAGAAAAGGGCCAAAAAGAATGGAGCGTCCTTCCTTCCGTTCGTCTGTCCTTTCGTCCTTCCTTCCGCTTGCCGCTGTTGCTTGTGCTGCCACTGCCGCTGCCGCTGCCGCTGCTGCTGCAGCTGTTGTTGTCATTGATGGCAAAAAGGGATGGCCGCCAGCTATGGCAAGTTCAAAATTCCAAGGAAAATGAAAAATAAATACCAGTAAAAGATAAAAACAAAAACACAGAGCAACAAAAATTACAACAACAAAAACGACAACAACAAAATCAACTGAAATGCAATTGAAAATTTTGAGAGACCGAGAGCAAAAGGATAACCACAGCAAAAATAACAAACAACAAAACAAAAGGACAAATGGCTCAACAAAAAACCAAAAACTGCTTACATAATCACACAAAAATACTCCCCCAAAAGGGAAAGAGCTGAAGCGAGGCAGAGAGAGCCCAATGGAGAGAGAGAGAGAGAAACCCGCGTAATATCCTTGAAGCCTGAACTTGGTTTTCAATGTTTTTGTCTTGAACTTGATATTGGTTGGCACGTGCTACAACCGAAACGAACCGAATCGCATACGAACCGAAACCGAAGCGAATGAAAAGCTTTTCCTTGACAAGAGCAATTTACCTTTTGTCTCGCTCTCTCTCTCTCTGTGAATTTCTCTTAAGCTTTTTCATTTGTTGCTCTTAGCTTACTTTCTACCTTGTCCTGTGACGCAAGTGATAAAAAATTTATAGTCAATGTTAGGAGACAGAGTAAGCAACAATTGCCATTCCCCATGGCCTCCTTTCTTTCTTTCCTCCTGCCCCATTCTGCTTTCTCCCAGCATAAAACTACTGCATGATCATAAATTTTTGTGTTTTTTGTAGACAGCACAAACAGGTGATTTTTTTTTTCTTTCTCTTTCTTTTGCAAGATATGCAAGTATCCTTGCAGTTTTCTTTTTATGAGGGCCAACAGCATAGGGTGGGTTAGTTGGTCTCTCTTTCTAATATAACAAAGAGGCGAATTGGCTAAATTAAATTTTAATAATTAAATGCAGGCTCACACAATACAGATATACTGGGACTACGCCAAGGCAACGGCAAAAGGCAAAAGGCAACGTCAACTGCCACGATTCCTTCTCACCTTACCGCCTATACTCTCACATACCAATACCCACCCTCATTCTCACACACACACATACACACACTAAGGAAACGTGGCACGTGCAAATTTGCATGCCAAATTCGGTTAAGAACACACAGCTTGAAGGCGGCTTTACTGAAACATGCCGTTGCATAAATAAAACCGTTTTAAAATACAATGCCTTGACAATGGGCAATGTTAATAATGATGCTGGATTTGCTGATGATAATGATGATGATGATGATAATGATGCCACCGTTGCTGTAACTGATGATGGGTTGAGCAAGCTGCAATCCGCCATCAACTTTGATTGAATGCCCAAGTTCAGTGAATCAGCATTTGCATAAGACTGAAAAGGCTTACATACATACATATATGTATAAGTATATGTATATATATACATATGTATAATGGTCAATGAGGAAAGTAAATGATGTAAATCACAAAATGCCAGAACATTTTTCCTTTTCAATGGATTTTAATGTGCAGCTTCCTTCTGTATATACTACATACATACAAACATACCATCGATAGACCCTTTTGTTGATTTGGGTTAAATTTGAGCACGCAGCAAAGCAGTTCACAGTCTTATGCATGGGTGTATCAATTTAAAAGTAATTGTTTAAATGAATGGAAAAAATTATAAAAACAAAAAAGTCGCCTAATTGCAATGACTAATATATACTACATAATGAACTGAAAGTTGTAAAGCAGAAAAAAAAAACCCACAAATGTGTGCTACATTTTTTCACTCTATTCACTTTTGATATAACTTTTTAACTCTCTAACACTGGCAAGAAAATGGCTAACGAACAAAAGTGTTGGAAACAAAATGGAACTACATAGCTTTTTAATGCAAAATTTTGTTTGGCTAATATTATGCGTCTTTTAAAATTTGTGTAAATCTAAGCGACCCTCAAAGACAAAATTTATTGCTAAATCTAAACTTTAAGGAGAGTTATAAAAAAATGTCTACCAATGTCCAGTCTAAGACTTGTACTACTTGATAGAATGATAAATTTTGTGTAAAATTTAAAAGTCCCAATATCCACAAAAAGCCACTTTTTTGCAATATAACTTTTTAGCACATAATTTAATATCCCTGCATTTGGACGAATTTTTAATATGGCATGCAAAAACAAATAAACCAGAAGTATTTGAATTTATTTCTAGTACATTACACGCGCAAGTGCAAAACCGTGCTGCAAGTGTATTGGATGCGGAAATAAGATAATAGTCGGTAGTTTTTTTCCACAAAAACAAACATGTCTATTTTTAATCTTTTCAAGGTAAAATTTGGAAGCTGGCTAGAGCAAACGACCTCTTGGGAAAAGCTCCAATGATTGGATTGGGCGGCATGGGCATTACTATATCTTCATTAACGGAAAAGCGTGCAAATAGGAAAAGCAGATCAGCTATCCAAAGCGATGGATAATAATATACAGTTGCTAACAGCTATGAGGATACTCCTAACCATCACATCACAGAATCACGCATTTCTGTAGGAAAATAGATGCTTGGATCCATTGATTTTCTCAATAAGCCTAGCAAAAAGCGTTTAAGATCAATTGTCGAATTTCATGGCCAATGAAAGCACTGGCCTTCCTTAAGTGTCTATATTACTAATGCTAATGATGACCTTGGGTAATTTTAAAAATATTTTGTAAATTATTTCATAAATCTTAAACAAACATCGTAACGTTTATATAAAAAGTTCTATATTTATGAATATATTTGTATACTACATTTATTGACTTATGACTCGATCGCCTTCTCATATTTATTTCTGACTGTCTCAAGGCTTTATCCCATCGATAGCATCATGATATTTAAGATTAGTTAACACAAATTTCATTGAGAGATATTATAAATTAGTTATTGATATAGTAGAAAATTTGTTTAACTATTTACAACTATAGAGGACTAAAGTCAACAAAATTGTTGCATTTTAATTAATTCTTTAAGAGATTATTATTCGATTTTGGTGTAGGTACATTTAAATTGTTTTGGTATACGTTTTTAGCGACCTTTATGTTAGTTCACTTCACAAATATTTTTATATTTTTCAATCTACATAACTTTAATTTATGCTACACTGCAAATAAATGTTGTGTAAAAGTTCTAATTGAAATAAAGACTTGCGCAAATAAATATGCGGGTAATGTAAATTTATCATCTGGATAAGCTGGCTAAATTCACTTCTTTTACGCACGTGATAAACAAATTAGTACTCGAAAAGCTTATGTAAAAACTCCACCCCATCCATCCATCCGGTTTTATACATTTTGTGGTCCGAAGTGCTCACGTAATTCATTTTTATGGGCTGCCACAAGTTGTTGGTTTTTGTTCAACATTAGAGATTCAGCGAGAAGCCAAACCAAACCGAAACAACAAAAAATAAACAATAAAAAAATAAAACCAAAACGGGGCTAACGAAAACAAATGATAAGCATTTTCATTTCTTGTGGCATGGAAAATGCAAATGGAGCAGCAGAATGAGATTGAATGAAGGTGCACCAAAGGAATAGACAAACTAAGCAAAAAAGTCCGAAAAGGCAAATTCCCAACCTTGAGAACTCAAGGAATGTTTTAAAGCACTTCACAAAAAATAACACACCCAAAAAAATCTTGTCAAGGTTGTCTACCTTAAGTACCTATCACTTGACTCTGCAACAAAAGTAACCTTCGCCTAGACACAAAAGACAACGCGAAATATCATAAACAGGACAAGAACAATAAAGCGAAACAAGGGGACACAAAGGACAAGACAGACGACATACAAAAAACAAAAACGGAAGTCGTGCAGACAACCTAAAGATATGCAACATATAACAACTAGAGGAAAATATATGTCGGCAATGCAGACAAGTCCAAGGCAAAGCTAATAATTAACTTTAAGCCTGCCAATGTTGCCAAAACGAAATTGAAATTGCCAAGGACTCGACAAAGATAGAGAGAGGGACAACAAAAAAAAAAAAGAAGGAAAACTATAAATCAAACTGGGTAAAACATATAAAATGAAGGGGAAGTCGTCACGGTGGAAAGGGAAATACAGAGAAAAGGCCAAGATTGAAGAGCAACACAAAAAAAATTGTTGCACAAAAATGCGTTGTAATTGCCGAAATCAAATGGCCGTAATTTACGTTGACAGGACAACGACAACAGCAACAGACTACAATTTTATTTATGCAAATCTCCTGGCCCAAGACCTCAACTTCAGGGCCACCGTACACACACACACATAAGAGTGTAGGTGGACAGACAGCACAGGAATGGCCAAAAATGCCATATTAGAATTATGCAAATGAGACTGAGTTCCATGCCACTACCCACTACCATTACACTACACTACGTGGTGGCTCATGTGTGCGTTTGTGTTCGTCGTGTATGTGTGTGTGTGTGTGTGTTATTGTGGCCTTTTGGGTCCTGGCAACATGCGATCAGAATTAGTATAAAATAGATGAGACACAGACAAATATAATAGACGACGACACAGGAAGGGCAAAATAATCAGCGAAGCGTGCCACAGTCATATGCAATCGTTTGATAAATGGAGATGCTTGACTTTTGCCATAAACTAGTTCTATTTGAAGTAAATTAAAGCAGACCTTGAACTCAGCTTAAAGCAAAATATTTACTAAGTATTATCACATTTACTTAAGCATCCCCATTTATACTCCCACTGTACAATACATAGATTTTAAGATGAAGAGAGAGAAATTTTTGAATCACAAAAAATATGAAATAAAGAGATTTTGTGTTTTTTATTTCTGAAATTAAAAAACTTTTATATACTTGGATTTCAAAAGAAGTTTTTTATTTTTTTTAATTGTAATAGATTAAATGCTTCAAAAGAATTTATTTTAATTTTACAGTTTAGTTAAAATTTGAAAGGAAGTATCATTATTCCATCAGATTACAACTAAAAACTTACTTCAAATAAGATATACATACGATCTACGACAAAAACGAAATAGAGATCATATCATGTGTGAAAAGTAATATGATTTATAGAACTAGTTCATGGTTCATTTTGCAATGAGTAAAACATCTCTTAGTATGGCAACTAATAAGCAGCAAGAATTCTGGGCTTAATTTGCTTGAATTTTGTCGCTGTTGTTGTGGTTGCTCTTCCTTTACGTTGCCATGCATTATGCTAGGGGAATGCCTTTGATTAAAGCGCTTCTATGGACCGAAAAATAATGTCAGGCCACATTGCCACATAAACGTAGCATACTTTTCAAGGCATGCCCAAGGCAGGCTCCTCTACACACACACGCACATACTCCCTAACTCTCTCCCTCTCTCTCTTCCTCTCTTTCCCACTTTCATGCAGATATTTATGTACATATTTTTCCGTTTTTGTTGTTTTATTTATTTAATTTTTTTTTTTTTTTTTTTTTTGCGTTGGCTGGATGAGCAGCAGGAGAGAGAAGGTGAAGGACATGTAAATACGCACCGCATGTCCTTGCAACGCAAGAGAATGTGTGTTCTCTTTTCTATATACGACCCCCTATACCAATACACAAACACACACACCACACATATGTCGTATATCGTATATTATAGAGGGATAAGTATTTATGTGGTCTACCGGCGCATGCCTTGCTACCTCCTCCAGCCAACTAGATGAGGCTGAGGGAGAGGGAAGGCGGCATCGTCATGATATTGGTAAATCAGCGAAGCAAAGCAAGAAAATCACTTAAGAGCATGACATGGTGTGGGTTCATGGTGGCCGTCTCCCTCTTATAAGTTGCTACTTTTTAAAATTAATGGAGATGTACATTGTGGGCGTGGCGAAGGCGCTTAAGGCGATGTGGTGGCTATTAATGTAAGCCGCTTAGGTTGCGAAAAGTAAAAGTGATAAATGTACGATGATGCAAGAAAATTCTCTTTAAATTCACCTTTCTCCCTCCTACATTTCTTGTGCTTACTTGGCATTTTTTAGCGATTGATTTGTTGATCAATTTCGATTTTGAGCATATTTATTCAATTTTAATAGCCCCAAAAGTAGGCAACAATTAGAAACGACTGACCGCCTGCCTACCCGCAACGTCCACAATTGCCAATATGTGAAAGCTGCATTTAAAGCTTTTTTGAGCTTTCGGTTTGGATATACTTTGGCTCGGTGTCGCCGCCTGGCGTTTTGCAAAGCTTTTCCCGTATTTTCGACCATTTTCGACCATTTTTCGCACCCAATAAAACTTTTGTTATTTACAAAAAATTTGCGATTGTTGGTTTTTTTTTTTTGGCTTTTCAAATTTGAATTTTTTGGAAAAAGTTTTAAATTATTGCCTTTTAGAATGATTTTTTTAAAACAATAAACTTACTTGCTACAAACCCACATGTTGTTTCAGGTCATTTGATTTTTTGGGAAAAAAAACTCACCTGCAACGAAAGAAGAAACAAGAAGGGAAATGAAAATAGATTTGAAAAAGAAAATCAATATTTAAACCTTACACTAAAGTGCACTTAAAGGAATACGAACGAGTCAAGAGTGTGAAAGAAAGAGAGACAGAGATAAAGTGAGAGAGTGAGACATATGTGGGTCGGTTGTCGTTGTCGTACCGTCATCGTCATCAAGTGGCCCCTAGGCGGCAACTATGAATTGAAGGCTTTTCTCATCCAGACAACGTCCACCGACTGACTACTACTTACTTACTGACTGACTGACTGACTGACTGACTGACTGACTGGCTGACTGAATACTACTTAACCTTGATGATCGGCAACATATGTATGTTTTATTCACATGTATGTATGTATGTATAGATAGATACTTATATTAGAGGCTACAGACATATTTTCGCACTCGGAGAAATGTAAACAGAAAATAAATCTTATACGCATTTTCATTCCGTTTTTTTGTTTTGTTTCTCTTCACTTTTCTAGTAGTAGCCTGCGGCCATTTAAGGGGCGTTCTTTTCATAGAAGATTAATGTTTGCCTTGTCTGATGACGATGATGATTTAGGCGTGTGCTTAAATAAATTTCATTTCATGACACAAACATACATACATACCTAACTTCTAATAAATAATAGATACTTCGCATATGACAAATGTTTATTTAATTTTTATATCGTTACAACAACAATTGTATTTGCATTTGTATATAACGAAAATTTAACCACAAACGATAAAATAGAAAATACAGCAATTCAAAGCCACTGATAAAGGAGCAGCCAATGCAAATACTTAAGACTCCTCCAATGTTAGCTAAAGAAAAGAAACAAAAATATGATAATGGTATTTTCTAATCAAGTATACCACAACTCAAGCCCAAAATCGCTTAAAATATTTACTAAAATTATATTTGATATCAGGATACTTGTACATATTAGATCTTTCACAACATCCACTTTGTCTAGTTGTAGTTCTCAAAGTCTTCTGATAAAAGGACTTGATAGTTCTCAAAACAAAACTCTCGAAACATTCAAATAAAATGAACTTCGAAAAAACTTTCAGAAACTTGCATAAGATATGGATCAAGTTAACAGTTTACAACAAGAATTACAATTAAAATCACTTCATAAAAATTAACTAATCTGAAAATAATGAAATGTATAACAATTTGAATCATTTTAAACCAGACTTTTTTTCAAAGTTTCTGTCACTTATGATAAAGGAGTGTCTGATTAGAACTTTATATAAATCCCAATGCTATTATTTTGAACGCTTGAGATGGGCGAATATTTTTTTTTTTTAGCAAACTTACATAACATTTGATACCAATTATGTAGTTCCTTTTGCTGATAAACTGGTATATGCTTATTCGTATAATAAAATGATATTCGACTTCTCCAGGGATGCATATAACCATAGACATTTTTGACCATTCTATAGAACAAACCATGACAAAGGGGTAAACAGTTTTCACACTGAGCCGGTGACCAATTGACTAAAATGTTAAAGTCATATAAAATATATGCGTGATTGCGATGCGATCTATGTTCGATAACTTACAATCAACCAATTGCAGACAATCGATATCTGTGAGATTGCAATATTTATGAGTTGAATTGACAGAATCAGCAGAGAATGGAAACGGTGGCATACACTGACAATTAATTATGTAGGCCTTCAGACGACATTGGGTAAGGCAATCGGCCTGATTTATACCCTCATCCTGAAAATAACATCGACGTTCATCTAGGTTATAGTCTCTCAATTGGGGATTCGCTTGAAGTTCATATAATTCCAGCTCTATATTAGCCAATTCACCAGGCTGAATGGATAAACGACCCAACCAATTGGGCATATGAAGCGTGAAGCCATTAACATTTTGTGGCATAGCGAAAGCATCCTCCTGGGATGAGTCCAGGGAGATGGTTAATTCTCCAGTTAGATTCTCATGTAGCAGGCCACAACAGAAACCTTGCATAGTATTTTTCACTACAAACATATCTGAGCAATTTTTCTTTAAACCATTCACTTCACATTGTACAATTAGAGTGTCACAAGATGGTGATAACTTTAGCAATTCGTTGGCCAAATTTGTTGAATTCAAAGCGCTCTGTAAATTTCTACCATCTTCGGGTGAAATGGCAAATGAATCAAAGTATCCTTCCAACAATGTTAATTGTCCTAACCAATAGTCCTTTGATTGACCTTTCACTTGGCTCAATTCATCTACATAGTTGAAAACTTTGCGACGACTCAATTTGTAGCCACTGCAAATGGTTATAGCTGGAAATTGTACATTCTCTTCAATGAATATATCCTCGGATAGTGACGTCATAATCGGATGATTTAGATATTGCAATATCATGACCACGACACTTAATCCAGCAAATAGTATACCAAAAGTAATAAAGGAGAACCAAAAAAGGCGCTGTATGCGACGTTTTCGTATAAAATAGAGTAAACCAAAACCATTTAGACTTGTCTTGCGAAAATATTCAATGAGCGTACGCTGAGCAGCGCCCGTCACAAACATCATTCGAGACATTCGAAATGAAACTAAAATGGCCTAAAACCCAAGAGATAATCAAATCAAATGGAAAAGGGCCAAGGATAGCCCTAATGGTGGAAACGATAAGCATGAAACATGTTCGAATAGAAAACATGCTTTAATAGAATTGATTATAATCTACATAGATAGATATATGGCGTGTAATGTCTTGAAATATCAACTCAATTATATACATTTATCCAATTCAACAAGTGGGCGTTGACAACTTGAAAGTCTACTTAGATTCTATATACACATAAACACGAAATGACGATATGCAAGTCTAGGTTAACTCAGTGTGAGCAGCTCATGCAAACCTAAATTGCAAATGGTACCTAATGGCTTAGATACATACGTAATACATACACACACAGAAAGACATGCAATGCAACGAACCTCAATTTGGATAAAGAACACACACAAAACTCAACTACATAAAACGCTAATATTTGTATCCAAGCCGTTGAATATTAATAGCAAACAAAAACCAAACAAAATCAGTTTAAAGAGTCGACTTTGCAAATACCCTGTATTTAACCTAAGATGAGAAAGTCCAAAGGCGGCAAAATACAAATTTGATATGGCGAATATAAAATGGTTATAAATGGTTCTAAAGGTATAATGGATAATTTAAAATGGTGAAATCTAGAATCGTAAACTTTAAAATGCTAAATGTCAAATGAATAATAAAATGTATAGCTCTTGGTGTCATTGAAAATTACAATATTTTTAAAAAGTTCTTGACAAATTTCAAATAATAAAAATTACATCCAATAACTGTAAAATTTGTATATCAAGAGATAAATACCATAATATCTGTCCATTTCAAGTTGTATATGATAGCAACAAAATAGTTTTAATCATGTAAAAGTTAATTAATTATAATTTTGTTTCAGTATGTAGTATTTAGCCCATTATTTCATTTTAAGGGTAAAACTTACATATGCTTTAACTAAGAAAGTTCTGTGTGTTTTATATTAAAGTTTTACTTTCACTAACCAGTTTTAGTTTAGATTTAGATTAGATTTTTGTTCGATTGTTTATAGTATAAATGTTGAATAATTTTTCAAGTCTAATGGACAGGGCAGTAACTTTCATTTACTTTGCCAAGAGGGAAAAGTTGGGTATGGATAACAAATCTAGCATGTCAACAGCCACTATGTAATGGTTGCCATTCGGTTAACCTTCACTTGTCGTCTCCTTTCCCATATTGCCATCATCTTCAGCATCATCATCATCATTGTCATCATGATCAACAGCATCATTAGTCGCGTTGCAGCACAAAAACCAAACGGGCAAACAAGTTGAAGAGCCAAAAACGCAAACCGAACAACAAATTCCAATAAGAAACACACACACACACACACATAGAGAGACAAAACAGATACTATCACACACACACTCTCAGTTATATGGAAAAGTTGCTCTCTAACAGCAAACGACGACACCCACACACAATAATTTCCGGTTCAATTAAACGCTTGTTTATTTATTTATTTATTCACAAAGGGATAGACGATAGAGGGGTAGGATGTGGGAGCGGCATTTGGCAAAGCAAAAATGAAAAAAAAAAAATTTGAATAAAAACGAGCGACAACGATGGAGAGAAGAGGAAGACGCGACGAGATGTTTTCTATTTAATTGTGGGCAAACGTAAATTACACTAATTCGTTTATGAATGAACTGCTTGTCCTGAATATTCAAACGAAAGCTTAAAGTTTTCTATTGAAATTTTCTTCTATGCGGGTCCCAAAAAACATGATGAATTTCACTACAAAAATGTGCAAAGTAGAGAAGGAAACGGGGGAAGTACATAAGTGAAAGAAAACCTGGGGGCATAATCGTTAATCTTGGTACAAGAATTAGCGTAGCGTAGCTTAAGCCCAAAAGGCATTAGTGCCATAAAATTTATGCAGTATATGCAGGCAAAAAAAAAAAAAAACAGAGAGAAGGAAGAAAGAGAGTGCAAGATAGGACTAACCGCAAAATGATTGCATACTTTAATGGGCCAAGCACTTAGGCACTGCATCCGTGCTGTTGACGTCATCCTTCCCGCCTCAGTCCTTTGAGCTGTAGTGCCGCTGGTTGTGAGTAGTAGTGCATGCTGCACAAAATTGCATCAGTTAAAATAGCACAAAAATTGAATAAAACTAACTAAGCAGAGAGATGAAACAGAAATAGAGACAGAGAGGGAAAAAAGGATAGATATAAAGATAGAGAAAACGAAAAGGTTGCCACTAGGCAACGCTAGGTGCCTGCTAACGCATAAATGTGAAAGGTTAGAATCTGCACATTGCGTGCCACTGAAAGAAGAAAAAAACAGAGATAGAGAAGCGCCAGGGAAGCTGTGTGTGTGTGTGTGTGTGTGTGTGTGTGTGTGAGAAAGGGTTAAGTGAAGAGGTTACTTAGACTTTGTGGTTTATAGAATGCTGAATGTTCATACCAACAAAAACAAAAAAAAAAAAAAAAGGATCTTAAGAATGCAACTCAAGTTTCGGCAGAAAGAAACCACAAAAACCAAATTCCATGTGGCATAAACATAATTAATTCACTTTAAAGAACCTATGAGTTGAACAACTAGTATATTTCGTAGTTCTTTCGTTAATTACATTAGTGTTCTAATTTCCCTTCAGTGCATTTTGGTGGGAGTGTAGAGAGTGTTTCCAGTCCCTATATCAGTAATATATAACAAGAATAATTGCCAGCTAAACGAAAGAATTCTTCTTTTTCTTTGCAAAGTCATAAGCTAAGCTTGTAGGCTGTTCTTTCGCGAATTTTAGACTTTTTAGACAAAATCTTTTTTCATGTTGACAGCTAAACTAAAGGAAAGAGTAACTAGCAAGGGTATACGAACTTCGGAGCGGTCGAAGTCAGCCCCGGCCCTTGTCATGTGTGTTAGACGAATGGTTGATTAATTTCTTTAACGAATTTCTAAACACATCAAAGATCAAGTGACACAATTATTACAATTGTTTCACACCACACACAGTTTTATTTCATACTGAAGGACCAAATCGTTATGCCCCATAATCACGAATAAAGTGCAAAAAAGTCAACGAAAAGAAAAGAAAAGAAAAAATTACATTGCACTCAAAAGGCTATCGAAAAGCTCATACACCCACATACACACAGACACACACCGCCTATAAAATCTGGGCAGCATTTAATGTTTTAAGGTGGAAAAACTACAAAGAATAAGCAAAAACAAAACCAAAAGCAACTTGCACCAGACACACACACAGACACGCGCTAAAATAGAAAAAGGAAATCTCATGCAAAATGCACAAACAAAGATGCTCTGCTATAAATTCCTGCCATAAAAATGTTAAATGCCATAAAAACACTCACATTTCGTTGTTTCAGGTGCGCATGCGCCATCATTCTCCTCGAGTTTTTTTTTTGTGACGTCGTTGTTTTTAATGACGTTGCATAGAAAAATGCGAAAATGAGTGTGCAAGAGAACAAACAAAAATTCTGCAAACAAAAGACACAGAGAGAAAAAGAGAGAGAGAGAGAGAGACAGCGTGAGAAAAAGTGCGAAAGGGAGAAAGCTAACCAATGTGAGAAACGACGATGTGAGACCGCCTAATGAGCGGAAGGAAATAGAATGGGCGGCACTCTCATGGAGTAGGAGGAAGCTGTGTCCTATGCGACGCAGTTGAGATTGTTGGACGCCTTGACAGATGAGAACATGTCAGCATGAAAGGAATCATGAAAAATGCCTGACTACACTAACCACATACCTATTAATCTAATTGAATCGTTTATTTAGTTTAAATATGAATAAGAAATACCTAAAACTGTCAAATTGCTTAGATCTCAAGATTCTATTATTACTTATCGTTCGTTTTGTGTTAAAAAGAAGACTTTCCTATTAATTCATATCATTATTATTTATTTCAAAACAATAAAAATGCTCAATTTACAATTAGTAATACAAACTAAGGCTTAGATTGGATTACATTGAAAACAAAAAGTATTTTTATTTAATTAATAGCCTAAATAGCGTGACCTACATAAAATATAAATAATTTATATTTAAAATTCGTTTTTTTTTTCACTGATAATTATTTGATTTTTGTCAAAATGAGCAAAAGAAGAAACAAAAATAATTGAAAAAGAAAACAATTATTTAATCCAATTCAAAATCCTTTCCATTTATTCCTGATGAAACTACCTTTCAATATTACTTCTTCGAGGGGAAACTCAAACTCAAGAACAATTCAAACAATTTATAAACAAAAGATATGTATGGCAAATCCGCATGGATTGTTATACCATTATAACAAAGTCAATATATTGTACGTTTTATTCTCTAACCTATGTTTTGAAGCCCTCTGAACTAAAGTTTCCATAAATAGATTATTTCAGATAAACGTATCAGAGTCGTTCAAAAAATTGGCATTTACATATAGGTATAACTTATTTAGGTAACATTTAGCTCAGAATTCTCATTGATTGCTTAGGTATAAATTTCCAGCAGAGAAAGGGTATACACTTAGCTACCTTTTTACTGTATAGGGGGCACTCTGACTGTAGGAGTTGGGGATTTTGTGAGGTTAGTTGAAGGTGGGTTAAGAGCGTAGGTGCATAACAAAAATGTCCTAACGATGTGAGTTTTAGATTTCGTTTTGAATACTTGCGGGTAAAATTTTTTTCTTTTTTTTTTTTCTTTTTTACACACACAGACACACCTCATATAAACCCGCACACAGTGACACACCGTGAGGTGGATTTTTCAACTGTTTTTTTTTTTTTTTTTGTAGCATACCTTTGAAACAAGCACAACCCATGATGTAGCCCATCATCAGCGTGGCTTTGATGTCGCCTCCAAGCCGTTGTTGATTTCTTGTATAGTTGTTGTTGTTGCTGTTGTTGTTGTTACTGTTGATTGTTGTTAGTTGATGTGGTTGTTATGTTGTTATCGTGCGTTTTCTTCTAGGTGTATGTCTTGGCTAAGCACACGACATTGCTTTAGATTGTGTGGCAGTCAGTAGTTCTTTTTGTTGTTATGCCTCTTCTTGATTGTTGTATGTATTATGTATTATTTAATACGCAATCTGGTTTTATGACACCTTCGAGCGCGTCTCAGCTTATCACAACTTATAACAGAGTCAACATGGCCAATGAAACATTTATTTATTGCCTTAATATTTCGCAGTAATTAGCAAGCGATGTGTGTGCTTGATTTTGGTCAACTTTGATTTGACTTTATCACATTTTTTAGTTGTTTTGTTGTTCTTGTATGGCTATTGAAGCACTATTTTGTTTGTTTTCTTTTTTATTTTTTTGTTTTTAACAGTTGATTACACATTTAACCATTTGCCTTATTGATTATCTATCGTTTCAGTGTTTTGCAATTATGGGAAAATTTTGTTCGCCTGGATGATTTCACTGGGCAATCAATGTTGTTGTTGCATATTTTTTTGTGCGTTTGTGTATTTCTTTTTAATTATTTGTATAATTTATTTATTATTAATTATAATTATTTTTTTGTTGCTTGATTGTGCCTATTTTTAGGGTGTTTTTTTTTCTTTTTTATTTTTTAATTTACAATATCACAAAAAGCAGCACTGACATCACAGAACACACAATTAAATTCTTAATTAATGCATGAAAATAATCATGAAAAAAACAACAGAATAAATATATATTTATATAAATATATATGTATATGTACATATAGATATATGTATATACATATACATATATATGTTTAGTAGCGTTTTCCTTTGATTCGTTTTACATGTTTTCTTTTCCTTTCTTTTATTTTTTATTTATTTTATTTCTTCTTTTATTTTGTGCATAATTATAGGCGACTAATTTGTTTGCAAGGCTAAAAGATCATATCAAAATCAATAAAAAAGCTAAACCACTGAAAAATTCTGTAATGGTCTATCAAATATAGAATTATATTCCTAGTTGATTGCATTTTCAATTATCACCACAATAAAAATTTAAAGAGTTTTGCTCTCACGTTTCTAACTTTTTTTTTCTATTATCAAGCATAATGGAATAAAAATTAAATTATGTTAAGGATTGTGAATACCATTAACTATTTTCAAATACTAATTTTAGGTTTTGGCTTTCGGAGAGCTTTCTACATCCTTGTAAAAAAGTAATCAAAACTTGGTCAAGATGTTTATTGTCTTTAAAATTTTTTTTTACGCCAAATTCTCATTCATTACCTCAGTTGCCTAAGGATTGAATGCTATTTATACATATATAAAAGAATGGACCATCTTTTTTGTGTGTATAAAGCTAATTTCTGTACAATTTTTAGAACAGGATGGGCTATCAGAGATAACATCAATCATTTGTCATCGAAGTTGTCTACCAAAGCGAGAGTAAAAGTCAAAGGTCCTTAAATCGGCTTTGAGATACCGTGTAACTGAATATCTCACGTTTTAATGTTTAATTTTCATAGATTATTTGCCTTAATTTTTCATGATTTTTTTTTAGTAATCTTTCTTATATGAATATAGCTGGGAGAACAATCGCCTGATCATTGGTGTCTGGTGTCTTAAATATACCCTTTAATGCATTGCAATGCATACAGACAGGGTATAGTAAATCGCCCCATTGTCCATTTGCAGTGGGCCTCAATGGCATACACACACTTGCCGGGGGAATACAAAAAATTAACAAAATAAAGAATGGAACGAAATGAAGACTGTCACTGGCCCAAATTGATAAAGATTATCCAAAAGGCAATGCGACAGGCACGCCATGGAACGGCACGAGTCGTTGACGATGGCGCCAAAAACAGCAACACTACAGAAATTCTATATATGTATATATTTATATAGATATATTTATATAGATAGAGAGAGAGAGCAAAATATGGGAAAGGAGGAGAGGTAACGGATGCGTTGGTAGTGGGCATTGTGGATGACAAAAGGCCGCACAAATTCCAATTTAAATTTAATTTATTGAATTGTGAATCATGAATTGGTCATAAAGAATGAATTGGAATGTTCACTGTTTCTTCTCTCAATTCTCACAATTCTCTTGCTTATATTTTCTTTCATTTTATCTTTATATATCTAGCTTTGTTGTCTCTTTTGCTTTTGCTTTTTCTTTCTCTCTCTTCCATTTTGACAAAAGAAAATTTGTCTGGCGACAAATGAGAAATGAAATACCGGAAGTTGCAGTGCGACCAATTTTGCGGCAATTGTTCATAATTAAAATCAAAAAGCAACAAAAGTAAACACCAGCAAAAACGTACAACCGACCACATCAAGTATACGCCACCATAAAAGTGAATGCTTTTTTTTCGTTCGCATTCGTTCATTTGGATCTGGTGCGAATTATAATTGATGGCGCCCACATTTTCGTCTGATATTTGTGTGAGTGTGTATTCAATGAGAGTGCAAGTGTGAGAGTATGTGTGTTTTATAGCCCCAGCTGGAGGTCAGTAGCACAGGGGGAGAAGAAGTGTGTGTTTGTGTGTGTGTGTGCGAGACTGTATGGCACAAGGGGCACAAGGCAAGGCAAGACATTGACATTGTCATCTTTTCGACTTTTATGGCGTCTTAAAAACGTATCTCTATCTCCTTCAATCTAGCACATCTTTATCATTCCATCTTTGTTACACTTTATATAGTAGCTTTTGGTGTTGCTAAAGCAGATTGCGAAATGTGAGATGAAAAATTAAAAGATTTTTTTGGAATGAACCCTAAAAATTGAGAACATGTGTACACAAAATATAAATAAAATCGGTGGAAATATTTTTAATTATTAAAAGGTCAACTGTAACATTATGCAGATTCAATTTTATAGTCAACTTTTGCTTTTAAATTCAACTTTTGAAACTACATATATTGAAATTTCTTGCCTTAGCCCGGATTACATTTCAGGAATCATTTCCTTTCAAGTAAAGTATTAATAAAACTTGTTAAATAAATGCGTATGCCACTTTTTGAAGGAAAGGGTAATTGAAATATATTTATTTGTTAAACAAATTAGCTAGCCAAAGTGGACATTGACTCATTTGCATGTATTTCGGCGTGTTTGGATGGAAAATCTATTTCCAAAAAAAAGGCAAGCAAACAAAAACAAAAAAATGTCAGCATTATGAGGCCAAAGCATGCAACCGTCTGGCTACCTAGCGAATTTTTTTTTTTTTGTTTTGTTGGGGAGTGGTCATTGTCAGTCATGGTGTTGTGTGTATATGTATGTTTGTTTTGTTGCCTCTCGAATAGGCTATTGACTTTGATGACCACCCAACAAACTAACCACCATCAGCAGAACCACCACCAGGTGAGGTTTTTGGTTTTTAATTAGGCAAATTAATATTACATAGGCAAACTAAATTTGAAGCAAAAATCGATCCAGTGCCAAAAACAACAACAACAATTTCAATTAAGTTTAAAGGAAAAATTATGATCTAACTGTAAAACATAAACAATTCAAATTGAAATTCGCATTTATCATAATCACAACAAAACACAAAAAAAAAATTAAACAAAGGAAAATTTTTCAATAAATATGGCAAATTATAGTTTGATATCGACTTTTGTCTGACATCAAAAATGGGAATTTGATTTCCCTTTTTCAATAACTGTTTAATTTAGCACATGATAAATATTTTCATGTATTTTCTAATAACCAGTCAATGGTTCTTTACCTACTATATGAGATAAAGAAAAATATATAGACATTTATAGGTATTTCATTTTCAGATTACGTGTCATGTTGTTGAGACTCTTCTAGATAGGTAATAAGCAACAGCAACTGAAATCATGATTTTTGCTTTGCCTCATCTCTAATTGTATTATCAGTCTGAGTCAATTAGCTATTATGTACATAAATTCCCATGAAGAGAGATAGAGAAAGAGGGATAAAGACACATATATAAGTTCATTATATATACACATAAGATATAGAAAATAAACGGATAGAAGACTCCAAGAGAGAAAGAGAGGAGGGAAAAAAATGAAGGTTTTGCTTATCTTTTAATAGCTTGAAGAAGTGACAAACCAAATATAGCAAAAGTTATTAGATTAGAATGCGGCGACTTGGAGGAAATTGCCATCAAAAAAGAAAAATGTTAGCAGAAGATAGACAAATAAAGTAAAAACTGGTAAGACTATGAAGAACTCTATATACATATATCATTTGTTTTTTGCCGATTTAGTTTTTTTTCTTTTTTTGTGTATTGCTGATGTATCTGATAGTATCTATCTAATATATATACATTTTCTCTATAAAGTTGTACTCTTCCCTTAAGACCGATTGATGGTCATAAAAATGAAACTAATGACTTTAACTCACTTAAGGTAATCCCCTTAAGAACTACAATACTCTCACTCTCTCTCACACACACATTCTTTTTTCCATTTCTAAGCCACTGTCTCTATCTATGTTGCTTTGTAGTCTCTTTTATGTTGTTTTCATCAGCACCTTGCTGTGAAAAAGCATTTTTGTAAATTGATGCAGGACACACCAGCAAATGACTCCCCATGGATAAACGCGAGTTGGCCAGAGCAAAGCAGAACTGAGCTAAAGGACGATGATGATGATGATGATGATGATGATGATTGTGTGCTGGAGGATTGAATGCATATCGTTGTGTAGCTTTGCTGTGCGTGACCTACAACAACAATTCTCGATGAACAACAAAAATGCCGGTTACAATCAAGTTGATTGCACCATATCAAATAAAAGTCAAGAAACTTTGCCAAGCCAGCAATAAATAAACAAAAACGGAAAAAATGTACAAACAAGGCAAAGAAGGGAGAGATGAGATGAGTAATAGGGCGATAGAACATGCTAACTGACGTTGCAGGAGTAGAAAGAGGGGGGAAAACAAATGGAGGGAAAACAAATTATGAAAAAATATTATAAATTAAGTGAATGACGATGAATGTGAGATTTCGTTGCACCCGAACAGGCAGGCGTAGGCAGTCATTCATCTCGATTCTCCACCATCAATTCATAATTAAATACTCTTCTTATGATATCACTTCCGCCCCCTCACTCACTTGAACATGAGCATGACAACTTTCAGTTGATCAACTTGACATTATTGGAATGAACGATCCTTAATTTGCTTTCAAAATGATTGAAAGACCTATTAATACTCTTTATTTAACAGTAAATTATATTTTGCAGGGTATTTCAAAAAACACCAAAAAGCAAGCTGAATTTCAATTTGAATGCAATTTATGTTCCTACATACATACATAAAGGAAGAGAGACGCACACAGACACACACTCACACACACACACAGTCAGATGCACTTGAGTTCCAACAATGACGAAAGCAGAAAGAGAAAAAAAAACACCGAAGGAGAAAAGAAAAAGCAAAGGTAGACGACCTCTCACCAAGATGCCGCAACGAATGCTTTGCCAAAGCATGTGTAAAAAAAAACAGAAATATAAAAACAAAAAATTACAAAGAAACTTTAAAAAATAAAGCGTACGAAAATTTGTTAATTTTTATTTCAATGTTTGTAAATATTTATATAAGAAATTCTGAATGGTTAATTTTTAGAGGCAAAATGCATAACAGAATTTTAGTTTTTGCCCGATAAACTTTTCACACAAATTAGCCACAGTCTGCTGCATTTGGTTTTTCGGTTTCTCTCACTTACTCTCCCGCCCTTAGCGAAAGCAAAACAATGAGAATGACGGCGAAAATCAAAATCAAAAAGGACTCGACAAGCGAGAGAGAGAGAAAAAGAGCGCTAGAAAGAGCGACTTGACACTCAATGGTAGGCAACACTTTTTATAGTTGCCTGTTAACGCTGCGTATGCGTAATGTAAAGCACTGGGCAAGAAGAGAAACTTACAACAATTTGTTTTCTCTCTCTCTCTCTCTCAGTCTCGCACATGTCTCTCCTATTACAAACACAAACAAAACACTTCCTCCGCCTTTCTTCCCCTTTGGGCCATTCAGCTGCCAACGACGTAAAACGACAACGAATTCGTCTACGACGAGGACTTCCTGACTCGCAGCCAACAACAACAACAACAATAACGAGAGGACATCGCAATTTATGGCAGGCCAATGCGTAGACACAGGGGCAACCGAAAGGAAGAGAGCAAAAGAGACAGAGAGGGAGAGAGAGTGGCAAAGCGAGAATGACACACACCCTCGCCAACCCGCTCAGATGGACATTCATAAATTAAAGGGCTTTCGCGGGACAGGGTGGCTAAAAGCAAAAAGTTAACAGCAACTTTGTGTTTAATTTGCCTACCTAAGTCCTCCCCTCTCTCTCTCTCTCTCTCTCTCTCTCTCTACCCTCCCCGCCAGAATGGCCGCTGTTGCTTGCATTGCATTTACACAAAAAAATTTCCTTTATTTTACATTGTAGGAAAACAATTTTGTTATTGCACTTTATGTTGTTGTTTACTTGCATTCTTTGCCATATCCTTAGATGTCAAAGGGGGAGTAGTTTCGCAAATTCTCGGAATTTTTTTTTCGTACATCATAAGTTAGTTAGTGTATACGAATTTCGGCATGTTTCAAAATGGAGGAGAAACGAGTGTTTTTTTTTATCCCCCTCCAGTTTTTTTTTTTTTTTTGTGGGTGGCACTGACAAAGCTCTCTGAGATTTTTGTTGTTTTTCGGGTGCGCTCACTCAATTTAAATTGCATTTGTTTAAATTTCATTGACGTTGAGACTTTTGCGGTTGGAATGATAGAATTATAAGCGGTTTGTAATAGAAGCGAGTACGGCGATGAAGTGACGGAGAAGGAGTAGAATAGATAGATATCAGTGTATGTCAAAGCAATATGATATTATATTCATCGTTTTGGGAAGATATGGAATGAAATTTAATTAATTGGAAGTCGTTGATATGGCAAAATGTCGAGAATACTAAGATTTTTTCCTTCAATTCTTCATTCTACAATTGCAATACTCATAACTATAATGAAATTTGTTTTTTCAAATATTATGGCAAATTTTGTATTTAAACCGAAACAGTTTCTCAGTAACAGTTTTTGCCATGACTCAAGGTTGAAATTAATTACTATTCTCTATATATGAGTATTCAAATTCTGAACCTTTTACCCTAACTACAGTTATAATTATACTTTAAATCACAAATCATATAACATTTTAGTCTACATTGTGTTTTTAGTATTTTATATTTTCTTCCTAACTTATGCGTAAAAAATTTTATAAGGCACTGATCCTTTCAGTTGAATTGATTTTACTTTTCTTTAACCCCGAACACAAAAATAACTAACACTTATATCATAATAACTAAACAAACATGTCATTGTACGATCTATATAAGGCAACCAAATATCAAAAAGCATAATGATCAATGCGAACAACTTTTTAAACTCACTTGAAACTAATTATGATTGACAGTTTAAACAAGTTGAACAATTACTTCCCCTTAAAGTTGATATATCACTACTATTCCTCAGATTTAACTACCTATATATATGCATGGCTCTCATATACTTTCATCTCCTAGCCCTGTGCACCACTATTAGCCAAATTATATCCAACCGGCAAAACAAAAAAAAAAAACACACACACAACTAACTCACACACTCTGTCATGTGATTTGCTTTAATTTGTTTTAATCTTTTTGCCTTGAAATTATGCACAAATATACACAAAACAAAAAAAGAAAAAGTTGTGTGGAAAATTAATAAATAATTTGCTATAACTTTTATTTAAAATTTACTTTGATTTGTTGTTGCAGGTTTTACGATTTCACTATGCACTGTTATATTAGACTGTTAGACGACGTACTATGTACACATATATTCTTAGTATATACAGCCCAGATTACATATGTAAAGCACTCACACTCACATACACACACGCACGCACACACACAAACAAAACAAAAAAAAAAATAAATAACGATAAATAACAAACTAATATTTTGTGCAATATTTTGCTTTTAATTTTTCCAGTAACATTTTCTATTTTCCTATAATCTTGTATTATTATTCTTATTTGTTTTATTATTATTATTATTTGTGTTTTTCTTCTTCTTTTTTTTTTAATTTTCTGCGGGACACCTAAAAACACGCGCTGCTCTTGCCGACTGAGTTTTAATGTTAACTGAACATGGAAATGCCAGACGCGAGTCGGAACCGTATAGAAGTTTCCTATAAAACTGAGCCAACAACAGCAATAACAAATAAGAAGAAGACGGCAAAAGCAACAACAAAAAACATGATAAAAAGTAAACGAAAAGAGACATAGAGAGAGCGAGAAAGAGAGATTGTGAGAAATAATAGAGAGAACCACACAAAGCTCTCTCACTCACGTGCGCAGTTCAAGTGCCAGAGAGACAGAGAGAAATATTATGCCGGTTGTTGCAGCTTCCACAATTTCGAAGAGGCGGCATTAAGCAACAATAACAACAACAACAACAAAAATATGAAACAAAACAAAATAAAATAAAAGCTTCAACTTAAGTAAACAAAAGCGGCAAACGGCAGTGTGAAAATTTTAATAGTCATCAAAATGAAACAAATTTTTCATGTGCTAATTATTATGACTGAAGGATAGCATAAAGAATACTGATACTTTCACACACGCACAGTCAGAGCCAAAACAAAACAAAAAACAAAAAAAACACAGCAAAAGAAAAGATTGTAAAATCAAGAACAGAGAAAAGATTTGTTTATTGCCCCACCCCAAAATATTACCCGCGCCGCCCGCCAAGCAAACAACATTTTATCTCTTTCGTATCTCAAGTGAAATATATATATATGTACATAGTATATACAAATATATGCATATATATATATATTAATAAAAATTTTATAAATCGGTGCGACAACCTTTAGACACCCTACATAAATTATATTTTGGGGCATTAAATTACCAAATTGTCGCTTTAATCAATTATCAACTATTATTTCAGTTATCGTTATCAATCGTTCCCAATTATTTACTGTCAATATTACATCATTATATTAAAGTTTAGTAACTAGAGCCTGCAATGGACACATATCTACTAAAAGTACCTAATGTTAACACTGATTAAGAGCCGTTTAGGTGTTTCTTTTCCTAACCAAAACTTAGCAAATGCATCGAAAATTTTCAAAAATGAATACAAAGAAGATTAAAGTCCCACCTTATTTAATTCAATTCTCAAATGTTGAGAAAATGAAAATCAAAACAAAGATTTAAGTTTACAGAGAAAGTGGTAAGACTATTTTTCCTATTGCCCCTTAAAAGTAATATGCTCAACTTATTTAGAGTATTATAATATTTAACCATGCTAGAAGTGGAAAAGCAAATGTATATATATGTTTAGTTTTAAGTGTTTGTCTGTGTGTGTGTGTGTTTCTGTGTGTATCTTTTTTGGATGTTGGGTCTTAACCGGGCGTTAAGTGCTCTAAAATGGGTCTAATTTATGGCTAATGCTGATGAGTTTAGGTAATTGATTCGATATGAGGCAAGTTTTCGCTTAAACAATACGCTTCAAAGTAGGCAACGATTTTGCATTGATTTGCATTTTAACTAATTCAGCAGGAAAGTATGCTTTAAAAACTTGAAAATAAAACCATTTCCGGTTGAAAAGGGAAATGTTCACAATCATGAAAACAAGTAGAAAGTTGCGTATGGAAAATTGTTTATCTTAGGTTTGAGAAAATGTGCAAATGTCATTTTATATTAAGAAGAATCAAATATCTATACACATATGAAAGTAACTGACGCTTAGAAATCAACTACTGCCAAGGTTTGAAAATATCACAGATTTCAATATTTTTTTAAAATGATATTATAGAAAAGAACAGCACTTAAAATTCGCTAACTTTTTACGTTCCTAATGAAACACGAAAGTTGAGCTAAATGTAAGAGTTTAATAGAATATCGTTTTTATAGATTTAAAAAAAAGAAATCAATCAATCAATTAATAAAAACTAAACTTAGAAGTACATATTCCCAACATACAAAAAAAAAACAAATCTATAAAAAAGGATTAACTTTGCTTCGTACTTTATGCAATACTTTATGACCTTTAAAATTATTTTTAAAGAGTATTAGCTTGAAGTATAACTTTTCTATCCACAAGACATTCGAAAATTTCTTTATAGGTTTCAAAAAACGCATTTTTGGACTGCTTATTGCGACTTTAAAGGTAAAATCGTATTAAAAACTTATTTATTTAGAATGTCAAAGACCACAACATAGTCTTTCAAGTTATGTATAAATTATTTAAAGAAAAAAAAAATCTGATTGACAATTACAACATTTAATTTAGTTCAAAAGGTCTGTGTTAATTTGTAGTTTTAGTGCATTTTAAAAAACTGAACTCACCATTATTATTGCTGATGGCAAATCGCTGTTGCAGCTGCTGGGCCAAAGCCTGATGATGTTGGGCCAACGGTGTTAAAGGTGGCGGCGGTTGGCCCACACCCAATTGCTGTGGTGCTGACTGTGAATGGGGCACTCCGCCGCTTAGGGATGATGTGTCCGAGGCGCCGTCGTTGCCACTGGCATTATGCCCGCCAACGATGCAGCCATTGGCCATGGAATTCTGTTGGTTGAGGCCACCGACACCGGTCGACCCATTGAGCATGGAATTTGCATTGAACTGTTGCACAGAAATGGAACTTGGTAACCCTTGTTGTTGCTGCTGCTGTTGCTGGGTGGTGGAGATTAGCGGATTACCGGCAGAGCCATAGGTTGTGGCATTTATGGAATTGTTGGCTTGATTTATGGAATTGTTGTGGACGGCAGAGAGTATAGAACCATTGGCAGTGGCTCCACTATTGTTGGTATTGTAGTACGACTCCTCGCCTAAAGGACCAAAAAAAAAAAAACAAAAAAACAAAAAATAAACAACGAAACAAAACGAAAGCTTTAATTGCCACAAAACTTTCACTTTGAAGAGACATCTGTTGTTCAAAGAAGGAACCAGTAAAGGAAAAAAGCTTTTTACTACCAAATACGCATGTACGTCGCCTTACACAAACCTTTTTAAATTGAGGTAGGTTCATGGACTAGCTTTTTTACCCACCACCAATACACTCACACTCTTGGGTGTTTGGAATTTTGTTTTTGTGCTTCTACCTCCTATTGGCAATTTGAATGCACTTCACGTTCAATAATTTTGCGTGTGCGTGTGTGTGTGTATATATGGAAAGGCTTCATGAGTGACGCAGCGGCATCAACAATTAGCCTCTCTGATTAATTGTCATTTTAGTAAAAGTCTTGCAATGTTGTCGCGACAACCGAAGAGACAAGGCGCCTCATCTTTCTTTCTCCTTCTCCTACTCTCTTTGCAATCTGACCGATTGACAATGTCTCCGCGTCGTCTTCATGTCACGTCACGGCTCAACTCATGCGGAAGAAGGTGGAGACCACGACGGCAATGACAACGACAGCAACGGCGTCGGCTACAGCGACAGCGACGACGATGATGACAATCTCTATGTACGGAAAGCTTGGCCAAACAATTTAGCAAAGTGCCCAGGCAAAATAAAAAAAAAAGGAGGTAAAAACAAAAACCTACAGATTGAGTGACTTGACTAAGCCAACAGACACGGCACTGCACACACACACACACACACACACACACATATATATATACACACGCAGAGGAGAGTTGGCTAAATCGTGCGTGGCTTATGGCCAATTTCCGTTTTGTTTGCCATGGCCAAGTTGAAGGCATGCAAGCTACTAAAACAGTTGCAAAAGTTACAAATTGTCAAAGTTTTCTGTTGCGCACATGCATGGCCAGGTTGTTTCTATTTTAATTTTTTGTATCCTTTTTGTCCTGAGCTTAGGTTTGTTCTCACACAAAGGTTAAAATTAATCCTTTTTGTGTGATCCCAAGCAACTTTAATCAATATCAATATTTCAAACTGAACGACTTTAATATGTTGAAGAACTTATTGATTGAAAACTTGAGAGCTTGGCAAAATTGATCAAAACAGGATAACTATATTGGAGGCCGTAAGTAAGAAAACAATAACTTAAAAACTTGCACTTTGATAAGGCCAAAGTTATGTTTTACTTTGTTGGCAAAATAATAACTAATTTTTAATCCAAAAGTTCACTACTTATCCTGAAATGTTTGCCATATTGACAAAAATCAATATTTTAAAAATGTGCTACGGAAAAATCTAGATTTTACTGTGAAATACAGCGGCTGCTGTTTCTTTTTAAAAGCTTCAATGATTTCATGTTATTGGTTTATAATTTGTATTATTTTTTACTATTCTAAAAGTATCTACGCTTGAATAAGAAAGTCTAAATGATAGATTTTAAACAGTTTTTTTTAGCTTTTATTCTTCTAGGTGAAATATATCCTTCAAAAGCTAGCCTAGACTAAAACTTATGAACAATTATGATTGCTCTTATTAACTTACCTGGTTCTGGTATATTGCCCAAAGGACTTTCTGGTAGAAGAATGCCCTTTTGCACTAACTCATCACGATTGGCACGAACAGAAATCTTACGCTCCAAAGCTGTAAAGTGTAAGAACCGATAAACACAAACAAAACCAATCAATAAATCAGTCAATCAAACCATCAATCAATCAGATATGAATTGACAAAAAAAATTAGCCAATTGAACTTACATTTGGAGGTGGCTTCAAATTTTTCGCTCTTTTTTTTTCGTCTCCATTTCCATGGCTTAAAGAATCTACCCAGAGCGCTCAATTTACTTTTACGTTCCAGGGGTGGAGTTCGTGTGCCGGAGCCCAAACTATTTGTGCGTATAGCGGCTCCATTTTGTTTTTTAGCTGTAAGAGAAGATGGATAAAAACAATTAGCATAGATCTCTTTAATATTTTGATATCTATTTCTCATTTAAAAAAAGGTCAAAGACATATGTATATTGAACAAGTGCAAATCGAGAATACGGGAAACGTATTTATGTTATTTTTTTTTTTTTTACAGTTGCCGGACGTTGACGTTATGGTCACTCTTTTGTGATATTATATAATAATTTGCCTTTGACCATTTAATTTTGAATGGAAAGAATGGAAAGTTGGTCGTCGGCTACATGTTTAATTTTGCATAGCAGTTCTAAATTCAACTTGACTAGCCACAAAAAAGTAAATGAAATCAGAAAATTGTACACTCAAAGAAAGTTTTTTCATTCTATCGAAGTTTTAGAGATTTGGAAAATCAGTTAAATAGATTATTTAACTAATTTTTTAAATGAGCAATGAAAGTTTCAAACGACAGTTATTTAAAGAAATTTTTAAAATTTTCTTATGGTTTTTCCTTACACACACATTTCTAAAAGCAGGCTAACCCCAAAGGGAATACACTTCTGACTACTGCCCTCTTCCTGATCTTTTTTACGTTTGCTCGGTTCTTATCCTTTTAAATATTTACAATCGTTGATATTTGCAGTTCACGTCAGTTTGCATTAGGAAATCACTAAACCACACAATTTATAGGCCACAGAGTTGAAGCGGAGGAGAGACCAATCCTTTGCTAAAGAGCAAAAGAGAGACAAATATATTGCCGTCGTCGCTTTGTCGTCTCACATTTTACTAAAGTTGGGGTACAAAAAAGAAAAACCTGAGGTTTTTACTCCTCTATCTGTCGTGGTGGGATGTTTTTTTTTTTTTTTGTTGACGCTGATGCTGCCTCCAGATAAGCTTTGGCATACATACTACACCCTCACAGCCACACCTACACACACTCTCACACAAATACACACATCTATTTGGATGTATGTTTAGTTGAAGTCTGCATTCAAGCGTTGAAATTAGGCTACTACTACCACTTCAACCTACCTTCGAAATAGTAGGAATACAGTAGAAGCAAAGTAAAACTGTAAAAACCAAGAGAAGAAGAAAAGCGAAAAAAAATAAAAATAAATGCGGCAAATGGGCTAACAACACAACTATTTGGCTTCATCTTCTTACCAAGTTATTTTCTGCCTCGCTCTTTATATTCTTATATTCTATGACGGAGGCTGCTCCAATTGTGGTCAATTGTACCGCTGCTGTTGCCCGCTACTTCTGGCCTGGTCGTCATGAGTTTAAGTTTCATAATACTTTAAGTTGGTTTTTCTTTCGGTTTATGTATGTCAAATATGTAAGGAAAAACAATAACAACAACGGCAATAACAACAAAACCAGCAAGTATTAGAAGAGAATTAAAGAAAAGAAAAACTACTTTTTTTTTGCAAAAGACAACCCGCAGGCTGACACAACAAGATGTATGTTTGTACTATGAACTGGCTTGCCTCAATTTAAATGGCGCCATAAATTGATAGAGTTTCTAAAAAGTAGACTACCCAATACCCTCAATCTAATCAGAACCGAAATATTTGTATATCGACGGGCCGTCGAAATAAATCGCAAAACTGAAATCAAATTTAAGTTTGTTAAGTTGAAATTTCATTTTTATTCACTTTAGAATGCAAAGTTTAATCTCTTTATGTGTGAAATCTTATTTTTAAAGTTTTGCGTAAATGTAACTATACATTTTTGATGATTAGGAACAATTTCTTATCAAATAGAATCTTAGAAAACCCAATTTGAACTCTTTTAACTTTTTTAAAGATATCTTATTCTCACAACATTTGAAAATAAAACTTTAACTTGACTTGAAATCAATTTAACTAAGAACTAATAATTTGTTGTGGGTCTCGTTTTATTATTGAACTTGTGTTTTTAAAAATTTATTTATAGTTATTGAATTACGATTTAAGAACGAGACAAATACTTTTATATTAATATATTCAAAACCGATTCGATATACAAATCAATTTCTTTTATGGCATATTTTTGATAAAAACAAACAAATTATATAAGTCACTCGATGCATTATAAATTATGAATACAACATTTTGTTGAATCGGTCCAGAATACAATTCGGAAAATATTATAAACCCATTCGGAGTACAGGGAATTGGATGGAAGAGCACAAGACTAAAATTTAAAAAACAAAAATGAAGAAAACAAAAACAGAAGCCAAGAATATCTTCTTACAACAAGAAGAATGCGAGAAGGCGAGAGTGTGATATGGAGAGGGCCAGAAACAGAGACAGAGCCATGGCCAGGGCGAAGGCGAGGGTGTGTAGAGAATTTTTATTTTGCTTGTTGTTTTTTTTTTTTTTTTGTGTTTTGCCAAAAAGCAAAACGCCAAATATATGCAAAATGAAAATAAACAACTCACAGCGGGCGTTGGGGTTTTTTTTTTTCTTTTTTTGTAGCGTCGATGTTGGCGTTTGCTTTGGCTTGGGCATCGCTGCTGTTGGCGTCTACCTCTGCAGCAGCCGCCGCTGCCACTGCCACTGCCGCTGCCGGTATCGTCGTCACCGTCACCTTGCTTATAGTCGGGTCGTCATATAATAATTTTATTTGGCTTTTTGTTTTCTTAGCCATGTAGTAGTAGTGGTAGTAGTTGAATAAAAAACGGCAAAAAGGAAAACCTGTTTGGTTGCAGCTTCAAGATTTGGCTTCTAAATAAGCGACAATATCGAGATGAGAGAGAGAAAAAGGGGTGAGGAGGCTATACACGGCGGACAACAAAAGCGAGTGAAGGGCGCGGCAGCAACAACAATAACTACAATACCAACAAGCAAAGTAATGTTATACGAACGCGTGGAAAACGGGTTTTCGCGAAAGTTGTTGTACTGTATATAGATACAAATACTTACATACATATATACATACTTGTACATTTGGTCTTTGGGGACCAACCCCCCCTCCATGCTTCTTTTAGCCCCCTGCTGCTCTTGCTTCACTTCACCACAGATTGGGTGAACTAAAAAACAAGTCATAAAAAATTTTCTTGGTTTTTGTCCAGGGCAAAGGAAAGTTAAGCCAAGGAAGAGTAAAAGTATGAAAAATTACCATTAGATATATGTAGATAACAAGAATGTATGAATATATTTGTTACTCTAACAAATGGCTAGGGTGTATTATGCATATGATTCATTCCAATTTAGGTTTTTCATTAAACTCATCTTGTTCTTGTTTTTATGGGAAGGTCAGAAATATTCCCGGCATATTTCAGTTTTAAATTACGTGAATGAAAACTCTTCTCAGCTGTTCTGTTTTAATTCTAAAAAGATGAAAAAGCATTAACAACTTTATATATCTACACAGCAGGTAAAAACTATATATTTTTATAAATCAACTTAGCAATAATTGATGATTAAAATATCCAAATTTATATCTTTGTTAGGCATTTTGACATGTTTTTAAAATAACTCTAAGCTAGTTTCAACAATTAAACAAAAGCAATCGTATTATAAAAGTTCTTTTAAGAATTTTCAGCAATTTCATTTAAACACTGACAGGAGGAAACTGTGTCTAACCAGAGAAATGACGAAGAAAAACAAAATGAAAAAATTTTATATTAATGATTCATATATATTTTACTTGCGTATTTTAGATCTAAATTTATCCCTTATAACAGACAAAAACAAAAACTATGAATTTCAAGAGGCTTTTAAGAGACAACTTATTAAAAAAAAAAATTTTTATTTCTTCACTAAGACATATATTTATATACATATGTATAAATGATATATTTATTCAAATTCGGAATTGAAAAAGGGCAAACACATGTCCACATGATCAGTATTTAGTTGAAATTTGACTCTTTTTTAAGTTCTCAGTTTTAGTTTCGATTTATAATTTAATTCAATGTGCCACTAAATGAAGGGCAGGCCAAGGCGTAGGCAAAAAAAAAAAAACCAAAAAATATTCATAGATTTTGATTTGCAAAGCAGTAGCTTAACTTTGATAATATACACACAGATATTTGTATATTTATATACACATGCATGTACAGCGACGCCTTATGTAAATTGACAATTGTCGTTGTTCCATTTAAAGCAACAACAACAAAAAATACATAGACACACAAACACACACACACTACTCACGGGTATAAATAAACAAAATCGTTGCTGATAATAACTAAACCGCATACACGATAAATTGACAGCAGACAATAACAGCAACGAATTTATTTGCACAACGTGATGTGCTCAACAATTTGTTAAGCAAAGAGCACGACAAATAAAAAACAAAAAATAAACAAAAAGAAATTCACAAAACACCAAAATCACCGACAAAATTCAACACCTAACATTAAGATATAAATTATTTTCATAACAAGAGGGTTACCGAGAGGAGAATAGACGAGAAAGAGATATAGAAAAAGATTAAGCTTTGTTACAAGTGAGAGAAATGAGAAAAGGCAGGTTCACGGAAAGTGAAAAGAAAAGAAAAAGTGTGGCAAATCATGAGAAAGATTTTCGTTTGCTGCTAAAGCAAAATAAATTTTTTTTTTTTGCAGCTTTCAAAAAAAAAAAAACAAATAAATAACAGTAAGAAACATAATCAAAGTTATCAACATCAACCTGCTGCATACCCTGCTTAAGTCCAGACCGAATAAAAGTCGCAATGCAGCAACCGAATGCCTTTCTATAAAGTGTTTAAATCATCTAACTAAGGGTTATTAAGATGTTTATAAATAGGACTTGAAGATATACTAAATTATCTGATATATGGCAAAATATAGCGACTCTTTTCTAATTTATTTAGCTACAGGGTATTGAATTTTTGTGTAAAAAATCATGACCGAAGGTCACCAAGTTAATTGATGGCAACCCCAAACCCGAGCAGCGTGTATGAGCTAATTTGGCGTGTCTTTTCATTTTGAATTTTGTTTTGTTGGTAGGTCTAATGTCGAATTGATTGCAATATGAAACCTGAAATTAATTGTAATTACTCGAGCGCATTGCGATAAAATGCTTTCAATGTGCAAATGGTTAGAAATAAGGCGTCGGCGTGCAATGCGGTGATAGAGCGGAAAACCGATGGCGGCGGGGGAGCGGGGACTAGTGGGGTAGGTAGGAAAGTTAAAAGTTACGGCACGTAGTTATTCGGAAATGAAAAATCTCTCATACAAAAAAGCGCAGCAAAGCGTTCAAAGTAAAACTGCACATGCACAAAATTCAAATCATATTACGTATACGCAATGTACTGCCCAGCAAATGCAAACGAAAAACGTGAATCAAATCAGTGAATGGAGACCTCAATGGGTGTGTGTGTGTGAGTGTCTGTATTGCATTCAGGCATATTGATCATAAGCAATGCCGACAGAAAACAAGTTTTGAATATATGTATGTATATACATATGTACATACATTGTATCTCCATATGTTGCAAGAACATTTCAAAATTTTATCCCACTAAATCACAAAATTGAAACTGAACTCAAACACTGAAGGAAATCAAGTTTATCGTCAAACTCTGGAACGAATCTATGCATGTAAAACCAATATCATTTACTTAATATCAATTGCAAAATTTTATGTTGTTTCATAAAGCTGAAAATGTTTTCGTTCCTTTAATGTGACACCGAAATCATTATTAAAACAATGCCAAAATCTGAACTGAAACACATGTTCAATTAATGGAACCAAAAGCTGTAATTATTCGTTGCCAAATAGAATCCCATTTCAATGTTTTTTTTTTTTTTTTTTTCTAACTCAATTCGTTTGTATAGCAGACGACCCACCGCATAGAACGACTATGGGCACATGTCAAATTCAATTATGATTTGTGTGATTCAAAGAGCGAATTACTCGCTACGCTGACTGCGACAAACCACGAAAATTTGCGATATCACCGCACCGCACACTCGCCCACCCAATATCGTTGGGGTCTCTTGTAATTATCGCCAAAATATACGTATGTATGTATATACATACATATATTGACAACGATAACAATCGCCAAACGGAGAGAGAGAGAGAGAGAAAGAGAGAGAATGTGATATATAGAGATAGATATAGATGTATATACATACATACGTACATATATTGACAACGATAACAATCGCCAAACGGAGAGAGAGAGAGAGAGAAAGAGAGAGAATGTGATATATAGAGATAGAGTCTTCGAAATACTCTTTTTGAAATTCCAATGAATAATGAATGACAAAATGAATCATGCGACCGGCATAAAACACGCACGAAACAAAAAAAAAAAAAGCAACAACAATCGAAAATCAGAGAACTAAAAAAAAAACACACACAAAAGCGAAATTGAACAAAACAAATTGCATATTAAATGCTTGGCAAATGAAAAACTTTTCCTATTTGTACAATTGAACCGTAGAAGAGGACACGTGTCCGTTTGTTTGACTGAATTACGAAATGAATGTGAATGGAAGTGAATGTTTTTCCAACTACAGAAGAAAAAAAAAATTAAATGAAAATTAATTCAAGTCAAGCTAATTGCAATGACATTTGACTTATTATCGACAAAGAGGTTTAAAAATAGCAGAAAACTAATTGAGTGAACTGTATCTCGTATCTCGTATCTCTCTCTCTCTCTCTCTCTCTCTCTTCTGCAGACAGGACACACGTCTCGAATTTTGCACAATTAACCTAAAAGATCATTTCGAGTAGAGTATTTGTAGATTATTAAATTTATAAGACACAAAAGTTTAATTTTTTTTACGAAAAAACAAAGCTAAGGACTGAAAGGAGAGAAAATAAATACAATTTTTAAAAATACAAATTTTCAATCAATTGTTTTTTTTTCTGGTTTTTATTAAAGTATTTGCACATAAATGTAAAAAAAAAATTAAGAAATTCCGTATATTAATTAACATAAAATTTGTGTAAATCGAACAAAAAGCCATCAAATGGAGAGGAGGGAAGGGCAATTGCCAATGCTGTCAATTTGGACAAACGAAATTTTACAATTCACTCTAAAAATAAAGCTTACTACACACAATAAGAATTATATCCAATTTGCATTTGCACAAAAATTGTTCAGCCATTTATATAACTTAATTTAATTAATTAGCAAATGAAGCTCAATCTCTCGATGTGTTTGTTAAACAAATGCTTGCAAATTAATAAAAGAAGCATTTCTGTAAATATGTGCACACATTTTTGTTTTGCTTGTATGTGCAAATCTTTTGACATAAATGAAAGCCTGGCATTATTCAATTATGGCAATATAATCTTTGGAATTATTTATCACTTGATTTGATAATTTTCGCATTCAAAGTATACAAAAGTATTAGAATACTCAAATTTGTTTATTAATTAAGATGAGATAATAAAATTGTTTGCTCTTTTGGATAATAAGAATTAATTAGAGATTTAACAACAAGAAATATCCTAGTGATTGCAATTAGACGTTAGATTAGATGGTCATTTCATCAAAGGACCCACATAAATTGGTTGCGGTCTCTGTTGTTTGAATATGCGAGGCAAGTTCAGAAGATTCAGGCTTTCAAGTGGTTCTAAACTCTAACTCTCTTCTACACTAGTAGCTTTAACTTATTCGTATGATATGCCGTATGGAAGTGTCCGTTAAGAGATTGAAATCTTTTCGGACTTTCCACTAAGCAACTGAAAGCCGGTGTTTACCAACCGATCCAACTCTGAGATTCACACCCTTTTACCAGATGGACTTTAAGGGAGATTGGCTGTTAAGGACTTTATTGCATCGGATTCTGTGATTTTCCCCGACTATATCCGACTATACGTATGGTTAAATTATGGCCGACCATTTTCATTTTTTATATATTACATTACTTTTGAAAACACAAAAATATGTATAAAAATTCTCAGTTTTTATGGCATGCAAATGGACTTGTTGTCTACTCAAATAGCAACAATGTTGCTCAAAATATCATCATCTCATATAACGCAAACTACAAAGTCATACAAAGTAAGAGCCACAAGTTGAAAACTTTATTCTGGTTTCATATTTCACAGGTTCTTCTTGGCTTGGCTCTGCTTACAGCTTTAACCAATCAGCAATTTAACAAGATTTGAAAGCAGTTTTAACCTTTTTGCTGTACCTGAATACACGGGAAATAAAACAAAAAGAAAAAAAGACAAAAAAAAGAAAAAAGGGCATGTCTTTTAACCATGACCCTCATTTGAATATTAAACGTCGCTGATGAACTCTAATGAAGTTAATTCCATCTGCTATAGGTAAGATGATTAATGTAGCGAATGCTCCTAATGACCCTCAAACCAGTCAGAGTTTAGACACTAAACTTGTCACATTTGGTCTAGACACACACTAGGTAAAAGACAATACTAATACAAAAGAAAACGAGGCAATCGATCGATCGATCACAAAACCAATAAAACTGTGCCACACCCTAACATAAATGCACAAACAACAGTCATTAATCAGAAGATTTGTAATCGGTCAATCGACAGAGTTCACAAAACTTTTTAAATAAAAAACCAAATAGAAAAACGACTCATTTGTTACCCAGTTAATGAAATAATCATTTATTGACTACAAATTTATTAGATAAATCGATATTTGAAATCCGTTCTTAACAATCAAAGTTGACAATTAGAGTTCACACTTAATATTAGCTTAATCATTGTGCTTAGAATTAAACAAACAAAAAAACAAATCCTAAAATAAAAAAGTATAGGTTAAAAAGTAAGATTTTTCAAGTTTAATCCTATTTAAAATATATTTCAATGATTTTCTTCTGCTTTAATATTCTTTCCATCAGATAAAAGTACACACATTTTTATGCAACATGATATACCTTTTAATTATTTTAAATTAAGGGTATAAGAACAAACTTTTGTCGATGATGATGATGAGCTCATGACTCTATCCCCACGTGGACCGACTTTATTAAATTTTTTCAGCTTGTTTATTTTTTCGCAATTTACTTTTTATTATTAATGGAGGAAAAAGAGAAAGAGTGAGTTGGGTCCAAATATATACCAAGTACAGTATATGTATATATAGCCATGTCCGTTGTATCTGTCAGTTTTAATTAATGTGCAAGTATGAAAAAAGGGAAAAAAAAGAGCTGCAAATGATTGCCAGACAAACACACATGGTAGAAACTGCAATGCAGGTCAAGAGTTGGAATTGATATCAATTCAGGCGTTACGAACTGACGTCGTCGTCGTCGTCATCATACTTATACATATAATCACAGTCAATGAGGATGACGAGAAGGAGAAGAGCCTGTTCTAATTGTGGGTACAGTCTATGCAAAAAATTTCAAAGTTTCCTTCTATCTCTAGCGTCCAGACAATATTGTCATCATTATCATTGAAAATAAAATGATAAACTCAATCATAAACGTCATTAGACTCACAGACAAACAGAATCCAGTTCAGGTGTGTTTTTTTTTTTTGCTGCTGTTTACTATTTGAGATCCGTCGTCGTCTGGCTCTTGGCCAATTTGGCAGTTGAGAAGTTTGCCTATGAAAGTTTTCAATTTTCCTTTCGCCTTTTTGCAGAATTTTTTGGTTTTTGGTTTTTTTTTTTTTCTTTAACTTCTCAGAAGGTAAAATCAATTAACTGTAGTTAAAGTTTATCTTTTACAGTTTGAGTTTCAACCAAAGTTCAGATAAAGAGAGAAAGAAAGAGAGAGAGAGAAAGATAAGATGTGAAGCCTAAACTTAAACGAAAAACTCTTTGCCTTGTTATTTGGCTAGAAGTTTTTTTGGTTTTGAAAGTTATTCATCTATGAGAGAAAAGATTAGCTTTTGTTTTAGTGGGCAAGATAGAAAAAACAAAAAGAAATTACAAAAAACGAAAGTAATTAAACAAACATTGTCTTTTAAACAAGAATAAAATTTATCTATAGCATTGATAATGTGATAAATATGTGAGTTTGTATTTGTCCAATAAAAAAAAAAGTGGAGTTAAACTTAAAAATTTATACTTCTTCTTTTTTAGTTATTAGTTGAGAAACAAGTTTTTGTTTTATATTATGCCAGTTATCTTTATCTTCTAAAATGCGTTTATCAATCACGTATTTTGCAAACAATTCTTATCGTTTAAAGCTTGCCAAAGAACATGTCAATTAAACATGTTGATACAAATCTATAATTCAATTAATGACTAACACAAAGAGAGAGAGAAGACACAGATAACTGAAAAAAATGTTTACATTTTGTGTTAATTTTTTTTTAAATCGTGACTGCAAAGAGTTATACAACTGGTTATTATAAAATAAAAATAAAAAAACTAATAATAATAATGATGAGAATATGGCAGCTTACTCCCAAACCTTCCTTACACCCTTCTCTCATGATGAAGATGAGACCCATACATCGCATAGATGTAGCTTCATTAGCACCTACAACTCCCACGACTGAACTGAACATTGAAAAATTGCCAACAAATAGTTGTAAACAAATGTGCCAAGTTAACAAGTTGTTGTTGTTGTTGGTTAAACAGGCAAGGGAAGGGAAGAGAAGGAAAGTTAAGTCAACTTACGTAAGTTAACAAAATTATGAATGTATAAATTCCAATTCTCGGCCCTCTCTTTCCCTCTCTCTCTCTCTCTCTAACACACACCTTGCCAACCTGCGAAACGGCGGCGACGCGCCAGACGATACCAGAAATAGCAAAGTTAATCAGCAAACAACTTTGACGCCAATTTATTGATTAATGCCATACGATTAGCACAACAAAAGAGGCCCCATTAAAGTGCTTGTATTATACATATAAATGTATAAGAGACTAAGTGAGGGGGAGCGGTGAGAGGGGGAATTATGTCCAAATTTGTTTCTATATCCTGTCAATCGAACCGTCATCGCTGAAGCACAAAAAGTGTACACATATTGCATGGAAAACAATCGAAACTAAATTTGGAAAGAACCAATTGAGGTAAGTCGGGGGAGAGAATAAAGCCCATCATATACCTCCCCTCTTCTTACCCTCTCAGTCTCTATCTCTCTCAGAACTCTAGACGCAGCTTCCAGGCCTGTTTTTATTTATGATATACATACAGATACATACCTATATATAAATAGCCAATACAGACCCGTGCCACTCCCACTTTGGAAATTATCTCCCCCCTCGAAAAAAAAAAAAACCAACCAAACTGATGACACAAAGGCTTTTTGCCGAGTGCTCATACCACATGCCAGGTTTTCACAATCATGTTAAAGTTATTTTCTTTTTCTTCTCTTCAAAGTGTTTGGTTCACATTATTAGTGATGGCAGCGTGACTCACGCTTGATCATTGAATTTTGTGAACGCCTTGCGTATACTTAATGTTAGTTTAACTACAAACACTTTAAAACGGTTATAATACAAGGTACCTTAACTATTTAGGCTTGTCTTTCAGACCATTTATTTGTGTTAAGCTAAAACGTCGGGGTCACCATTTAAAACCGAAAACATTATTGGCTACTTTATGTATCTTATTTTCTCGCTCATCTCACATAAACGCATCTCTTATATACATACATAGCTACTGTCTTATGCCTTCTCTCCTCGTAAATAGCCCGAACTTTTATTGCTACTGTATTTTTACAGCTAATAGGCAACACAACTGCAGAACTGACACAAAAATTGGCGTGCAAATTGAACAAAAACAAAAAAAAAAAAAAGTGGAAAAAGGAAAAAATTGAAAAACAAAAACGAAAAAGCGAAATGACTTCAATAAAAATTTTTGTTCGAAAAAAAAAAAACAGTGAACTGACATTGAAAAGACTCGACGCTGGGGCTTTTTTTTATTATAGACTTCTTATCGATAGGCCCAAAGAGCGGGGACGACAATTTGCACAGCTGGACAACGGTTGGAAACGGTTTCATGTTGTCTAGACATGCTGCTGAGGGGGGAGAAAAAATTCACAGCTGGCAAACGAAAAGTGCTTTTAGGAGAAGAGTTATTTGACATGGGAAATGAACGTTGGAAATTGAAAAACGCTCAAGTTCGATTTATGCTTTATTGAAGCCAATTTGTTGCTATATTTGTCTAGCGAAAAATAAATAAATAAGAAAATAATTGCAAGAAGTAAATTGATTTCTATTGATTTTACAAACAATTTTTTTTTCATTTGTATCAATCTATTTTAGCAAAGTCATGAGAAAAAATACAACCAACAAGCAGACAAGTAGACAGTTGATAGGGCGAGGTCTTCTTTTGTTTATCAAAGGAAATGACAATAACAATATTATTGTGTTAAGATGAAAAAACATGGAGGGGAAAAGGTTCCCACAGTGTTATGAAAAATGAAATCACAGATAGAGACAATCGGATATTTATATTTGTATGTCGATGTGAAAGTTTATCACTTCGCGGTAATGAATTTCTCAAAACCATAAATATGTATATATTTACATATATATTAAGTACTAATGTTGTTGACTTAAGGTTATATTAAAGATTTTTGGGGCTGTAAACCAAAGGCAATTATTCCATCAGAGGAATAAAGTTTAGCAAGGTTTTTGACGTGATAAAGTCTTATAAATGTAGAAAAAAGTGTCCCATTGCCTTTGATTATGAGGATACAAGCGAGATGGAACTACAGTAAATAGGCGCGAGATCTCTCCCTCTCTCTATCTCTATTTGTCGACTGTTCTTGACTCTCTCCACAACGACTAACTCGTGTTGTCGTAAGCATTCTGCGATGCTCTGCTATGAGGGTTCCACAGGCAGAAATAATTAGTTCATTGTTGTCTTTAAACTTTTCTTTTATATGTTTGTTTACCTTTTTTCTACCCTTGCAAAAAGGGTATATAAATTTTGGTGTGTGCAACGCATAGAAGGAAGCATCTCTCAGTGACTTTTTTACTACAATTAAAGTTCAAAATTTTAAATTTGATATGTGTATATTTAGAAATAATGTGAATAATTTTTACAAAACGAATAAAGTTACAAGGGTATACAAACTTCGGCAAGGCTGAAGTGACGCCCAGCCGCGGTGGATTGGAAAATGCATATTTTAAAAATGATTTCCTAAATATTTTCATTTTTCGAGATAAATTTGTATTTAAACATTTTTATATAAACAGAATCGACAAATGCGAGAACAATACTAAATTGAATATATGTATATATAATAAATGAAAAGAAAAAAGAAATAATGGAATTGCAAAAAACTTGAATCTTTATCTGTATTCATCACACAAAACGAACAATTTGTAACAAATTCCAGACGAAAAGTAAAAACAATTCAAAGAATGCGGTTTGCACAAAAAGAAGAAAAAAAAAACACAAATAATTGCAAAGCACAAAACAAAAACAAAGCAAAAAAACAAAAAAAAGTAGTCAAACAAGACAGTATTCAATTCAACGACATCGGCATCTCAAACAACTTCCAACCAGCCAGCAAGCGATAATAAATGTGATTCATCGTTTTGCTCTGACACACTGAATTATTAAGGAATTAGCTAAGCACTTCGCGCCGCCTCCGTCTACCAACACAACGACACGTGCCTTTCCCACACACACAAACACACACACTTAAAGGTACTTTCAATTCTCCACTTGAACTTGAAAAACCATTTCAACAGAAAAGATACATACAATAAAATGCAAAGCAGCCAACATTTTTAATTGCATCTTTAAATGGTCATTCATAAACCACCAGCAAACGAAAGAAATAATAAAAAAAAAGCCTAAAACAACAAACAATCTTCTCAAAGTTGTTAATGAACTAAAAATAGATACCCTGTCAAATGTGTTTTGCGGTTTTTCTGTGCATGTAATAACAATGCGGGAAACTTCTTCATTATCATCTTCTGTCAAATCTTTCCCCTTTAATCCCCTTTACAGCCTTCATTAATGCTACTCATATTCAATTTGTTGCTAAATAAAAGCGTGTGTGTGTTTTGTGGTTTTATATTCTTATATATTTTTTGATTGATGACGCCCGATTATGAGTCAGTTGAATCTGTTGACTTGGAGGAGAAAAGGCTCTGGTCAAAGCCGAGCAGTGGGTAAGTGGGTTAGATGAAAAATAAAAAAAAAACTGTCTATTAACTTTGCCTTGTCATGGAAATATGATACAGAGACACATACTTGTTGAACAAATGGCTGACCTAACGACTGACTGACTTGCTGACATATGGCAAATCGGATTAAAATCAGTTAAAAATGGGGAATGGAAAAAATGTATAACAAAAGATTGATCCGCTATGGAAACTATTTCACACATCTATTTCATTTGAAGATTTTTTAGCACAGTTATAAATATTCTTAAATAGTACTATAATAATATAAACAATAGTTTTGCATTAAGCAGATCAAGTCCTATTATACATTTTCTTGCATATTTATAATATTGCAATATTTTTAAAGAAACTGAAAAAAGAATTGACCGATTTTAAACTAACTGTTATTCGAAACTATAAAATTTTAAGAGAAAATTTTCTTTTTGCTTATATATCCAATTATTGTTTAAATTTTTAAATTAATGAACGCATTTAGGAGTAGGTACTGAATCAAAAATATTAAATTTTCAGCTTAGAAAAGTCAGTTATTTTCCAGGGGAGCATTTTGCCAATTTTGAACGACCACTTTAAAGATTCTTTAGTGGGGCAGAAAATATAAAAATTATTATTATTATTATTTTTTTTATCAAAATCATTTTAAAATCATCTAATATCTATAGGTATTTGTTTATAATTTTCTCGTCTCGATTTGCTTATTCAAATATTTACCAAAAATTCTCTTTCACTATATAGTACAATTTGATTGTGTTTGTGTGTTTATTTTTTGTCATTCTGGTGTTAACATGACGCTTTACAAAAAGCGAAACGAATCACTCCCACCACAGACCGCCCTCTACCTGTCATCGTACTATGCAAATTTAATCAATTTTCCAACTTATCCCGCATTCTTCTCTTCCTTTTCTTTAGTCTCACTACTTCTGCCACACAAAGCCGCACCTGATATACACAGCAGCAGCACCCACAAAAGAAGAATTAAGCTGGCCTGTCCTCTGGTCCGTTTCCCCCAGGCGTCGCATGGACCACCGTGTATCCCATGTGGCAGACCGCCGCGGCAATGCGTCGTCCTCTCTCTCACTCTCTTCTTTCTCATTTTCCTTTACCTGACACGCAGCATATTGTTTCCTATAGACAAGAGATAAAAACGTTGACAACTTTTCAGTCCAACAAACTGAACCCAAATAACGCACACCCGTTCCGTTCGCCCTGTATGTCCCATCCCGTCCCGTTCCGTTCCGTTCATTCACCCATCCGTCCCTTGTCAGTCGGTCTGTCTTTCAGTTTGTCTGTCCACCATATATACTGCTAGTAGTAACACTCCTTCCTACCGACCCCCCTCCTCCTCCTCCGCCACCATCAACCGACATCACATTTTAAAATCTCGAAACATTCAAGTGCAGTGAACCATTTTGGGGCACGTCGCTGGGCGCAAACAGAAATGGAAAGAGAGTCAGCGAGTGAATAAGCGGGAGAATGAGGAGAGAGAGAAGAGCATTTCCGTTTTGCGACCATGTGTAAAAAACAAATAAAAGTTGTTCACCAGTAACAAAACAACAAAAATATATCTATATACATATATATAAATAAATAAACCTAGCAGCATAGATTTTTTAGTGTAAACACATAAAACCATATTGAAAAGTTAAAAAACAAAATCTTTACTTAATTTCAAGTACAAAAAATTAAAAAAAGATTAACTTTACTATAAAGTAATCCAGAGTTTTTAAATATTTAAGAGTTAGAATGTGGTGTAATGATGAAGATGTGTATCTTCACCTGGTCAAAATCTACTTTAATATATGAATTCACCAACTGATTACGAGATGCTTCATAAGATATTAAAATCTGCCGAAATTTTGACACTTATTCCATCATTCACAGAAAATGAATCTCACACGGTTCGACAGACTTTTTTTAATTAATATTTTACAAATGCAAGACTTAAAATCTGCAAATAACTTTCAAAAATGTGCCACCATTAGAATGGGAAAACTATCGAACCAAAATCTGAAAATATTTACATATTTCAAAAAGGGAAAATATACAATCGTACCCTGTTTACAGCTAGGAGGGATCTGATGGACTTTTATTTAAAAGTAAGAGCAAGGATGCTTATAAATATATTATAATAGTGTTCATTTTTCTGAACATATTCGAAGTGTGTCAACTCTCCCATTTTCTTCACTTGTTCACTACATTGCTCATTTGTTCAATTGCATTTTGATAAATACATCTGTTTTTTAATATTATTGATAATAATTTGTGGTTTTTAGTCAGTGAACAAAGAAGAACAAGTGACAACAAAAAAAGGAACAACGAGCAAAAAAGAACATTTAGAAGAAAACATGTTCAATTGATCAGTTTGAATGAAACACTCTTTTATGTTCGCTGATATATGGGTATCTTTGTAGTTATATATATGTATGTGTAATGTTTCATGAGTGGCAGTAATTATTCATAATTCTGTTGCAGTCTGACTTTCAATTGTTCTGTTCTAATTCCCCATAGATGTGACATGTGGACTTTGGATATAAATGATTTTTCGGTTGTATTTAATTTGGAATCCCCAGGTATGGGACTCAGGGTCGGGTTTAGCAATTGTGGAACCTTGGCCACTAAAAACAATGTCAAATATTATAATTTTAGAAATATCAAAGAAAGCTGTTAGTGAAATTATATACCATAAATTTATACCATTTCACTATATTAGTGAAAATTTCCGCGATGGGAAAAATGAAATTTACAAAATTTCTATTCCATTTCCTGAGATATTTACTAATATAAGTCCAAGGGTAATGGGATTGGTATCATCTTTTCTTGACTGACATTTTGAAAACTAAATCGATCGACTTTTAGCTTCAATTTGTTTTAATGGGAACAATCAACAATTCTAAAATTGTATCGAATTTCTGAGAAACGATATACATATATAACGATTCAATAGGGAAAACTTACCACTCTGATTGCCATTGATAGCTGCCTCCTTGACCTGCTGTTGATTATTGCTATGCAGAATATCGGACAACGATAACGATGAGGCTATCAGTTGACGTTTCTCTTCAAAATTGAGAAAATCCATTGAATTGCTACGCTGCGGTGTTACCGTAATGGTAACTGATTTTTGCATTTTAGCCACGACACAGAGTTGTTGCTCCAGTTCGGCGGCCGTTTGGGCATTTGCATTGGGTGAATCGGGCGGAGAGCCACCACCACCACCAGTTTGTGGCTGATCAATGCCATCGGTGAGATCAGGTGGTGGTAATTGTTGCAGTTGTTGTTGCTGTAATTGCAATTGTTGCTGTTGTTGTTGTTGCTGCTGCTGCTGCTGCTGCTGCTGGTGATGATGATGATGATATGGATGATGCAACGGCTGAGGCGCAAAATATGAAAAGGCCGGCTGCGATGTTGCAGTTGCAGCACTATATGATGGCGGTCCCAAGGGCGAATGCGGTGGTGCGTGAGCCACCCGCGAAGCGGCTGCTGGTGATAATTGATAGCCAGCAGATGATGGCGATTGCTGTTGTTGCTGCTCATGACCATTGATAGCTGCCACTAGAGTAGCTAAATTATTGCGACTTGTATTGCCGCCGCCGCCGCCGCCGCTTGTATTATTGGTAGTTGTGATGTATTTGCCATTGGCATTTGGTGATGTTGTCGCCGCTGCAGCAGTTGCCAATTGCAGCTGTTGGGCTTGAAATTTATGCTGCTGCTGGAGTTGAGCCAAAAGTTGCTGTTGCTGCTGCTGATAGACCATTGGCGGGGGTGGCAATTGTTGTTGCTGCTGTTGTTGTTGTTGTGTTACGTTAGTTGCACTATTGTTGCTGTTGTTGCTGCCGTTGCTACCATTGCTGGCCGTCGATTGTTGGCTCTGCAACTTGTTGCTCCTCAAAGACATGTTGGGTGGGTGGGTGGTTGTTTCGTTGAGGAGGATACGGGGAGTGGATCCTGAGGGCTACTTCAAAATGAATGTCACGCAATTTCTACCGTCGTGCCATTGTCACGTGATGTGTGTGTTTTTTGCTGTTGCTCTTGTTGATTTGAAACTGTTGCTCTGCTTTATATAAATTTTTTTTTTTTTGTAGTTTATTTGATCGCCTAATTAGCCGCCAACATGCGCCCGAGCACCGTTCCGTCCCACATACACACCCCCCTCTTTCATCCGTGGTCCGTGGTGGAGAGCGCTCGTTAAGTTTTTGTGTTTGTCACACTTTTGTTCACCTTGATTTTTATTTTTTATTTTCTTTCTTTCCACTGAGTGTGTCACTTCGACCACAACCAAGTAACCAACTACTACCTGGCACCGTCGTCACTCGCACTTTCTGTGTCACTTTTTTCGTTTGTTTTTTTTTTAGTGGTTTCACTTTTATTTTATTATTATTTTTACTTTGCTTTTTTAGTGGCTTAATTACTGCAATTAAATTAGACATTCTCTTAGACATGCAATAGATAAGACCAAAAAGTAACCACCGAACCAACAACAACAACAACTTCAATTGTCACAATAAAGGTTTAAGATATACTTTTGATAGCAATCAATTTGTATTTCATTATTATTAGTGGGCACTTCATTTCGATGCCCTTTGCGAAGGGTAGAGAAACCGTTTTTAAAGGCTAAAAAAAATATATATTCCTGATCAGCATCACATCCAAGATCACATCAGTCGGTTTAAATCAATCCCACGCCCTCAATTAAGGAACTACTAAAATAAAACTTAAAACATTAAAACCTTTCATAAGAATGTGAAACTTACTCGGCTCAGAATATAAGTACATATTCGGTCGTATCGGTCGATAATTTGTAATATCTATACCAAATCTAGCATCTAGATAGATTCAAGTTACAATTAATAACTCTTGTAAAAGTCAATATACATACATTGAAAATTATAGCTCTGCTTCAGATCCCCACAATAATTTGAGATCTTAGCGAAATAGAAAAGGACATGAGAGTTTGAGAGAGAGTATATTAAGAAACAGAAATACAATTTGGAACATTGCAAAATAATACGTATAACAGCCGTGTTTTTCACCTTTTTCTGCCATAATTTTAAGAGCTATTAAAAGTTAAAACTTTGAATTTTTAGCATTTTTAAGTTAAATTTAGAGTATATTTTTAACTATAGCTAAATTATGATATTATGAAAAAACTGAAAAATACAAATTTTACACGACTTTAAACAATATTTTAGGGAAACCCAATTTATTGGTCCTGTTTAAGGACATAAAAAAGATACATCCTTTTTTAAATATCCTAGTTTATTCTAAAAATTTTAAGAACGATCGGATAAAAAAGTAGTTTCTCAGCGATATAACTATTGAAAAATCCTTTTATATTTGGTATATTCTACAAATGTAGATTCGGTTAAAGGAAACAAACTTTTTCCATTTTTAAAATTTGTCACACAGGTCAACCCCCTTAAAACGAACATAACTTCTTTGATATTTTCGTTGTTTGTATTCAATTCATAAAGCCAAATATTTTCTTTCTCAAATACGTTTGGCTTGAAATTTGTTATTCACGATGGCTTGACTTTATTTACTTTATTTACTTTATTTAAATTATAAATTATTTCTGTTGTAAATTATTTGTAAAACAACATTAAACCAAATATGAGTTTCCTCACATATAATATTGTATATATTTTTTCTCTTTCTCTCTCATTTGCTTGGCACATTCAATTCTAATTGCAACAACTCAACCCACAGACACCACAAAGAAGAAATAACAAAACCACTTGCAAAGTGCCATTCAGTAAAATGTTTTCAATTTTATGAAAATTAACTGAAAACGCAATGTGTGCAATGCTCGAGCAAGCATTACAACAACATAGCAATAGCACATGGACGAGAAAATGGAGAAGGGGCAACAACCACCGAGCTAACCACACACAAACACAACAAAAGTTGCCCACTTGTCGTCGTTGTCGTCATCATCAAAAACGTTGCAATTGCCAACAGCTGGAGATTGAAGGAGATGGCTGGCTGGCTGGGATGGCTGGATAGATGAATGGATGGAATGGAGTGGTTAGCTAGAGTGCAGGAATAAAGCAAGGAAATGGAGCAGCATCATCATCATCAACAACAACATATGCAATGCCCGACGGCCACTTGACTGAAACAAAAGGTGGAAAAATGATTCTTCCTTAACAAAAGGAAATTGTAGCCAATGTCAGGTGAGACAGAGATAGGGACAGCGTGTGAGTAAAATTGGGTAAAGTACATTAAGAAGGGTTACAAATTGAAGTGTCTGTCATGGAAATCAAGTGCAACCATGTCGGGGATGCTGTTAAAGTTTTAAGAATCTTTTAAATATTTAATGACAGTCCGTTAGGCGAAAAAAATTAAGATTGAAGATAAGAAAACAATTAAAGCTGATAAGGTTGAAAAGTAAACTCTAGGTAAACGAATTTTGTTCCAATGAATGGAAATGAAATATTACAAAATACGCCTACAAATCGGTCATTGGGTTACTATTAAGTTTTATTTGCTGAATGCTTCCGATAATTCTTACCGATTCTCCAATTCCATTCAAATTCGTTGGGTTAAAATCTTTTGAACTGGATTAGCATACCGATTTTGACTTAGATTTGTGTATTTGCAACTTTTATCTCAATCTACTTGAGAGTAGCCCGTTTTTGCAAACTCCTCAAATCTTTTAAACAAATCTTTTGCCGCAAAACACACACCCACACACACTTAAGAGTGTATGTGATATCCTATCCACCTGCTTTGCATTCGAAATGCATTGCCACAGATAATAGCCTAAAAGAAAGAAAAGAAACAAGTTCCCCTAAAGTTTGCTCGCACTTATCATCTCACACGAATTCGCTCTTTCTCACTTGTGTATGCGAAAGGTTAAAAGATGCTTCGCTGTCTCTCTCTCTCTCTCTCTCTCTCTACATTCCCAATTGCCCCTCTCAAGAGGTCAAATGGCAACGAGTTGGCAGCTTTTTCAGACAGGTAAGAAAAGAAATATTTATATATACATACATACATACATACATACATACATATACATATATGTATATATAAAGGAGTACAAATCTGATTAGAATGCATATTGGGAGCAGGTAGACAAAACTTCATTTGTTCAGTTGAAAGGCAGATAAAGAAAAAAGAACACGCAAAGTGCACAGGTAAGCGAAATAAAAGATGATGATGATGATGATGAGGATGAGGATGATGACGATGACAGGATACTACACACAAACGAGAGAGAGAGAAAGAGCGAGAGACAGCGAAGAGAAACAACCAAAATACAGTGAACGTGAAACTGAAACCTGCACCGAGACTGGTCGACCGGCCAAACGACCAAATCAACCGACAGCTGCTTCTTCCAGACAGATAAAAAGGGCAGTATTAAAGGGCGAGGGTGGCAGGGGAGGGGTAGGGTTAGGAGAACAGAACCGGAGACCGGCACCATCATAAAAACCTGCGGCGAATTGAAATTCAATGAGCGTTTTTTGCCCTAGACAGAGGCTTTATGAATTATAGTTACTGTTGGGACTTGACTTTAAAATTGTCATGAAAAAAAAAAACACAGACACATATGAAACTGAATTTTCCTGCTCTAAAAAATGGAATCTATCGATTGAATTTCACTTGTAATAAGTCAAAATAAATAGAAAATTTAACTGGCTTAGGAAAAACTACAATAAAGTATATGGCCTGCATACTGTTTTCGTTTACCGGAACTCGCTACCAAATCGTTTTTCTTTGAGTCAGTGTAATGAAAAGAATTAAAAGTTCCATCTGGTGCTCATATGAAATAATAATAATAATGATAATAATTGGGCGTGATGGTTAGTTGATTGAAAGCGAAGCCCTTTATACTGATTCTGAAGGCGTCCAAAAAAGGTGGAGTCTGCAGTTACAAACTGCCGTTATTTTTTCGCTTTATGTAGTTTGAATTCCCAACTACTTTTAGCATTGAAGACTCTGGAACCTTTTAGTGGTTATTGGTAAAAGTAAACAAATGTTGTCCGATTTTTGTTCTTGCCATAAGCATATACATATTTCGCTTTTTCCACTGATTTGTTATAAAGATTATTTAAAATTTTAAGTCATAAAGTGTATTTTGAGCATATTTACTGAAATCTCACTATATCTGAAGATTTCCGTTTTGTAAGAGATCATGAAGTAGTTTTTAAAACACTTTTCAATTGCTATATTGATATTTTTTAGGCTGCTTAGGCATAACGCGTTTTTTTCAAATACTCTTTGAGCCATTTTGATAGTAACTCAGCATAGAAAGTTAATAAACCATTTCTATATTTCGGTTAGTGTAACTCATAAAAATTGGGGGTAAAAATAATCTTTCGCTCGTTCGTTCACTGGGCCAATAAGTCGTTATAAGAAGAGTGAGCAAAGAACGGAGAAACAGAAGTTGGCTAACTGTTTAACAGAAGGAAGAAAAAAGAGGGTGGTGATGGAGGGGGGAATTGTGGTTTTCGGTTTGTACGGAGAATTGTTTGAGATGGTTCCAGAGCACTGACTTTTGCCTAGTTTAGGTTTTTGGCGCGCGACGCGAATTAAAAACGCGGCCAGGCGAGAATTACAGCGAATAGATAGAGACAGACAGACACACAAACAGACTGAGAGAATGTGTGAGTGAGAGAGTGAAATGTAGAGCAATTGAGGCAAAAAGGCATAACAATAGAGCAACAACAATATGAAAACTTTTAGACATTTGTTTTAACGAGCCAGCCATTGAGGCAGACAGACCGACCAGACCATCTACAAAACACTGCAGAGGCTAGAGAAAGAGACGATTGAATTAACCAATGCTACTGCAGAGAGCAATAATGGCTTGAGGGAGTGGTGGGAGTGGGGAAGTGGGGGTAACAGCAGCAGCAGCAGCAGCATAAGCATATTGCACATGTGGAACATAGCGTTGGCAACTCTCAACTCTCTAGCAGCGTCAGCAGAAAGCGCATATTAAACAGACAGAGTAGACAGTAGGCTGGCATCATGCTTTTTGCGGCGACTCCATTTGTGGCAAGTTCATTGAACCTTATTTACAGTTCAGTAGTTTAGCGATTTTTCTTCTTTTTTTTCCCCTCTCTTTTTCTCTCTCATTTGTTTTAGGGCCTGATTTTGGGAAAGCCAAAAAAAAAAATCACACAATGCGAATGCGGGAAAGCGCTGAGAAAAACTAATGCGATTTGTTGTTGTCGTTGTTATTGTTGTGGCAAACAGCAACACACAGATTTAAATACATAAATCTAAATGTATGTATACATATACATATATGTATGTATATAAAATTCTGTGTTGGCGCCGCCAGCCCAAAAGCAATCAAATCCAATTAAGAGCAAAATACCACAAAACAACAACAAACACCAACAAGAATCAAGAATCACCCATAACTTTGTTTCACCATTCTGTTGTTGTTCTTTTTTTTAAGCATCGTCTTGCCCATATGTAAAAGAAATTTCTTCATATATATCAATTTGTGGCAATATCCGCACTTTACTCATACCCTATATACCTACTTAAATCGTAAATAATGTGCCTTTCAAGTGCATGCAACATGTACTTAATAAGTTTATCTTAGCCTTTTAGCCTATTTAAATACTAAACCAAATACATAGCTTGAAAAACACTCGAAATGCCTATAGCCATAAGTCTAGCCTTTTTATATCCTTATAAAAAGGGTATATTAAGTCAGGATTCAGTCGAATCCGAACTCTATTTCATATAGCTCTTAATCACGAACAGTGACTTGTCTCAATAAAATCCTATTCTTAACAGTAACAAGTTTGATCAAGATCGGGTGACTAGGTATATGGCATACTATATACCTAGAAATGATTGGTCCAAACTTTGGACTCCAAAGCAATGACTTTTGTCAAAAATTTTCGTTATTTTCTCGCGACTGTCACAAAAATTAATATTTATCAGTTTATAGCTGTTAATGGCTACGTGAAATTTCACAAAGATCGGTTTACTATATTATATATCTGCCATATAAACATACCATAAAATGGCATTGGCGTTCTGTTTTTCTTCTTTTTCTTAAGGAAAGAGTAACAGAAAAAACTTGCAAGATTATACAAACTTTGGCTACTAACTAACCCAAGCCCTCTGTGTTTTTTTTTTATTCAAGGGCTTGCCAACCATTTCATGACTCCTTCCTCATCGTTTGAGCTAAGCTTGGATTCGATCACAAAATAAGTGCGATGAATGGACAGACAAGAATGAAAGAAACCAAATTTTGGTACCTTATTCTGATCGAGAACATATACTAAAAGCCAGATCACAATAAATGGCAGTCAGACACAAGGACTACACTATAAGGAGTTATGTGCAACTTAGGATATAGACCAAACATTTGGCCAAATCTAATTTGTAGAGGGTATAGAAAAGCCCAAATAAGAAACGGCAGGACGGCTAAAGGAAGAAACAGAACAAGAAAGAGTGCCAGAGAGAGAGAGAGAAAAGCAAATATAGCAAAAAATAAGAAAAAAAAACTCTGCCACAAACAGCAGCAGGAACAACAAACAACCATCAGAGCTCTTTGGCCAGCAGCTGTCGCACAGTGGGTTGCAACTACAAACACACACACACAGACACACACACAGACACACAAACACATATGTACATATAACTTCTTGCTGTTGCAAGAAGCCGAACTAATAGGTAATTATACTGAACATGAAAATGAAAAATGAGAAATGAATGAATAAGATTAGAGTCTGCGTGTGTGTGACCTGTCTCTAAAAACTAATTTAACATACTTTGTGGTCTATAAAGTGAGAGAGAGCGAGAGAAGGAGGAAGAGGGAAAGAGACTTGCCTGCCACAAATTGGGAAAAATATTTACAAGGGTCAAAGGAATTTTCTCCTTTAATGTAGGTAGATAGGACACTAACAGGAGGACGTTTTATGCTAAAATGTTCAACTAATGTTTTAAGACACTGTGCTGCTGCTGCTGCCGCCTTTTAGAACTAAACTATACACAAATACAATGCCATAAGTACAAGTGTTTGGGGTTGTTGCTAATGGAACACAATTCACAGGACGGCGGCTCTGACTGCTTTTGCTGCAAATGGAAGCATCGCACAAAGTCATTGTTATCCATCTCTCCATTTTCTCTCTTTCTGCCTGTCTGTCTCTCTTTGCGTTTTGCATCTGTCTCTGTGTATCTCTCTGACTGTCTGCAGTCTGCAGGCTGGGGCACAGAGAATCGTCATTCGTATTGTCCAAAGTTTTATTCGGCAAAATGCTAAAGCTTGTATGTGTCTGTGTGTGTAGGGGGAAGGGGGAGATTGGTTGGAGGAGTGCTAAGTTAGTGCGTTGAAAATGTTTCGCATATAAATTTAAATTTGCGCGCAAAAATGTCGACGAAAAAGCGGGCAAAGGGCAATAAAACGAAACAAACTGCGTTTTTCGTTGTTTTGGGGTTGCTTTTTCACGATGCTTCACTGGGGAATGGGTGGGTGGGGTGGAGGTGGCAGAATCGCATCTTAGAGGGATGCTGTTTGTTCTATGGCCTCCTTTTTTTGGGTTGGTGGGGTTGATGTCTGTCTCACTCTCTCTATCTCTCTCTCTCTCACCATCCGTGTGTGTGTGTGAGTGGAGGTCGAAAGTCGGAAAACCCCATAACAAAATGTTGTAAAAATAGTATAAAAGAGGGTGCAAAAACGACCCCCACATCCACCCAAACATATCTCTCTCTCTCTCACTATCTTAATTTCCTACGTTCTCTTTGAATCTATAGTACATTTGCTTACAGCTTTTTGGAGTCTGTTTACAGTACTAAACAAAAGTATTGGGACTTGTAAACGCTCACTTAAATCAAGTACAAGGATGCCAAATGCAAGCACCCTTCAAATACTTTTCCCATTTGTGAATATAGAAAATGAAAAAAAGAACGTATAAGTGTACTTTTCACACTCACTGTATTACCACTGCAATGCAATTTCATTCAAGAAAAAAAAAAAAAGATTCTGTCTAGACATGGTTTGTAAGTAGATAAAAATATTTGCTTCAGACTGTAAAACACACACACAAAATAAAGTAACAAGAAAACGGAACCCAAAATCGAAAAATCTAATATTAAGGAAATAATCAAATTCATGTCTATTCACCAGGTTTCGCTTTCTCCCTCATTCTTTTACAGTTAATACGTAACTTTATTTTTGATAAGGAAATCATTGTTGTGTAAGAAATTAGTGTTGTTGTTGGGCCGATCGGGATTGCCCCGAATCATGATATGGATAAGATAAGGCAACAATTATTATTTTCCCTGCATAATATTGGCGTGTTCAAATTCAATTTAACGAATGGAAAAACAACAAACTTTTACACTGTAGTGGGCTGCACCGTTAAATGTATACACTTTAAAAAAAAAGACTTAACATTACAGGTGTTTTTAAAGTGGAATGCTGTAAAATAAAGCAGTTGGTTCTTAAAAACCCAACAATAAATCATCTAGGGAGATGACTAAAGAAACCATTTGTACCATATGGACTCACATTCATTAGCACTTAAATTCAGCTTGGGATCCTAGGAATCGTTTAAAAAAGACAAATTATTCGATTGGTCACAGTTTCTTTGGGGAATCGAGCCAAAAACACTAGCAACTACTGAAGCAATATGTAGGTATATAAAATGTATGTTGAATCGACTCCACAGCCCAAAAGAAACTATTAATTTTTGAACCATATTTTGAGAATAATTCGCTGTGTGAAGTCTGCCATTAAAATCGTTAAAATAAATATTAATTCAAATACTGAAATAAGTTTTTTTCAGGTTTTCCTAATGATAAAACATTTTTGTTGATAAAAAATGAGTAAAGTCTTCAATATTGACATTTTTGATTGCTTGAACGACTTGGAAAATTTGCTTTTTTAAATTGAAACAAAAATTTATTTTATTGTTTTCTTCTTTTTACAAAGATAATTTAATTGTTTTTCTTAATTTTTGAACTAAATTTGGGTTTCTGCGATTTTCGGGTTGTATCCATTTTCAATGGGGTTAAGGTCTTTTAAGGGCACAATTAAGTCCATATATGTGAAATATTCTTATATTATTTATATTCACCTATGCCACGAAAAAATAAATATTAAGACAAGGTGATTGTGTCGAAGACCAAAAGAAAGTCACAGAGAGACGGAGATACAGGGAACGATACAGGTAAGAGTCCATCATTAAATGATATACCAGACATTTTGATTAGGTTTATATATGTATCATCCTCAAAATTTATGTATTAAACAAAAACTGAAATCAAATACTAAACGAAAGGGATTCGACAAGAAGACTTTCCTACATTGGTCTTTCTTAAATAAATCTCTAAGCTAATATACCCCTTTTTTTGTATAAGAGTATGAAATTAAAAAAAAAAATTAACCAAAAGCAGCTGTTAAATGTTGCATTTTGTTTTGTTAAATTTTTCTTTATGGAATCTCTCTTATGTTTATTATTAAATTGCTATTTGTCTAAATTGTTGTTCCTGTTTTCCTGTTGTTGTTGTTTGTTATTGTCATTAACATTATTGATTTCACTTTCGTTTCCATGAATTTTTTATGCATTTCCCAAAAAAAAAAAAAAACAGCGGCGAACGACAAGCAAAACGAGGGGAAATGAACATATGTGCCACCTGTGTGCCGTTTCGTTGTTTTTTTTTTCCTTCTCTTCTCAATTTTCTTTTGTTAAAATTTTTTGTTACTTTTTCGAAATGTGTTGTTGTTGTTGTTGATGGAATTTGAACGAGAAGGCAGCGCAGCAGCAGCAGCACCGTTGAGAATGCCGATGCTGACGTTAACGTTGACGTTGACGTCAGCGGATCTACACAAACTGAGCGCAGCAACAACTGCTCAGAAGTTGTAAAACCGGATTTTCCTTTTGGGATACTCTTTCCCGATAAATAACCAAACAAATAAAGTATATTAGTTTACATGGAAAACTAAATTTTTAACATTCTCATCAAAATTGTGTCAAAAACTAAAATGTAATATGTTTAAATCTTATATCTACATATGTAAACTTTTAGTATTTAGCATAGTAGATAGATGCGTAGAATTACATATGATTCATCTTTTGGCTTTTTTCTAAATTTGAAATCAAAGAGTAGTTATTTGTTGTCTAGGCTATGCAATTTTAAATAGATTAAGTTTAGAAAATCGTGGGACTAAATAGTTTGAATTGAAATAAAATAATTATACATATTTATATAGTAAAACTTCCCCTTAGAAGTAGGGTATTTGCTTTGTATATATGTATGTATGTATATATTTTTATTTTTATTCGTTAATACTGTTGCCTTTTGCACTTTGTTCAAACAAAATGATTTTTTTTAATGAAAATTCATTGAAACCCGAAAATTTTTTATTTTTGAACACTAGTCCTTTTGTCTACTATCTCTGTCTCGCTTGCTCCCGCTAACAAACATTTGCTGATGATGCTAATGCCGCTGCCGCTGCGCTGTTGCTGCTGCTCTGCTTCTTCTTTCTCCTGTGCATTCTCTTCACATTTGTTATTATTTGTTGTTGTTGTTGTTCGAGGAACTGGCTTTTTAGACGTTGAGTGAATCCTCTATTTCACACTTACACTTGTCGTTGTTGTTGTGATTAACTTATTTAATAAAATTATGCAAAAGTTTTTCTCATTTGCTTTTTGAATTAAAAATTTTGTTGTATTGAAACACACAAGCACACACTCATAGATAGAGGCACAGAAAAAAAAAGCGCAAACAGAAACGCGCACACACACACACGCAAACAAGTAAATTCCAAAAACAGAAAAAAAAATTAGAAGAAAACTACAATTGCAATTCTCTGCTCGTTGTAAATGGTAGTTTATGGAATAAACGTATTTATTGTTTGTTTATTTCATTTATTATTTACTTTTTTTGTTTTGCCGACAAACGCGCGCGATAACCATTCGCTCACCACGAGAACAAAACAACAATAACAAAAAAAAAAAAAAAAATGACAACAATCACTACGAAAAAAACCCCTATTTGATTCCCTACATTTTATTTGTACGAAGTTTATCAAATTTTGTATACTCTTTGCCTCTATTTTAAAAAGCATTAACTATTCGTTTTGATGGAATGAAAACCAATAATGTGCAATTTTAAATAACCCAAATTGGTGATAAAACAAAGTTTTTCTAATCAAAATCAATTTTTAGTCTTATTATACCTTTACAATGATATAGCCATACATGATGGAATTGGCTACAGTTCTTAATAAACAACTCCTTTTTGACCTTCAGTTTTATATGATATGGTAATCCGATCCAGCTGAATCCGAGACATATAGAACGGATGGCCTTTTGGATGGAGTTGGCTCTATACCAACTTTTTTGTAGTATGTATATATTTTATATCGTCTGGGATGCTCTTTTCTATGCGTTACACACTCGTGGCAAAAATTTATATGCTTTTCCTGCAAGGGTATATTTTGAACCACTATATTTGATGCAACGAATACCATCGAACCTACATTTGATGCACGTTTCCCACTATTTGATGTCAACATCGAGCACGGCCATAACCCAGCAAACATATTGTACAGCCGCGAAAGAATTTTACATGCAAGTACATGGACTGACTTTTGGAGTATTTACTAAATACTATTGAGTAAAATTCCTAAAATTTGGGTTACTGTGTTTATATTTATATTTGATTTTTGTTTTGTTTTTATTTTTTATTTTATTGTCAAGTTATACAAGTTATACATCCCACGATGTTTGCGAGGAGACTTCAAACCTGCTCGAAGAGGGTTTAAAGCCAATGAGGGAGAGAGAGAGAGAGAGAGAGAGAAAAAATGCGAGTTTTGCTTTGCACTTTTGAATTCGTATTGCATTTTTGAGCAATAACTAAATTTGTTTAACATAATAACAATTTGCACAAACAGGTGCACTTGTGAAATTAATCTTTAAACAATCTCTAAAATTTCATTTTGCAGATTGTTTTTAAACGTTTCTGTGTTATTATCCCATAGGCAAAGAAGACAAAGCTTGGAAAGAAAGAAAGAGAATTTGTCGCATGCGAGAAAAAGGCAAAGCATGCAAAACTGTAAAGAGCGAATGCGAACATAAAAACAATGTAGTAAATTAAGTCGACTTTATGATTTGCACATACCCTGCATATGTACATGTGGCATAAACAAAGTATAGAATGAAATTATGCATTATCTTAGGTGAGATAAAAAAAAAGGTATCTACCATCAAAACATTAAGTTTAAAATCACTGTCAGGGAATGTTCATTAACTTATATACCCTACTCAACGATATTTAATGCAGGGTATGACAACAGAAATGAAAAATTATTCGAGTCTGGCACATGGGAATTTTCGTCAGGTGATGAAAATGGATGTGGGGAAGTTCAATTAGAAAATGTTGTAACTGAAAATTTTCACATTTGTCCATAGATTTTCACGATTACATTTTGAATAAGTAAATTTCATTATTTTATTTAAAACAAATTTCTCCATCTTTAGACTTAAAAATTTCACCTGCTTCCCAAAGAGGTGTGTCCACCTTTCCATTTTTTCACTTGTAATTTTACCATACAATTTACATACATTTCGCTTTGGTCTGCAACTACTTAAACCGCTTAACCACAATTCGGGTGAAAATCTAATTAAAAATAGACCACAATAATTGCCAATTTGAATGGAAAATACCCACATACATACACACACACACACACACACACACACACACACACACACACACACACAGATTACCATAAATAGAAATGAACATTCGGATTTCTGGAATATGTCGAAAAAATATCTTTGGCAATCCATTAACAGTTCTCTACCTTAATCCCACATCACCCATTCGACCCACTGAACTAATAATAATTGGCAATTGGATCCTGAATTCATTTACTCTTCTGTAGTTTATACCATTTTACTATTTTCTGACCATTTTTCTGTAGGTTATTAATCTTAATTGAACAAAGAACCTACCTATTGAGCTTTTTGCTGATTATCGTCGACGATTCTGAATTGCATATAAACCTATATATGTATATGGCAAAGTCTATACAAGAATGGAAAATTGAATACATAAATTACACAAAGAACACAGAACTCAAATCAAACTCCTACTACTTAGAATACTCTTCCCCTCATCCCTAGAACCTTTTCATTGAACCATTTTCACATATCTTCTTTTGTATTGTATTTTTTTTTTTGTTGTTTCAGCCACTTTAAATGTAATTTACCTTTTTTTCCACAACAAAAGACAGAATTATAAACAAAAAAAATCCCTTCTTTTTTTCTGTCTTCAGATTTCCATAGACTTTTCTTTTAGCTATATTTAGTCAGCCAAAAGAAAAACAGATTTATTTTTATACTACATACAGGGTGTTTAATGTCAATGAATCAAAAACTACAACAAAATGTACATTATAGCAATAAATATGATAATATTTGGAATTTCTCAAGTCGGAATGTGGGAGATATAATATATAAATTGAAATATTATTATATGTAAAAGTGGAGAACTTAAGAATATGAAAAGGGAGCAAATTTGCCCCCTAATGTATGCAATTGACATTTTAAAATTTTAACAAAACATAAAAAGTAATGATACGGGACATTTGCAATGTTTTATGCAGTTTTCAAAAATTAAGTTGTTTGACAGTCCTTTGCATACTTTAGGGGGCGACTTCCTACACCACACATTTATATTTTTTAAATCTTCAATTTTGTATGTTTTTCCAATTTTTCCCACAAATATATATTAAATCCTTTCATGATTTTATATCTAATTCATTGAAAAAAAAAAAAAAATAAAATATCCTGTCCATTGCAATACACGCACAATTTATACAAATGTATGTATGTATGTATATATGTAAGACTGAATGGCCAGACAGATGCCATATAGTATACAGGAAACGGAAGCATCACTTGCTCTATTCGCCTAGGCGAATGGAATGAGAAGAGATGTCTGTGGTGCTAGTTGGTGGCGCTTTTTGGGCGTTTGACATGGAGGTGGCTGGTTCAGGGGAATCACTTTTGTTGTTGTTGTTTTTGGGGCAACGAAAAAAAGCCGGCAAATGTAAAGCGCAGGCGTGAGAGACGCTGAATGAGAGAGAAATACATTTTTAACAGCACTGAAATATCCATTTTTTATCGCATGCGAGAAATTTGTAGCAATATGCTAATGGCTCCTAAACTGTAGCATTTAAAACTATAAGCAAATCTTTTTTATAAGACTTTAAAGAGCTATCAGATACATAAGTAATATCCTTAATGTTGGGACACTAACCATAGAATACAGTCTATTCTATGGTTAGTGGTTGGGAGGGGAGATGAATATTGTTATTTTTTTTTTTCCGAAATTAGAGAGAGATGAAATAAACTAACTAAAATAAACAAACTGCCTAAATAGTAAAATTGTTAGGAGTTCACAAAACTACTTTTAAATAAGTGAACAAGTTCATTTACGCACTTATTCGTTTGCTCATCCAGTTTTTTTTTAATTGGCTCGCTTGTTCAGTGAATAAGTTAGGGAACTAATGAGTCAGTGAATAAGTGAGTCAGTCAGTGAGTGAGTGAGTAAAAAATGATAAAGTTTAGCGAACGTGTTCATTCACTCATTATAGGGAGTTGTTCACTCACTCACAAGCGACTATTACAAATTATCTCTGAATTATAATTAAATCTCAATGATATTATAAGTCGCTAAATATGCTTAACCAATATTACATTCAAAATATATAGATTAGTTTTTATTATATATATTAGAATAGTCTCAGGGGCATTACATAGATATGATTTATTTGGATTTCAATAAGAAAGAAGAAGTATTATAAATTGACATATAGGATTCCATTTAATTGTGAGTGTAATCCATCTTATTTTCAACTTTCAGGAATTTATATAGTAGTTTCTCTATATGTACTTCTCTTATAGAAACCCTGACCCGCCATTATGATAAAAAGACTATAGTAAACTAATTTCGTAAACCTAACCAAAACTCGTTAGTTAGTTGTCACAATTTCGGTTAGAAGATCGTACATACCTCCACAATATAGTCCGTGCTTAGTGTCAAGTGATTATTTCATATTCCTGTATATGGAAAATGATTTTAGTGGTAAATGAGTGAGTAAACAAGTGAAAAAAACATTTTAAATTTCGAAAACCAAATGTAGGTACATATGTCTATTAAATTGTTTTTCCATGCCTCATAGCATATGCTATCTCGCTCACTCTACAAACACACGAGCACTCTAGCGCCGCCATCAGCCAACGGCCAACTCCTGCCTATTAGGAAAACGTTTATATGAATAACTTGGCTATTCGTAGACCGATTTTGATCAAATTTGGTAAAGTCAAGTATGCCAAATTTGATTGCATAACGTAGAAAATTACGGGCGGTAGTCGAGCGGAAGGGGGCGTTGCAACATTTACATACAAAATCTGCGACTTTACTAAGAGAGTGTATGTATATCGAGCTCTTATAGTCTCTGAGATCTATGTGTTCATACGGATAGACGGACGGACAGACCGACACGGCTAGATCAACTCGGCTGTTCCTGATCAAGAATATGTATATGTATATACTTTATGGGGTCGGAAAAGCTTCTTTCTGATTGTTACTTTTTAAATCGGTTACGATCTCAACAGATAAAATGAAATTTTAGATTTCCAGAATTCCAAATGGTTTTAGTTAGTTTAACATCCTGAATCACTTTTAGAAATTGAATAAATGTAGTCATTTCATTGAATTTTATTTTATAGACACTTTCAAATAAATATCTTTCGGGCTGTAATTAATTTGTTTCCATATGCTTGATGACGGAAAATATATAGTGAAAGAAAAACCGAGATGGATTCATTTCTCAAGTGAAATGAACTAACAGAATCTTGATAAAGCATCTACTCATCCATTCTATGGACACTGAGTTATCTTTATTCGAGTACAAATTGTAGGCAAGGGGGAAAAAGTGGCGAGATGAAGGCAATTGCCAAGTGCTGCCAACTTAATTTATATTGTATTTAAAATGCAAAATATGCATCAAGAAGGAAGAAAAGGAAGGCATGAATGGAGATTGCTTTAATTTTACAACTTGACAAATTGAATGTTTGTCGACAAAGCGAAGAAAACTGCAATTGAAGCCAAAGAAAAAATGGGAAAACTCTCTAAAAGAGAGAGAGAGAGAGAAAGAAGGAGAAGCTAAACAAAGGCAGAAGGAACGTTGAATGCATAAATGAAATGTAGCAGGCAAAGAAAAATGAGCGGGAGCAGATGGAGGAGAGGGTGGAGGGCGAAGGATTCTGATTCCTAACAATAGTCTCAACTTGGCAGTAGTCATGACAGCCAAACGAATGGTACGAGGATGGGGTAAAGTCAAGAAATACTACCAAGTAAAAGATGCAGTTAAACGAAAATTGTAGAAGAAGCCAGATGAAAACGACGACGAGTATTTCCTTCAATTATAATTGCGAACCAATGGACAGGAGGGTGGCAAAGGTTTTTCGGACCGAGTCAAATTAACATTGCCAAAGGTCAAATTGCATTTGCTTGGGAATTTTGATTGCTTCCGTTTTTGTATTTTTGTTGTTATCAAGGTAAAACCAAACAAATCGAAACCAAAAACTACTTTACACACATAAAAGTCGATCACAAAAATACCCTGTAATATAAACCAATCAACAAATGATTTGATTTCCACTCTATTGTGAGTGGAGGATCTTTATACAAAAAAAAAAAAAAAAACGAAAAACAATATATATGTATGTATATAATAAACGCCTGCGAACTCTATCGATCAATTTTATTTTCGAATAAATTCAATTCTCCCATAAATCTTTTTAGTAAATTGAATACCTTTGGTTTTACTACATCAAAAGCTTAATTTCCATTGGATTGCAGAAGAAACTGACATAAAGATATAATAAAGTATACCACATATTTTAAAGGGTATCAAACAACGAGAAAGAAAAAAAAAACAACTAGCTCGCCCTTTATTACAAATGCAATGCACGCCCCAAAACGGCCATAAAGACTTTTTGGCCAAAGCAAAATTAAGACAGGCTAACCGAAACTGAACAACTAGAAGCACACGCAGAGGGACAAACAAACAAACAAAAAGAGGAGAGAGAGAGAGAGAGAGAGAGAAACAGAGAGGAATAGACTGTGCTAGAAAGACAGAGAGCCAGATATACGACATAAAAACGTGCCATGGTCAAGTCGAGCCATACAATGAAAAAAAAAAAACAAAATTTTAGTTGTCTTTGTCAACTAACTATATAAGCCACAACAATTTCAGTTTGTAAATCATATCCAGTTAGTGTTCTCTATCAGCAGATCAACGCAACTCAAAAACAACCAAACCCATTCAAGATGTTCAAGTTTGTGAGTAACCAATAAGGATTATCCTTAAAAAACAGTAAAGTTCTTAAAAAAAAGTTCTTTAGCACTAAAGTAAAATTTAATGAAACAATTTCATCAGTTTCAATCATCCTGCTATAAAAAGGAATCAACAATTTTTTTTTTTTATTTTTTTAGTGTGCAACAAATTTGCCTAGTTAGCCACTAAATTATAAAAAAAAAGAATGTTGTGTAAAAAGTTAAATGAATCAGTTTCTTTGTCTTTTATAATCAAATTCCAAGAAATCAAGCAAATATTCGTTTAAAAGATAAAAATTTGATGACTTGAATGTACTTCATCCTAAATGAACTGTTATTCCAAAGAACTAGTTCATCACATTATGTAATCAAAAGTAATTATTAATTTTAGTCCCTTTGTTTTCTTAAGTTGAATTGCCAGTTATGGGATTTTTAATTGAAAGAACAGAAACAAGTTAGAAACAAGTTCATCAATGATTAGTTGATTCTATTGATTGGATATTTGGCTTTTTTCATAATCGTTAATCTCTCTGTCTCTCTCTCTCTCTCTCTCTCTGTTTAGTTCGCCCTTTGCCTGTTCGCTATTGTTGCTTTGGCCGCAGCCAAACCTCAATTCCTTACCACCTACAGTGCTGCTGGAGCTCCCTTAGTGGCTGCCACGCCCTATGCCACCGCCTACACTAGCGGCCTATACGCATCACCCTATACAGCAGCTGCCTATACACCTTATGCCGCCGCCTACAGTGCCTATCCATACAGCTCCCTCTATCTAAGACGTTAAATGTCATACATACATTCAATATACTTTAAAGTGAAATTGAAAATGTATCGAATCGAAGGGAATGGAATTGAATTGAATGAAATGGAATTGTATTGAATTTGTTGACGACAACCTTTTACTAATGAACAAATAAAAAATCGTATAAAATCGAACAAAACTTTTTTAAGAAATATTTGCACTATTTTACAATCCCCCCCATCTCTCTCTCTTTCTCTCTCGCTCTCTTTGAGAAGAGGATGAGCAAAACAAATTGTGTGTTCTGTTTTGCTGGCTGTGTGCAAAATTTCGTTGTTTGATAAAATATTTACGAAATTCTCATGCATTTGAATGTTTAGTGCAATTTCCGTTAGCTATCAAAAGCATTCAATTTTGCCTGCTGCCAGTAGTCCGATTCATATGTATATACATATGTATATATATATACATATACACATATATCATAAATGGCAAAACAGTAGTAAGAATGTAGCATCAGATCTGGGGTCAACTGTCATTTGCATGAGTTTGCTTCTAAAATTTGCAAATTATGGCAACTAAGTTGCTTGATGTTGTCGTGAACACGCACAGAGAATTGGAGCAACAAGAGGAAGAGGGAGTGGTGGGTGTCTGTGTGTGTGTGTGTAGTAAGCCCACATACCCACTCACACATATGCATTCAACTATGAAACGGTCGCACTTCTCCCAACATCAGCCTCGCCATTTGCATATTTTCTGTAGCATGCTTTCAGGCGCATTGTGCACCGTGGCGCATAAACAAGAAAATGAAAAAAATAAAAATGTTTGAAGAAATAAAACCATCTCATCTTCCTACTCCTTAAACAACAGCAGCAGCAAAAACATCACATAAATATGAAAATTGTAAAAATTCGTTTATTACAAATGATCGAAATTCAAAATTTGAATAATGCAACTTAGTTGTAAAATATTTCGAATAGCTAACATTGAGAGAAAGAGCAAATAAATGCGTGAAATGATACGACTACTGCATAATAGAAGTGATAGAAAATAAACGTTAGGAAACACTATTTATTAGGTTAAAAGGACACGCAGAGTATATAAATATAAGAGGCAAATAACACTATGTAGTACAAAGTCAAATTGTGTCCTAGATAAATGATGTTTTTTTTTTTTTTTTTGGCAAATATTATTCACTCAAGTAGTTAGTTGTTCAAAGTTAAGTTAAATATAGTTCAGCTCAAAAGGGTCTTCTATTACATAGAACAATAATGGAAAGATAAAGTTAGTTAAAGAGACATTTAAGTATTTTTAATGAAAATATCAATTACTAAGGCTTAGTGAGTTGCATCATCATAACAAAGAGGAATTACCAACACCAAGAATGCCTCAATCCTTAGATTTATCCTATTGAGTTTTAGATTAAAGGAAAACTAGTTGCTTTGGGGGAGAAATAGAAAAGAAAACTACTCTTACTGAAGCCAACTTGAGTGATATACGCTAAGAATCTTTTAAATATATACCTATTTATCTATTCTATAGATTCCTCAATTATTATTGATTATTATATTTGTATTCAAAACCTTGAAAGAATTGTATTTTGTTGGCCTTTAATGCACTGCATTATCTAAGTTTTTCTAAATACATTTTTAGTATGTTTTTGTTCTCAATATTAAGTTAAACCAAAATATATGTTTGCTTGTTCTTAAAGCTGCATATTGTTCTTATGGTTTGCTCATCAACATTTGCCTCAGTATTGTTGTGGCAGCTTTTTAAAAGTTTTTGCGTAAAAACATGAACGCAGAAAAAACCTTTCTCTATCTTGGTTGTTTTCTTCTTCTTCTTTCTTTTTTTGTTCCTGCTGATAAGCGAAAAATGTTGATAAATTCATGTTGTCGCAACCTTTGGGGAAAAATATTCTACAAATATTTAAATCTAATTTACATTGTAGAAATCGAGGACCAAAGATGTGGGCAGACTGTGAGCTCCCCATGGGGCCCACACAGAAATACCCACGCATCTTTAAAAATATATTCAATGTTAAAACGAAAGTCACGACCAAAAAGTATCAGCATCAGGCATCAGGCAGCAGCGTAGGTGCCAAAAGCAGTCAAATGCCAAAATTCCATTGCATATTTCTCTGGGACGTTCACACTTACATATATAACAGACACATACATATACACACACTCACGCGCACGCCATACATACATACTTATATAGACATTAACGCGCATTCCTGGAGCCACAATTTGGCTCATTATCAGCTTCAGGTCTCTGCCATCTCAAGTATAGTCAGTTCATCAATGTCAGAAAAAACTTACCTGAAAGAAGAAAGCAAAAGGCAAATGTCAGTAAGAGGATAGGAAGAGAAAATGAATGAATAAAGAAGGATAAATAAAGTTAAGTGTTTGTATGTATATGCCTCCTGTGTAAATAACAATCTAAAACAAGTGAGAAAATGTTTGCCAACCAATTTCAAGACGATTGATAAATGCCCTTAAAAACGAAAAGTCAAGCAGTTGATTGATTGTGGTAAACATTACATAACGATAATCGAAAATTTGAAAAACTGCAAAAATTGAGTTATTTTTAAGCAAACAGTTCAATCAAACAGACATCGTTTATCGTAAACGAAGATTTAGCTAAAAACTTGCATGTGTAGCAAAAATATTTACCAACACTACACAAAAGTGTGGCCATACTTAACCCTATAATAGACAGTAATATACATTCAATTTAGGTTTTTTTCATTTGAATTGATATTTTTTAAAGAAATAATCTCTTCCTACTTAATACAAAGTAAATTAAAATTTTTAATAAAAAAAAAAGTTAGTTAACAGAGAATATCCTCTTATTCAACGTTATTAAACCAAATTGTAAGTAACTTGCCAATATTATTTTCTTTCACCTTTCTGAGCTTTCATTGCTAAAGGACCTTAGGGACCCAAACTTGATGAAATGACTATAGAGTATATGCAATTGCCACTTCATTGCTCTTTTACGTTTACGTCTTGTTATTGTTGTCGAACTGTATTTATTTTTGGTAGCCTCGTCATGGCAATCAACATAAGTAAGCGGAGTTTTTTTACTATATATAAATTAAATCAAATACAAATCGAAGAAGCTAAAAACATCAAAGTGGCTTATTGATTAAAAAGCCCATCATACACATCATATTTAACTGCATAGACACATCAATTATTAGAAGTTGTCATATTTCATGGTTTCCTCAATGGTAAATGAGAGGCAATTTTAATTAATTGCCTGTCTATTAGCAGGGTTTTCCTTCCTTCTTGTTTTTTTTTTTTTTTTTTTTTTTTTTTTTTGTTCGTGATATTTAGTCCAAGCAACAAGTAGAAGTCGAAACATGTAATTTAAACCACTTCAAAGGATGGCAAGAATAGCCACGTTTTTAGCCTGTGCCATGTGCTTTATCCGTTCTTTTTTTTTGTTGCCTTCATTGTTTTTGCTTTTGCTCCTTTGTCCTGTCATTTATTTACAGGGCATAATTGCGGCAACGGGCCGCCTACTCATTAAAAATTCATTGCTTAATTCACCGTTAAGAGAGAATGAGAAAAACCAAAAAAAAAAAAAAAAAGAAAAGAACAAACCCTTGAGCAACTGCTTAAGCTATGACCGAGTCGCCAGTTTTATACACTTGTCACAAAATGTTTTGGAAACTCCTTTTTAACTAAAAAAAAGTTTGCATTACAATTTTCATCCTATAATTTCTATAAATATGGAGTAAATGGTTTTACTTTTTCTTTACACATTCTTTCACTAAGAGTCAGAACTAAAGATCTTGTTAATAGAATAAAATTTTAACGAATATAATATATAATCACTTGCCTTAAGGATTGAACTTAAAGTAAAAATTAGTTAAATTAAAAAAATTAATCAAAAACAAAAGAAGTTGCTATAGCTAGCTCTATGAAAATTTCAAACAAAAAACTTAAGAAAAAATTTGTGTATATCGACTCAGATGATCAGACAGAACAGAATTATATATGCAAGCATTTACTTTGGTTTACAAGGTTAATAGAGGGGAAAAAACAATTTCGTTTTGTTGTTGTATGTTCCTTTATTTCATTTATTTTTTCTGAGCCTACTTATGTATGGTATACATATGGACGGACCTCTTTTAAAAATGCACAGCAACAATTTCCGTTTCCGTTCGCCTGAATGCCGCTTTAGCTTGAATTGTTGTTCCTTTCGCTTGCGAAACATCATCCCAGCAAAAGAGTCGTGATAAATGTTTGGCCTATTAACAATACAAATCAAGGTGCTCCTGTTTTGCTCCAGCTCCAGGTTTCCCTTCTGATTCTGTTGAAGATGATGATGCCGTTTAGACTTCTTTTCCTCTTGTTCACTGTTAGTGAGGTTGCTCCTCAATTGCCGAAAAATTTACCAGTTATGGGTAGACAAATAAAACACATTTGCTCACAAACTCAGAGACAAACACACACACACACACACATACACTTTTACACCGACTAAGAGAGTCAAGTCTGGCGTTAAATTGAAACGCGAACCACCATCAAACATTGTTCAACAATCTCTTGAGAGATAAGGCACCACTTTTCACTTTGCCTTTGACTGCGTTCAACGTGGCGTATAATCGATTTTTATTCGATTTATGTATAAATATTTCCTATTTCCTAAAACAAAAAATAAAAACCCACACATTCTACAACGCGCTTTAGCCATCGACAATGGAACGGTTGTCGTTCAACTAAAATCAATTTGATAGGCACGAAGAAATGACACCAAAATGCAAATGCTCATTGAGTACAAAGGCATTTGGTCAATGCACGCAAAGAAGCCGCCAAGGTTGTAAAAGGTAAAAAAGAATTGAAAATTGAACTGAGTAAAACATAAGACTGCATAAATCGATAGGCTAAGTGTTAAAAGCAAAATGTGATAATGATCTGTAAGAAAAGTGGCAAAGCAAAAATATTGCATATGATGAAATTTTAAAACAAGCAAAAAAAAAGAGAAAATAAAACCATTTTGTTTTAACTTATGCTATTTATGTGAATAAAAATTCATGGTTGCAAGTTTAGGACATTTTCAGTCTTATTTTTCATGTTTCTTGTTTTCTCAATGCAATCTCAGGTTTTGGATAAAATTCATTAAGTTTGTCTCAAAATATTTCCGATTAGGTTTAAAAGCCATTAATAAAAACAAAATCTTGCCTTGTCAAAATAAAATATTAAAAACCATTTTCAATCTGCCCTGGCGTCACAATGTACCAATATATATACTAATATTTTTTTAAGTCCCGGACATTTTCTGTTTAGTCTAAAAAAAAATATCTCAAAAATTTGGAGCCTATCGGAAAATGTTTAATGGACGCGGAACTTATCTAAAGTTTTTAGTGTATTGCTCCCAAATAAGCCCATACAAACACCATAAGAGTGAGCGAGACAGCATGAGTTTGGCGATACTTACAATTAGTGTTAACTCGACCATATGTACGAAACTATACACAACATCTGTAAGTTCCGATTGTTAATACAGTCAGCACAACATTTATTCGGACACCCGTCCATTCCAACTTTCTTTATAAATAACTTGAAAAATATTTAAGTAAAAACAAAAATTTTGATTTCATTTAAAAGATTTATGTTACTAATAATACTAATGTAAATCACAATAATATAAAAAACTTCTTTGGCAAATGAAAAAAACGTACAAAATTAAAAAAAGGCACATTTTTACGCACAACAATTATTCGGACAATTTTCGGTTACTCTATTTTCTTAGAAAATGCAACTGCTTCTTGTGCTTTGTAATCCGTTTTTTAATAATTTCGATGTTAGTTTAGCCCGTGGTTTGCTTTAGCGTGGACAAAATGGGCCGAGGGCAAGATTTATCACTAGATTTGCGCAAAAGTATATTAAAATTGCATTTCGAAAATCTGAGTGTAAGGGAAATTGGAAGACTCATCGGTAAAGCCCATTCCAAGACTCATCGGTAAAGCCCCCACACAGGTGATTTGGCTGCAAAACACAAACATGCTGAAAGACCCAAGATTTTAACACCTCGGGAAGAGCGAAAAGTCGTGTCGACCGTACAAAAAAATCCGTGTATTTCGTCGACTACACTTTGCCAAGACATTGAGGAAAGCAAGCAGAAGAAAATTTATGCCCAAACCGTACGTCACTGCCTCCGATTATTAATATGTCCTTCAGCTTTTAGAAGCACAATTACAAAAGTGCTGCAGGAGTTGTATCAATTTATGTCCAAATTAAATGCCATTCACCAAATGTTAGGTCCAAGCCGTCAAGGTTACAATTAGTTGGTTCAGATGATCTTCCTTGGGGTTGACCGGTGTAACTTTCGTACGCCTAGACCAACTAGCCCTGGGCACTGGATGTTGAGAGGATATTTTAATACAGACATCCATTTTCGCTGACAACATAATCTCTTAATAATAACGTATATTAAAGCATGGTTTAGATATACAAATGTTATAGAATAAAAAATATTCTTTGTCAGGTTTTATGTCAGTAAGAACAAATAATTTTTTAAAGGAAGCTAATCTGGCAAATAAATTTCTATAATTGGATCTATCAAATTTTAACGATATATTTACTTTTGGGATCTCCTTGTCGTAAACTATAAGGCAGAAGGAGTAACAACAAGAAGGAAAAGCATCTAATTGCATCAAGTTGTGAAACCTTTTAAAAAATGAAGTTGCCGACCTTGGTATACCATGCACCAAGTAAAAATATATTTTAAACTTCCAAGACCAAATGCATGTACATAGTTTAAATACTTTGTACATTCCCCTTAGTACAGTCGACTCTCGTTAATTCAAACCTGCGATAATTCGAACCTCTCTGTAATTCGAAGTTATCACGAGTCCCCTACAAAATCTCTTGATATTTCGAATTTTGTCCATACATTGCTACGTCGCGGTAATTCGAACTCATATGGTCAAACCCTCGATAATTCGATCAGTTAATGCAAACATGAAACAACAAAAGAGAAAAATTTTACTCTTTTTGCACTGTCCACAACAGTCCTCCTAAACTGTCCAACGTAGAACTCTGCTTCTTTCCGCCAAATACAACTTCCAAACTGCAACCATTGGACCAAGGGATCATCCATAATTTAAAGAAGTTGTACCGCAAAGAAATTGTTAAGATCATTCATGAGTTTTTCTGAGTATGTTGAAGTGGATGAAGATGTTGCTGTCTCAGGATCACTAACCGATGGCGAAATTTTATCTCTGACCGATACAAATGAAACGAGCAACGATGAAGGCGAAGACAACATATCACAACCTTTGGAAGAAGTATCAGTTAAGGTAGCAAGTGCCTCATTTGAGAATTTACAAAGCTTTTGCCTACAAAACGAAACTGATGAAACAGCATATCAGACACTTTTTGTACTTAAAAAAATGATTGATAAGTCTGAGCACCAGCAATGTACTCCAAAACAAACACCTATTAATAAGATCTTTTCAAAGATTAATTAATTGACATTATAAATATGTAAAACATTAGCAGTTAAATAAAAACTTGATAATTCGAAGTTTTATTTGTTTTCACTCAAAAATTCGAACCATTTAATATTTCGAACTCTCGATAATTCGAAATATTTTAAAAGTCCCTTGAATTTCGAATTAACGAGAGTCGACTGTATATGCTATCTCGCTCACTCTTACAAATACACCACCTACCTCCTTACCGACCGCCTGGTAAAACTCGCTGTTTTCCATGTTACTAGCCCAATCCGGTAGGCTGGTAGAAAAGGGGCGTGGCAAAAATCAAACTCGATAACTGTACATACTACAAGAGTCCTTATAAAAAAGACAATATAGATTGTCTCGGCTGTTGATGGTGATCAAGAATATATATGCTTTCACCCTATATAAATACTGTATTAAAAAAGTGTCATCTTGTCAGTCATAGTAATTAAAATTAGTTAAAAGCTAAAACCAGGGTTTACAAAGAACTAATATCAAATTTCATCGCACACACTTAAAACTTTGGATAAGTTCCGCGTCCATTTAAAATTATCCGATCGGTTACAAATTTTGTGAGATTTTTTTTTAAGACTAAAATGAAACAAAAACTGCCTGACTGCCTAAACAATATAATATTAATTAATTTATAATAAAAACTAGTCATTAGTATAGAATAAGGTATATTTAAGTCCTTTAAGGGTTTTTGCAAATATTTCCCTTTTATTTTAAGAGCACCTGCACTTCTAACGCATAGTGTTAAACTTATCAATGTATATTGAATAAAATGTAGCATATGTATATGTAAAGCATATCATTCTTAATAAACACGAATGTTTATATGTATTAATGTTAACAACTAGTCATTAAATTAATCCAGAATTGGAAATCTGAACATAACAATTCATAGCATTAGCAATTGATTTAAATGATTAAATTTTCATTTCCTTGAATTGTTTAAGCAACTGATTACCTGATATTACTGCAAATGACAGGGCTGTCAACAATCAAAAGGAGGTCCAGCAACATATTGTGAACATTAATCAAAGTACGTACGGAAATGCCTTCTGGTTTACTACAAATTGCTGATGCTTTACGACTTCATTTGACCCTTTCGGCGTTTTCCATTCGATTTGCACATACAAATAATATCTTTAGGGAGGGAAAATCATCATCAGCCTATGCTTAATGCATTTGTTAGGACTGAATTCGAATGTTAGTCTTAAATTAGCATTTTGGATGATTCAGACACATTCTTTTTGGGAATAATTCAATTAAACAAACGAGGACTCTCATTTCGCAAATCGAGGAGCTTCCTTTTGTTCCTTTGTTTCGCTTCCACTTTACCTGTCAATTAGCTTACTTATAATCCAATTTCGTTTCACTTTCGTCACTCAGCAAAACGAAGAGAAAAAGAAACCATTGCAAGTGTGTGTATGTGTGTGTGTGTGTCTATGTGTGTAGGTAAAAACTTTTTTTTTTGGCAAAGTTATGCACGATTCTCCAACAAAACTAAGACAAACTTTTGCCTAGTGTCTATTAGCATATGCCTTACTATAGCCTATATATGTGGATATACATGTATAACTACTTCTGCATATAGAGTGTACATATATGCATGTACTTGTGCATGAATTGAAAGTTAGTTACTGTAAAAAAAAGAAGAACATTGCATAACGCTATGCTTGTAATTTGTAATAAAATATCTAAAGAATAAATATAGTTAAAGGTAAAAATAGAAATAAACTCATACTGACAACAGGGCGTATGAGTAGCGGCTATTCTTTTCTTATTCCTGCAGTTGGCTAATGAAAAACAAAAAACTGGGCAAACCAACATAAGTAATGGGAAAAACAGACTGAAATAAGTGACCTGGGATGCGAAAAAAAAAAAGAAAAGGAAAATAAAAACGAAAAGGAAAAGCTCATCAGTTGAAGTGAACTGCAAGCCATCAACGGTGGAAGCTTTGAATGCAATTATGTGCAGCACATGACCAGAATTGCTGCCAACGATGGGGCCTGGTGATGGACGAGATGATGGTGATGCTTGAGAGAGGCGGGTGGGGAGACGGGGAGGGTTGGAGATGGCGGGAAACTGAATCAGATGGAGAGCCCGCTTTGCCGCTGTCAGGTAAGTAGGGCAGCATAAATAAATAAATAAAAAGAAATGACAAACAAAAATGGTACTTTGATTGTTTTAAATAAGCGCAGGGCATTAAATTTTTAAGCCAAGGCAATTTCCATGCCCACATTTGTTTCTTCTCCTTATTTTTTTTTTTTTTATTCTTCGTATCCTAAGTTGTCCATTTATTTTTGTTGTTTGTTTGGTTACCTTTTGTCGCGCTTTTTGACTTTGTGCCTTTTGTGGCAGCGTCTGATGAGGCAATTGGGAAACCCAGCAACAAAATGTCACTCTCACACAAAAAGTCCTTAAGGTTCAAGGACTCACATTTGATTTGCTCCTGTCCTCACAATGTCTGTGTCTTTTTCTTTATATTTTGTTTTTTGTTTTGCGCAAATAAAGATAATCTTTTTCTTGTGGTGCGCATTTTTATGGTAATTTGCCCATGTCGAGTTTGCCGCAAAACAAAAAGAGAGACAAAAAAACCTCAACGGCCCATAAAAGCAGGAAAAAAATGAATTGGCACTTGGAATATGGTAAAGAAAACATTTTGCCGAGTAAACGCAAATATGCAATGCTACAGAAATTGAGAACTACGTTCTCTAGCCTAGACCTAATTCAATGCCAAGTGGCATTTCCAGCCAAAGAATAAGAAAATATGCTGCAGAAAATGAAAAGATGCCACCCAATTTTCACTGGCTTTTCACTGAGTTTTGTGCTTTCCTAATTGAAAATAATAAAGATTCGTTTAAATTCTTTAAAATGTTTATTGAATGTTGTCTTGAAATAGCAAAAGGAATGCAAAAAAAAATAAAATAAAAATGAATGAAAAAATGAAATAAAATGTACAAATAAACAAAAAATAAACCATCAAAACCAAAACATTAATCAATCAATATATATTTAAATATTTATATGTCATTTAGAACTTTAAATTTAATCAAAAGGACATTTCTCATTATTTGTCAGTTTTTTCAATTGGTTTTAAACATATCAAAGAACCATTAATTTTACGCAAATCTCAAATGAAATAAAAATCGACTTAAATGAGTGGATAAACAATAGTGAATATATCATGAATATATATGTATGAATGATGAGTTCAATTCATCATCAATTATGTGAAACATCTTCTCATTACATTTTTCTATTCTATTCCTTTAATGACGTCAATATTTAGCTTACCAATCAAACGAGGCCAAAAATGAAAATGAAACTTATGCGGCAAATTAATGTTGATTTTGTTTTTGGTTTTCTTTTGGCACAACTTGCAAAATTAAATTTAGATTTCATGCACGTAACTGATGGTAGAACAAATGTTAGGTGAAATTGGTAGGCTTCCAGCTAGATTGTATGAGAAGAGAGAGAGAGAGAGAGAGAGCCCACCACACAATCCCCTTAATTACTTTGCCAAACAAGAATATGAAACAAAACCAAGAGTGCGAGAGCGGAAGCAGCAGCAGGAGCAGGAGCAGGAGCATGAAAATGGATGCAGTCTGGTCTGTTGGAAAGATGCCAAGTAGCAAAAGAGCGAAATCAATACGCGAAACATTAACTCGAACGCTAAAGACACGCCATGGAGTCATTAGATTGCCAACCCAGACTCAGTGGGGACCATCACCTCATCTTACTTAAAGAGACTTCTTATGTGGGTGTATGTATATGTATGTGTGTGTGTGTGTGGGTGGATGACTTCCCTTGATTAAAGAGTGTGGGCAGCTGGAAACTAAAGGTCGAAGGTTGGGAGGTTGGAGATTGGTGAAAGTTAAGGCATGGAAAAGCTGTCGTCGCCATCATTGCACAGTTTGTCATAAATGGCGCCATATTGACAGCTAAAAAAGGAAACCAAAAAGAGAATCATTGAAAAACGACACAAAGGAGAAGACAGAAAGAGAACAAGTGCGGGAGACAAATTGACTAAAATAATGACCCGCAGGCAAACTTTGACTGAGACTCTGAAAAAACTATCGATAAAAATTCATAATTCATGAAGAACAGGCTTATCATTCCATTTATTATTAATCCAAAATGATTATAAGCTTAATAATGTGTAAGAAGATTCATCAGGCATTCATACTAGCATTGAATTTTAGTATCCACTAACGTTTTAAAACATCTTTTCCAGAAATTTCATGACCGAAATTAAGTACAGTCTAAACACTTAGTATACTCTTGCAACGAGGGAGTATTAGTTTCTTAAATAGTTGTCATCCCAAGAGGGACGAATCCTTTTTCAAGAACAATATTTTAGATTGGTCTACCTCTGGTCCGCAAAATTTTCATTTAGATCAGTCATATTTCGATTCAAAGTAATCGCTGAAAACAGATAAAATTGGAACAAAGTTCTCGTAGGGAATACTTTTATGTCTATTGCAGTATAAGAATTAAAATAAATCTTTATGTATTGTATTAATTTTATATTAAAAGCTTCAAATTCAAATTGAACAGGAGAGTTTCGAAATTCACGCATGTCCTAGTAGGCAATGATTATATATATTATATACTAAAGTATTTTTTTAAATTAACTCTATCGACTGATAGTTATTTTATAATAACTAAAAAAAATCGATACTGGGAGTAAATTAATTTTTTAGTTTTCCGTATGTATGTAACCATAAAAACTTCAATTAGAAACCAATAAAAAAAAGGCCAATCGAATGCAATGAATCGTTACTATATATATGCTCATTAAAATATAACTATACACATATATGATTTACTTTTAGTATATGTGTGTGTGTTTCCACTTGAAAAACTCATCGTCTATAAATGCCAAGCAATTTCTTTTTTATGACAGAAAAGAAAAACTTTTCTTGCTTTATTCTTTGTTTCCTCTTGTTGCTGTTGTTGTTGTTGCCATGTGTGTTCTTTCTTCTTTTTTTGTTTTTTTGTAATTTGATTTCGCATCAACACCCGCATGCCTAACATCCTTTTTGGCTGGTGTAGCAACATGGAAACAACCTCATCAAATGTTTCCAAATCGATTCCACCATTTAAAGCATATTAGCCCAAGTGTGCCCAAGTGTGTATATACTATATGGGGTGTGTGTGTGTGTGTGTGTGTCTGGGCAGGATGTGCGACACATTGCGCTTTGAACTTGTCAGTGAAAAAAGAGAGATACGTATGTATGTATGTGTAAGGCAATGAGGATGGGTAGTCGGGCGGTTTGATGTAATTTAATTAAGCAAAACAAAACCAAAAAAAAAAAAAAAAAATAATAAAAAAATCTCGGTACATGCGTAAAAATGTGGCAACGACTTTCCTATACCCAGCAACACGTAAATGTCAAAAACTATTTGCCTTTCATTTGAACCCATAAATTAGATTTCCAATGTTAGGTTTAGATCTAATTAAGATCTCAAAGTTGTTGTTGGTGTTGAGTGAAAAATCAATGTTATAAGAAAAACTGTGATAACTCTCTCTCTTTCTCATTTAGCGGGTATCACAAGCAATTCCTTGCCCCACACCCAGAAGACATGGCTGAAGGGAATATCGCTAGACGGGCGCCAAAAAGAAGCATAAAAAAGCTAATGGAACCAAAAAGAAAGGGAAAAAAGGGACATTTCACAATTAAATGTTTAATAAGCTTAAAGCAGGCAGAATGTGTCGATGTATGACAAAAGACGAAAGGAGGGCAATCGAATGCATTTTATTTCATAATTTGACTGCATTTAACAAGATGGTAATTATGAAAATTATATTTATTAAAGTTAGATATATGCAATATTTAATATTTTCAACCAAAAAATGTGTCAAAATTAGCTACGAAAATTTCAATATGATTATAAATATTCATAGCATGCTTTTAAGCTGTTAATGAATTTATGGCTGGCTCATAATCACATTAAGGTGGGGGACAAAATCAAAAAACAAAAAAAAAAACAAATCCTCTTACCTTTACGTTCATGACAAGAACGTTTAGTTATTTAAACGAACAATTTTTTTATCTAAAGAATTTATTCTTTTTGGCTTACAATTGTAAATATTTTTTAATAGATAAGTATGACATTGACAAATGGCAAATTAAACTACCTAAAAGAAAAAGGTGATTTTTGCTGGCAATATACTATTGATATAGGACTATATATCAGCTTGATCAAGACTTACAAATATTGTCTAATATAACCGAACTAGAATCTACCTATAAATTACACTCTCATGATCATGATCTAAAATTTTAATATAACAAAATGTATACCCAAATATATTTCAATTCAAACTAACTTCAAGCTTGTATCATCTAAATTAAACTTTAAGATTGATGCAATTAAAATTTATGCTTGGTTATAATTTACATTGAATGTTTATGGTGTTGTAAACAAACGTATTGATTCACTTTTTAAAGGGTCGACAGCTTTATGTGTATCTAACCAACACAATCTTACTTTTACTTTGCCAAGTGACTGAACTTGTTGATAATGAAGTAAGTAAGTCGTCTCGCCGACTTGGATATACCATACACCAGTAAAACAAATATTTTAAATTTATAATAACCAATGCATTTTCGTATTTTTAAAAAAATCTGTTTGCATGCTTTTTACAAGCATATCTTAGTATTTCGCTCACTCAAGCATACGAGCACCCTAGCGCCCCCACCAGCCAACGGCCAACTCCGGCCATATGGAAAAACGTTTATATGCATAACTTGACTATTTTTATTCCGATTTTGATCAAATTTGGTATTTTGCTTGATATTAGTATCAAATTTAAGTGTGCTAAATTTGATTGCACAAGGTAGAAAATTACGGGAGATAATCGAGTTTTTTCAAATTACGGGGGCGGAGGGGGGCGTGGCAAAATCTTTACACATCAAAACTGTGCGCAATTACTAGGCAAATATTTATACCAAATTTTGTGTCTCTATCTAGAATAGTTTTTGAGAAAATCGGTTTTATTTAATTTGCGGGGGCGGTAGGGGGCGTGGCAAAATTTTTATAAATACAAAATGTGCGCGTTTGCTTAGCAAAAATACATACCAAATTTTGTGTCTCTAGTTGCTATGGTGTTTGAGAAAATCGGTTTTATATCATTTGCGGGGGCGGTAGGGGGCGTGGCAAACATTTGAAACAAACTCGATAAGCGTACATATGACACGAGTCTACATACCAAATTTGGTGGCTCTAGCTCTTATAGTCTCCGAGATCTAGGTGTTCATACGGACGGACGGACGGACGGACGGACGGACGGACAGACGGACATGGCTAGATCGTCTCGGCTGTTGATGCTGATCAAGAATATATATACTTTATGGGGTCGGAAAAGCTTCCTTCTGCCTGTTACATACATTTTAGCGACTTTAATATACCATTTCACCCTATGGGTGTATGGTATAAAAATGAATTCCCGATAAAGAAAAGAGGGAGATCCCTAGAATATTGCATTAAAAATGATTCATTATTCAAGATTTAACATTTCAGCAAACGTAAACGAGATTTCTACAATGCACAGTCGACGGGAATACAATTTTTTTTCAAACATTTTTCAAATTTAACTTAATAGTTTGAGGACATTGTATAAATAGTTCAAATATTTTTAGTCGCTCGTTCAATCAAATTGTTCTTTTGTCAAAATTACCAGAAATTTTTACTCAACTTTACACCAGGCAATCGAAATCTTTTTCGATAAAATGGAAATTAAAGTTCAATATACATATGTCAAAAACTTTTATTTCAAATTATTTTGAATCATGCAGTCCTCGGTAGATGAGTTGTCTAAGTGGCCCAGTCAATTAGGTATCTGAACAACGAGGATCCGGGTTCGAATCCCAGGCTAGTGTATGGATGTAGTTTTCGTCTAAGCCGAAGGCCTTAGTTGCCAGTGCTTGTAAAAATATAGTTAGGTTGATAGTTTACAACTATATCCTATACTTATAATAATAATAATAATAATATTTTGAATCATAAGATCTATGTTGTAGTTATATATAGTGTTTGTATTTTCAAATGAAGTAAGTAAGTCGTCTCGCCGACTTGGATATACCATACACCAGTAAAACAAATATTTTAAATTTATAATAACCAATGCATTTTCGTATTTTTAAAAAAATCTGTTTGCATGCTTTTTAGAAGCATATCTTAGTATTTCGCTCACTCAAGCATTCGAGCACCCTAGCGCCCCCACCAGCCAACGGCCACTTCCGGCCATATGGAAAAACGTTTATATGCATAACTTGACTATTTTTATTCCGATTTTGATCAAATTTGGTATTTTGCTTGATATTAGTATCAAATTTAAGTGTGCTAAATTTGATTGCACAAGGTAGAAAATTACGGGAGATAATCGAGTTTTTTCAAATTACGGGGGGCGGAGGGGGGCGTGGCAAAATCTTTTCACATCAAAACTGTGCGCAATTACTAAGCAAATATTTATACCAACTATGGTGTCTCTAGCTAAAATAGGTTTTGAGAAAATCGGTTTTATTTGATTTGCGGGGGCGGTAGGGGGCGTGGCAAAATTTTTATAAATACAAAATGTGCGCATTTACTAAGCAAATATACATACCAAATTTTGTGTCTCTAGTTGCTATAGTGTTTAAGAAAAACGGTTTTATGTAATTTGCGGGGGCGGTAGGGGGCGTGGCAAAATTTTTACACATCAAAAATGTGCGCATTTACTTAGCAAATATACATACCAAATTTTGTGTCTCTAGTTGCTATAGTGTTTGAGAAAATCGGTTTTATATCATTTGCGGGGGCGGTAGGGGGCGTGGCAAAAATTTTACAAATATAAAATGTGCGCATTTACTTAGCAAATATACATACCAAATTTTGTGTCTCTAGTTGCTATAGTGTTTGAGAAAATCGGTTTTATATCATTTGCGGGGGCGGTAGGGGGCGTGGCAAAAATTTGAAACAAACTCGATAAGCGTACATATGACACGAGTCTACATACCAAATTTGGTGGCTCTAGCTCTTATAGTCTCCGAGATCTAGGTGTTCATACAGACGGACGGACGGACGGACGGACGGACGGACAGACGGACATGGCTAGATCGTCTCGGCTGTTGATGCTGATCAAGAATATATATACTTTATGGGGTCGGAAAAGCTTCCTTCTGCCTGTTACATACATTTTAGCGACTTTAATATACCATTTCACCCTATGGGTGTATGGTATAAAAAATCTACATAAAGTCTTCGTGAATTGTATGGTAAAATAACATTTTTCTCAAATTTGTGTAAAAAAATGATTATGCAAATGTTTGCTCTAGATTGAGAACTATAAAAACAAATATTAAAATTTTTGCTCAATTTTGACCATTCCTATTCCGTAAATAAAGCTAAATTTTAGGTAAGAAATCTCGGCCTCTACTCGAAAATGAAAAAGTAATTTTTGACTAGATTGCTGGTATTCAACCACCTAAAAAATACAAAAACAAAAAATTAAACTTCTGTTTTAGTCTAATATACTATCAAAATTTTAAACGTCTAGCAATCCAATTGGAATATATAGAAAAAATGAATGTGCAAACTAAATGAAGTAAGTAAGTCGTCTCGCCGACTTGGATATACCATACACCAGTAAAACAAATATTTTAAATTTATAATGAAGTAAGTAAGTCGTCTCGCCGACTTGGATATACCATACACCAGTAAAACAAATATTTTAAATTTATAATAACCAATGCATTTTCGTATTTTTAAAAAAATCTGTTTGCATGCTTTTTAGAAGCATATCTTAGTATTTCGCTCACTCAAGCATACGAGCACCCTAGCGGCCCCACCAGCCAACGGCCAACTCCGGCCATATGGAAAAACGTTCATATGCATAACTTGGCTATTTTTATTCCGATTTTGATCAAATTTGGTATTTTGCTGGATATTAGTATCAAATTTAAGTGTGCTAAATTTGATTGCACAAGGTTGAAAATTACGGGAGATAATCGAGTTTTTTCAAATTACGGGGGCGGAAAGAGGCGTGGCAAAATCTTTACACATCAAAAATGTGCGCAATTACTAAGCAAATATTCATACCAAATTTTGTGTCTCTAGCTTGAATAGTTTTTGAGAAAATTGGTTTTATTTAATTTGCGGGGGCGGTAGGGGGCGTTTCAAAATTTTTACAAATACAAAACGTGCGCATTTACTTAGCAAATATACATACCAAATTTTGTGTCTCTAGTTGCTATAGTGTTTGAGAAAATCGGTTTTATTTAATTTGCGGGGGCGGTAGGGGGCGTGGCAAAATTTTTATAAATACAAAATGTGCGCGTTTACTAAGCAAATATACATACCAAATTTTGTGTCTCTAGTTGCTATGGTGTTTGAGAAAATCGGTTTTATATCATTTGCAGGGGCGGTAGGGGGCGTGGCAAACATTTGAAACAAACTCGATAAGCGTACATATGACACGAGTCTACATACCAAATTTGGTGCCTGTTACATACATTTTAGCGACTTTAATATACCATTTTCACCCTATGGGTGTATGGTATAAAAATGGAATTAATGATCTAAAATGTAAAAAATGAAAAAAAGAATATATATATTTTTTTTCTAAGTTTGCCACATTTTGATATTGTCCAAATAATTTCAAGTAGGTCAAATATAAAAGATATACACAAACCCATTTAAATCAATTTTCTGGCAAACTTAATTCAAAATCTACTTGATTTTGCATCTTAATAAAATTTATATACTATATATTTTCCATTTTCGTATTCTGTATAGAACAAAATCAATTATTTTTCGCAACGCCTACGGAGATTTACGGCGACGGATGTGTTTATAAGATTGAATAATTTCCAATTTTCTTAAATATATGTACTCATAGGCGGATCTAGGGATGCAAAATTGGGGGAAAGGCAAAAGTATTTATATTTATAACTTTGACGTTTGCTTTATGGCTTGAAAATTATAGGCATTATTTATTAATGCCCAATTTCTTCATATGTTTTTGGAATGCTTATTGTATACTTTAGGAGCCACAGTTCGCCCAAAGTTGATGACCCTCGATGCGCCACTGTAGATACTTCATATGTAACGTGCGTATTGAAAATATTTTTTTTCTTGTGTTCCGGGAAAAATTCAACGAAATTCCCCCCGCCCCGTTTAGGGACTTGAGCTACTCAATTATGTGTAGGCGTTGGCTTATTTATTGAGGCTCCTATTTAGACAATTTAATTATACAAATGTTAATCAAATCGTGTCAAGCCAAGCCAAAAACCAAGCAGACACATATCTGCACAGATATCAAATGAGTTATGGTTATGTTTACCACATTTCCATCAACTGTTGCATTAGACCCAGTCCGCCTGTCGCATACCTAAAACCGCCTGCCGCAACATGTCCCAGCTAATTAAGCTATCAAAATGTCCTGCGGTTAAGCCACACACACACCCACTCACACACTTACTCACTCATTCAATGACTTACCTCGATACATGGGAAATTCACCGTCGCTGTGACTGTGACAGAGCATAATCGGTGAACGACATCGCGAGGCTGCCACCATGATGCCCGTCTTGTGGTGACCAGTGATGCTCAGTTGATTGCCCGATGTTGAGGCATTCGATGAGGATGATGTCGGTGCCAATACGGTGGTCGTTGTGCTGGCAGTGGTAATGGCACCCAAGCTAGCAGCAGCAGCAGCAGCAGCGACTGTTGGTGGCATTGGAGCACCCACCGAATAGGAACGAGCCACATGGCTAAGTGTGCGACGTCGTATAGTTGCTGCATGTACAACATTTGATGCATTTGAAGCAGCAGCAACAGCACCAGGATTTGAACGATAGTGATGTTGCGGCGTTGAGTACTGACAATGGTGGGTGGCATTGACGGCAGCGGAGGCTGAGGAGGTGGTAGAGGATTGTTGCTGCTGCTGCTGTAGAAGTTGCTGAAGTTGTATATGCTGATAGGACACTGGGGCACCTCCTAACGATAAATGATGCTGCAGTGGCGGATGATGCGATGTTGGCATAGTGGATGCATGTGCCGGATGCGTTTGTTGTTGATGCTGCTGCTGCTGCTGCTGTTGCTGTTGGAATGGCGGATGGGAGTGCTGATGTTGCAGCAATTGTCGTTGTTGTTGTTGTTGATGCTGCTGCTGCTGCACGGCAGCCATTTGAAATTGTTGCTGCAATTGCTGCAACAGATCGTGCTGCAATTGCTCATGATTATGTTTGGTCTTTTGGTCATTGCTTGATTGCTGTAAACTCTGTTGCTGCTGTCCATTTGTTGTCTGATGGGTCTGGGATTGGGATTGGGATTGAGTCTGGGCGGTCTGCTTCTCCCAGGGACCGTTGCTATCGCTGCTGTAATCCAGTTTGTTGGCTTTTGTTTCAAATAAAATGAATTAGCCCAGCATCGGATCAAGTTTTCTGAACAGCTGATTCTTTAGAATTTTACAGATTCACTTATTTATTTATATCGTATGTATGCGACACACACATTAAAACACAAAGACATACTTTTTAACACACACACACACACACATAGACACTCAAAAAAACAGAGACTAATTAGGTAAACGCGATGTATTCATTCGGACATCATCGTTCCCAAAAAAAAAAAAATGTTTCAAATTTATACATTTATTTATTTATTTCTTCTTTTACTTTTTTGTTATTTTTCGAATAGATTTTCAATCTTAAGTACCGCATTAACCGACCAGATACGTTCAACTAAAGGACGACAACTGATTGTACAAAGCTTTGTTATCCTGTGCAAAAGCTTGTACTTGGCCATCCAAAAGCGCAATCCTAACTGTAAGTGAGTGAGAGCGAGAGAGAGCGACACAGAGAGACCTCGAGTTGAGAGTGAGAGTGTTGTTACTTCGTATGTGAGAGATAAAGAGAGACAAGATGAAGGAAAAACGCACCCAGACTATACGGTCAAAAAAGGAAACACACACACATACACACACAGCATAAAAAGTTGGACCAGTTTTTACTTCTGTTTATAAAAGTCCTTTGGCACATGAATCCCTTTCGCCCTTTAACGCTTCCCCCCCTAGCCGCCAATCTCTAAGCGTATGTTTTGCCAACTGTTCAAAGTTTACAAGGGGAAAACCCACAGACATTTATGAAAAATGTGGCACAGTTTTTTGCTTCTTTGTTTTTTTTTTCGCGTTGCAAATTGCCCAGCAAACAGTGACGCAAGACTAGAGAATCTTCAAAATTTAAAGTTAAAGTTTTCGAGAATTTGCAATAATTCGAATGTAAAGTCGGTCATCTTTGTATTTCTAACACGAATAGTAAGAAGCAACGAAATATTCTTAGTTAACCAACACTGCAATAAAGTGTGACCATGAAACGCAAGTATGTATGTATTTTTCAAGAAGTTATGGTGATTTAAAATTAAAATAAATATTATTATTTTCAAATTTACTTTCAATGTTTTAAACTTTTCTGAGTAAAATTCTAATGGACAGGGTTTACAAGACGTTTAACTTTTTTTATAACCGATATGTTCAAATTCCGTAGATTGGCTCCTTCTAACGTACTTTCCACAGACTTAATGCTATTGGTGTAAGCTTAAGAAATACGGGCATTATCAAAGTATTGCAGGTTGATTGCGTTTTCCCTAAATTTAGTCGAGATTTTCAAAAAAAAAAAAAAAAAACTAATCTTTTTATTAAGAATTTAAACAAAAGATTTTCATTTATTCAAAATATTTTTTTATTTGTTTATCTATATGATAAGTAATTTTAATTCATGAATATGGAATGTCAGCAATGCTTTGTTTGAATAATACTTTTTTTTATTCTAGGACAAGATTAACGCCAGTAAGGCACAATGATTAATTAATAATTTTTTTAAAAGTGTTCTTAATCATATTATGTTTTAATTTATATGCAGAAGAAAGCCCACTTGAAAAAATTTCTAAATTTATTGATTAATTAGCAGAAATAACTAGTTTTGTTTTTCTTTGTTGGCTAAATAATGACACTGTGCACAGGTCCTTGAGTTGCATCCTGCCATCATTCTGTGCCCCACTCAACCACCCACCTGGTTCTGGGTTCATTCACCCAACCACATAAAACAGCTGCTGCTGCTCCTGGGCAGTAAGAAGTAAAGCGCTCAAGAGCAGAACTCGAGTAAAGCTTTTTTGTGTTGTGTTGGCTAGGCTGGCTCTCAAGAGCTTTTTACTGCTCCGAACAAGCAAGGAGCAGTAGCAGTCCTTAGTGCGTGGCATGTATGTTTGGTTGGGTTATGGTCGGGGATCGTCGGGAATAGCCCAAAGGAATTCTCAACTTTCCTTTACATTTTGTTTGCTTTTTTTGTTTTTGTGTTTTTGTATACTACAATAATAATAATTTATTTATGCATTTGTCACTCAATATTTTGGGTATATAGCCCGGTTCGTTGTGTGCTGATAAAGACCCAAAGGATAGATAACCCAGATTGGGAGAGAGAGAGATAAAATGCGTATAAAACTACGTACATACATACATATACATATATAGGAACAATTTCTTGATAAGGCAAAAACCCAAAGAGAAAGTCGATATCGTAATACAAACAGGTATTAGGCGCCCAGCAGAATGCAGCAAGTAAACCATTCAAAGAGGATGCGATGCCACCAAAATCAAGGCAAGCGGTGGCTGGGGTGCAGGATTCGCGTGGGTTTTTCTGTGGATTTTGCGTGCGCATAAAAAATCGAAAGGCAAAGATTTTCCATGGTAGGGGAGGGATGGTGGGAGCATTCTGCTTGTGTGTGTGTGTGTGTGTGTGTGAATTTTTGTTTTGGATGCTGCTTTCGCCACTGGAGCCACTTGTTTCGAATTCTGCACTGCTGTGGTTAAGGGCCGACTAGTTTAGGGGCGTGCATCGAATGCAGGGCATTTGGTGTGGTGTAGGGTGGATATTGCAATTGGGATACTTACCTATTAATGCATCACGATCGTAGAAATATGTGCTGGCACTACTTTTGATGCTAATACAATCCAATGGCGTTGGTGTCGGCTCAAAGATGTTGTATGAATCACAGGATTCGGCTGAAGGTGTGCTGGGTGCCGATGCTGATATGACTACAAACAGAATAGTGTAAATTTAAGAAATTAAAAACTAAAAGTAAACAAAAAAATTTAATATAAAATATAATTACAAATAACTTATACATTTACCGCGCCGTTGAGTTCTTAAATAAAAAATTTACATTCAAACAAAATTTTATAAACAAAAATCAATTAAGGGGAATCCCCATGAGATTTTCTAACGCAGAGTTTTCAAGAAATCAACAATTGAAAAAGAGATAGCAATACAATGCATGAAACAAAAAGTTCATAACTCTCGCATTGTATTCAGCTGTTGTTAGAGATGAGTCATTTAATGGCGATAACAAAAATGCAATTCCAAAAAGCTTTTCGATTACTGCTCCATAATTGTTTATGTAAAAAATCTTTAGATACTAGAGGGTTTAAGCGTCTATGCCGATTTTTAGATACACTTGACGCTGATATTTTATATAAAATAAACACTTTTCTTTGATAATTCCAATGGGAATATATAGGATCAAGCATATGCATATATATGCAGTTCAAGCACTCCAAACAACAATCGATCATTTCTATGGCAACTATAGGTATAGTACTCCGATCCAAACAAATCAAGAACTTAATCTATCTATGATGAAGGTAAACTGAAATATTAAGTTTTCCCCTATTACCTATTTAACTGAGGGAGAAGGAATGATTGCTCTTTTCCGCCTTACAAACAGTTGACAAATTGCATGTAACCCTTCTGAAAGGGTATAAAAGTACGGCAAAATCAAGAAAAAATTTTACGTAATTTTAGTATTAGATATTCGAGTTCTTATCTTTATTTATAGAAATTAATTCACAATATTTGTAGCCACAACTACGTTGTATATATTATAATATAATTTTTTTTTTTCTTATTATATTATTATTATTTACTTTATTTATTATTTCTTTATATAATATACATATGTATAATCTTAAATATGCAGATTCCAAAACGCCTTTAGATTTTATGAAAACCGAATTCAACCAGGTCATTTGCTCCAAAAGAAAAATTTCTCTTAATTTCTTAGAGACCAAAAAAAAAAAAAAAACCAAAAATCCATATGTATTTATAAAAATTAGTCCAAATAGATTTCCGTTTTCATTTTGTGTGAGCTCGCCGATTTGATTGATGTTTGCTCAAAGAATTTAAACGTTGATTTACATTGGCAACAATATTCAATTGATTGGGATTGAGATGACGAAATATCTCATCGTAGACAATTTCGGGCATACCCGTAAGTGAAGGGTGGAGATATGTGCCAAGTTCCGTAATTTGTTGCGATCGGATACGTTGAAATACATTTTGCTTCAATTGCAACGATAGTTCATCCAATTTCTGAAAGCGTGTATATATCGGTTTGTTTTTAGCCTGAACATTGCGAACATAACGCCCAATCGATAGACTAACACTATAACCAGGCTGCTTCGATGGACCCATAGGGCTAAGGGTCACCAACAATTGATCGCCCAGAACAACAATCATGAGACGACTGGAAAGTGTTGGAATAATGGCGGCATCCTTCTGCATATCTTCGTTGAGGAGAGTGCGCAGGATCATGCTAAAGACAGTCTCATCAAACTGAATCGTATAGACCACGGGCTCTTGGGCCAATAGATGGACATTACCAATATGAAAGCTACCAAATGTGGGTATTGGCTTTAATTGTTTTTGCTTCTTCCAAAAGACTTTCTCCTCAACAAAACCACTTTCGAGGGCCACTATATAGATGAGCAATACAAGTAATTGTACTGATGATGGTCTTTGATTTTCATATTGGGCCGTTAATTGTGACAAATGCTCAGGCACTGAATTAAGTGTTGTTTGTTCTAAGATTAATGCTTTCTCCAGCATCCGTGGCGATGTTTGATCCCTTTCGTTATCCTTTTTGCGTTGCTTCATCGGTGCCGCTGGAAATAGTTAATTTTGGTTTTCCAATCAGTTGCATAGGATTTCTTTCTTATTTGTTGGGTGGGTGTGTGATGTCTATTGTAGCATGTGTATCATAGCAATATGTAGATTTAGTTTTAGTTTTTGGTGTAGTTGTTGTAGGGTGTAAAAAGGGTGAGGTGGGTGGGTAGGTAGGTGATTGGGTTGTGCTACCACTACAACACACAAATTACAATTAATTAGTAGAGATGACCCAAGAAATTAACTAAAAAATTCAAGCCTGCGTGCGTTAGGTGATGTTTGTAAATTAATTTTCTTTTATTTACACTACACAACATATTCTTAAAACAAAAAACACAGACAAAATAAAAATGAAAACAAGATGTGAAGAAAAAGTTAGGAGAGAAGCTCACCTATTACACAAACTCGGCCAAATAAAGTGCCCAACAAGAAATGTAAAATAAAAGTAATAATTATTTTTCTACGGAATGATATTTATACTGAAAACACAAGCGATTTAAATTTTTGGGAATCCATCAATCAAGTGACATATGAATCATGTAATTATCGAATACGATAAACGATAACAACAAACGCAATCGTCTTATTAAATATCTTGCTAGTTTCTTTTATTTTGGATTCTCAAAAGCAAATCAAATCATGATGATGATCCGAATGAAATCGGAACAATTTATAGATTAGTTTATAAGCCCAATATATCGATATACAAATACTTTCATTTTAACGGTAATGGGAGTTGCAAAATCACTGTTAAGGCAAAATACATTACATTAAGTTTAAAATTTACATACGTGTTAATATCGATTATTAATATTGAATTAAATTATCGATAGTAGGATATACTTTTAAAATGACAATACAAGTTCTACATATATGTAAATATATTGTGTAAATAGTCTAATAATAAATGAATGATTTCAAACGATGATGAAATAGACACTGTATCATCTATAGGATTCACATATGTATATCATAGAATAGCCTACTAAAACCTTAGATAAATATTCATTTGTACAAATGGAAAACTTTTGTGGCTTTTATGGCATTGTGATTTGCAAGTGAATGAATCGAAGGTATATATTTATTATCTAATCTACCTATAAGCTAGATATTTACACATATTTAAAACCTTTGTGAAATTAACCTTTTCGCAGTAGATTTCTAGAAGCATCAATCAATTGGGAAAATTGGTAACTAAATACTTTTTTTTTTTTAATTGCAACAATTCAAATCAAGATCGATTGGATGTTATGTCGACCAGGAAAAAAGAATCAGGGTGTGTTCTATTGCCTACAGGAACTTGCAATAAATCCCCTTGATCCTAGATTCTACATTTGATAATGCCGAAGAAAGGCTAGATAATGAGTTAAAGGATATTCCAATAAAATCTTTTTTTTTTTATAGTTTCAACATATTTGCTTGCAACCAAATCGAGTACAGATCTCAAATAAGAAAGAAACTTGATAAGAAGCCTTTGATCCTTGCAGAGATTTGAGCTGTGAACTTCTTTTTTTCAGTGAGCAAAAAAGGATATTTACATTTTACTGAAACTCAAAGAAACCTTTGATCGTTGCACCGATTTGAGCTATAAACTTTTTGTGGACAAAGGCAAGAAAAAGAGCCAAGAAAAGGGCATTGAAAAGGATCTTTAAGTTCTTCTATGTAGTTATCAACAGTTTGGAATATAAATATCAAATAAGAAAACAACTTGCTAAAAATCCTTTGATCCTTGGATTTTTGGGCTATTTTCTAAGATTCTGTGGTGCATAAAGTTAGGAGAAGTGTATAAAAAGAAACAAATAGAGTCAACATGCAAAAGTACCGCTTTATCCTTGGCTCTCTCTCTCTCTCTCTGTTTCTCTGATTAGTTTTCGCTTTAGAATTTTATGTGCAGCAAAACTCATAGATACAGAAACCCAATTTACTTTCATTTCTTGACTGATAATTGATGATTATGCATTTTATATACTAACCCATATTTTTGCCTGTGCTTGTTGTTGTAGCTGCCTCTGCCTCGGCTGCTGGTGACGTTGCCGCCGGCGCCGAATTGGCATTCGCAGATGTTGATTGCACCTCTTCATTCGGATTTAGTATTGACGTTGGCGAGCATGGTGGCGTTAATGGAGAATAATATTCTGCTCCAGACATTTTATACTCATTTGCTTACGTACTAATTTTTTGGTTCGTTTTGAAATCAATTTAATACAATGATCTACACAAAGAACAAGAAAATGATTGGCAAAGCAAGGCTAAGTTAAACACAAAAAAAAAAAAACAATAAACTAAAATTACTTTGTCATTTGCCGATATTTAGTTACTAGAATATTCTATTATTTTGTTTTGAAACTTGTATTAAACAATTTAATGTTAATCTAGACATGGCGTCATCAAAAAGCATTCAATTTCTAAATAATTAAGCACAATAACAAATAGACACTCAATACATTTAAATAATTGACACGATTGTTGAAATTTTTGGTGAAATACATTTCTCTGCCCAAAATGTTGCTAAACACTGCACAACAATATTCAATACGTAATTTTTAATCTTTCTTGTATTGTTTTTTCTTTTATTCTTCTTAAAAATGATTACAGCTGATTCATGCGTCACTAAATTACTAACACTGGCATGATTCAGTGTTGTTAAATGAAGTTGAAATTATGAAAATATGGTCACACTGGAAGTCACTGCCGGCCGATAAAAACAGAAACAGAGAAGACAACAAAAATCATGTCGAACGAAGAGGATATATTATATATGGTAAAACAGGCACAAAGCCTAAGAAAAATTGATCCATGCGGAGCTAAAGCCTGGATTCTAACTGCTCAGACACTTTATCCCAATGCATTCAATATACAATATGAGGCATATCTATTGGAACGTGATGGCAAAAACTATGAAGAGGCGGCCAAGTATTTTAGTATCATGTTAGTTCCTCTCACTAGTGGATTGAAAAACGAACGTTTTATTCGAATAATATTTTGTTTTGTTTCCTTTTTGTTTACCAGAGCTGCAAATTTTCCCAATCAGCATGCCGAATTGTGGCAGGAGATTAATTTTCTAACCAATGCCCTTCGAAATGAGAATGAAAATAGCCCCGAACAGGAGTATTATGTGAATTTGTACAAACATTTAACACCAGAAGTGCAACATAATATATTTATGCATACGATAAACAATTGTGGTGATAATCTCGAGCAATGCATTTACATTTACATATTGATGTTTAACAAATTTCCCAAAACGGCTGCAACACAAGCTCCGCGATTACTTGAAATGCTGGCCGAGGGTATGAAAACCGATCCGGATTTATATCAACGCATATTGGTGGAAGAAGTCCTGCCAATGATCCAGCATAAGCCACCCGAATTGTCACCACTTTTGGCCTGCCGTTTGTATACAAACTCTTTGGAATACTATCTTAGGCAAATAATGGATGATAATAGCGATTCTAGCGATGCATGGAAGAATATATTTAAAGTCTTAATGCTCTGTGGACAAATGATGGGCTGGGAGCCATTCCTGCCGTTCAGTAAACATGTCAGCCAGAATGTCTATTGGGAGAAACTGGTTGACATATTATCAGCCAGTCCGGCAGGTAGCTCCCAAGTTCTATTCTATGCCACCACATTGTTCATATATTCCTTGCATGGTTATATACGCAATTGTCGCTTAAAGATCGATGATACTGAAATAAGTCATGTCTTGGTTGAGGGTTTTATGGAATGGTCAGCCGAGGAAGTGGATAGATCAAGTGAAGTCCAAACAATGGAGCCACCAAAATTCTCATTGACCACATCGATAAGTCCGGAGCTATCAAAAGCCTTTCTGCATGCGGCCCAATGTTGGCAACTTCTCAATACGGATCAATTTCAAAGGGATTTCAGTCAATTAATGTTGGCCCTACCATTGGCACCTTGGATATCACGTTTTCTTTTCGATTTGGCTATCTATTTCGGTCACCGCGATGAGGCCAACAAATTAATGGCCGAGATGACCACAGAGTCTTCGTTAGTGCAAAGTTTACAGATTCTTAGTTTGAATCTTATGCAGGGTAGCATGACGGTTAGTTCGATCTAGTTGGAAAACTTTATTACATGATTTATATATAATATATTCATGCTTTTTTTTTTATTGGCAGGTCCAAGGCTTTCAATGTATACTCAAAATTCTCGCCGAATTGCCTCCCACACATGGCCAGCAATTGGATAATATGACACTGAAGGGTCATCGTCATATGATATTCCTACCTCTGACACGTAGTGCACTTGTCCAGTATTGCACGCGAGCGATAATTAGTCGTATTAGTCGAAAACTATTCGAGCCTCCATGCTCAGATCGTCTGCTTGGTGATCTATTAGTTTTACTTCAAATCAATCTACTCGACGATGTTCCACTTATTCAGCAAATTTTCAATCTGATCAATCAACGTAAAACCTTCAATTTACACACTCTCTCCAATTATATTATAACAATTGATATTATGGAGGAATTGAATTTCTTGTGGAATTCACAGCAGGATGAAACGAATTTTGAATTAACTGGTTCACCCACAGAATCGGGAGCAAATGCTGTGGTTGTTGCCGCAGCTGGAAATGGAGCCACCACTCCTGTTCCAGCTGCTACCCCTGCCGGAGGTGCAACTCCATTAATAGTTGGTGGCGTACCCGCCCAGCCACGTCGCATTGGGACACGCGGTGCCGATAAAGGAGTCCGGGATGAATTTAAAGCCTTGATCCGACAACAGATCGCCAGATGCAATGAGAGTGTCATCACTTTGCTGGCCAATTTCATAAATCAAGAGCAATTGACATTGGGCCAGTATATCTTCGGTATTCGACAGCCTCCACCCATAGAAACAATAGTCATTAAGTAGTTAGTTGAAATTTGTATTTTATGTTTGTATGTATATGATATAAGATATGACCAACATTTGGTCTTTCTGCAAAGCATTTGTACTGTGTATTGATCTTATATACATATGATCTGGTCAGATTTTCTCACTACTTTCTTCACCTTAAAATATTGATGATAATCTTCTAGTTCATACCAATCTGTAAAAGTTATATAGCTTAGTACTTGCCTAAAAGTGACATTGAATAAGATGTGTGTAGGATTATATTCTTAGCCAACTTGCCCCACTTCCCTCCTCCTCACCACTGCATCATTCAATACCTGACTGACACTTAAAAGAAGTTATAGAGACTGAAAACAAGTGAGAGAGCAAGTTGCAAGGGAGAGACCAACTCTGAATCGGATGAAATCTTTGATGTCGTCCATTAATACTTATATATTACTACTGATACTGTTGATATCTGGACATAACCCACCAAATTGATTTTATGTAGTTGCTATCTAGAATGTGTTTATATCATATGAATTCCAATATTAATCGTCCAAGGAAAGAATTGTAATCCCTTTTTAAAAGGTAGGCAAGCATAAACAATTTTTTTAGCCAGAGAACGAACTTAGTTTACGTCGAATCTGAAGGATTAAAATTTTGAAATTTGAATTTTGTATCATATTTCTTCATTCATAAATTTTTGAAACTTTTTGCAATTCAGCTCAATTTTTCAAGAAAGTTTCAAAACGAACGGATAATTCCTTGTCGAGATACAAGAAAGAATTTCAATAAAAACGAGATTGAAAGTTTTGATGCCAGACGTAGGTCCAGCGCATGGCAGACAAGGACTATCGAAAAATCCTTTTCACCTTTAATGTAGACTACATACATAAGTTATGGATCCGATTTATGAAACAAACAAATAATTTAGCATTTTAAAATTGGTCACACGGGTTAAGCCTCTTAAACTATATGGCACGTTCTTTGTCCTGAGGACCGATTTGAGTGATCTTCATCTAAAAAAATTCTCTGGACTAAGATCTTTCAATAGGATAGTGGCTATTTTAAGTATTTTCAGTGGTAGTCTTAATATAATGGATCAAAGTCCAAAATTCAATATGTCAAATTCAAAAAATTCTCAAAAAAAAACCTGCTCGCCGATTTAAGCTTTAAGGGTGTCATATTTAAGTTAATAGAAGTACTTAAATAAATAATAACATAGATTGTCAAGTTTGGATGCTCCAAAGGATGACCCAATAAAAACCATGAACAAAAAATTTATAAATTTTCAGGCTGGGTGGCAACATCAAGACCAAGTAATTTATCAAATTGACAAATACTAACAGTAAATTAAAACTAGTAGGCTTTGTCGATTAGGTGCAGTCAAACTAAACACCAAATGTGTACATACATATATAGAAATATAAAATATTTTTAATCCTAGACCACAATCTTGCGTCGAATCGAAGACGATGTTCCAAATGTATAATCAAGTCGTCTTGAAAAATTTAGGATTTTTGCTAGAGGCATTTTGTCGTATTATAATGATGGTTTCTCTTATTTACATAATCACTTTGAAGACACTCATTATTCTGACCGATATTTTGCCAGGCCTCGCTTACTAAAACCGTAAAATAATCTTTGGCAACCGAATCTCCCTCTCTAGATCTGGTAATATCATTTAAATATTTAATAATACACTTTCAATTTGACTAGAATATTTTCAAGACATTTAGGTGGTCTTTTTTATTACTAACGAAACAAAAATATAACAAAATCATTTTTTTAAAACAATTATATAGTTCTTAATTTCGAAATAGCCTCTAAACAAAAGTCCAGATTAATCATTTTTCAGAACGATCTCTTCGTAGTTAAATGAATTCATGAACTTAACTTTTGTCTAAGAATTGTGTCATTTTTACACATATTTCTCTAATTTTATAAAAATCTGATATATGTAGGTATGTCTTTCAGAACTAAGAGATGTAGAATTAAATATGTACATACATATATATTTTCATTTCCTCTCTCTAAAATCATAGTACTTATAGGTAGGTAGTTCAGATCATGTCAATTATTCGATTATCTGGATCAGTATGCTATAAGAGTATTTTCTAAAGATAGGCCTTTACTTCTGGATTTTGTTTGGTTTTTTTTTTTTCTAATACTTTGTATATTTGAACTTTGTTAGCCTCTTGTGCTTTTTGATATGTATGTTTTGGGTTTTTTTTTGGTGAGCGCTAGTTAAACACGTTTCGATCATATGTTAAATTGACTTGTAAGTAAAACACAGACATGCATATGTGTATGTACATATGTATATATACAAATATATGTATACGTGTAGCAACTATAATTTGTTATGAGGATTAAAAGTGCTATCAATTAGCGCCTCTCGTCTTTGTTGTCGGCGTCGTCGTCGTTGTTGTTGTTGGTGTTGTTGCTGTGGGCGTTTGACTAGAGATTAGACTGGCACCGGGTGACTGCATAGGATTTGTTGCTGTTTCCGTCTGCTGTTTCTCAGACGATGATGATGATGACGGCTCGAGTGGCAAATGTACACCAAAATCATGCTTCATATACGATATCAAGACATTATAGACCGCTGTACAGACATTAACAAAGGCCACGCGATATTTGGTATCTAGATAACGAAAATTGAAATATTGTGCCGCCGGCCAGGTCATCCAATCCAGTAGATAGATGTAGGGGAATTTTTGAATTATTTCATTATTGGTTGCCTCTAAAGTTTGTTGCTCTAAATAGCAGACGGTATAGAAGAATATAACAATGCAGGCCGGTGACATGAATAGCTGATCAAACAGAATCTTTTTCATAATTGTCCGAAATGTACGTTGCGGCATTACGCGATCCATCCAATTGTAGACATAATGATGAAGTGGTCCTTGTAGGGCACCAGCCACAAACATGCGATACATACGCGCAACATCATAGCGATCATGTTCACGTAAACCGCGACGATATTCATATTCCTGGGCAACAACATCGCCGACGAGCATAAGACCACCGGAACCCAAAATATTCGTGGCCAAGAGGTATTTGCCAAATGCCTTATTCCAGGCAAGCTTAGACCAACGCACTACAGCGAATGTGAATGCTTCGCGTGCTTTGGTCTCACCTTTGCCCTGTAGGTGACGTCGTAGAGAAGACGTCCATGTTTTTCCAGGTGTTACATCAGCTGCCTTTTGCAATTTGGCCAGGGCCACAAAGGGGCGCAGTCCTTGCGGTCGCTGGCTAATGGGGGGGCGCGAAGTTAGCACCAGGGATAGGCAAACACCTCGGCGCAACGCCAACATCCTCCTGAGACTTCGTGAATTTCAAAAATATAACGTATACTTGACCTAATTGTGTTGTGTTAATTCTTATTTTTGTATTACAATTGCTTTTTATCAACATGTTGACGTTCAAACACAGGGTCTCTTTTTATGGTGCTCGAAAATCGGCTCAAAATGAGCAATTTAACAGTCAAATTAATCGATAGTAATTTAAATTTTATTTTTTACTTTTTTTACAATGACGCTCACCCATATCGTGTTTGATATAGGAAAGTAGCACAACATATAGACAATTGGTAATATTGATGAATGCAACACGATAAACAGATTTCAAATATCGAAAATTAAAATACTGCACTGCCGGCCAAATTATACAATCCACCATCCATGTATAAAGAAATTTCTCATTAATTTCGTAATTCGATTCCTCGACGCTACGGCCCTCTAGCAGGCTTGTTAAATAAAAGAATCCAAATAGATAAGTCGGCGACATTAATAATTGATCCCAAAAGATTTTTTTTAATGTAACAATACGCGTATTTTGTGGCAATATGTGATCCAACAAATTATAGAATAAATGCTGAATGGGTCCCAATATCAAACCCGTGATAAGCATTCGACCAGAACGATGATAATCAAAGGGATGCTTTTGAGCCCAATATTCCAATTGCTGGGTCACCATATCACCGATAACCAATAGAATACCAGAACCAAGTATATTTGTGACAATCAAATATTTACCAAACATATGTGACCACAATGATGGTCGGTGATTAGGATTTGCATTCGACTTTGATGGCAATGGCGTTGGTGGTAATGAAGGAGGCCTAGTTGATAATAAAGGCGCCTGACGGAATGAGCTCAGCAATGTAATGGGCTTTTTATTAAATGTAGAAAATGCTCTTCCATGCGTTTCCATCCGTGGAGATCGTGCAACGAAACGCAATGTTGTGGAAACAGTGTGCATCATATTCGCAAATACGATACTATCGATAACAGTTTCATATCGATGGTCGCTTTCCAAAATGGTTAGCAAAACTCACTAATGGATTTTAATTTTAATGGACAATTTGATGTGTTTCAAAAAAAAAAAAAAAGAAGGAAATATTTAATATGTATACGTATACATTTATTTATATTTTGGCTGACAGAAACAGCAAAGAAATGAGTAGCACATTACATGTTAAATTAAAACTGGCATATTGCTGCTATTATCCTTTTTATTAACTTTTTTTTAAATATATGTATGTGCATATGCACCTAGATGCGCTAATGTCAATATCGGAGAACTCTATGGTTTAAACAAAAATATTTCCAATATTTATTGTTTATAGGTTGTTCAGTGTATTTGCCATGCAAAATACATATATATATATATATACCTGGAAGTAAGTTGAGTAATGCTCGTGATGTCATCTCTAGTTGCAAAACGCGTTAGCCATTTGTCTGTTTTCACTTTGGTCACTTCTTCTTGAGCGTCATTCTGCCACCGTCTCTGCCGCCGACACCGCTATTCTTCGTTTTTGCTTTGCTCCGCATTTCGTGTTATATTTTTAGGCCGCCAAATACTTTATTCGGTTTTTTTCCTTTTGTTTTTTTTTTTATTTTTGGTTGGTTCATACATCAAATCCAAATCCAAAAACGAGAAAAACGCGTTCGGCCCATTTGCGTTCGTTCGCTTGCTTTTAAACCGCCGCATTTGTTTGCAGGTTAGAAACGTTCATCCCAAAGACTTCCAAAAAATAGGTCCAAAGTGAGATCTCCCGCAGTGATGAGGCTGCTCTATGTGTTCATATTGATATTAGCCGTTCGCTTGGCATCGGTTTTTGTAGTCAAGACCTACTATGTGCCCGATGAGTACTGGCAAAGTTTGGAAGTGGCCCACAAACTGACCTTTGGGTAAGTTTCAAATTCTTATTCCCCACCCTATCACATCGTGTTTAGCTAACTTCCTCTCTCTCTCTTTCTTCGCCTTTGCAGCTATGGCTATCTTACCTGGGAATGGGTACAGGGTATAAGAAGCTATGTCTATCCTGTAATTATTGCTGGCATCTATAAATTGTTGGCTTTACTTCAATTGGACACGGCTCAGCTATTGGTTCTTTTACCACGGATTCTTCAAGCTCTGCTGACCACTTACTCAGATTATCGTTTCTATGTGTGGACTGGGAAGCGAAAGTGGGCCCTATTCTTAATCTTAGTGCCATGGTTCTGGTTCTACACGGGCTCCAGGACATTGGCCAATACCGTGGAGGCATCGTTGACCACCATTGCATTGAGTTATTTCCCATGGTATGGCGAGGGTACGGCATATCTTTGGCCAGCAGCCATCTGTTGCTTCCTACGGCCCACAGCAGCGGTTATATGGCTGCCCCTTGCTCTATATCATCTGCGTAATAGCCGTTTGTCCACCATCGAACTAATCCTGAAGCGTTTCTTGGTCATTGGCTTTCTGGTTGGCTCTTTGGGCATAGCCATTGATTCGTATTGGCACGGCAAACTGATCGTAACCCCCTACGAATTCCTCAAATATAATATATTCCGTAATATTGGCAGCTTTTATGGGAGTCATCCTTGGCATTGGTATTTCACATGTGGATTGCCCACTGTCTTGGGCATTAATACTGTGCCCTTTATCTTTGCCGTTGTCGAGACTGTGCGCAAATCGAAAAAACATCCTGTGAGCAAGCAATTGCTGATAACCATCCTGCTCACCCTGATCGTGCTGAGTACAGTGGAGCATAAGGAATTCCGTTTTGTCAGCACATTGTTGCCCTTGTGCCTGTATGTGACAGCCGACAGCTTATCACGTTGGAGTTACAATGCCTCGATGACAAAACTATGGGCCACCGCTCTGATCATATTGGTGGGCAATGTGGTGCCTGCCTGGTATTTGAGTACCATCCATCAGAAGGGCCCCATTGAGCTGATGCCCAAGCTGAGGCAAATTGCCCAGGAATATCGTGATGAGAGGGATTATCGTGCCAATATACTCTTCCTAATGCCCTGCCATTCGACACCATATTATAGGTGAGTTGTTGAACATTGACTCTTGATAAGCATAAATATACTCATTATAAATTTCTTCTCATTTTTTAGCCATATCCATGAGAATGTGACAATGCGTTTCCTAACATGTGAACCAAATCTCAATAATGCCGATAATTTCAAGGATGAAGCGGATCGTTTCTTTGATTCGCCTGTACATTGGCTTAAATCGCATATACCAGCGCATCCGCCAACAGCTCGTCCCACTCATGTGGTTCTATTTGACTCATTAACGAATAAGATTAGTGAATTTTTAACCAATTACAAGCTGCTCCACAGCATTGCGCATGCGGAGGTGAATCAATTAACTCTTGAATCCCAAGCCCTATTGGATAGATGGTCCAATGCTGTGGGTACTCAGTCACCAAATCTTCAATCATATTTGCAGCATTTGCAAACCCGCACTGGACAGACCATACAGGTCTATCAGCGTTTGCAAAAGGGTGAGGAGAATGCATTTAATCGACAGGAGGATCAGAATATTCTCGATGCAGCAGCTGCTGATGAGGAGCAAATAAATCAGTTCAATTAAAACCCATCATCACCACCGGGATCAACAAAGACTTAATTAAAAAAAATAACAAATATATAAGCAAACTTAGCCCTCCGTTAAAAACAAAAAAATTGAAATTACTTAAGCATGACAACAGTTTAATATAATTACAAAGCGAAATTCTTTTGTATTTACAAAAACAAACAAAAAAAAACCCCATTTGGCCTTGGCGAAAAAAGAGAGTTCTTTTAAAAATTGTATAATTTATGTATTTTGTGCTAGTTTATATATCCATACACCACCCACTTATTTACCTACCTACCTCCCCCCACAAAACAATCCCCATCCATCCCATTAGAAGTAAACAAAGGTCTTGAGTGAGGCAATATAATTTTTTAAGTCTAAACAAACATAAAATATATTTATATATAAATCTACATATGTACTGTCCTGTCATGTCCTGACACACTTAAAGTGTCCAAATAAAGGTTCAGTTCAATGAATTTATTCGAATTTTACATAAACTCAATTTATTTATCATGTCTCTCTCACATTCACTCTCAGTGAAATGCATGCCATTTCATTCGTCTTCAATTTTGGTAACCATCAACCAAGGCGTCTTTCAGTACTCTGGATTCGAATATGGAATATAAATATTTAGGTAATTTATAGGGTCTAGGGAAGTTCAATTTGTACTAGTTTATAATGCAAAATATATTAGCATGTCTAGAATTTCTTAATATATTTATAATTTTATTATAATTATTTGCTTGCTCTCTTAATGCTTTGCCATACAACATAAGCTGCTTGAATTTTAGTTTTAATATTCTGGCAAATCTATCTAAAAACATACACTTATTTAGTGCAAAACTAATGTAAGTCAATTATGATTTTTAAGTACTTTCAAATTTTTGGCGGCAAAATGGCTAACATTCTGTTAGTTAACATAAGCAAAGCGTAACAGGTGGTTAGAGCAGGCAAAGTACACGTTACTGTTATCGATAAAAACTGATAATATCATATTGCAAATTTCTAGAAACTATCGATAGAATAATCGACGGTTTTGCCAGCTCTGCCGCCTTGGTCATTTGGTCGCGCATTAAATTAAATTTTTAAACAATAACTAAGCATATTTTGCTCAGTTTTTAAGCACAACTCGCACTCACACACACCCATCCACACACACATATAATGGCTGCTTCAATGAGGGCGCTGCTTAAAGTGCGAGGTAAGTAAGGAAGACGAGAGGGGGCCCGAAATCTATTGCGAAACATAATCAGGGGACACCACACAGGTGGAATGATGATAAATTATATAACAATGGAAAAGCCCAAAAAAAAACAAACATAATCAAGGACTTAAAGCAATTAACTAAGTGCGCTTAACTAATATGTTTAATAAGTTGCAAAATGTGAAAACAACTAATTCGAAATTCATAGAAATTCACAAGTTAAAACGACGTGGCAAGAAGAAGAGCGGTCTGCGGGTGTTTCTATTCAGAAAGAGGGTGTGTGTGTGTAAGGGGGGTGAGAGGGGGAGTGTCGCTTTGTCTGACTGTTCAAGGTTCGCATGTGACCCAGAGCGAGAAGTAAAGAGGGAACGAGAGGGACTAAGAGAGATGGAAAGTGAGAGGAGAGAAAATGTCTAATTTAAGTTAATTGAAATCTCAAAAATTGTTATGCATTTTTTTCGTTAATTTTATGGTTGGTGTTTTTTTTTTCCCCCAGATGGCTTTGTTGCCGGCATTCGCTGCAATTCGCAATACAATCAAACGCGCGGCAATCTTAAACTGAATGGAGATTCGCGTGTCATCTGTCAAGGATTCACCGGCAAGCAAGGCACCTTCCACAGCCAGCAAGCTTTGGAATACGGCACCAAATTGGTTGGCGGCATCTCACCCAAAAAGGGTGGCACCCAACATTTAGGTCTGCCCGTTTTTGCCACCGTCGCCGAGGCCAAAAAGGCAACTGATCCCCATGCCACGGTTATCTACGTGCCACCACCCGGTGCAGCAGCTGCCATTTTGGAAGCACTCGATGCGGAAATTCCATTAATTGTCTGCATTACGGAGGGTGTGCCCCAGCATGATATGGTCAAGGTTAAGCATGCCTTAATAAGCCAGAATAAATCTCGTCTGGTTGGACCCAATTGCCCGGGCATCATTGCTCCCGAACAGGTTTGTTGTTTCTCAAGCCGCCAGCCTTATCGCTGAGACAAAGCCAAAGAGAGAGGGGGAGGAAGAAGAGAGAAGAGTAAAAGATAGAGATAAGCGTCGTCAGTCCACTCTATTCTACGCCGGCCCATTTTGGGTGCAAAGTTCATTTGATCGCCAACAGTTGAGAAGGGAAGGGAATCAATCGATTCGCTTTATTGATTATTATTGTTTATTTCGGCTTATCGGTTGCTGCTGCTGCTGCTGCTGCTGACGCATGAACCGGTCCCCGACCTGCTTCTGACCACAAAAAACAAAACCCGACTTCAACAAATTACAACAAACACTGATCTATACTTAGATCTTTAATATTGAGATCAATTTAGTCTCAAATTTGCAATTGCTAATGACTTTTTTGTGTTGCATCTAAACTAAGTTGTTCGATATCACATATGTATCTATATAATTTTTTATGGTCTTTTCGATAATGAGTTTCATTTACCATATAAGCCAATATTTGAACCTCTTTTGAAGAATTGCCGAAATTCAAAGAGAAAACACAAACTAAATTTATTTTTAATTGAAATTTTCTTTCAAATTTAGTTTATATTCCTTTTTGTTTCTTTTTGTCCTTTTTTGCCTTGCGCAATACCAAATGCTCATGCTATCTCACTCACTTTCGTCCCTTTCATTGAAATTAAGTTAAAATCCAAGAGTTAAAGAAGAAGGATCCGGATTTCAATTTCTATCCCTCTCTCTCTCTCTCTCTCTCTTTCATTTACTGACCAATAAACTAAAATTTAATATATATATATTTTTTTTACATAGTGCAAAATTGGCATTATGCCTGGCCATATACACAAGCGTGGCAAGGTTGGTGTTGTCTCACGTTCCGGTACTTTAACCTACGAGGCAGTGCATCAGACCACCGAAGTGGGTCTCGGCCAGACTCTCTGTGTGGGCATTGGTGGTGATCCATTCAATGGAACTGATTTCATTGATTGCCTGGAAGTATTCCTTAAGGATCCCGATACCAAGGGCATTATACTGATTGGTGAAATCGGTGGTGTGGCCGAAGAGAAGGCTGCCGACTATTTGACTGAATTCAATACGGTATATACAATATACATATATATATTTAAAAGACATTGTGATTATAATTCATTATTTAATATTTTTCGACTATTACAGGGTATCAAGGCCAAGCCTGTGGTCTCGTTTATTGCCGGCGTTTCGGCACCACCCGGTCGTCGTATGGGACATGCTGGTGCCATTATCTCTGGTGGTAAGGGTGGAGCCAATGATAAGATTGCCGCCTTGGAGAAGGCTGGCGTCATTGTGACAAGAAGTCCAGCTAAAATGGGTCACGAATTGTTCAAGGAAATGAAGCGTTTGGAGCTAGTCTAAATCACATCTATGAGAAATGGAAAACATTTAAGAAAGGAAACAAATTTGAACAAACGAAGAAAAACAAACATCATGTGTGACAAAAAGCCAACGTACGGATGCAAAACGTACGCAAAACTCATTTTTCGAGATATAGAAAACAAACAAAAATTATACCATACATATAAAACTATTAAAAGGTTAAGCAAAAAGTGAAAAAAACACCTAAAACAAAATTGTTGTCGAAATCGATATATATATTTAAAAAAAAATGAACCTAAATAAATTATTATGTGAAAGAAAAAATTCGCATTCGCTAAAGTGAAAACGAATTGAAAATGATTCCAAGATTTATCTTAATGTTAACTAACTGCCGTACCACCCAAACAAAAACATCAAAACAATTAAACCAATCTAATCTATACAGACTCTGATATTATACGCCAGGCACCAAAGATTCCAACACAAAAAAAAAAGAAAAGAAAATTTTTGAAAATTGCACCAAAAAATTTGATTTGATGCTAACCATTTATCTAGTTTTGCCTTATTTTCAAATATTCACTCGAAATATTAAAGCGAATTGTATTTAAATTTAATAAATATGGAAATTTTATGTCTATTTACAATGAAAACTAAAACTCAATTGAGGATTGCATTCTGCTCATGCAAAAAAAATTTTTATTTTAAATATTTTTGACATTTGCGCCCTGAAATCCTCTACAAAGTGGCAACTCTGTCCCTGGAAATGGATATGCCTCGTTTAGTATTAAAGGTAATAGACATTGTGTATATTTTTTATACTAATTTTATGCATATATCCAGTTGGAAATGTTTATTCAAAAGATTTTTTTCAAGATATCTTACTGGCAGCTGATGAACAATTGGAATTAACTTGGTAAACTGTTAAAGAATCCTTATTGGAATTTAAAATACTGCCCTTTCCCATTTTCCGATAGAAACAACTACAGTGAACACCAAAATATCAAAATAGTAAAGTTAAGACGTAAAAAAGTTAATTCTTTTAGATTTGTTTCTCTTTTTTTGTCGTTTCTTATTAACATATAGAATTAAATTTGAATGGAGAACAGGAGAAAAGAGAAAAAACTTACAAAACAAAGGATGGCTGCTTGCTAAACGTATCATAATTTGCAGTAATTTTGCAAACTACAAATACAAATATTAAATTATTTTCTGTGTGTTTGGCAACAGACATTATTATATTTATTGTTTATATTTAGTTTAATCGTTGCATTGCATTGTATTTTAAGTACGACTTTAAATATTTGCGTGGTATTTCGTTTGATTTAACTTGCGTAGCGTATTTAGTATTTTTTACAAGTGTGATTATTCGGTCGCACGGTATTTTTATTGAAAAACACATCTGGTCACACCGGCAGTTGCATTTTCGATGAATTTTATCGGTTCGTTCGGTAAATATATTTTCTTTGTGGAAATTATAAACATACAAAGGCCGCGAGTTAAATGCAGCACCAGCTGCTGCTACAAAGCACTGAATAAACTAAAGGCAATAGACCCAATAACAACTGCAACCGTACTAAAAACAACAACTTTTGCACCGCCCGCCAGCAAGCAGAACTGAAAATGAAAATGGTGAGTTTTCCTCCGGTACCATCTTTTTTTTTGTCGTGTTTTATATACATATATACATACATATGTATGTATTTGTTTCCTTCTGCGTTTCCCCCTTCTTCTGGTTCGCCGCATTTTTGTAAAGAATCTTTTTGCACAAAAAAGAATGCTGCGTCTGCAGGAGCAAGCGGGTTGTGGGTGTATGTGTGTGTCGGCTAGACGACACACATTGATATACATACATATGCATTAAGTACATACATGCACATATAATATATATATATATAAACATATATGTAATACAATATTTAACATGTCAAATCGTATTTGATTGCGCCATCGTATTACCCGGCTGATTATTGCCACCAGGAAAAGGAGGAGGAGTCGAAGGAAAAGATTTCAGTCTCAAATCATTGCCAGCTGATATTCCGCCATAGAAGCTCTGATAGGTGGTCGCCATGCAACCACCACTCATCTGTTTGGATTCTTCTATATCTTCTTTGATTCGCCTCCGTACACCGGTTCGTGTCTGACTCCCATAGTCCTTAACTAAATCCACATCCTTTGGATGCTTTGGTATGGCATTACATTCTGCGGTCCGCTGGACGCGTAGCCAACGTTTTGGCTCTAAATCATATACTATCGTATTTGTGGATGTGAAATTATTTTGATATATCTGGCAAGGGATCAGATTCAAATGAGAACTCTGGTTGATTAGCCTATTGCGATATCTATCCAAAAATTGTTGTACATATTTTTGCTTGATGTCCTTATCAAGATAAATGTTTGCTGAGAAATTTGCCATCGTTTCGCTAACATGTTGCTCACATTTATCCAATCGGGTTAATCCCGGTAAGATGCCATTGCTGATTTGGCTACTTGCTGCCCGTTCAGATTCCCAATTATTGAGGAGCACCTGTTTTCCATAGGTCCTGGTAACGAGTCGCTCATTCAAATATGTTGTATGTTGTTTGCTGCTCATTTGCAGCATGATTAGGAAAGAATTTCGAAAGGATTTTGCGTTTTGTACGTTTGGTCCAAAATTTAAAAAAACCACAAAAATAAGTAAGGAAAAATAATACTAATAATAAAAAGAAAGAACGAACACAAACGTTTTGTGTAAAATAAACAAGAAAAACTAGTGAGAGGAAAACAAACAAAAATGTAGAATATATATTCAAAATTCAAAATCGAGGCTCTCTGTGATTAAAGAGGAATTTGTTTTTCATGGAATATCGGTATTTTGAATTGTTAATTCTAAAAACTTCTTTGGAAAACTTTAAAGAAGGTCAATAATTCAATAATCAGAAAATTGGATCTTCAAAATAGTAGAAAATTTAAATGGCATCAAATGAATAAATTAAAAGTTAAAGGAAATAATGAAAAGTTTTAAAGTTTCTTTGCTTTTCGCTTGCAATTTTCCAAGTCATAAGTAGACCCTGCGCGGTTTTCTTTTAGCTTTTATCCCATTTTAGGTTCTTCCATGGCAATTCTTGGTCTATTATTTTAGTGGCTCTTTTTTTGTTTGTTGTTGTTTTAGTGCTGTGAGTTTATTCGATTTATAAAAATGCTGCTTTTGTTTGTGTTTAAAATAGATTCGAAATCGCTCTCTCTTTCTTTCTTTCTCTCTCCGTATGTGTGTCCGCCATTGTCGAGTGGGTTTTTATTGAAAATCTATTTTGCGAATCACCCGACCAGGCCGGGCCGCCACCAAGATAGCAGCAAAATGTTGCCCCCATCCCAACCCCAACCCACATTCACATTCATCTCCTTCGACTTTGTCTGCTGTTGTTGCTGTTGCTTTTGCATTGGTTGTCTCGTCTTGCTGATCATGTCGTCAGTTTGGTGTTTGAACAACCCAAAAGTAAACTCATCCCGGGCAGAATTGGGAGCGACCATTACTTATTGCGTTTGTTGTGGTAATTAATAGTTTCCAAATTAAAATCAAACTTTTTGCAAAGTAGGAGTCGTCGCGAGGAGTTTTAATTGCTTTTTACGACTATATTTGGGGAATCCTTCATGTCGGCTCCTCATTAGTCGCACCCTCGTGAGGCTCCTGCATCAAACTCCAATTTTAAGCTTCATTGTTGATTAATGTTCTTTCAAGGAATCTAAATCTTTATTAACTATGGTTCTATGTCAGTTTTATCCTTTCTAGGTGAAAATTGGCTAAAATTTGTGTGGTCTATTCTCATAAGTTTGCTTATATGGAGAGTTTTTGTTTGTGGCAATAAACTTGGAATCATTATCCTATATCGATTTATACATACATAGATCTTTAACACTTTTTATAGGTAAACAAAAATTAACTGAAACGATTTGTTCCTTTTTTTGCTATGAACGGTTTTTTTGGTTTTTGTTTATATTCCTGACTTAAATAATAGAAAAATAAAAAAATGTAAAAAATATAAAAAATAAAGACAACATAATAAAATAAATAACAAATGTTAAAGTAAATAAAAGTTTATGAAATATATAAATAATAATATGCTATGTCGCTCTCCCTCACAAAAACACGCAAACACTCTAGCGCCGCCACTAGCCTACGGCCAACTCCGCCCTTATGAACGGCCTACCTAAATACATATATCGTTTATACTTATATTTTGTAGTTCGATTTTAATAAAATTTGGTAGGTTGGTAGATATTGATAGGGCTCACCAGTGTGCTGAATTTGGTTTCGATAATCAAAAAGTTGCAGTCGGTTTTTTCTATATTCTGGAGGCGAAAGTAGGCGTAGCGATAAAAAAAATCGAATTACCAAGTTTGGTTAGCTTTGTTAAACTTAAACACCGTAGGTATAACAGGAGTCTAAGTACCAGTCGGTACTCATACGGGCAGACGGACAGACAAAATGTTACATACATTTTTTCGACTTTAAAATACCATTATCATTGAAAACAAAAATAAAAAATGTAACAATAATAAAATAAGTAAACATAGAATAAAACAAATAAAAAACAAAAAAATAAATATAAAATAGTGTCCGATTTTCCGGGAGGGTTGGAACCAACCCCCGGGATATCGAAAATCCCGGTAAATCTAAAAGGAACAAAATGTGAACGTATTTCATACTTTAAATTTTATAAGTATTTATGTACATATCTCTAAATCAATTCAGGAACAAATATTTGTGATTTTTATTCATAGCTGACCAAAAAGGGAAAAATTCCGAATACGGAAAAAAAACTTTCGTTTGCTGGATAATAGAAGTGATCACGGTTAACCGAGGCAAAGGAACAAACTTTATGTACTGTTAATGTGAGACCTGATAACTGTATAAAGTAAGAAATTTAGCCACACATCAAAATGAGACAGTTCAAAAAGAGAAGTCGTTTTTCATGCTATGAATCTAATTTATTATTTTCGGGGGAGAAATCTGGCAATTTGGAAAACATTTCTCCAACTTCTCTCAACATTATTAACACATCATTGATTAATAATCTACATATTACAATGGCTAAATATTTTGTTGTTAAATATTCATTAATTAATTGAAACCCCAGAGAAATCGTTTGTCGATTATCCTAAATATTGAATGGTTTTTCTCTTACCAGGTACTTACTGTATGTTGAGGCATATACCAAAACTATCCCATCGATATTTACACTAACTAACTAAACCTGCACTCACAATCAGTTTGCAGATAGAATAAACTAACAATGAGTATAAACTGAAAACTAAATAAAAACCGACAGCACGCGTTGTGTTGCCCTCTCCTCATGTTGCCCCTTCTGCAGCTGCTGGTTGTGACACTATATATATATATATACATTCAGTTTGATCGAGGTGGAAGATGATGATGCTATAAACGAAATGTCGTCGTTGTTTTGTTTTTAGTTATTATTGTTGCGCTCGGATTCGCTTCGTTCGTTCGATTTGTGTTCTTCTATTCTGTTTCTTCTCTGCTCTGTCTCTATGAGTTGTCTGTTCCTTGATGAGTTTCTGTTTGCAGGTTTTCTTTGTTCTTGTTTTTACTGTGAGTTTTTGTGCGAAAATGTAAGTTTTTCTTGTACTTGTCTGTTTTAACTAAAGGAGGAATCTAGAGAATTTCTGTAAATTAATTTATGGCCTTTTTTTCGCATGACATTTCGATTTTTATTTCAAAAATACAATGTATGCAATGTCTGAAAAAATTTTTCAATTCTTTTTTTTTTTTTTTTTTTTGATTTGATAAGAGGGAAAGACACGAGACATTCATTCAGTTACGGTCGTTTACATTGTGATTTTTGATTTTATGTGAATTTATATGACAAAACCTCAAGGCGCACACGTTGGCTAAATATTGGCCCAGTGCCGCCAAGTGAATTCTCTATGCGATTCTCTGACATAAACGAGAGGCAGCCAGCCCAGCCGCCTTTTGGGTTTGACAGATGCTTTTTGCATATTTCATAAATCCCGCAGGTGTCTCTCTACCTCGTTCGCTCTCCCTGTCCTCCTCTCTCTCTGGCGTTGTCTCCCAGCCAGAAGCAAAAAGAGAAACTGGAGAGGGAACTACTACTAAAGGCGTAGACAACAATCAAATGGACTGCTTTCTACTCCTGCTTCTGCTTCTCCTTATCCTATTTCTCTACTTTAACAAGCATTTTGTGTTGTTGACGATGCCCTTTCCCATGTGCCCCTTTGTGTATGCAACAAGAATTGTCATACCTGCATATCAAAATGTACATATGAAAGAGGAAGAAAGAGTGAAAAGCATACAGTGGTCAGGTATGAGGAGAGAACAAAAACTGGGCATGTTGGCATTAGGCCATGTTTTGGAATGATAATGGAGAATTAGAGTGAATCTTAGCTGAAATTGACAAATTTTTTGCTTTGGGTTTATTAATTTATTAACTTAAAAATACCTAAACTAAAGAATGTACATATGAAAGAGGAAGAAAGAGTGAAAAGCATACAGTGGTCAGGTATGAGGAGAGAACAAAAACTGGGCATGTTGGCATTAGGCCATGTTTTGGAATGATAATGGAGAATTAGAGTGAATCTTAGCTGAAATTGACAAATTTTTTGCTTTGGGTTTATTAATTTATTAACTTAAAAATACCTAAACTAAAGAACAATTTTTTTTTGGTTTTTTTTATTTGTTTTATTAAAAAAATGCAATTTCTAGGTTTTTAATGCCTTTTGTTCTTGGTAACACATTTTTATCAATAATTTCAAAGTGCATTTTAAAATGGCTTACTGAAGTATGATGGGTTTCTTTTTGTTAAATAATTGATATAATAATTGTTCATATACCAGGACAATGAAAGGACATCTCGCAGTTGTATGGTCCAAAGTAAAAAATTTCTATTTGCTTGTTTGCACAATTCGTTTGCTTGTCTGTTATGCTTAGCTTGTCGTTTTATGCTGCTCTTTGCTTTGCTTTGAGGAGGGAGGAGGAAAAGACGGTATAGTGCCTTCTGCCGTTGGCTTAAGGCTTTTGGCCTCAAACTTTTCTTCATGTGTCAGCGTAAAAAATACAAGCCATCATGATTGCGAAGCTAACCAGATACAAAGGTGATGGTGTGTGTCGGGGCAGGATGCTAAAAAGGGCATCCTAGAACTGCATAGTAAATGTAAGGGGAAGGGCTATACAATAACGGGTTGGGGGTGTGGAGGTGGCGGTGGGAAAGCAAACGAACAAGAAGGCTACTTTAGATTTTTAGCCTCAACACGCGTCGTTTAAATGAAGACTTTCTACTTGTCTCTAGTCTCTGGGTCAAGCGGTAGAAGTGAAAGGAAGTGCCAAAGTGTCCTTGCTTTCACTGACTAAGCTGTGTGTTTATTATTGTTGTTGTTGTTGTTGCTGTTGACTCTTGTTATTGTTGTTAACACCTTTCATGGCCGTCACGACACGGACGAATTAATTAAAGGACCCCCCACAGGCCGTACCATAAAACATTTAGCATTTTAATTGCGCCATCAAAACCATCAAAACACAAAAAAACCCAACCCTAAATAAAAAGAGATGTCCATAAAGGAGAAGGAATCTCTGATAGATAGAATGTGTGTAAAGGTTAGCTTCTTTGCCTTTTAACACACACAAACACATTTGTCGCCTAATTAGATTGGCTTAGCAGCAGACCAGAGCAGAGCATATAATATTGGCCGTTAACTTAGATTTGAGGTCTCTTAACTGGGCCAGGACAAGAGACAAGAGATGGAGTCTACACGGAGGACAATTACACGGACAGGTCGCAGCTAGGACCAGGCCACACCCACTCGAGACATTTACTGCTCCTCATTCTCGTGTTCATCTTGAAAAAAAAAAAAACCACCGAAGTGCAGGAAGTGACAGACGACGACGACCAAGACGAAGACAAAGACGACGACGTCAAGTGGGAGGAGAAGGCGGAGGGGTAATATAGATGCAGTAGTAGAGCAGACTACACTAGGCTAGCTTGAGCACTTGGCCTCGAAATGCGTTTTGTCGTTGCGCTTTTAAGCTCACACGTGTATTACTTTAGCTGAAGCTTGCTCTCTCTCACAGAGATTACTCTCTCCCTGGTTTTGTAAGACTCTCTCTCTCTCTCTCTCTCTCGTTTTGCATTTGACCCAAATAAGATGTCGTAATTGCAACAAGGCGCGACATTCACGAATATGCAATTACATTAACCGTTATAGCAACAGTCCCCAGCCAGCAGTGTATTGCTCGCTCTCTTTCCCTTGTTGTGTGTGTTCGTTCGTTTCTCTTTCGCTCGCTCGCTCGTAAGTGTCCTCTCATGAAGCTGACAGCTTCAAATCGCTAGCGCCTTCTTGTGTCCCTGTCTTGTTCTGTTTCAATTCCACACATTCCCTCAATTTGGCATTTGCATAAATAATTTATTACGACGCATTTAGTAGTAGTAGGGAAAAACGCATTTTCCTCTCAGCTTTAATGATGAGGGTCCATCCCATCCTCCGCACCTCTACCTCCTACCCCTTACCAACCCTTATGTTTGCCAACCCTTGAGCAAGCATTCGTTAAATGAAAGTGACAGAGACAGATGAAGATAGTCATAGTAGAAAGAGAGGGTAAGTGTGTTTTAGTGCCTAATCGCTGTAAATTAATAGACAAATTTGGCGGACATCTCAAATTTTTAAATGTTTAATACAATTCCGGTTTTGTTGCAAATATAAAAATTTGTGTTGCATACTTTGAGGTGAATATCTATAAAATAACTAGGACACGCTCTCTCATATATGTAAATTTTAGTTTGCTCGCTTTATTTTTGGCTGCTTCGTTCAGCCTTGCCCTTCTCTCGATCCCCAATCCAACTACCACCATTGACATTTAACACATTCCACCATATCCTGCTATTTCATAGTTAAGCCATTAAATACTAAAAGCTTTTCTGTTTTTGTATTTTTTATTGCCTCCACTTTATACAATTTTACAATGATGATGATGATGATGATCATTATGATGGACGCATTCACCATCAATTGCCTGAAAAGGGCAAAAAAAGAAAATGTACAAAAAGAAAACTTGCATATCCCAGCAGGAATAAAAATGCAATTTCAAGTTTCATAATTGACAGATGTGCAATGGAATGTGCCACAAGAAAAAAACGGGTTGAGATTGGGGCGGAAGGTAGAGAAATTTTAAATTGATAGCAATTTTAGAGTTTTTCGTTTTTCCTTTTTTTTTTTTTTTTTTTTTTGGGTCAGTCATGGCCAAAATGATTTTTGTAATTGAATTACTTTTGGGCCTGTTTTTTTTCCACCCACTGTAAAAGTAGTTTTATCGAAAAAACGAATAACGAAGTTTGTTTTTGTTTATTCGTCATTGAATATATCTAACAGCAATCGATTGCTATTTAAATCAAATAAAGTATAAAAAGAATCTAAACAAATATCAACAATAACTGGATAAAGGTATTTAATTCTTTAGAAAAGTGAACTAATAAACTGCTGGTAATTGCAATTGAATAAAAGAAGAGGCCAACAAAATCGTTTATTGATGGTAAGAAGAACTCAATATTAACTAATTATAATATAATTGTACATATATTGGTATATTGATAGTTATTTTAGGGAGAAACAGACTGAAAATAATATAACTTCGATAATAAGTAAATTCCTTAGAAAAGTTAAAGGACTATCATGAATTTTGGTCCTTTCTTAGAGTCTTTATTTTCACTCGATATACATATATATATGTATATTTTCTGTGTTTGGTATTTACATACACATTCAATTAAAGTTATTTTTTTTGTTTCCCAGGTAAAAAAGTTGTAAAAATGTATAATTAGGAAAGTTTTTTTTTTATTCCTATTTTGATTCCAACACACATGTGAACATAGATAGGATATATGTATGTACACATATACATATATGTATGTTTGTCCAAGGTCTTATTGTGGCCTGGTATGGTGCGAAGCCACCGAACGATGTATAGAGATAGATAGGTAAAAGCATGAAATGCATTCAGAAGAAGAACTTACGCACCAGAAAGGACAATGACAACAATAACAACAACAACAGGAAAAAGGCAGAGCAAGAGTGAGTGAGAGATGAAGAGAGAAGTCAAAGGCAAAGAAACGCCACCCCAAAAAAAAAAAAAAAAAAAACCAAAAGCAAAAACAAATCGTGAGCAATTTACCTCTGGGCCATGGGACATTAGCAAAAGGAACAAATATCGAGAGAGAGAGAACAAGCGAGCTATAGAGAGAGAATTCGGAAAGGGAATACCATACGCTTTAACCTGTTTTCCGCAAAGCTTTTACGCACACGCTCGCTTGCTCTCTCACACTCACCCACTCGCCCTCGCCCCATCCCTATCCCTATCCCCCAGTCTCTCTCTCTCTCTCTGTTGTCTTAAATTTACCTTGCCACCCTTTTTTCGATTTTGTTTGTTTGCTGAAAAAAGCACGCACACACCGTGAGAAGAAAGAGAGAGAGAGAGAGAGAAAAAGAGAGCGAGCGTTCTGTTGAGATGAGAAAATCGGAATCAGAACTAGAATCGGAGAATATATATATATATATATATACGTATATATATATACTTGTATACATACATACATACATACTTACACACATACACACATACACAATATATATATATCTCTTGTGTGGTGAGGCTTTTACTGATGGACTTTTCGCATGCCATGGCCCAGTATCCATTCGGTCGTGTTCCCATAATGTCTGCCAGCGGAGCGCAGCGCTTCTTGTTGTTGTCGTCGCTAACGTCGCAGCCGTCGCTAACGTTGTCATTGTCATCCGTATACGTCGTACCACAAGCAGCAACAACAACAACAACAGCACCAGTAACAACAACAACAATAACAGCAGCAGCAGCAGAAGAAGAAGCGGAACATCAGCAGCAGCTTAAAAATACATTTTCACAATGAAGCAAACGAACGGAGGCAAGAAAAAGGCATCATCTTCAGTGGGCATCACCACCGCACAACCTGAACTAATAGTTTTCATCTACTAGTTTACAATTATTTTTTTTTTGTGTGTATGTGTCTTGTCAGTGTTTGTGTGTGTGAGTGAAACTATTAAAATTAAAAAAGTAAGAAGAATTTACAAAAAAAAGGAAGAAAAAAGGAGAGAACAGCGAGCCTGTGAGTTAGGCCAGGGAACGTATCGAAACGGAATAGATCGACGACACGGTATACCTAGTACTTTCACAACAACCTACCAATAATTGACAAAAAAGGAAATCCTCTGTGAAAATGACAAAAAAATATATATACATATATGTATATCTTATATCAAGGAAAATCCTTAACGAAAGATAATTCTTTATCTTTGCAAACCTTGTTCTACCCATCTCTCTCTTTTTTTTATATATTGAGAAAGTTTTTTAAAAAGTGTTTTTAATTAAAGTTGAAAATATGTTTTATTTTCATATTTAAGAAAATTTGCTTTAGCAACGATTTTCCTCGTTCATGTTGTGTGTGTGTGTGTCTGTTTTTTTTTACATTTTTTTTTTTGGTGTATTATACATACACACACAGGCAAAGTGATACACGTTTTTCATACACACACACACACACAAAGATATTTAGAACGAAGTGTTTCGTCGTTTCTTCCTCTGCTGATTTGGCTGTGTGTCGTTTCGCTTCGTTTTTCAATTTATCGTGTCGCTTAGAAAATTTACTAACACAAAAACGCAAACAAAGTTTTTTTTTCTTCTAAAAACCCAAACGTGAAAAATGCATAGAAAACACATGTCAACAAATTACAAGTATTATTATTATTATACTTGTTGTTGCTCTTGTTATTGTCGTTGTTGTTCATCTTTGTCTTCTTCTTCTCACATGCGCCCCAAATTCATCCCTTGCCTTTATATATGTATATACATACATATATATGAATGGTATATACATAGTTCTTTCGACTATTTTCTTTGCTACACAAATGCATCGCGGCAAACTTCCTGTTCGAAGCTTCAATAGCAAAAAAAAAAAAGTGCAGGCACGCGAAATTGTTTTTTTTTTTTTTTACTTACTCCCACGCAAGCGCTTTAAGAGCTCTCTCTCTCTTGCTCTCTCTCTCCCAGTTTCGGTTCCATCCTGCACGACGCTCTCTTTGTCATTTTTTTTTATTCTCTCAGTTGGCTAGCCGCAACACTTTATGTTGCCCTCGTCTCTCCCTCGTGACCACCATAGCTTAGCGTAGTTTGAGAAGCTTTTCTTTCATTCTTAGAGATCTTTACAGCTGCTTTCACCGTTTGCTGCTGTAAACACATTAAGAGGAAAAGGTTGCCAGGAAAGCGCGCACATGGACAATGTGTTGTAGTCGATTTGTTGGTATTGTTGTAAGGAAAAAGTTTTGTACTCCCTTTTTTCCCCTTTTTTCTTTTGTTTTTGTTGGTTTTCCCACTGAAAATGCAATCGCCTGCCTGTTGTCCCAAATTCGGTGTTATTTTCTTCTTTTTTTTTTTTTGGCGAACTTTGCCTCATTTTCTTAGTCGTCGTTGTGTGTGTTTGTGTATGTGTGTTGCGTCGCGTTGTTGTCATCGTCGTTTATCGTCTTTGGTCGTGTGCCACATGTCGTATGCGTGTTTCTTTTTCAAGCGGCTACGTCATCTCTCTATCACCTACCTGCCTGGCTGCATGGCTTTTGCTCTTCTGTTCTCTCTGCCACAATTTGTTCGCCCCCGTTTCTCTAAACTTACTTTTTTTCTCCCTCTGTTTCGGTCGGTTTCTCCAAATCATATTTTGTGTGATTTTTACATTTTTCTTTTTGTTTTATTCCTCTCGCATATTTCGCGGGTATTTCCCAAAAAAACAAAAAAGCAAATATGAAATAAAAGGAAGCAAGAATTATAAAATAGAATAACAAACGAAAATATATATTTAATTTAAAAGAGCTGCCAATTGACAAGGCATTTTTCTTAAGTTGATTGGGGAGGGGAAAAGTGACAGTCAGGAAACTTTGTTGATTTTCCTCAGTTGTGACGTGCCTTGCCGAAATGGTCATGACATTTAAATGAAATGAATCGCAAAAAAAGTTTAATAAGTGAACAAAAAAACGTCATTAAAATATTTGCTGTGATTTTTTTTGAACGCTAAAATAGACTGGAAATAATCAAACAAATGTATACCTACAATTTGCTTAGATCTGTTTTTCTTTTGAGGGATAGATAAGGGCTTAAAAATATCAATATTTCTCCAATTAAAGACGCAATAAATAAGTTATTTCACTTCTTCCTTGTACCTCTACTTTTCATAAATATGTACATATTTGTCTTATGAAATGTTAAGTATAAATTTAATGAAGTAAGAAAGTCATCTCGCCGACTTCGGTATACCATGCACCAGGTGAAAAAATATTTTAAAGTTCGATGACCAAATACACAAGCACTCTACCGTCATTATGGACGGCATAGTAAAACTCGTTTATACGTATTTAATAAAATTTAATAAATTTTGTATTTAATAAAATTTAATAAAACTTGGTAGGTTGGTAGAAATAAGTAAGACTAATTAGAGTGCTGAATTTGATTTTGATAGTCGAAAAATTGCAGGTGGCATTAGGTTTTTAGAAGCGAAAGTAGGCGTGGCAAATAGTTTAAATATTAATAATCTGCACGCATACTAAACAAATCAACGTACCTAATTTGATAGCTTTAGCTCTGTTAGTTTTCGAAAAATATTAGTTTTATTGACTTTGCGGGGTCGTGGCCAAAATTCAATTTAACTCACCAAATTTGGTGGCTCTAGTACTTAAAGTATCCGAGATCTAGGTATTCATACAGACGGACATGGCTAGATCAACTTTGCTCTTGTTCGGAAAAGCTTCCTTCTGCCTGTTACATACGGTCTGGCGATTTTAATATACCATTTCACCCTAAGGGTGCATGGTATGAGAATAACAAAAAAAAAAAAAAAAGACAAAAAGTTACAAATTACAAAATATTCTAATTTTAAACATTTGTTAAAACATTCTGGCATTAGGTTTAGAAATATTGGCTTAAGTCGATATCATTTGATTTAAAAAGATCTCTCTTAAATTTTCTTCCTTTATTGCCCGTTCACTGTTTAGTTTCGTCCAAAATCTTATTTTTACCCTTGAATAAGATCAAACTAACTCTCCTCTCCAATGCTTAAAAATTAATTTTTTGTTCACATAAAAGAGAAGCTTTTTTCTTCTTTTTGATCTCAAATATTTTTATATATTCTTCATTAATAATGTATAAAAATCTCCTACAAAGCCCATTCAACTTCAATCCAAAAATAAATAAGCGAAATATCAAAGTTTTTTTTGCGTTCATCAACCCCTTTTTTACCCTAAAATACCCTATATCCTTGAAGGGTAAATTAGCAGGTATATATTGCCCTCAGGTTGATATTGTCCTCTTGATGGTTATAGTGAATGTTTCTTATCTTTAGATCAGTAGATTAGTCCTAATCAAGATGAAGTCAGATCAAACATTTATCGTTTTTTTAAAGGAATGAAGAGCGAAAGAATGAAGATTATGTGTGCTTGCCCACCTCTGGTCGATATGACAAATATAAAGAGTATCTAGAAGTTGTTGCTTATTTACTTCACACGGAAACCCCTCGACGGGTTAAACAACAATTTTTGCTACCTAAAATTGTAGCAATGAAAGATGTTAACATAATTACATACATACCCATATAAATTTATTAGAAATGTGAACAAGGACAAGTAAGGATACACTGAAAAGATAATAAGATAGAGCAAGAGATAGAGTGTGATGAGGGAGAGATAGAGAGAAAAAGAGAGAAAGGAGGGAAACAGACGTAGGGCGAGATGTAGAGAGAGCTACATATAAAGAAATCACCCTTCTTTTGCCTAAGGGCAAATTCCTCATTAGGAATTATAGTCGTGTCTCTTCTCATTTCTCAGCACTCAGTGTTCCACAGTTCTTCTCGTGCAGTTTTGAATATCAAAATAAATCGTAAACAAGGTCATTTTGTATATTAGTGTGTGTGTGTGCGTGTGTGTGTACATAATATATATTCCATATCATTTTCCCACTCTTTTTGCTTATGCTCATGCTCTATCTCTCTGTATCTCTCTATCTCTCTCTCTCTCTCTCTCTGTATGTGTGTGCGTGTGTGTGTGTGTGTGTTGAAAGCCCTAAAAACTTTATTCTCCACTCGTCTTTCAACAGCAGAAAAATGTGTGCCACAAACAAAAAACAAATCAAAGAAATCCTCATATAACCTGAACTCTATAGACAGCAAAAACTAAATAACCAAAGAAAAAACAAAAAACGCAAATCCAAAGAAGGAAAAGAAAAAATTAAAGGAAGAACAAATAATAATAATTATAATAAATATATATAATTATATAAAAAAGAAAACCAACCAAAAAGAAAAATAATCTTCACAAGAAAATAAAATAAGGAAAAAAGGAAAAAATAAAAGCTTTAACTACAATTTTTTTTTTAACTATACAACATATACATACGACATATATATATATATATATATATATATAAAATAATTATAAAATTTTTAGCCACCTAAGTGTTTAGTGTAAAAAGAAAACCATTAATTTTAAACAACATAATTATAATAAAAATTGCAAGTGCAAAAGACCAACCAACTAAAATCAACGCGAAACGAAGCATACAAACGACAAGAAAGCAAAAAAGAAAAAAGGACATTAAAGTTTTTTTCGTTGTGTTTTTTGTTTCACAGTGTCAGGGGGGCGGGGTGCGCAGCTTGTGATTTTTCGGTGATATGGTGTAAATGTGATAAACAATGTTATAAAAAAAAACTAAAGTTTTAATTAAATTACAAACTACAATAATACAAAAAAAAACAACCTACAAATAATAACAATAAAAGCAAAGAACAACAAAAAAACACTTGCGTTTTCGACTTGACTTTTTTTGTGTCTCATTTTCTACAAAAATAAAACCCAAAAACAACCTAGAACAATAACTATATACATATATTAAACAAAACAAAAAAGCAACCTCTAAGCCTTGTCTCTATAAAACTAAATCTAATAAATTAACTCGCACAAAAAACAAAAGTTCTCCCCAAAAAAAAACCAAGAAACCAAAGGAAAAGCCCAGGAATCAAGGAAACCGGAAACATGCGTCGAGTGTATTTATATTTTACAAATTCTCTCAAGTGCACTGCCGCATATTTTTGACGAAAATGATTTTATTCTTAACAAAACCAAACAAAACAAACCAAAAAGAACAACAGCCAACCAAAAACTAAGCGAAAAATTAACCAAAAATAATAATACTCCTAAAACTCAACTCGTACGCAATAATTCTTATAAATCACATAAAAATACAAAAAAAAAAAACAACATAAGTAACTCAACCAAAAGACATACCAGAAGACAGGAACGCCACGTGCTCATTACAACAACATTAAAAGGATCTGTAAAAACAAATAAGAGATATAAAACGGGCAAAGGAGAAAAGGGATAAAGCGCCAAAGAAGAGCCAAAAGGCAGTGTGAAAAAGCTTTGCCAACCAACTAAACAAAATACAAAATAAACAAACCCTCATTTTGGATCCTAAGATGTTTAAACAAAATGCAATAGTTTTTCTCACATATACTTACTGAGGTAAATTTGCGTTGAAAAAAAAAAACTTTATTAAGAATTATTCATATTGTGTTTTTTTTTTTCAATTAATTATTGCATTGTCTGTAACGGCTTTAGTGAGCTGATATTCTTTTCTCAAGAAAATGCCTAAAAAATCATCAGTGGTGGATCCATTGGGGGTAGAGGGAACTGGGGGTGAGCTATCAATCGATATGCATATAGAATGAAGTCCTAGATCAATTTAATTACCTACATATTTGCTTTGCAGTAAGCAAAAAAGTATGAAATATTTATTTTTTACGTGAACAGATGCATCAAGCGTTTCTCGAAAATTCGGGCTTAAGAATTTCAATTTTGACAAGAAGTAAAAATCTATATGTACTTGTTTTTAAAATTATTTTAAACTCTTAAACCCGATTTCTGGAATTGATGTTCGGGGCAAACTATTCAGAGAATGTTTTGACAGCGGTCAATAAAAGAGCATGTTTTTTTAAACCTCTTTTTTTTAGCCCTTTCAAGACCAATGTTGCCCATGGGTGGTAACATTTTGTGGGGACCTAGGAACTTGAAATTGATTTTTCTTAATAACTATGGCAAAATACTTATGGGACTTAATTCCTATGTCCTGTTTATGATAAAGCTTTTAAATTTTAGCAAAAAATAAATCTCTTGAGACATTCTAATGTTTTCTGAGTCATTAATCTTTAAGAAGCGCGTTCATATTATGAAATCATTTTAGAAATTCATATTCTGAGTGATACAATAAAACTATAGTTCATGTACGTGATGGGAATATGTTGGTCTATATATATTTATATACGGCTAATAGCTTAGAGATGTTGCTAAGCGCACACACATACACACACACATATATATATATGTAAAGAAAAAGCTACAAACGGACATAATATATTCGCGATGAATAACAAATTGTTTACAAAATACATACATATGTATATAAGAATGAGACACTATATATATATATATATATATATATATATATGCATAGTACTATTTGCTTATATATAATCAAATACATGCATGTACATATATAGTTTGATAAATCGTTAAGAAATAAGTTAATATATATCTGATTTGAAATCCAAAAAAAAAAAACAAACAAAAAAAAATAACTTTGTTCCTTTCTTTTTCTTCCCGTTTTCTTACTTTCTCCGTCTTTGTGTTTACTATTTTTTTTTTCTTCTGCAACTTTTGTTGTTCTCTTTTGTTTTGCATTATTTCTTGCAGTACATTTTACATAAACTGTGATTATGAGTTCCACAAAATCTCAAGTAGCCCTTGCTACAACTATTCCAACCAATTTATCCTCTGCCGCTTCTGCCTCATCAGCGGCTGCTGCAGCCGCCGTTGTTGTTGTGGCCAGTGCCAACGTTGCTGTTGCCTCAAATTCAACAGGAGTAGCAGGAGCAGGAACAGGAGGAGGAGGAGGAGAAGGTGGTAGTGGCGGCGGAGGTGTTGCTGGTGGAGGAGGAGGAGGAAGTGGTAGTGGAGTTGTCGTAGCAGCAGCAGCCACAACGACGTCATCACCCTCATCAACATCGTCTCTATCATCATCAACATCGTCGTCAGCATCATCGACATCATCGACGGCATCATCAGTATCAGCATCAGCGTCGTCGTCCGGCGGTTCGCCTGGAATACCAGCATCAGCAGCACCAGCAACTAACCAGACAGGAGCGACGTCATCAGCCACAACAACAGCAGTGTCCAGCAGCAGCAGCAACAGCGAAGATTCTCATACAAACGCATTGGTGGGTGGTGGACAAGGAGGTGGAGCTGCCAATCTGGGACGTCAAAATAGTTTTGGCAATAGACGCGTAAGTTTACACTTATATACTTTTTTTTTTTTTTTGGGTGTGTGTTGTTTTTTTTTTCATCATTATCGTCATATGTTTGCCTTTGGCTCGCCGTTGTCGTCAGTCTCTCCCTCTCCCTCTTTCTCGCTCTGTTTTTTTCTTAGTCTCATTCTCTCATTCTCGATAATATACAATTTGTATAGTTCCATCTTATGTCAGAGTATATATACATATATAGGTCAGGTCAAGTCGATGGCAGCAGCAGCAGCAGCTCTCAGCAATTCTCTCACCTTTTTCTCGCACACACACACACACACACACAGACAGACACTGATATGCACTGTATATAGAAAATGCAGTCAGAGATACACGCCCAAAATGTGTATAAACTGGGTCAGGTCATCAGGCAAGAGCCATGGGAGTGCAATTGGGAATGGGAATCGAATACGAAATGGTATTGGTAATCATCAGTGATAGAGAGAGAACGAGAGAGAGAGAGAGAGTGAGAGAAAGAGAGGGGTGTTGATATTTGTTCTATTGCAATTCTGCGAATTGAAATTGTTGGAAATTCCCGATGTGTGTTCTTCTACGACCCAAATTGGTTAAACGTGTCTCTGATTGCACCACACACACACACACACAACCCTTAGACCCCCAGACACCAAGAGCCCTAGAGTTCAAGGTTTATGTGTGTGTGTGTGGGTGGTAGGTTAACTGTTCATTCAGAATTTATCGACATCATAGTTTATGTCCAATGCGATACCACTTTTTCGGTACAAATTTTCATTCTGCCAGTTGCTGTTGCTGCTTCTGACTGCGTTTTGTTGCTCCAAGGTCGATTTATTGATTTTTCCCATCGTAATTCTTAGCCCCAAACACAAACCCACCTCCACACACACTCACACACACAAACACACACTCGCACAGACACATACATTGTTAATGCTTTGTTTATTTTGAGTTTTTGAGATTCTTGGAAAGCAATTTTAATTCCAAGTTCAAAATTGCATCAAGCATATATAATTTAATAAAATTTCGTATCGTCTCCTACCCCATCTGTGCCCTTGAGGGTATGCAACAAATTGTTAGTTTCAAATACATATGTACATACATACATACATATGTATAAGAAAGGGGAAATTCAATGAGAACGCGAATATGAGAATTGAAGACGACATAGTTGAAGGAATTTTATAAAGGGAAAAATATAAAATATTAACTTGCAGTTAACTAGGAAAAAGTTTACATAGATAAAATCATTCAATAACTGCCTAACTAGGATGTCCCCACTCATTTTTCCTGAGATAACTTTAAATGTACTATTTCAAAGGTTTCCAAACATATTAACTGTTGAGAAGTATTTTGAAATTGTTTATCTATTTGGAAGCTGCTACAGCAGATCTCCAGGAACCTAACCTTACTTAATGTAATGGCTAAGCCTTTAATTATACATATTTTTCGGAATGAATGTCTTTGGAATAGCTCTCCTAATAGCAAACTGAATTAAAGAATACAGTTGTACAATTTCGTTTTGTAGGCTTTGTCATATCAATTTCAACAATTTCTATGCAGAACCAATTTAAAAAAAAAATGAATTAATATTTAATTCTGTGTGTATTTAAGAACTATTTCGGTTTACCATCACAATTTACTAAATCACATTACCTTTGGTTTTAGATTCGTTGTGTAGTGGCTTCCAAATCGATTGATTCATTTAACATTTTTGTTTGTAGTTATAGTGTACATTGTTTGTTTAATCATTAGTCTGACTGACTGTCAGTTAGATTAGTTTGTATCTGAAAGTGTGTGGTAATTTTCGCCCCATTATTGGCATTTGGCAAGCAAGCAAGTGAGCAGGACACTCGACTGATTAATGATGTCAGTTACCAACTTCAACGGGGCAAAAAAGGAAAATCAATGAAGAATACAAGCGCAGCAATAACAATAATAACAATCACAACAATAAGAACAACAAGTGAAATTAATGTGCCAGGTTAACTGATGAACTGACTCATTGACTAAAACTGATTGAATGATTGGCTGACTGTTGCCTGTCGCGCCTGTCGCTTAAATATTGTCCTTCAATGTGGGGGAAAATGTCAAAAGGCGTCGGCGTGAAACATTTTTATGTGGGGCTGGCTGGCTGGCTGGCTGGCTGGCACGGCAACGAAAAGTCAAATAGAGAGAGAGAGAGAGAAAAGCTATTTTTCTACTTAGTTACTTATGGTTTTTCCCCTATTGGCATGTGTGTGTATCTTGCTTGTTGTTGTTTGTGGATCGTTAAGTCAGAAAAAAATAAGGAAAGAGAGAGGAAACTCCACTCGTTTGTTTTACATTTTAATGAGCCAACAATTGCATCAGCCTTTTGCCATTGCCCTTTTTTATACTTTTATTTTGCCTGTCAACTTTGGCATTCATCGTTTGTGGTTACTAATTTGAAACTAATTGCTACGAGAGAGAGACTTTTACTTATATTTTGTGTTTTTTTTCCCTCTTTTCCTTCCATGTCGCAGGGTAATATGAAGGGCAAACATCTAACACGAAGCCATGCCATGCGTGAGTCCACATCGCCTCCACGCACGCCAACGCCAAGAGCTGCCTCCGAGCAGCAGCAGCAGCAGCAGCAACAGCAACCGCCACCACAGCTCCAGGGTGATGTCCCCCATGAGCACAACAACAATAATGCCATAACCAATAACAATAATAACAACAACAACAACAGCAGCAAAGCACAATCAACTGGACGCGGCAATTCACCGCTAATGGAAACGCCCGCCGTGATTGTCACTAGTCAACAGCAACAGCAACAGCAGCAACAGTTGCAAATGCCATCAAAGCCTCCACAAAATGTTCCTCTAAGCAATGAGGCTGAATTTCCAAAATTAACGCCGCCCAAGAAATCTGGTGGTGGTGGTGGTGGTGGTGGTGCTGCTGCTAGTGGACAGCATAATCGCACCAATAGCAATGGCAGTGGTATGGAATATAACAATAATACCAATACCAATAATAGTAATAACAACAGCAACAACAATGGCAAAAAGTTTGTGGTCGATATGAAAGTAAATGGCTTGGAAAGCAACAATAAGCAGCAACAGCAGCAGCAGCAGCAGCAGCAGCAACAACAACATCACCAGAGTAACACAAATAACAACACCAACAATAATAGCTCTTCTTCAGCTCTTATTTATAATTCAGGAATGAACTACAAGGCTACCGATCGTCATGAGCGTCATGAACGCCACGAGATGTCCAGTCAAAATAGCAATCTCAGCAATAATCACGATGATGATTCCTATCACTATGATCAGAGAGGTGGCGGAGGTGGAGGTGGCGGTAATAATGGCGGTAAAAAGCATCGCTCCAACACCAATTCCAAAGGTACCAAACCCCGTTTGAAGAACATCGGAGGCAGCTCATCGGGCAGCATAGATGGTGTTGGTGGCAATGGCGGTGTTGCAGTCAATATTGGCGGCGGTGGCAACGGTGGCAATGGTGGTGGTGCCGGTGGTGCCGGTGGTGTTGGTCCTGGCGGTAATAGCAATCTCATTGTCAATAATCAATCCAATATCATGGCAAATAACAATGTGAACAATTCGAATAACTCAAGCAGCAATACATCGGGCTTCATATCGCGTGGTAAGTTTCTTAAAAAAAACAATATGAAAACTAATTAAAAATATCAAAGAAGTTAACATCGGCTATGCCGAAGTTTACATACCCTTGCAGTTCTTGGCAATATTATTCTTAAATGTTTTAAACTCTTTCTGTGTTCCAAAGCCTTAAAGCTCTCCCTCTATCACTCGCTATACCCGACCTTTTCCATCCCCATGGTTGCTTCTCTATGTGTATACATATGTTCTGTTAAGTTCGATCAATGACGAAGTAGACTGCTGGCAGCGTTTGAGCAGAGCTGATTTATATTGACTATCTATTGACTATCTAAGTAGCAAATTTGGTAAAAATACTTCCAGTCCTTTGCCGATTTTTCGTAAAGCATTTAATGATATAGTGGTCCAATCTGGATAATTTTCATACCAGGTACCAAGTGTCACCGTAATAGCTTTCAAACTGACAGACAGACGGACGGATCAAAAATGTGTATATACTTTATGTGGTCGTAAACGTCTTCTTCTCTGCGTTACAAACGTCTGACCAATTTTTTAATACCCTCTGCAAGGGTGTAAACAAAACAAAAAAAAAACTATAAACACGGCTCACGACTCCCCCCAAATTAATTCTAGTCTTTCATCAATCAGAGAATTCGAGTGAACAGTATACGGATTATGGTGGAACCGATTTGTTAATGTTCTTTCGTGATACGTTAAACAAGAATCCAAAGGATAGACACATTTTGCTGAAAATCGAAAAGGATCTAATGGAATTTGTCCAGGAAAATGGGTAAGTTAACACAAAGATTTGATATCTCTGAAATCTAATTTCCATTCCCCCCCCCCCATTCTAGACGCGGTTGTGAATATCGTTTTCCGCCAGCTACTTCATACAATCGTATGTTGATTCATCGCACAGCTGCCTTTTTTGGCATGGAGCATAATGTGGATACAGAGACGCAACAATGTGTCATTGTGGCTGTTACCAAGGGCACACGTATACCAGAGGTATGTGTCCTGAATCTGATAATTATATAGAATTACATTTGTGATAAGTGTTTCAAATATTTAATATTTACAGATACGTTTCAAATCTCTGGTGCGCAGTGATCATCGGGAGGATGCACGCAAGTCAATTCTAAAGCGAGATACGCACAGTTTCGATGAAGTGCGTCAGTCTCCGTATCTTTGTCCCGAGCGCGTTATGTTGGATCGCAAGGCCAAAAGCTTTGAGGAGCGTGAAGAGGATTATGATAGGGCGCGTAGTCGTATCTTTAGTCGTACTGCCAATCAAGATGGCTATGGTGGTGGCAACAGCGGTGGTGATGGGCCTCAAGATGATTGCTATGGTGGCTGGGAGCAGCAGCAACAGCAGCAACAACAACAGCAGCAACAACAACAACAGCAACAACAACAACCGCCCAGACCCAAGAGACCTAATGGCAAAATACTGCAAATGCAAAACGTATGATCCCCATTCATTCGCCTCCATCTGGCCTTCAAATTCATCTAATAAAGTTTCATTTTACACATTTCTCAGTCAACGGAATCGCGAGATGGCATGAGATCTGGCGGAGCTGTACCAAAATCTCATAATTTTGGGAACTATGCTGGGCCGCCAAGTGCTGGTGGACCGGGCGGTGGTAATTCCTTGCCACGCGGCGATTCAACCAATTCTAACAAAAGCGGACGAGGCGGATTCACTAAACAGGACTCAACCGGCAGCACTAGCACGCCATGGCGTCTCTCACCTTCCAGCAGCGGGTAAGTTAATCAAATCAAAATTTACACCTATACATTATACAATTCGTAAGAAGAGGCGTCTTCGCTCGCTTCAAATGAAAAGAAAACAAAAAAAAAAAAAAAAAAACTGTTTTGATAAAATTGCCAAAAACATTTTTCGTATGCTACCTTCCCTCCCCCAACTACCCCAACAACAACAACAACAACAACAACAACCAAAACAACCAACGAACAATATTAAAAAATTCAATTCAACAATAATAATAATAATAAAAAAAACAACAACAACAACCACCACCACAACAACAACGACAACTACTACTACCCTATCCCAGCTACAAGACACGCACCCAATCCGTGCGCTCCGATTCCGTCACGCCCTCGCCTACCGGCTACGGCAGCGACAGGCAGACGCCGGAGCTAAATCAACCCACCTCCAATCGTTTAGGAGGACCACCCCATACAACTACAACAACAACAACAACAAGAACAACGTCCAACAACAACAACAACAATAATAACAACAACAACAACTCCGCCTCCGCATCGGGACTCGTCTGGGCCGTTACAGACATTTCCAATGTGCCACTTGGCAGCGTCCTCATTGATCCGCAAACCCTCCAACCAATTGTCAATGCAGACGGGTAATTTACAAAAACTAAACTAAAAAAAAAACCAAAAACAAAACAAAAAATTTTTAACTAAAAAACAAATTACAAAAAAAGAACACAAAATTCGAAAAAAAAAAGTAAACAACAAAGACATGGCCACAAATTTTAATTGAAAATTATTATTATTATGATTAGTCATAAATGCTTTTGATATAATTTTGTTTTTTTTTTTTTTTTTTTTTTTTGAAATAGAAGATTCTTTACTCTCTCTCTATCCTTCTTCATATATACATATTAATCTATAACGTTTTTCTATTACAATTTTGTTTTTGATTTAGTAGTTAAATAGTTGACATCAAATTTAATCAGGAAATGAACAAAAAGAATGGCCATGATTAGAATGAGATATAGGTTATGGTTTACCAATTTTATTTCGATTTTTCCATAAAAACTTACACAATCTCACTCACTTTAAGTGAGTGAAGGATTCATTAAGGAAGGCAATTCCGCTTTCATTATACTTTTTATTAACTGAACGAATTTCATTGCGCATAGTTTATGAAAAAGAAAGGACTTGGTAGGCCTTTGTCAACTTGAATCAGTAATTTGTGGTAATTAAAATGAGAATCAAAACGATAATTTCATAAATACTAAATAGATGGTTATGTCAGATCATTTATAACGTATACATGTGTATAAACAATATGTCTACGAATGAATGTACTTGAAATAAAGGCTATAAACTATTATTTTAATATTGGCCAGACAAATGTATTTAATCGTTAAATATTGTCAGAGAAGATTGTATTATCAAAATTTTAATTTATTTGAGAGAATTAAAAATCAAGGTGCTAATTAAAAGAAAAATCCGAAATTGTTTCTAGAATATTTATATGTAAATTTTTACTAAAAATATGAAATGAAAACGATGAATTGAAACAAGAAAACGGGATTAAGCTTACACATTTGTTTTTTATAATTGAAAAGAGTCACAAAAAAAGGATCTTCAATTAAAATCAAAGCATAAAGTCAATTTTTTTTTTTTTTTTAATTTTACCCCATTAAGTTATTAACTTGTGTATTTTTTTTTTTTTTAGGGTATTATGTCTGTCCACTAGCAAATCACAAAAAAAAACCGCTTTGCAAGTTTGCTTTCCGCTATATATAACAACAATTTCTCATTAATTCAAATTCAATAATAATAATAATGATAATAATGTTTGATTTATCTACCAAATAATATTTATATATATCTTTATATATATATGCTATGTTTGAGAATATTGCTATATTTTATTTTTCAAAAACTTGTTGATGTTGTTTTTGTAAATTATCTGCCTAAAACAAATTTGAATTAAATTACTCGACACCCACCAACAACAACAATCAGCAACCAGCAACACCAGCAGCAGCAACAGCGAAACGAACATAATTATATATAGATATATATGTAATATATATATACCAAATCGTAGCTGATCTCTGCAGAATGCTTCACAAATCAAAAACAAACCAAAAATAATCATTGCCATTTTCTCTTCAGGACCTACACACGCATATACCACAAACACACCCACACACACACCTAACACCCACCTATCCACACCCACACTCCCACCGAACTGTGTTTGTTTTTTATCCATATTTTTTTTTTTTTTTTTTTTTTTGTAAATGTTCTCACTCCGCTTGCTATTGTCTGTCGCCTCTCGCATACCATCACTTTATTATTAACTATTTGAAAGTCTTTAACTACTAACTAAACCAACTGCTGCGTGTATCAATCAGAACAACAAAAATATAAGGAAATAATAACACACACACTTACAAAAGAAAACAAAAAAAAAAAAAAAACACAACAATAAGAAAAATTTATACATATAAAAATCAATGTATTTATCGTCTGTGCCAGTGTTGTCGTCTCTTAACCTAATTGTTGTTCGTTCTAATTGCATTTTGCATTCGCCATTTGTTGTTGTTGTTTTTCAATTAATTTTTGATATATATAACAAAACAAAACTAATTTATATATATATAATCAAATACCTTTAATGTCTGTCGCTGCCGTCGCCTCACTGCAAATACAAAAAAAAAAAAAAAATTAAAAACTATATGACAACTCTGTCTGTCAGCAATTAGCTGCTTGAGCTGACTGTACTCTCTATTTCCTTTTACAATTATAACCTGTTATCCTTTTTTTCGTTTATTTATTATTTACTTTTTTTTTTCTGCATGCTGAAGCTGAGCGAGAAATTTAATTAAAACACCAACACACACACACTTACTATATATATATATATACAGACACATGTAGATATATACAAAAGATATATAAAAGTAATTAATGTTTTGATTTCTTTTTTGGTTTTTTATTGTGCTTCTTTTCAATGATTCCTTTGCAGTTCCATCTACCATTATGACCCGTCCAATTTGCCGCCCAATCAGGCGCTACAGCAACATGCAGGCAACAATTATCAGTCAAGCGGTGGCAACTCTGGCAATTATGTTAACTATCGCAAATCGTCGCCCCATCAGCATCAGCAACAGCAACATCAGCAGCAGCAGCAGCAGCAGCAACAGCAGCAGCAACAATTGCAACCTGCTCTTCAAATGCCACAGCAGCAGGCCTACACCACCAATGAGCAATCTTGCAGCTCCACGGAAAGCTATGCTGAAGAGGTACAATCCCCAGGCATGGATTGTTCCGAAGGCTATGATGGTGGCGGTGGCGGTGGCGGTAGTGGTGGCTACTCCAACGATCCGCAACAGCAGCCATCTAGTGTGGATGCCAACAGCATTAAAGGCGATGATTGTGATAGTTTGGCGAGTGCCACAGCCTGTTTGAGCATTACCACATCAACTTCCACCAAGAACTATGATCGCATTGAGGTGCAAAAGTATAAAAATCAAGCGACTAGTCCAAATATACCAGCCTGTTGTTCAGCCGATAAGGATAATAATATGGATATATTGTCATCCGGCCAAGATGAGCAGCAGCATCTAGTGGAAGAGGCACAACAGGCGCGCACAGTGGCAGCAGCAACTCCATCCAGCTCATCGGCGACTGATGTGGTGGTGGTTACGGCATCGACGGCAGCTCCTCCAACCAGAGAGATGTCACAACCAGCAGCAGCAGCAGCGGCAGCAGTCAGTAGCAGCAGTAGCACTCAGATGAACTATGATGTACAGTCGGTATCGCCCAGTTTGACACCATATAGCCAGTGCGAGATGGTTAAACCCACGAATCCGGGACATGGCCATAGCCATAGCCATAACCATAGCCATAGTCATAATCACAGTCACAATCACAATAGTCACAGTCACAGTCATAGCCTGAGTCTCGGCCAGAGTCAAGGGGGTCAATTGACCGAGGTAGAACCGAAGACAACCACCTGGACATATACGCAAAGCTATCAAGCTTCAGATGGTTCCACCGTCTTTCATACCACAACCACACCAAATGCTCCAGCGCCCTACTGTGCCGCCACATATCAGCAGGGGGTAAGAATTGATCCATTTTTGAGAGTGGCGATAAGCCGAAATTGATTTTAATTTTTCCTCTCTCCTCCTATTCCCTAGCCCGATGGCAGCTTATATGCGGTGCCTCAGGGTATGGTTTATGCCACCTATCCACAGCCTGGTGTAAGCAGCGCCGGTGCCACCTCACAGCCGCTCTTCCAACTCACAACTAGCACTCATCAGCCGACACAAGCGATTTTTGCTTCACCAGAGGCTGGCGGTGAGCTGCCCGGTGGCACCTACATGATACCTGTCTTCGATCCGGCCCAGCAGCAACGCGAGGGTCTTATACCTGCCCAGGCCATTTACCAGACACCAGGTGGACCGGCCACAACAGTGATGCCCATGGCAGCGGCTGCTGCCTATCCGACGGCACAGTTTGCTGCTGCGGCCCCGAATGGTGCACCCATCTATCAGGGGCCATTGATCTACTCCAGCGAGCCGGCTGGTGGAGCTCAAATCCAGCAATTACCAGTGGCCACGTATCCGATTAGTTACTCCTATCCGTACTATCATCCGATACCGTATTATGTTCCACAGCAAGCGGTGGCTGCCACACCCATTCCTTCAGCTGGCCAGGCTCCGCCTCCGCAGTCGGCCCAGGCCCAGGCGGGTCTGGCAACTGCCTCAGCGGCTGGTCCGCCCACAGTTGCTGGTGGCACCCAGCAGCAGCAACAGCAACAGCAGTCACAGCAGCAGCAACAGCAACAACAGCAGCAACAGCTTAGCAATGGAGGATCATTGATCACAACGAGTGGTTATATGGGTGGCGGTGCTGCTGGTGGTGGAGCACGCATGAAGCGTACACCTGGCGGCGGTTCCATTCACTATAATCCAAACTACCCGCCGACATCGGTTGGTCATGCCAATGCCGCCCATCATCCGGGTGCTGGTTCGGCCCAGCTAATTGCTGCTCCGGCGGCCAGCACAACGACATATCATGCGCTGCCCACACTGACACTAGCCCATGGCGGAGCGGCGACCAATTCTGATCTCAGTGCCGCAGCCGCTGCAGCAGCTGGTGCCCATGTGTATGCCCTGCCGGCTCAACATGCCACGGCTTTGATCCCAACGAACATCTTTCCCTATGCAGCGACAGCAGCTGCTGCTGCTGGCCAACCGGGACCACCGCCTCCAACGGCCCAGTCGGCACCACATCATGCTTTGATAACAGCGGCACCCTTCTATCCCGCAGGTGCCAGTTCCATTGATTCTAGTGGCGCCTCGCAATCGGCACCAAGCACTCCAGCCGCACCGGGACGTCAAGCTCCTTTGTTTAGTACCCCGCCAGCTCCCAACAATGTTAGCAGTGGCAGTGCCAGCAGCAGCGGTGGTGGTGGTGGTGGTGGTGCCGGCGGCAATAATGGTGGTGGTGGAGGAGGTGGTGGCGGTGGTGGCTATCACAGCAACAGCTCCACTCCGTATTACTATCACAGTCAAAATAGCAATGACGGCGGCGGCGGAGGCGGCTACACGCCCTATGAAAAGCGCAACAATAGTGGCGGTGGCGGCGGCGGAGGAGGCGGACCCACATCAACGGGAGGCGGTGGTGGTGTACGCAAGCCATATCATCCACATCCAGGTGGCTATAATCCTCGGCATTCAGTGCCATTGAATGGTCTGCCATCGGGAGCGAAAACCCCATTGCTCAATTCAAACAATGAGCCAACGCCTCGTGCATCGCCTAGCAGCATAAATCTAAGTGGTGGTGGTGGTGGTGGAGGCGTCACATCAGGTGGATCCGGTGCTGGTGGTAGCGGCGGTGGTGGAGGACCATCATCCTCATCCGTATCCTCGTATCATCATCGCGGACCTCCGCATGCTTCGTTGAACAAGCGCGAGGGCAAACCCAATCAACTGCCACTGATAAGCGGACCACCTCCAAGCTATGCCACTCCATCAAATACGGGCAATCCCTACGAGGCCAAACCCCCAGTGCGTCTAAATGCGGGTGCTGCAAGTTTCCGCAGTCAGAAGTCGATCAATGCCGATTTTCGGCGCAGCGTCTCGCAACGGAACTCACCTAGCGCCAATGGCGGTGGTGGTGGTGGTGGTGGAGGAGGCGCCGCCGGAGGAGGAGGAGCAGGAGGTGCTGCTGCAAATGGTAATGGCGGCGGTAATGGCAACAGTAGCCACGAGAGCAGCAACAATTCGCCCAACAGTATTGCCGGAGGACCTGCAGGTAACAGCGGCGCCGGCGGTAGCAATAACAATAGCTCTGCCAATACTCCAAATGCTGCATCGACAACAGCCGCTGCAGCCGCCGCCTTGGGCACTCAGTATGTAGTCCTAGATCAGGCCACTGGTGCCACAATGAATGCCTCGCCACCTTCCATATACTTAAGTGGCGGTGGTGGCGGCGGCGGTGGTGGTGCCAATGGTGGTAACACAGTGACTGGCGCCGGCGGACCGCGCGCATCGCACATTCCAGCCCAGCTGCATCACAATGCTGCCACAGCCGGAGCAGCGGCTGGCTCCCAACAGGCCACCACAGCAGCAGTGTTAAGTGGTGTGGCAGCAGCCGCTGCTCTCGGCGGATATAATCCGAATGCAGCGTCCGGTGTGTACTTCAAGTACTTCACGCATGTAAGTTCAAGAAATTGTCCTGCTTCATTTGATTATTCTGATGTCTTCTATTTCCTTTCTTTTAGCCATCGGTGGCCTTGCCCAACAGTCGACGTTCGCCCTCGAGCGATATACGACCACAAATGGCTCAAGTGGCCGGCATGTATCCAGCCACAATGATGATACAAGGTAAGACTGCCTCACCACATTCATCTCTTTAGTTAACTCGCCATCTGTGGCAGGAGTTCAATCTCTAACAAAAAACGATGACTACGATCTGATCTAATAATCCTTGTTAAGGCTTTTATACAAAATGGAGTTTATACAAATTAATTAAGTCTATTTTAGGAATTTGATTCCTTTTCCCGGGCTCTGTGAAGAAGAGGATTGTAGGAATTTTTATTGATCATACCTTAAAGAATAAAACTAAACTCTGTTTTCTTATTTCTCTTCCAGCGCCACCTCGCCATCCCAGTCGTCATCCAAATCCGAATTACAAAGGTTCGCGTCCCCGGTAAAGCCATCTAAAGGATGCTATTCAACCCTACTGAACACGACAAAAAAAAAAAAAAAAAGAAATAATAATAAATAAAATAAAAAAACGGAGAAATAATAATAATAAAAAACAAAATAAAAATCACAAACTACATAAACATAACGGCATACCTAAGATAAATATAAATAGCAACCTAATCTAGTGGAACATAAAGTAGTTGACAAAAAAAAAAAAAAAACAAAAAAAGAGAAGAAAGGAAAAGGAAATGAGAATGAAACAAAGCGACAAAAAAAGAATAATAAGAAAAACAGAGCATAAAAGGAGCACATAAGGCGCGCGAAATGTTGATGATAATGACCGCAAAAGTTGTTGGGTATTCATATATAATATACATTGTATATATATATATATATATTTTTTTTTTTTCGTTAGCAGCAGTTGGTGGCACTAGCGGGGCGTGGCAAGTGGCAGGGACTGCGCAAATGATTAACACACAAACCCAAGAACACGACATATAGAATTCATATAGCCGACCGATAAATGAAAAGCAATAGAAAGCAAACCATGATTATCTTCCACAGCAAAAGGCAAATCATTTTTCTCTTTTACCATCGATATATATATATATATATATTCGGCTAAAAGTTATAGTTGTTAATTATAACAAGAACAACCACAACCATCCCCAATTAATGAAGAGGTAAAGAAAGAGAAGAATGCTGTGTAGTATATTTTGTGCCATTATTAAAAATAAATCATAATTAAAAATAATTCATAATTAAAAACATCGACGGTCGACTGAGAAACTGGGACATTATAATGCTAACTTGGGAAATCCGATTCGGAGTATGCTTTTTATTTCATCAAAGTCTCCTTAATGAACATTTATATATATTTATATAGACTGAGACATTATGAGTAGATAACAAAAGCAAATTCAATAGAAGGCAACCTCAGTTATATATACATATATACAACTAAAAGAATTCAGGCCATTTTAGCACGCTAAAGCATCAGCAGCATCAGTGTCCAGGGAATCTCTAAGCGATAATTTGACCCAAGCCTCCTTCTTTAATCCAATCTTCTCTCATTAATCTAACCAAGCCCAATCCGCAATACAAAACCCGTCGTCAACCGATATAATTTTGAAATATTATATAGCCCATGTATATTATTTCTAAAACTAAAGCTGCTACCAAAAAATTAAAGAAAAAAAAAGAATCAGACAAAAAAAAAGAATTAGAATCAAAAAGATGAAAAAGAAAAAAAATAAATGAAAGAGATGAATGCATCTTAAATCTATGAATCTGTCTTTATATATGCATTATATGAAGTCGTCTTGCTTTGGTGTGTTTAATTAAATGCGTTTTAATTATTTTCGAAATCTCAACCGAAAGCAAAAACAAAAACCAACAACATCAATAAAAACAAAAAGAAAAACAACTAACGAACGGAAAATGCAAAAGAAAAACAACCAACTTCTTAACTTCATCAATTGAAAAATCTGAGCGAGTCCTTATAACTATTTGTTTTCTTTGTTTTTTTTTTTTAAGTCTGCAAAAAGCGCTCTCCTTGTGAAAATCTGTTTATTATTGAAATTTTTTTTTGTTAAATTTTTAGTTTCTTTATTATTATTATTATAATTATTATAATATTCTTTATTTCTGATATATATACATATATATATGTATACATATATATTATGTTCTTTCGAAATAGAATTTCTCTTATTTCATTCTGTTCCTTATATGCAAAGAAGCTGCAACAACTTAATTAATTTTCAATTGTTTAAATTTAAGCGCATAAAAAAAACCATAATAAATAATAAAAACGAAACGAGTTCTCAATAAAAAATAAAAGAAAACAAAGATCAGATCAGATTGGATCCGATCAGATCAGATCAATCGTGTGTGGTATGTTAAAGCGAAATGGAGCCAAGCAGCTATACATTTATTGTTAAACAAAATATTTAGCTTAGCGTCTATATATATATATATATATATATATATAAACTACATATGTATATGTACCATCTAATAATATATAGGAAAGTGAACAAGACACAAAAAAAGAAAAAAAAAATGAAATAAAAACCAAAATAAAAAAAAAATGATTAGTTAAAGTTATAAATCTTGTGTTGCCTCTATAATTATTATTTGTCTTTCCATTGTTTTATTCATATTTATTTTTTTTTGTTGGTTTTAAATTCCTCTATGAAATAAGGATCAATTGACCTGTTGCTTTGTAGTTTATCGTTTATATCAAAGTCAATTGATTCAATCTACGATATATACGTAAAATTCTCTTTACAGCGCATTTCTAAGGTCTCTAATTGGTTGTTTGTTATTATATCCTTAAAAACTTTACAAACATGGGCTAAAAATTTGTTTATTAATTTCCTTGCCTGCCTCTCTGCCAGCCAGCCAAGGTTAATATGTATCTGTGTTCGCTGCTGCAGTGTAGAGTATAATATCTCGTCAGTATGATTTTTTTTTTTTGTTAAAGTTATCTTGGTTTGTTTTCTGTTTCTCTTGCTTTTTGTACACAACGAAAATGAAGGAAATTTTTGTCCCCATTTGATGTTATCTGATTGACCTCTCTTCTCTCTTCTATCTAAAAAAAAGAAAAGAAAATGGAAACAAAAAAAAAAAAACTCAACTTCTAGAACTGTATGTCTAAATGTACATAACAATAATTTACAACTAAATAAAATTAAACCTAATTGCAACTAAACATACGAGTAATATATACATACACACACACACACATACACATGCACTTGTGTGTATATACATATAAATATATAAATTGTAAGTAGGTTAGGGGTTAATATTGTAGTATTACACCATGTTTTGGCAAGGCTCTTCCTTTTACCACAAAACAAACTACCAAGCAAAAGTTTACAGATTTTGTTTACCCAAAACTTGACAATGTATTTCATGAAAAGCAATAGATAAAACATTTACATCATTTATGACACATGATCACAGAGGAAGAGGATCAGGAGGAGAGGAGGAGGAGATGAAGATGAAGATGGAATCATACCATAAAATCACTAGTATAGCTTTTGAAAAGTGCGCTAAATCAGCTTAAACATTAACATTAACTACAATATATCTTCAAAATGTACCAAATAAGTTTAGTGACAAAAAAAGATAACAAAAAAACAAAACTGCTCAAGAAAAAAACAAACCAAATAAGAAAAAATCAAGTTAATAAGCACGAATCGTATTGTACCACACAGAAAAAACCGAAAACGCTTTGTTGTCTAGTCCCAAGCAACAGATTTAGAAGAGGTCATCAGAGAGAGAGAGTGAGAGAAAGAGAAAGGGAGAGGAGGAGGCAAGTCTAGGCCATCTAAGTAGGTAGATTGAGATTGAGATAGTGCGTTGAATGTGAAGCTAGCTAGCTAGGATAGGGGAAAAGGAAAAACTATAAAAGAGAGGGAAAGAAAATGAGCTAGAGGGAGAGAGGGAGGAGAAGTACAAGAACCACAGTTTGCTCCTGTTGTGCATTTCTTTGTTTGTTGCTCTGTTTGTTATTGCAAAAAAAAAAAAAACAAAATAATAATAATGAAAAGTTAATAATAATAAAATGGAAAACCCAAAAATAAAATACAATGTTGATCGAATAATGTTTTGAGGAGAATAAAAAAAAAAAGGATAATGAAAGTGAGATTGTGTGGTAAAGAGCCCTTTACATAGATATAAACCTAGGCAGAATGAGAGGAAAGAGTGTGCAGGAGTGACAGAAGCTCCCTCCCCTTCCTTAAGTAAAGAAAAGAAAAGAAAAAAATGATGAAAAGGAAAACCAACAACTACCAATTAACAACCACAGCAACCAACAACAACAAAAATATGTTATACAATATTATTATTATTATTATTATTATTACATCATGAATGATCTATCATAGTTCCAAACTCGAACAACAGCAACCAAATGAAAAAAAAAGAAAATTAATAACAACAACAACAACAACAAGCATGAAAAATATCCGTAATCATTACGATATATATAAAAAATAAAATGAGATAAAGACAAAACTGAGTTTTTACCGACAAGGAAAATTATGATAATGATAATGATGATAATGATAATTGAAAAGAAAACAAAAAAAAAAATGAAAAAAACAAGAACAAAAAAAAAATAAATAAAAAATGTATTTATTTATTTTAATTTATATATACACTAGAGAGTTATTACAAAAAATATATATATACTTAATATATAAGGCGAAAAACTATCCAAAATCGTTTTATTCTCGCCACCACAAAAGAATATATCAAGGATTTGAGTACCGAGGATAAAGGTTACCTTAAACGTTTTATTTTTTTTAAACATGATAAAAATTCTCCAATAGCTAATGCTAAAGCTACTGAGACATTCACTTGCCGACTAACAACTATATATTATTTTCCTTTATTGTCGAGCATAAAAAGGATTTAAAGCGTTAAATTGAGAAGAATAATAAGGATTATCATACATAGTTCACATTTAACAAAGCAACTGACCAATTGTCAGGCTACATATATTTGAGGTTGGTTTATTCATTACAGAGTTCTGAGAACTATCTCGAATGCGCATCTGCTAACTTCTAATACAGAGATCCACGTGGCACTCGAAGACCCTGTGGGTTGGTAAGGAGATCTCCCGACTTGAAAAGGCTCTGCTGGAATGCCTGGACAACAGTGATATAATCTGCTGTCACGTTGGATCTGTCACTATCTACTCCGGGGACCCATGACCCCCACCTTTTTCACCCTCTTCCTTTAGATGTATGTATATCCTTTTATTTGTTTATATCATATCTTTAAATGGGTAAGTAATATTTGTTTTCCACTTTCTCTGACATTAAAGCGTTCACTTTGAAAAGTTCTTCGTTTCTAAAATTGCAATGATAGGTGAAAAAAATTTCTTTAAATTTTCCTGGGAATCACCTATTGAATCATTGATTCGAGTCCCCAAAAACCCATTCACTGCCTTGCTATAAATATGATTGATGTCTGAAGACAGATTTTATTAAGCAAAGCCTCTCCTGTGGTTTATCATCTATTATATTATCATTTTTACCAGATTTACTAAACTTGAATTTGAAAATTTTGTATAATCTTTCATTGTCTTTCTTAAATTTTTAAAATTTATTATTATTATTATTATAAGTATAGGATATACATAGTTGTAAACTAGAGATCTGCACGAGTACATTCGAAACGCAAAACGAAATCCCTCTACACTTTCGGAACTCGTTTTCACACTTACTCGTATTTGTAAATCGAGTATATCAAGCATCTTATACGAACGAATGAGTTTAAACGAGCAGGGCATACCGAAAAATCCGGTAAAGCAAATCCGAGCATATCAAGAAGCAAATACCGAAAACCGAACCGAGTACTAAGTACTGTTCAAATGTCTTGCTCGTTCTCGGTATACCGAATTGTGAAGCAAGTACCTGACAGCAGACTCAATGTACATAATATGAAACATCTTAAAATAAATTCATTTTAGAAAAATATTTACAGTATTTCATAAAATAAAAACATAACTATTAACACATTTTCAAACATTTTTTGTGAAGATATGAATAATCTGAGACTATTTCTTTTATATATTTGAAAATTAAATTATTCACATTTCATAAGTATGGCCATACTCACGAGTACTTGGAAGTACCAAGTAACTTGAAAGAAGTACCGTATTCATTTGTTTCGTTTGTAGTTTTTCTTATTTGTTTCGGCTTGCTTTGATTTTGTTTTTGTTTGTTCGGCTTGATACATTCAGGAACTACGAAACACAAAACTTCGAGACTTTCATCTCGTTTCATTCGTTCCGAAGCAATATTATCAAAACAAATATAGAAAAATTTGTAAGTATTTGAAAGACTGAGGCAAATGGACTCTATTGTAAACTATCAACCTAACTATATTTTACAAGCACTGGCAACTCAGGCCTTTGGCTTATGTTAGACGAAAACTACACTGGCGGTCATGAAAACCGCACCACTTGAAAATTTCATGTTTTTTTTGTAATCATTCAAACAAACAACAAATAATAAGATTTCTTTTTTAACAATAATAATAATAATTCACTAGAAAATAGACGTTATGGAGTAAAGAATTTATTTCTATACTAAGGATATCCTTGATTTTTGCCCCAAACAAAAATACATTAAAATGTTCAAGTGTACATCCATACACTAGCCTGGGATTCGAACCCGGATCCTCGTTGCTCAGTTTCCCAATTGACTGGGCCACTTGGAGGACTGTTGTTATTGGCTGTTAAATTTTGAGAGAGTCAAATATATTCTAAAAATTTGAAGCAATTCAGAAGAATGTGTTCGGAGATATGTACGAATTGGAAAGGCCACCTCTTTGGTTAGGTGGTTAAGTAAATTCCATTCGAATTCAATTTCACGAATCTAATGAAACGATTGAATTGAAATTTTTTTGATAAATATTCTATACAACTATGTACATCTACATTCATGATGAACAAGTATCAAGTGCTTTCTTTTAGATAAGAAAATGGATTTAGATACATGGTTAGTCAGTTATATAGCTTCAATATGTCCTTCAAATGTGTATCTGTAGGCCATGCTAATGGTCTATGTCTTGTAATGTTTACCAACTGTTTGTGAGTTTTTTTTATGTATCAATGATTTATGTGCTAATATAACGCATTTGAGTGGCCCAGCAATATGTTTGACATCATTTATGTTATATTGTCCTTTGGCACATGTTAACATTGGTGCTCACATAAAAATTGAACTTGAGCAAATACTCCTGAAATATATAGTAAGTGAGTGCGTTAGGGGAAGGGGTGAAATTATTACATGCTATAACTCAGGGGTTGACCAGGGGCTAAATGTCTATCCTAACATCTTCATAACACGCGCGAATGACGAATGGAAAGAATAGAAGAAGAAGGTAGTCAAAAAAAAAAGAAAAAAAAAACAATTCAACTCACATGCCCACCAACAGTTTGAAAGAATCGAACCGCGACCCGAATAACCGAACAACCGAAAACCAAAAATTCAGAAAGCAACAAGAACAACAAAAAAAGAAAAACCAACCCAACAAATTACCCTGAAATTTTTCAACTAAAGCAGCCGTTTTTGGGTTTCATATCTAGGAAGAGCCATCGATACATAAATCTGCCAAAAACAGAAGAAAAAAAACTTAGAGAAAGAAAAGGGAAAACCGAAAAACCAAACTGCGACAGGTTGCAGCTCAATAAAGAGGCCAAATAAATATAATATTTATCTATCTATTCGAATAGAAATGGACAAGGAGAAGAAAATGAAAAAAAAGGATGAGTTCATTTAGAGAGATCGCACGGGGTTAGCCGAGACTGTGGCAGGGGTGGGGGTAAGGGGGCAGGTAGCCTTTTCTTGTACGATCTGCTCATCGTGCTCATCGATGAGCAACCTTCACCGGTGTTCAACCTGTTCAACCTGTGCTACGGTTGACAGAAACAACTGCGGCCCGTCGACGGCGTCGGCGGTTAAAATCAAATGGTAAGGGCTTTTGTTAACTGGTGACATTTAAAAATTATGGCATGTAAATGGAACGCATTCCGGGAAACTGGCGAGCGTTGACAGGCGGCCCAAACGCAGTAGTAGACCTTCTTTATTTTTGTTCTGTTGCTGCTGCTGCTTCTTGGCCAAGTGGGGGCTACTGTTAATCAATTTAGTGCCTTTGCATTGATAAACATATTTGTGTGTGTGTGTGTGTGGAAATTGTGAAAAGGCTACGCTTTAAATGAAAGATTAGCGATTACAAATGCATTTGCAACGAACAACATTCGACCAATGGGGCGTATGTGTGATTTGAAAAAAGTTGATAGTTAAGCTTTTGGACACATTTTCATGATATATGGCCCGGGCGATTAAAAAGTACCACCTTTGTAATGCGGAAACATCAAAGAGCATACGCACACACGCAAACACAAACACACACACACGCACACCAACATTTGCATACATCCATGCAAAAGCCATAAAAATCACTTTGTAACCCAGAAGCGAATGTGGCTCCTCTTGGAGGCGGCGCATCAACGCAAACTATACAACAACATCACAAGGAACAGAAGCAGCAAAAAAAAAGTGCAATGCAATCAATTTCAAAAAAAAAAAAAAATCAAAAAAAAACGAGAGAGAAACATTCTCAAAGTCATACATTGGCTTACAGAAGTTGTATTATACCCTTACTCTAGTTAAGCAAATGTCTGAAATGCTTCTACTGAACTGAATTACCCGAGCAGATCTTGGAAAACTTCTTCTAAAATCGTTTATAGTATTCAAAAAAAATACTTTTGATCAGGTTTTCGTTTCCCCCGGGCCCGCAGTTTTTAGAAGGGCCCGACAACATCACAGTCGACAATAGAGGATTTATTTGAAGGGAAGTAGGGGGCCCGAACATGGTTACCCCCGGGCCCTGATTTTCTCTCTGCGGCCCTGGAAATAGATAACCAGACAGCAGTAAAAAAAGTTAATATACCTAATAGATTATCTTGACTTTAAGATTCTAACTATAAACTTCAAAGTCAAACAATCTATCAATGAGAATTTCAATATATACATATATATATGGAACATACATAGTTCATTTGAATCTAATCTGATCAATTATGTTGTTCATCTTTAAATTGATTCATTGTCCAGCTCAAGAAAACTGTCGTAATTACAGACAAAGCCGAGTTCAACATCTAGCCACATAATGGGCAAAAGCCTTTGATCCTTAGAAAGGGATCAAATGCCAAAGAGGCACCATTGCCCAGGAGAATGTCTAAAGGATTGGACCAAGCGAATTTTTCCTCTTGGGCTCTCTATATAATAAAGACCATTGTCAGATTAGAAAGGATTTAAATAATTCATGCATTTTTTTTAATAATGATTAATCCAGGCTCCATTTCTTGCAATTCCTTCTCATTCCCTTTCCATTCCATTTCATTCACGAAAATTAAAAATGTCTTATCCTTAAACTAACTGGCAAAATACGTTAACAATTTTAATTTCATAACTTAAAATTATACGCCATAAACTCTTAAAAAATTGCCATTATGATTAATAAAGGGCTGATTAATTAATAATTTAAAATAGCAATTATTTTAGGACCTTTATTACCCTATAAAACATAAGGATCTTAGAGCTATTTTTTTTAATTACACATATAAAAATAAATCACACATTATGTATAAAATTTAACTAGGAGCCATGAAGGTAAGAAATAATTAGAATGTATTAGTAGCCCTAAAACCAATTTTAGATCCACCACTAATAGCAATGTCAATGGATTGCAATTCTTGGAATGTTCGCTCTAAAGATGTCGTCCATCAGAAAGTTTTCACTGTAGTTATTAAGGGAAAAACGGAAAAAACGAATGAACTTTTAGCAATTATTATTGCTGACGTAAAATATTTATATTATTCGACAACAACATATTGTTGGTGTTACAAACAACTGAATAAACTGGTAATACCCATTTGGATGTGGGGTAAAAACAGCGAGATACATGGAAAGAGAAAGAAAGAATGAGAGGGAGAGAGAGAGAGAGATAAAGTGGGGGAACAGCAGACGGCAGCATTTAATCCTGCAAAAAAGGCATTGCGAGGCAGCATAAAATGATGTTAATCCTTAAATAACGCAAAGGAACAGGACAAGAGGAAGAAGACCAGGAGGGCCCCAACCCAACTGAATGGAATGAAGGGGGCATACTGCATTGCTGATGGGAGGAATGGCAAAAGAGTTTGATGATGGCGACAGCAAAATGCCAATTGAAATGCCAAGCGGCTTTAATAAACACAAAAAAAAAAAAAAAAACTGAAGCTAAAAGAAACAGTTAAAGTGCTTTGGGGTAATACACACACACACACACACACACACACACACACACACACACACACACTCATATACCCACAACAAGGAATAGAAATAGAATGATCCAATGTTGCTTGATGACGAGAACAGATTGCAATAAATATTTTTCAAAAACTTCCTGTTGATTGCAAAAACTTTAAATAAGTTTTGTAATTTTCATATATTCCTATACATTGAAAACTTAAGTTAATGGAATTGAATTCTTATCGAATTACTTCGGCCTTCTTGTTGAATCATTCCATTCTAATACTTAGATTATGCGATTCGCAAAAACATAATCGTTTCTAGATAATATACTTTAGATTAAGTTGATTCGTTCGAACTTTATCGAAGCTATATAATCTACAGATATATATACATAGGTTCCAATAGTACAAAATTTTAATTTAAAAACTTTCAGATTAAAGTTCAGGTTTAAACGGACTTATGTACATAACTGACTAAATATGTAAATATCTTAAATCCATTAGTAGACATTTTAAAACATTTTCAAAATTGTTCTTTTGACTATGTTTGTCTTAAAACTTTCAAGGATGTTTCAATTAAGTGTTTGGCGATTTGATTATTTTTTTTTTTTAAATACCACTAATTTGGCATTGATTTTCTAAAAAATGTTCTATAGTTTATTAGTTTATTATATCTAGTTTATATGTAGCTCAATCACTTGATTCAATATACCATTTTATAGAAAGTTAAGCACTTAAATCTAACTAATCTTTAACTTCCGCTAAAAAACAAACTCCCTATCATAACCATGTTACATTTCGCCCGGCTCCCTCACTGTCTATATCTATTTCTCCTTCTAACCGGCTATGTCTCTGTTTATGTGCTATATATTGCTCTTCAGCATTCCATCACATCATCATTGTCGTCCGCATGATGGTGATGATGAAAATATGGTCGGAAAAACTGTCAACTTGCAGCAGCAGCAGCAGCAGCAGTAGCAGTAGCCCGTCAAGCGGTTTGACCCCAAAAAGTCAAGTGCGGCCGCCGCCTCGCTTTTCCAACCACTGCACAGTTGCGGCAAGTGAAGTGAAGCATGGCATAAAGTCGACATCGACCCACCCACTTGTGCCAACTTTCACTCAAACAATATCAACTCCAAAACTCGAATTCGAAAAACAACTCCATTTCCTATACAATTTCTCGACCAGACAGTGGCACGCGCCGGCGCACTCAATTGGCTGCAAATTGGATGGCAATCCACTCAAAATGGGGGACGACAAGCAAAACTCGTTCTACTCGGCTTGTCTCACTGCGGGGCGGAGCTGGCAGCCATGGCAACCAATCATCACCATCCCCGAAACGAGACTTCGAGTTAAAAGTCTCTGAGCCACAAAAACCAGTTGAGCGGGTTTTTTCGTTGTTTTTGTTTTTTTTTTTTTTCGGTTTTGGATTTGATATGGATGGAACCCCAGACTCAGTGCTAGCGCCTGAGTGGTGCTGATGGTGGTGGTGTTTCTCCATAGGTGTTTGAGTGCTTGACACTGTGTGTGTGAGTGTGTGAGTGTGTATGTTTGGTGGTGTTTGCCTGCCTTCTGCTTCTTTACCGTCGTCCCAAAACCGGGACTATCGTCATCAATATCATTGCCGTCGTCGTTGTCGTCAGATCCATGAGGTGCTAGAGCACCGGCAGTTTACGCAGTGCTCTCGAAGCTGTAACAACGTCGCGTCGGAACGTACGCTCGCTTGCTCGCTCGTTGGCTCGTTCGTTCGCTTGATCGCTTCAACAAAAATTCTCTCTCTCGTATGCGTCTGTTTTTTTTTTTGGTCGTTGTTGTTGTTGCTGTTTGTTGGTTAGAGGGCGAGAGACATTCACTGGACATCCATACATATCGTCGGAGGTTACAATCATAACATGATAAAAACCGTTAAGAACGTGTTGCTGCACGGGTTCGCATAGCCTCGCATCGCATCTCATCACATCGCATCACACATCGATTTGATAAGCGCGATTTAGCGTCGGTAAAAATAAAAACCAAAATCAAAATAAAAAAAAATTGAAAAAAACCAGATATATACGAAATCGAAATCGATTCAATTTATATTGTGCTAATCAATGAAAATATGTTGCAAATCGTTGCAAATTGAAGAAACCCATTTCATATAATCATTTTTTTTTTTCGTATGCATAAGGTGATAACTGTTGGACGCTTGACAAATCGTTCAAGTCGTCAAAAAGATATCCTCTAACACAAAAAAAAAAAATACAAAAAAAAAATACAAAAATATATATACATATGGATTGTTTATGTCAGTTCTGATCAAAACTGACAACTATAAATAGAATTTTTGTGTGAAAAGACTTGGATATAAAAACCGCCAAAATTGTGGAGGCAATTAAAATGAAGGTGAGTTTTAAAGACTATTAGACCAAAGTGGTTAAAACTAGAAGAAGAATTTATAAGCAACTGCAACTGAAAAACCTACTTATCTATTCCCAAAACTATTTGATCATGAAGGAATTTAAAAAACAGGATTTTTGAAAATCAAAGGCTGATTGAGTTCGGCGTGAAGAAAGTCAAAACAAAAGACGCAAAAATGAAACGAAATATATACATACATATGTATATACCGGAATCCGTCCATTTATTTAATAAATTTTTATGCTCACTAAAATGTTATCATGTCGTATACTTAATGTATATGACATTAATCTTAGGTCATCTTATGAGTTATTAACTAAACTTTCTGTTAAAGTGGCTATGTTATTGTCATCTAATAAAGTAAATCCATCAGGGAGACTAATGTGACAAATTCTTTATAATTTTAATTTAAAATCTAACATTTCAAAGGCATTTATCATCGATCTGTATTAAGAGAATTTAGGCCCAATGACATATCCTTTACATTTATTTTAAAAGATTATCTAAGTATTTAAACAGATTGTTGGATTTCAAATTGAAAAGATATCATGAAGCATATATTCAAGGTATTTATAAAACTTGCAATGAATTTTCTAAAAATCTGCATTGAATTATAGCTAGTGTACTTTCATTAGGAAGATGATAGATGAATTTAATGTAGCGGATTCTCGGGAGGAGAGAAATGTCCACATGAGATTTTACCTCTGATAGCTCGATTTCTCCCATCGAAATTATGCTTAAACTGTTAGATAAATAATATGTCTAGTTTTTGAGATAGAGAGATCTTAGTTTAGAACAGCGACGGACATGAAATGAAAAATCAAGATTTTACCCTGAAACTGGCCAAACTTTGATCTTGCCTCAAAAATTACCAATTTTTTTTCCGAAATGATCTGAGCTTAGATTCTCAATAACTGAATGTGTTTTTAGTTTTTTTGAGGATCATTTCATTTGGCATTTATTAGTGATGGTTGAAAATTTCGTTTTCAATTCATTGAAAATGTAAAGTGATTTCCAAATTCCAAATTTCTTAATATCATTTTTAGCCCTTTTACACCCACACGATGTCTATGTACCTTTTGTTTTCAGTTTTTTTTTCTGTTGTATTTAATTTTTTTTTTTTGTTTTTTTGAGATGTTGCTTTCCTTTCCTTTTTAATTGCTGAACAAATCAACTCACTGACCCACAAAAAACAATTTTTGAATAGAGAGATTTTTGTAAATGTTGTTGTTGCTTCTGCTGCTGTTGTTGTTGTAGGAGTTGGTGTTGTTCCAAAACCCGCTGAGAGAGTTGGAGGCGCACAACAGGGCGGCATTTAAAACAAAACCACATCCAGATCGAATCCCCAAATCGATCCAGTAATATCACAAACCGTACTAATAACTTAAAAAAAACGATGAGTTTTCAAAACAGATGACAAAGAGCCAATACAAAGAGTGAGAGAGAGAGAGAAATACAAAAAGTGTGAGTGAGAAAAAGAGAAAAGGAGAGAGAGAGACAGAGAGATGGCAAGGCAACAGTTCAGTCGGTGTATATTAAAAGCACACCGAAAGAAAAAAATCTCACCATGGGGGTGCAACATGGGGGAATGACGACGGCGACGACCACGTCGGGGATAAAAAACCCACACGTTAAGTTACTTATGATAGCCACTACCTTCAGCTCCTCCCCCGCCTACTCTACCATGCCTTCCCAATCATATGAATCTCGTCCCTAAACGTTAAATTTCCGTTTAACCATTAGCTAAAGCATTTTTTATTCAGTATTGTTTTTTGTTTTAATTTCTATATCTTTGCGCTGATCGTGTCGCCTAGATGATGATGATGCAGCACTTACACACACACACACACACACACACAGAGCAGATAACACATAGCAGATTCATTCAAAAAGTGTTGTATAGAGAGAAACGTTTAATCGATTTTTAAGCCCGCTGTGAAACGAGTTGTTCGCGGAGTCAGCCACCCACAGGATTATGTAAAATGTTAAATATTTGCCATGAGTTGGCTTTTATTTCCAACAATGTGTGAGAGACAGAGAGAGTGAGAGAGAGCAAGAGTGAGAGAGAACATGATTTATGCTTTTAGTTCACGATTTGCCATGCCTTTATACATAAACATCATTTTCATTACCATAGCAAATTAGACAAGGTGCTGACGCTTATTGGGAGTTTTTTTTTTCTTTTTTTGGGTAAGATTGGTATTGTTTGCCGTGTGCGGAGAAGAGTTTAAAAAAAATAGATGTGTTATAAATTTAAACGATTTTGTTGCCAAATAAAAAGATAAGTGCTTATTCAGTTCAATTGACCCTAAAAAAAAAAACTTATAACGCATGCGACTAGAAGACTCGTGTGTTCACTTTGCGTGTGTGAGTGTGCCTAGAGTACCTCTAGACGACCTTTTTAATAACTGTCAATAAGCACAGCGGGAGATCTTAAAAAGAATCTAAAGCCAAAAGACCAGCGATTACAACAGGCGAAAACCTCGAAAATCAAATGTCAACAGTTCTAAGCCGCAGCTAAGCAAGACAATACAACCGTTTCGATTTTGGGCTTAGCGACCTTTTCTTGACATCATCGATCTTGACCCGCCCCAGTTGTTGTTGATAATCCCCCTTTCCCCGCTTCATCTTCCCCATCATTTGCCCAAAACTGAAAATGACGCCACGAGGCGCTGCTTATGAATATTCAACAAAGTATATATGTATATATTTTTTTTATTCTCTCTCTTTTTTTTTTTTTTTTGGGTTGTAGGAGAAAGAGATATAAAAAAGGCATAAATATTTAAGCGTTTAAATGTCGAATGCCTGCAAAGCAACTATAAAAAATATACATATTTCAATAAATGATTTTTCATTAATAATTCACTAGAAAATTGAAAAACAACAACAAAGCAACAAAGTTTAACAAAAAAAAAGAAACAAAAAAAAAAACTTAAGCTGTTAACGCCTCCCAAAAGGAATCCGCATAAAAAGAACGAAAATAAAAATAAAAAGCGGTCGCTTGTTTTCTTTAATTGTGGAGAAAGACTTTAAGATTAGGATTAACTGCCAGATGATTGGATATAATAAGTATGTATACGATAGCTAAGGTTTGTCTGCTAGTCTCCATGTAACTGGGTAAAAGTTTCTTAAATCACTTTAAGCCATAAATGGCAAAAAAAAGAAACAAAAAAAAAAATATTATGTGCCATAAAGTACATTAGCTTATTAGCACTGTAAATAATAATCATTTTTAAAATTTATTAAAGAAAAAATTTGAATCTTAAATAATTATTTCTTAAAAAAACAACCCTTTTAAAATATTTGTTTAAAATAAATTCAAAAAATAAAATTCAAGTATTCGATAAAACCTTTAGATGTGAGTAGGTATATTATAATCCATCTATTTGCTGATCAAGTTCGCAATTTGAACACATTTATACATATAACTTAACTACTTATTCCTAATCAGATTTTGATGAAATTATATTGAGCCGATTGATATTAATGCTAAATATTAATGTCTCAAATATTTTTATGATGCTTCATATATTTTCGACAAATTAGCTACCGAAAACTACATAGCAAATTATTATTATTATTTCTCTCATAATATTTAGATACTGCGAATATAAGTTACATATATTCAAGACTAAACGAAAATCTAAATCTTATACATTGATTATATCTAGGTAATGAAATGATCGGTGTAAAGTAGGTATATATATATGTGTATAAATGCTTAGTTGTAAGTGAATGAGTTAAATGTAAATCTACAACTATTTATTCATTATTTGAATAGTGTACATTAAATTTGTCTTGAAATTTAAGAAGTTTTTTTTTCATTAGTCAGAGAAAAACTACTTTTCAATTGCAGTCTCAATGTATATTTAGACTTAAAATAATTAGTCGAAATACGACTTAAATATATTTAACATTAATACTCCGTAGACTAAGGAATTATATCAGCCTTAAGATTTTTAATGACAATTATATACTCCAATTTATTTGAAAAAAAAAAACAAACCTTGAAATTGAGATTTACATTTTTAAGTAATCCGTTTTCGAATCATCTTTGTCATTTCAAACAAATGTCTGTGAATGGTAATTGTAGATGAATTTTCATTGTGAGTGTGTGCTTGTGTATGCTGTGTGTGTATGTGTTGCCATTGTTGCATAAGAAGTTGATCTTAACGCTTATCTCAATCTACTTATTAGCTTCAGAAGAAGTCGCATTCAAAATCCCGCACAAGGTGTTTATTCTTATCCATCCAACTGCTAACCAACGCGTGCCAGTTGCATTCTGATGGTCGGTCATTTTTCATTTATTTTGTATTTTCAGCTGCTTGACCAACCAACAAATATTTCTCACATTGCCCCTTAGGCCGCCGCCTCATAATTGGCAATTGACAATACCTTGAAGGCAAAAACCAAAACCAAGAAAAACCTATTCTCATATTCCGAAAGATGCCTAATTGACAGAAACCCTTGAAGAAAAACAAAAAACAAAAAAAAAACTGTGGCGTGACAATGCTGACAAGAAGTCTACGCCTTGAGCCTCCGCAGGAGGAGATAGATAGTGGTGTGGTAAGGACAATAGGAATAGCAAGCAAATGCATCTTGACTTGAGCCAATTGCCCCGATCAGGGACAAAAGAGAAACAAATATCACACCTTTGTTTATGCCAAAAACCGATACAAAAGATAGGTACAAGGGCCTGGTCAGTTCTCGATCTGTTCGCTTGTTTGCTCACACTCTCTCTCTCTTAGGTCTCTAGGGAGAAACGTGTCAAAATCACAGCAGCATTTTTAGCAGGTAAATGTGAAAATTCTCCCTAAAGAACGAAAGAATTATACACAGAGTCAAAGTCAGGAGACGCCAGCAGCCGGCAAAAACCGCACAAAAGAAAATCGCCTCTCAACTCTCAACTCTCGCCTCTCGACTTTCGAGTGTCTTTGGCCCATTGTTAACCATTTGTGGAGTGCATCCACAAAATAGTCCTTAAAGGACGCTTAGTTGGCTTACAAATGATGCATGTATGTAGGTATGCAATGCCAGTTGCCCATAGGGGAAGAAGGCAAGCAAATAAAATTGTAAAATGCCACAAATCATTGTAACTTCTGTCTCAGATCTATTGTTACAAGTTTTCACTGAAACAAAAAAAAAAAAAAAAAAATAATAACAACACAGTAAAGGAAAAACCCGCCCCTAAAACCAAAAAAAAAAAAAAAATAGGCATGAGACTATTTTCCCCCTGACTCTAGGCCTATATAGCCCTTGTATCTGTCTAACAATCCGTAACGACAAACCATACGATTCGATTTGGGGGTAAATGAAAAAGAAAAATGTAAAAATCAAATATACATTCGACTTTACAAATTTTCTTTATTGTTATTTAATTGTTTGCCAATTGCAAATTGCCTTAAAAGCTAAAAATCATCGATTTCTCTCAAAAACTTGTTGCTTTTGCTCTAGAAAATTTAAGAGTCCACAAAATTTAAATATAACTTGAGTTCTTTTATTTTGTTTTTAAAACTCTTTTGGTGGCCCAAAAAAAAAAACGGGCATTAGACAAACCAAATCACAAGAAAAAAAAAAATAAAACGACTTGATTTATTGTTGCAAACATAAACACAACAAAGTCGTCGATTTGCATAAAAAAAAAAGTTAGGTGGGACAAACGGAGGAAGAAGAGTGAAAGAAAAGAAACAAATATTAAAATATTATTATTAATTTATGCAAAATGCAGATTTAACTAATTAATTGTAGTCAATGTTCAATCCCCTCTAAAAACTCTGCACAATGCAAATCATCAAAAAAAATCAAAGAGAACATACATCAAATATTTAATCATAATGAAGTCTTGATACACTCTCCACAAGCTGCTAGTAAATAGAAATTTTCAGAAGAGAGTAAAACTGATTTGAATCAAGTTAAAAGAAACTTAAATGTGACTTGTTTGTTCGATAAGCTCTTTAAGTAAGTACATTGATTTAGGCTTATGAGTACTCAAATACTGTGAATATTCAGAGTATTTCAAGTTTTTGAACAGTTCAGTTATACATAGATTCATTCAATTACACACAGATACAAAGTTTGTAAAATAAATAGTAAAATGGATTTGAGTACTATCATCATCTAATACATCTAAGTGTACATATATCTATATTATTCACATTATGTCACTATATAACCGATACGCCCGTTTTTGCGGCAAGTGTATTAAATGAAACCAAAACGACCAAAAACAAAACAAAATAAAACTAACTTCAACATCAACTTATTGATGTTTAGTGGCTGTGACATGTTGACGAAAAGACAAAGATATTTCAGATTCGGTTTCAGATTCACATCGGATACAGTGACTCCAGACTCGAGACTCAAGACTTTATGATGAATGCTTTAAAAATGCGAAAGAGTAAAAATGAAATGTGTAAAAAATGTGGTAAAAAATGTTTTCGCTCCGACTTCAATATACCATGCATCAAGTCAAACAAGTGAAAATGAATTTTAATTCTTATAACATATCATACATTAAATAAAGGATATCTCGCTTACTCTTAAGCGCTTTAGGGGGCAGCCCGATTTTGCCAACTTGGCCTTGAAACAATTTATTTCAAAAAGTTGTTTGGGAAGTGAAATTAAAAATGAAACTTTGAAACATTTCCTTGTACCTGTCACATACATTTTGGCGACTTTAATATACCAAATTACCCTATAGATGCATGGTATAAAAACCAAGCAACCAACCAACAACTACAGCGAATATATAATTTTTTGTTTTTTTTTTCATATATAACAAAACAAGAAAAACGCGTGTCGAGGGCGATTTATAAGCGATTTATTACCAGACTCAGAGACAGAGACAGATCAGAACTTATATCGACAGAGACACACACACACACACACACAGACAGTAACTTTGGACTCTTTTGGGATCTGTTGGATATTACGGATCATTTTCACACCTTCCTCATATACGTATAACAATTCTTCAAGTATTCACTTTTTTTCTTATTTGCACAACTGGCTAAATTTTTTTTTTTTTTTTTGCAATAAATGGCAATTGAAATATTTGCTCTATAGAGGAGAGAGTGAGAGGAAGAGAGAGTGTGTGAGAGAGAGATAAATGTTATGTTTAGAGAACCATAAATGCAGACTGCAACAAATTAACTTATTAGTTTTGAAATGTTGGCACTTTTGAATAATAAGCCACAACCGATCTATTATACAAAACTAGCGCAATAGTTTTTGTCTTTGTTTATTAATGAAAAATCAAGATATATGTACATACACATACGTAGAATACATATACGTATTTAAATTTTTGATAACAGATTATCTTTCATTAGCCAATAATATATGTATTTACAATGATCAAGATTAAACATAATGCCATTTGACATTGTTACAACCGTTTAGATCGACGAATCGATTGAAATTAGTTAACATATCAAGATGAGAAAATGTTAATTAAATTATTTGAATTATTATATGGAATTGATTGTAAATAAATAGAATTTTAATATGCAATTAATTAAAATTTAGTAATGTGCCAAAGGTTTAAAGTGAATTAGATATTACTATAAATATATTTCCATCTACATTTTCTTTGACGTTTTGTTTATGAGAATATATTTTTATATTTGAAATACCAAAAATGATTTTATCCCAAAAAAAAAATGTGAAAATTTAAATTGTTTGACCATCCAAATAGATATCAAATTGCAAGACTTGAAATGTGCACTTTTTGATGATTGATTCGAAATGTTTTATTTGATTTATGGCTTAAATCAAATATCCATTTCCATTTCAATTTCCAAACACATGCCGCTATAAAAAAAAGCACTCCAAACTTTCGCAGCTCTTAAAAGCTTCTGCTTTTTCTTTTTTCTCGTTTCTCCCTTCCCTCCTTCGCCTTCCCCGACACCAGTCCATCCACTAAATTTTAACGTTGAAAAATAAAACATAAACATAAAACATTTTAGGCTTATCAACATTTAAAACAAAAGCTGAACCAGACAACAAAATAATTTATAAGTTCGGTTTTTGGGGCAGCTGCCGAAAGCCGCAAATGATTAAAACACGAAAACAAGTTCAGGAACACAAAAAACAAAAAAAAATAATAATATTAATACAAAAACAACGAACGATTCAAATTAAAGCAAATACCCCAAAAAGACATAGGCATAACCAAAACGAAAAGAAAATCCAAATTGTGGATCACCCATTGGTCTATAGACTTTTGGTTTCCCTCCATTTCCATTTGATATGCCAAGAAATTGTTTTCTTCTAAGTGTGAAATGAAAAATTTTATCAAAGTTGCCGAATAAGATGAATAATGGATGTTTTAGATCACATATAGACATCCTACATAGATTTAATATGTATTCCCAAAGGTTTCTTCCAGGTGATTTTTGAGTAGTATGGAGTTATAGAACTTCTAGATTGTTATGCTAAAGGGTATTGGCTATTCCATCAATACAAGAAATTGGTTTTTAAGAAGGGTACCTATACCTATAATATTAAAGTTTTCTAATATTAACTTCTGTATCTATCTACAAGACCTAATGCTCTATATATGTACATATGGAGATATACTAAAGGGTATAACCTATTCTCAAGCCATTAGCAAAACTCTAAAGCACCGCCTCAACTCGACTAGTCGGAATGTCGTTGACGTTGTGTGTGTCGTTTGCTTTGAAATTTAATATCAAAACGTTGTCTATGCAAATGAACATTGCCACCTGTTTATGTTTATGGACAAATGGACAACAACTGTTGGACTGTTGGTGCCGCAGCAGCAGCAGCAGCAGCAGCATCAGCCAAAAGCGAACGGTATTATAGCTGATTTGGCTGCTGTTGCTGCTGCATAAGGCAAACGATCTATCTAACTGACTATCTATCAATTTGAATTCGGGATACTGAAACTTGTGTTTCGTTCTTGGGATAATCTCTTTCTTCTACGCGGTGGGAAAAACGTGAGAACGATCTCACTGTTTGTGTGTGTGTATGCAAATCACTTTCAAGACCAAGTCCGGCGTCAATAAAATATACAAAAAAAAAAAAAAAAAAAAAGCAGAATACAAAAAAAAAAAAAAAAAACAAACTAAAACGAAGAAAGTATTAAAATGAAATTTATTTCTGTATGGCTAACCCAACAGTCAACAGTTATAATAAAACTCGGCTGGGAGCGCACACAAAGGCCGATGTTTGGCAACAACAACAGCAATGGCTGTAAAACACAACCAGTCTCCAGTATCCCAAAAGATCCCAAAAGATTCACCAGAGATCCAACCAACAGAGATCATCTCAGTTTCTCTACCTCTCTCTCTCTCTCTCTCTGTGTGTGTGTGTGTGTGTGTGTCTCTGTCTCTTATGATGTGATGATGTGCCTGGGTCTTGAGTTCAGTTTTGTGTTTTGTAGTGTAATAAAGTGCGACATTTTAAGTCGTTGACGTTCTTGGGGTAATAACTTGTCAACACTGGGATCCCCCCTACCACCCCATTCCCATTCATATCCCCACCCCCTCTCTGTATTTATATCAAAAGTATCTTTGTCATCGCAAAGGCACAGAGTATAAAAAAAAAAAAAAAAAAGAAGAAAAAACCAAGTTGAAAACTTTTATGAAGGTTTGGCATTCTTTAATTATTCATTTATTTTTTTCTCTTTCTTGTTTTTATTTTTTCTTTATTTTTAAATCATATTAATTACTTGTTAGCAATTGAGAAAAGATTAACTGCCAGCTGCAGATTGAATGCAGAAAAAGTAACAAACAAAAAAAAAGTAAAGTAACTTGCAGAAAGTTTTAACCATAAAAAGGTTTGGCAGTTTGGCCTTTTGGGGTTCCAATTTGGTCATAAAATATTTAACGACTTTACGCCAATGTTAGGAGGATCAACAACAACAACATCAATTCTCTATTTCTCACTCATTCCCCCCCCAAACACATTTTATGCACTGTCCTGCTCCATCAGAAACTCTCTGACTCTTTGTGGAGTCACCGACAAGTTGTCTGCCATCATAATATTTGCCTAGGCCAAAAGGAGTATTTTTCCAACTAAAAAGTATCTGTCTCCCTCTATCTCTCCAGTTGTGTGTGTGTGTGTGTGTGCGTGTGATGTGTGAATATGTTGTGCAAAAAATTGAATGGCATATGCACATTTTGTCGCCAGTGATAAAATTTAATAACGCTGATAAATTTAGCAAAAACATGCTGGACCATTGACATAAAGCGGTAATTAAGTTTGCTGGAAGATGCACCACCATCTCCACTCGGTCTAGCTATGCGAGCGGGAATCGGTGAAGGGGAGGGGCCATGGTTATTGGCCGACACCACGGTTAGCCAAATATGCAAAATTACAGTGGATACTAGTTCAAAAAAGTATATAAATAAATGAAGCGAGAGATAATCTAATAGTCTTTTTTTATGTTTAATTACCAACTATTTATCTTTTCTTTTTCTTAAGTTAGTGCTGAATGCTAAATGTTTCATTTTTTATTTATTAAATTATTCAAAATAAAAAAAAAACATTCCAAAATAATTGATTTAGATGCATCCTACACACATATCTGCAAAACTTAAAAATATTGCTTAAACCTATATTTTACAATGATCAAGAATTTTTGTAGAATATCAAGCTTAAGCAAAAATAGAAAAAGAAAGATTTTTTGTTAGTTTTTATTAATGGCAAATCGTAAATTTTTAATCAATTTAAATATTCATTTAACTATAATTATGGATTGTGAGCTTAAATTTCAAATTAAATATATAGCTTGTATGAAAAACTTTAGAAAATTTATTTGTAGATCTAACAGAAACCCTAAAAGATGATATTAAAAGGTATTAAATTCTATTGTTCAATCAAAATTCATACTTAAATTAGAGACACAATCGATTCTAGATAATGATACTAGATATCCTTATCTAAATCTTAACCTAATGTCTTCATCGTTTTTAAAATATCTGCAAGTTTGTCACCTATAGAGTATATTTCTCTATAATAGTAAAATCCATATCCATAAATAAAAAAGATTACAACCTTTTCGAAATTTAAAACTAACCTTGCATTTAAACCTCCATTTTGATATAAACAAAAACTAAATTCTATCCTAGCTATAAACTTATTCTTGAATCAAATAGTATTTGTATGATGAACAGGTTTAAAACTGAATATTTCACAATTTTAAATGTCTTTCATACGAGCCACATAGTTAGTTTCCACTGTATTGGCTTGATGGAAAAAGTTTTCCAGCCATTGCATTCGCTCTTGTTATCTCTCTGCTCTCTGTCTCTCTTTCGCTCGCTGTCAGGTTTTCTTTGTTGTTGCTCTGTTATAGCCGCCCATCAATTTGATTGGATCAATGGAACCTAACAACCACAACAACGCATACAGAGAAGCCTCAACACACAGTTCACCTAAAAACCATTTCCTGATGAAATATTTGTAAACATTTAGCCAATTTATGGAGCGTGCGAGTATTGTGTATGGCTATTATGCCATATGGATGGGGACCCCATCACCGCACCTCGCTCCTCCTTTGCCTGCAACTGTTTGGGGCGTGGGCGCCCCCACAACCCATCCCCTGCCCTCATGCCCATGCCCCAAAAAGAGAAAAGATGGGCAGGCGACTAAAGTCATTAAATAACAATCAAGGAACGAGCGATGATCTTAACGCCAAACAACAAACGCCGACGTCTACACATTTTGTTCGTGGTATAATATATTGGATTTAAATCTAAATAATATATTTCAAAACGAAAGAAAACCCACTCGAAAAGATGAGTTTTTTTTTTTATTTTTTTCAAAAAGAGTAGCTCTAATTAAAAAGCAATATGCCGTATCTGAAAGTTGGCGAGCAAAGAAGAATTATTTATTGACAGACGCCCATTGACAAAACACAACAGAAAATATTCGAATATTTATTGAAATATATGTATCTCAGTTTTGTTATTATGTTTTGAAAATAAAAACAGAGGTGCACAATATAAAGTTTATTTTATCAGATCAACTTGAATCTTAGATTCTGCTTAAAGTTACTCTATAGACAATTCCACTATATACTCTTTGACTTAAAGGTTTTTTATTATATGTTATTTTTCTCTAAAGGATTCTACAGCTGTAGATTCAGGATTTATGCCAATTTAAATTAAACACTGATAGCTACAATTAAGATAGCTCCCTTTTATAGTTCAAGACAAATATTACTTTATATTAATTAGTTTAACATTTTTAGTGTAAAATATTTTTCTAGTTTTGAAAGATTTGTGGGCAAGATCTCAGCGAGAATTGAGATCAAATTCTTACGGTGAAAAAAAGGAATTGTATATGAAAACACCTTTTGTTTTGTTACGTTAAAGGGTATCATTAATTCGGCCAAAAATACATTATAGTGTTTAGCCTTCATTGTCTGACTGGCGCTTAGAGCTGCAGTTTTCATTTTTCTGTGTTGATTTCTTCAAAAGCTGCTTAAATAGATCGCTGAAGTAAAAAAAGGCCTTAAGAAAACATTTGCCAAAAATGCCTTCAAGTGTCAAGTGGTCAAGTTGTTGTTGCTATGATCTTAACCTATACTACATATACACCAAAATTTATATACATATATAAACATATATAGTTTATGGGGTTTTTTTTTTGTTGTTATTTCTTTTCTTCTGTTTGCTGTTGTTATCAAGCGGCTTTGTCATGTATGTTGTTGTTGTTGTTGTTGTTGTTATTGTTATTGTATTTTTATTTTTCTTTTTTTTTTTGGGAGCGCGCAACATTCTCACGGTGTTGTCATTTGTTGATTTTCTGTGGCCAAGGCAAAGAGATGACAAGTCACAACCGAACAACCGAAAAGCAAAACCAATTCAGATACAGATACAGACACGGACAGAGAGAGGAGACAGGGGCCTGCCAAGGGCTTTTGTCATCAATCGATCGATTGAAAAGTTGAGGCTGACGATAGCTCTCCATTACCTACCTATGTATGTATCTATGTATATATGTATGTAGTAGTCTCAGTACGAAGATCCCCTATTGATGATGATCGCTCAATTTGCGCAATGACGTGAAAATTGTCTTGTCTGGTAATCGATCTTCTAGGAGGATGATATAGTTTTCTATTTTGCTGTTGCTTTTTTTTCGAGGGCTACTGTTGAAAGTGTTTTTCCTTAAAGTTATTTGCCATTCAAAATATGTCGCTTTTTGTTTCCTTCTCGGCTCAGCCCTCCGATCTGGTCTCCACTAGGCTGATAGTCAGGAGGGAGGAGAGGAACAGGCGAGGTCGTTCGTATGGGGCATTAAATGGCAGCTTGTAAATTTTATTGTATACTCTTGAGCGTCTTTCTTGGTTTTTATAGTTCTACGAGTATCTTTTGCTTATTTTTTCTCCCTGTCTTTCTCTCTCTCTCTCTCTCTTTCTGTTGTCAATGTTGTTGTTGTTTTTTGTTTTCTGGTTTTATATTGCGTCCAGCCGGATTATTTATGACATTTCGAGCAAAAGTTGCAAGGTGCAAGTTTTTGAAATGTGGAATTTTTATGATAGGGTAGGATAGATACAGAGACAGATAGATAGACAGTCAGACAGACATATACTCAGATAGATAGAGGGGAAAATGCTTATATAATACCCAAGCAAATAATAAAACTAGCTACATAAACTAGCAAAAAAAAAAAAAGTGTGTATAAAACCCGCAGAGATCTAAGAAATATGCATCAAAATAGATATGATCGAAAAATAGGGAATCGAAAAACCCGCAGAGTTCTAAATGAGTTACTACTTTTTTTTTCTTTTTGTTAATCTTCTTTTTATCCAAATTGTTAATCTTTTTAGCTACTTCAGTTTTGCAAACTACCTTACCCATCCCGCATACCCCCGTCACAATGGAATACAAATCAATTTTATCAGTGAATCTATTAAAATATTTTTATTGACTTTTTTTCTTTTCGTTTTTAACAATTTTTTATTTGTCTCCAGTTTTTTTTTTTTTTATGGCTACCCAACGAATTTGAAATTCTTTTCATTTCGTCTATATTTTTATATGAGAGTTAGATGAACTTTTTAAAGAAATAAAATTGCCATTTGAATATCATTTAATTCATTTGATAATAATAACTTATACGTTTCTATAAATTATAAATAGATTCACAGAAATAGTTGCCAAGAAGAACACATTCAAGAAATTACTTATATACATACAAACATACATTGCAGGTCATTAGGTTAGGATCCCCCTTTTTGTATTATAAACTTATGTTAATTAGCTTTTAAAATAGGTGTTAAAAAGTTAGTCATCAGGATAGCGCTATTAAAATATTGAATAATGAATTATCGCTTGATAGGATTTGACAATGTATAATGTTGACATTTTTGGCAAGATCGAATCCTTGTTAAATAAATCAGGAAGTGGTAATAATTTTAAGTAATTTACACACTGAAAATTATAATAAACAAATTATCAAACACCGACGGTCACGTAGCTAGGAATTAAATATCTAAACGATAAAAAACATTATTTCATTCAAAATGTTTGGCATACATTTAAGTGAGTTGATTAACTTTCACTAATCAGAGGCTTAGAAATGTCGTGTACTCATTTAGCTGCATTAAAGTGTATGTCGCTAACCTGATGACGGGCAGTGTATGTTTAAATGGAGACAGAGAGAGAGAGAGAGATAGTGAGATGGATAGCCGAATTTGTTGTTGTTGCAAAAAATAATTTATCTCTAAGTTTAACTAACTATTTCTCAACCGATTTCTTAGTAATTTAAGTTGCCTATTAATCTAAATGGCTTAGAAATTGTTTAAAAGCAAACTTGCTTGGTTTCTCATTTAATTTGTTTTATTTAAGGAGAATGAGATTCTTTGTTCTATTAAAAAGATGTCTAATTTCAGTCATTTTGTTTGACTTTAAATCTAAACTCCTTCAACCTATTTAAAATTCATAGTGGAGATTTATGCAATGCACACTCCAAAAACCGCACACAAAACTCACGACACACACACAGATACAGTTACAGATGCATACACATACACACATCTATGAGTACGAGTAAATTACAGTCAAATGACATGCTCGCCAAAAATGCCACTTGGAAATGTTGGTCTGTCTGTATGTCGTTCAGTTCTCGTTCGCTTCGTTTGGTCTGTCTCTTTGTCAGTTTTTGTGTGGCTGACAACTGACATATTTTCAGAAGTGGGCATAGACATGACAACAACAACAACAATAATAATAATAAGCAGCAGCAACAGCAACAGCAACAGCAACACCATCGTCAGTGGCAGGCTGCGGTCCTTTTAGTGTAACTTGGTCCTAGAAGCACCAAGTCAAGCCTCTCTGGCCTTGTCTATGTCATAACGGGCGTTGGGAAAACAAATTGCTCTCAAAACACCCCGAATTGCATTTTGCTTACTTCACTTCATTTTTATGTTGTTCATTTTGTTTGAAAAAGTTAAACGAAAGTGACAGGCAGCAGGCATCAGGCAGCAGGCAACGCGCAGGCTCGTAGGGTTAGGGGCATGGGCAAGGGCCGTGGCAGGGGTATGTACATATCTTTCTATAGGGGAGTTCTTTTGGCATTTAAACGTGTCACATGAAAAGTTAAATGGCAGCGCGCGCAACCAAAAAATATGTGTAGAACAGCCGCCCAGCAGCCATGTTAGGATGTCATTATAACTTACTTTTGGTCTATATGTATCTCATAGATACTCGAACACACGCACACACTCGCACATTCACATGTTGCTTGCTGCTGCTATGATGGTGGCCATATTGCATTTGTTATTTTCGGTTTGGTTTGGTTGCTGTTTGTGGGCACATTCACAACCCCCAAAGGGCCAATTGTTTTGCGGCTTGTCATAAATTATATCTATAGATATTTGCTTCTGTTTTTCCAACTCTCTAGCCATCTCTTTCGGACTATCTATTGGTATGTGTATTCGGTATTGTTTTATTAATTGCTGTTTTTTAGTCGGCCCTTTTGATCTTTTTAGCCGCTTCTGGGCCTAGTCACGGCCAAGTTTTTGTTTAAATATGTATGTTTTATTTTTTTTTGTCATGTTTTTGTCGGCAAAAATAAATAAAATATACTTTTTTTTGTTTGATTGTATGGGTATACATATATATATATTTTTTTTGTTAATAACAAGTCGCGAGTCGTTAAAAGTTAAACGACAATTATTTGTTGCCTACAATTGAAACGGCAACAGCAATTAATTTTCTGTGAAAGGAAATAAAAAACAGCAATAACAACAACAATAATATAAAAAAAAAACACAACCAGAGGACCATGCTTAATTTACAAGAAACGCACTTTCAATACCCTTGACACTAAGTCAAAGTTACATATATATTATATTTTTTTGAATTCATGGAAAACCCCTTTTTTGTTTTAATAGCAAGCTTATGCTTTTAATGTTTATTAAAAAAAAATATACAAATATATATATTTATTGATTTTTGATACTTTCAACGCTTTATTTAGTTGTGATTCTTAACTAGTTTTATTTTTTTTGTCCTAGTATATGACAGTATCTAAAGTTTCTATAGTTAATATACATATGTATAGTATGTATTATATTTTTCTTTGCTTGATAAGTATGTACATATATACCTTGATTTTCAATTTTTTCTTCTTTAGCTTTTGTTTTGTCTAGGGTATGTAAACGGTAAATTTATTTTCACTTTGATTAATGGGAAAACAATTTAAAGTCGTCACATATGTTGTACATTCACATTTCTTCCATTTCTTATTATAAATAAATGGAAAATATGCAAAATACTTGCCATTATTTAAATGTTTTCAGTAAGCCCAACAGCAAAACAAAAAAAAAGAAATAAGGGAAGCCAAAAAAAGGAAGCAAAAAAATAAATAAAAAACCAAGAAAAATAAGATTATAATTGAAATGTTTGAATGAAGCGAAAACTTAATGAGATTAACAAAAAAACGAGATCGAGAAGAAGTATACAAACAATTGTCAAATTGGTAATTGAGGATTAATTATCAATGCCAGTAATCTTGCAAATCGATTTCCTAATCCGACAAAAAGATAAAATGATTGTTTAAGACAAACGATATTAAAGTACTTGATCAGCTTAATCAATGATCAACAGGGAACTATAAAAATGTAATCACACGTAAAAATGATCCTTTAAAATAAAAAAAGGTCGCTCAAAATTATTTACTCTAAAGAGATAAAATAAATTTAAATTCCTGGGGTTCGGTTTACATATGGATCAATTTGATATCAATATAAAATTAATTATTAAAATGATTCTTTTTATGAACTTTCAATTTTAGAACTGAAATAAGAAGTAACATTTTTCATACTTTCATTGACAAATTTCAAAACAAGGTTTCAAAATCTTAAAAGTTCATTCGACTTGTCATAACTCAACCCGTAGAGATAAAATTATGGAATCATTTGATATTACTTTTTGTAATTTTGTCATAAAAAATGATTACCTTGCTCTAATGATATAGCTAATTTAATAAATACAATTTGATAATTTGGCAGCTGTTAAAATAATTGTTGAATTCGACACTTAGCGTGCAGCGTGTTGTATTTAAACCTAAAAAAAATTTAAAATTTTAAAATATAGGTTTTTTATTTTTTTTGTGTTTTGTTTCTCGTTCATTTTGTTTTGGTTTTTTTTTCGTACTTTATGAAACGCAATAAAATTTGTTTGAAACACTTTTAAAACGGCGTAACATGCAGTGACATTTGAATATTCATAAGTCAAACGATTCGCTGGGTCAGTTAATAAATTTAACTAAACCAAAAAACAAAAACCAAAAACAAAATCAGAGTCAACGGAGAAGTGAGTAAAGCAGTTGCCGTCAGTTGAGATAGACAGAGGAGACAGAGCAGAAACAATAACAATAATATCTTGGCAACAACAATTAGCATAACATTTTAAAATTTATGGTTCAATTTTGGGAAACAACAAAAGAAACTCGTCTGTGATAACATTTCCGAGTTACTTCTTTTTATTTTTTTTTTGTGTATTTGTGTCTTTTGTATTTACTATTTGAATTTTGTTTAATATACATAAGTTAAATGTTGCAGCTAAGAAATAAAACAGAAGCCGCCGGGACATTTGGTAGATTTATTGAACGATTTCGATTGAAGGCATAACAAAAGAAGCAAAGCAACGATTATAGAGTAAAATAGTCGTTGTATCACATTCAACGATCCGGTTCTCTCAAATCTTAAATCTCCGATCGTAGCGGTATTTGATCAAACGTTTTTCAACATTGTTGTTTTTGTTTTTGCTGTCTTTAATATATGTACGAGCGTAAAGGAATTTGCATTTTTTTTTTTTTTAAGGAAAATAGGCCTAGTAAGCAGGCATAGAAGAAAAACTACTTTCTTATTATTATACTACAAGGGGACTTTATTCGGTTTAGTGCGTGGTTTTTCCGTTTTGTTTCTTTTTTTTGTTTTACTTCCCATTTTATTGAATTCATTTCGAAGTTATAAATGAGCGAAAATAAGGGGAGAAATGATTTTGTCAGGAGAAATTCATATCCCAGCTACGATTCCCCTTGATAAGTTGCTTATGATTTCTTCCTTTAATCATACATATATGGCGATGGCAGATCAGATTTTAGTTAATTATGTAAATAATAATTTTTTGCTTTAACCAACAAGAGGACACAAAAATAGATTGCTCAAGTGGTTTTTACTACTATTTATTGCACTATATCAAAAACCTTGAAAATAAATTTTCTATAATTAAAAAAAAAGGACACCAATCATGAACATTTTTAACATTTTTTCACAATTAGAGAGTTTTTGAAATGGTTGGGCAATTTTGATAAATTCTTAAAGTGACAAATATTCCAAACTTTTTTTCTAAGTCGAAAATCTTTTTCGTCCATGGAACAAATAATAAAATAATAATAAATAATGATAGTTACAACGTAGTTTTGGTTACTATTCTTCAAAGAATTGTTTTAAAATTGTTATTAATTATAATTTTTTTTTTTTTTTTCTTTGCAGACTGAGCTGCGTTCCTGCGCAGCGTGCGGCGAACCAATCTCGGATAGATTTTTTCTAGAGGTTGGAGGCTGCTCGTGGCATGCCCATTGCCTGAGATGTTGCATGTGCATGTGTCCGCTGGATCGTCAACAGTCATGCTACATACGGGAAAGGCAGGTCTATTGTAAGGCCGATTATAGCAAGTGAGTATACTTTGTGAGAAATTTTTAAAAATACATATATTTTTAATATTAGTTAAACTTTCTCAGTTTTTAAGTTTTTTTTTTTTTGTCGATGTTTTCCAACTTATTTACTGTTTTGTGTAGTTTTATTTGGATGGATTTCCTTGCCTCATACTATGTATGTAGACACAAGTGTTTTCAAAATATTTTCCCACAGACATCTCATAAGTCTGTCTCTCAATAAAAGTCACCAAAAGGTTAATTGTAACAATTCGACAATATTTGTGACTTAATCCCTTAGATAAACACACACACACACACACATATACAGAGAGAGAGAGTCAAAACGATTGCAGACCAAGAAACCAAACTAAACGAAACATAATGAAACGAAACGAAATGATATTGGGTATGAGGGTATGAGGGTATGGGTTGGAAAGAAAACTTTAAAATGCAAGTTGCATGGCAAAAGTATCTTACAGATACATACATACAAGACAAAAAAAAAACTCATACTCATAGATGCAGCATTCGTTCGTTTCATTCGAAACGGCGGAAAACGGTGTCGACGACGACGACGAAACGAAATGAAAATAAACAAACAAACGCGCCGTGAGATGCTGTAAAAATATTTATTTTTCAAGTTAAGAATTTTAAGTGTGCATTGGCCGATGGAGACATCATCCATCCCAATGTATGTATGTATGTATGCCGGGGTCCAGACCCAAACTCAGGTCTACATCAACATCCCATATCCACATCCACATCCACATCCGAGTCATGGTTACCCCCTCTTACCCCCACCACAACATCGATACCCATCATCAGTATGTGTATTGAGTGTACATTGTTGTGGTTGTAAAAATAAGCTTAAAAGCTAACAATAAGCTGCCAAAGTTGCCAACTCATTTGGAAAAACTCTGATCTGTCGAGTGACATAGAGCAATAACTTCCGCTTAGAAAATCAGTCTCTCAATGGTTAAGGGAAAAACACACTCGAAATGTGTATGTTGAAACTTCCCTTCACAAGTTTTCCTGGTGATTAGATATAATAATATTGCTGTAATTCTAGCATTTTCCATATTTGCCTCAGTTACATGAACTTGTGTGTTTTTCATTTCAAGTAGAAATCAGAAGAGATCATTACACTTTTCAATGCATTTTAATCTCTTAATTTATTTAAAGTCCATAAATTTCTGCTTAATCTAAACATATCGTATATCCAACAAAAATGGAATGTTATTACCCATTTCTGATATATTTAAAAATATTTAATAAGGAAAGTAAAGTCCAACTATACCTAAAAAGAGTCACTTATTAAACATAGTTCTTATATATACAGTTGATATATTTTATCGCATTTTTCATGAATACATTCAAATAGCAGCACAGGCTGATTCTTGCTCTGGCAACTTTATTAAGACCTATAAATTAAATACCTATAACAATTTCCGTTTTGGTTACCAATTTTTTGTGCTTTTATTACAGAAATTTTGGCGCCAAGTGCTCAAAATGCTGTCGCGGCATCTCCGCCTCGGACTGGGTGAGACGAGCTCGTGATTTGGTCTTCCATTTGGCCTGCTTTGCCTGCGATCAGTGTGGACGACAATTGTCGACTGGCGAACAGTTTGCATTGATGGATGACCGGGTGCTCTGCAAGGCTCATTATCTGGAAACGGTTGAGGGTGGCACCACATCGAGTGACGGTAAGCATAACATACAAAACATACATAACAACATAAAAAGGGCAACAACATGCTGCATGGTTGAAAGGAAACCCGAATCCGAAACGGTTTTGCCAATTTGGAACGCTTCAGGTAGTAGTGGTAATAGTAGTAGTTGGTTGGTTGGTTGATGTGGATGGCGGTATGGGTTAGCGCCAGGCAGTCGCCAGTTTTTTGTCCAACTTGAAGAACTTGATGAAATCGTGTCATACTCGTAAAATGAAAACATAACTAAGAGAAATATGTACACACACACACACACACACACACATGAAAGAGTGAAAAATGAAGCTACTAAAAATAAAAGAAAAACAAATCTCAGATCGTTGGCTCAGGCGACGTGATCGGCTTGAAAATGTCGAATATGTATTCTCCTACCACTCTATAGAGACCACCAGGAATCATGGCCATAAAGCAATAGCAAACTACCAACTTACCACATAAACTATAAACACTTTTTGACATTTTCAATTTGGTTGACTGTCAAAATGCTTTTAGTCCCAAGCAGACCTTTTGAGTTTCAGAAGTCAGCCCTAGCCCTAGCCCTAGCCCCATGATGTTCTCTTGGCCATGCGTCTTTAACTCACCTTCACATCCCCTCTTCTGCCCCTCTCTGGCTCTTTTCAGATGGCTGTGATGGTGATGGTTATCATAAGAGTAAAACGAAACGTGTACGCACCACATTTACCGAGGAGCAATTGCAAGTGCTGCAGGCCAACTTTCAGATTGACAGTAATCCGGATGGTCAGGATTTGGAGCGTATTGCCTCGGTGACCGGTCTGAGCAAGCGTGTGACGCAAGTTTGGTTTCAGAATTCGCGTGCAAGGCAGAAAAAACACATACATGCTGGTAAGAATAAAAGTAAGTAGTGGATTAGTGCAGCATGCCAAAAAAAAAAAAAAAAAAAACCAAAAACCAAGAGTAGTCTGTAAATCTAGACAGTAAAATGTAACCGTATACAGTAGCGAAATTTGAAAACTATCGAATGATGCTAACCGAAAGAAATCTTAAATAATTCGTTTTTTTATTTATTCTCCGTCTCTCTCTCTCTCTCTTCTCTCGTTTCTTGTATCTCTCGTCTCTCAACAAACGATTTTTGATTGCAGTACGCGAACCGGAAGGAAGCTCATTTGCGCGTCATATTAACCTGCAGTTAACGTATTCATTTCAGAATAACGCACAAAATCCAATGCATTTGAATGGTAGTAAAACGGGTCTATACCCAGCACATGGTAAGTGTAATTAACTATAACAATTTTAGCTTATTAACGATTGACTAGAAACCAAATTATGATCCTGCGACTACTTCAATGTGTTTAGATACTTATATGACTCAAAAAATAGTCGAAACTAATTAAAGCAACTCATCAAGAGCTTTCTTTTTTAATTAGACAAAGTATTCGAAAGATATTAGATGGTTTAGATTGATGGAAACAAAACATAAAACAAAAAACAAAAGTCTAGTAACAATTTGTTATGTAGTTATCTATTTTCCTGTTTCTTCTCTCTTATATCATTAGACTCTTGTCCAGTTTATTAATTTGCAATTTAATAAAGTTTCGATTGATTTGTCTACTTGCAGAATCCTCCATGGATGAGTTGTCACAAGACTCAAGCGTTCATTGTATGCCCAGCGAGGTGTGACTAGAGCAGTCATCGCCGGCACGAGCTCATCGTTAGCTCGGGTTAGCCCCTATGCTCCACAAAGACACAAACAACAAAACGTCCTTTCCTAGTCAAAATTTGATGTAAAAAACAAAAACAAACGCAGCTTAAAAAAAGAAATAAGAAATGCAAAAAACTATCATACAATAAATCAAGAAATCAGCACTCATTGCACAAAAAAGGAAAAAAAAAAATCAAAAACAAATCACAGGATACATAAAGAATATTTAAAAAAAAACTCCATCATATACAAAGCTCACCCAGTCTATGCTTTGAGCATTCCAAAAACTATTCCAATCATCAACTCATTCCACAATTCAATCTCAAAACATAAAACACAAACTCAATCACAAACATTCCTGCATTGTATAGGCTAAGAGATTTCGTTTTTTAGTTAATTTAATTTAAATGAAATTTAAATTTTAATTTAGTTTAATACTAATTCACATTATTGTTAAGTGTTTTTTTTTCTCCCCCTCCGCCTCGTTCCTCACCATTTCCATCCTTATCAATCATGTCCTTAAATCATTAATTTAAATTTAAAAAAAATAAGAAAAAAAAAACTGCTTGCCAAGGCTTTTGTAAAATATTTATAATATTATATATATATATATACATATATATATGTATATGCCTAATCTAAATCTAATCGTTAGTATCGTGAGAAGCAAATGTTGTTATTATTGTTTTTTTTTTAAATCTTTTTTTTTCTGTTTTTTAAATGTATAAAACAAAAACCTATAAATATATATATATAAATACACATATATATATACATATATAAGTAGACACATATTTATATACATACATATTATATATATATGTATCTATATGATGAAATTTTCTTGAAAACTAGTTTCGGGCTAGACATTTTGTATATAGAGATAATGATGTTAGCCAAAACCGATAAGCAAAAATAAATGGAAAAATACAAAAACCGAAAAAAAAATATATATATATACAAAAACAAAAAACAAACTAAAAATTTAGTTAACACAAATTATAAACAATTACAATTAATGAATGAACCGAAATCAATTAAAAAGAAAGATATGACAAGAGAAAAAAAAAATTTCTTTAAAATGAAAAAAAAACAAGACTTTTTAGTATCAAATGGGATAAAAATTCTATCAATCAGTTGAATTTGTAGAATTTACCTCGGTTAATTGAATTAAATTGTTTGTTTCCGGTAGATTAAACTAAATTAGAGAAAGCAGCCTGCTTAATTCTTGAATCCTGATCATTAACAATTTCTCTCTGTGTAGTTCATCACTTTATTTGTTCTTAATTTTCTCGTAAAACATCATTAATTGATCACTTTGATCAATGGTTAAGTACACTGACTAGTTTCTGGTTTGCCTTCACTTCATTTAATTGAATCTTTGTCGCACATAATGTCTGGCAATGGATTACTAACTAATGTCAAATGATCTTTGGGCAACACTTGAAGGAATCGATTTCCGGTGCAACATCATCTTCATCATCATCTTCATTATCATCTTCATTATCATCACCTGTACCATCAAGCATATCAATACAACTCAGGGTTAAAGAAGCTGGCCATTTGCCGCAGACAGTGTGACGACTTTTATAGCCATTTTACCTATAGATGGTACCATCTCTCCTCCATCATCATCATCGGCATCATCATCTGTGTCCCTATCATGGATGCGGTTTCGACCCTCAAGTTGCCAGTCATGTGGCTGAGATTCTAGTGTTGCCACTTCAAGTTTGGCTGTTAAGTGCACAGAGAGCTGATGCGATGCGATCGTATTAATTGAATTATAAGCCTAGATTATGCAAAGATTTCCTGCCTCCAGATGCAATACACTGACGGTGAACAAGATGGACAGATGTTGGGACAGATACACACAAATATATATATATATAGAGGGAGAAAGAGAGAGAGAGAGGGGAAAAGAGGGGAAGGGTTTTTTTTTCAAAAAAAAAAGAAGCAATTTGTGGTTTAAGAAAGATCATGATGATCATGCTCATTCAGAAATTGAATGAGAAGGCGGGTGGCGTGACTTGGCATTTGGACACAAGGACTGCACTTGTTTGTAATATATATATGCCTGTATATACTTATATATATCTGTTGATATAGAAATTGTGGTGATCGCATTGCAGGCAAAATAACAAAAATATCAACAAATCGTCATCATTAATAATGATCACTTCAGGCTACAGACTTGAAAACACAGTTGCTATCGGAGGTTGAGAGTTTTTTTTTTAGGTATGTGTGTTTTTTTTTTATTATTTTCTTGATTCCCTGCCTGGCTTCATTTGTCAAATTTCACCGCGCCTCCAGAGAAAAAAAAAAAAGAAGAGAAAGAGAGTATAAGATGAAGGGAGGAAGGGGGTGATGTAGGTGGGAAGGGGAGAATGAGATCGTAAGATATCTGTTGAAGATCTTTCTGTCTTGTTGTTGTTGTTATTTGAGCAAACATTCAACACTTGAAGCGAGAGATTTTCATGGCAAGGTACATACAACAACTCAATTCTCAATTCTCCCCCTTCCCCTTCTTAACCATCACTCTGGCTTTATCTCTTTCTATCTCTGTGGCAACTCATACGCATACCCCGATACCCCTAAAAACCGAAATGAAATTATGAATGATGTGATACTTTTGCCATTGAGATGTTTTCACAGACGCAAGCGAGGTTCCAGGGCTCAGTCCCCAGACCCCAGACCCCAGACCATATCTTATTTGCTATATCTACACATCTACCAAGTCAACTTGGTATGGCAACGGGAACGGGAACGGGTTCATGCCGCTGCTTTTGCTGTTGCTGTTGCTGATGTTGTTGCTGGTGATGTTGCTGCTGCTGCTGCTGCTGCTGCTGCCGTTGCCGTGTTTGTGTTATTTCTGCTGGAAATGAGCGATCGCGTGCAATAATTTGTAGGCGACTTTGGCTTGGACTCCAACTTGGTTATGGTTCTGGTTATGGTTATGGTACTCCTTGTTGTCGTTGTCATCATCATCATCATCGTCGTCGTCGTCGTCGTCGTCGTCGTCGATGTGCACATGCTGCACATCATTTTTCAAAATCATTCAAACACTTGTTAAATATTTTCTTAACCGATTGATGATTATTGTGTGACTGAGAAGGAATACCAATACCAATATCAATACCAATCTCATTCCCATCCTGCTACAAAATTATTTGTGTTTATCAATAGATGTTGATGTTGTAGTTGCTGTTGTTGCTCTTTTGCTTGAAGATCTTTAAAGAGAAAGAGAGACGGAGGGAAGGCATTGACTTATTACGATTTGGTCTTTTCATGTCCACATTTCAGGCGTTGAAATTAATTGATATCCGTGGTATGCGCCCTTTTGTCTGACAATAAAGCTATAGCTGAATAACGTTCCCCACTCCTACTCCCACTCCCCCTTCCAATCTCACCACTCTTCATAAGCAAGTCCAGGCGGCCACTTTAAGCATACAACACACACACATTGATGATCGATTACAGAACGTGCCAGAAAAAAAAGAAAAAATAATGAAAAAATTGGGGTCAAGTGTGAGAGGATATACCCCAATCCCCAATATGTATAGATGTAAATCTTTTTTCGATGATTGGGTATGCAAATTTATACATTGTAATTTCTGGCTATTGGGCCCATCATCATACTCATCATCGTTCTCATCATTATCATCATCTTTATCATCCTTGTCCAGATCACCTATAACAAAAGACTGTTCGTTCCTTTCAACACGTTGCCTGGTGTGTATATGTATATGTATATGTGCATATATATAGATTTTTTTGTACCTTTTCGTTGTTGAATGAAGACCAACCTCAGCGTTGATTTTGTGATGTGTGTATGATGTGTGTCTGACTCATGCCGCTTGGCATTTTAATTGATTTTCGGGGGAGCAAAATTCCTTGTGCCAAATCTGCGTCAGAAACCTCCTACCCATGTAGACTTTTGCACCTCTCTCTCCAGCTCCGTCTCTACCTCTACCTAGCAGAATCTGTTGGGCACACGACGTCCTAGTTTTGTGTTGTTGTTGTTATTATTGTTGTAGTCCTTCTTCTACACTAAGCACGTACACACACGCAGCGGTGTTCACCTAGACTAAAGTCAGGGATTGAACATTTATCATGCTGCATTGCTCTTTTGTGGACTTTTTGACTGTGAATCTGACTGGAACTTGGCTTGGCCTGGCCTAGCCTGGTCTGAGCGTAGGCGTTGGCTGGTGGTCAACTGTCTGTATATCTGTGTCGTCCTCCTTCTCCTCCTTCCTCTCCCTCTCTCCCTGTTGTGCGTGTGTTTACCATCATCATCATCATCGTCATCGTCATCATTGAGATTGGGGCGTTGGAGCACGTAAAAATGTAACACCAACTGGAATCTGTGTTGGGTATTAAAGTTGATTTATGGCCAAATAAATAGCTAAAAAACAAAAGTTAAAACCCATATAAAATTATTAAGAAAATTTCATTAAATTTAAATATATTTACCAAAAACCCTTAAGGGAAAATCTTAAATCATATAAAAGGTCCTTGATTACAAGGGCCAAACTTATGGCCACAAATGTTTCTATCATTGTAACTTAGTCTTCAAAAATTTGTGACATTCTTAAAGAGGAAAATCTATGAGTAAAATTTATTGTAAAACGTGATGGGGTCGATTTTCTTAGGGAGATTATCCTCTGACTAACTGGGCAAATTTTCAAAATCTATTTAAGCCATTTCTTTGGGTCTTGCTAAATGATCAAGCTTCGATCAAGACCAATGAACATTAAGATAATAAAGTTGTTATCTGGTTAGATTACGACCTTTTTGAAATTTAAGTCAAACCTTGCATTTAAAGAGATTGTCTGTATAGCTATTTCAAGAACCACCAAGTTCTATTATCAGCAGACTTTGCTAAAGAACTCCAGAATTGCAATAGCCATACCACGTCTTCAACACTAAAACATGTTGGGAATTGCAACTAAATGAGCCTAAAATATCAAAGACCTGCTCATCTTTTTGTGTTGCCTTTGCAATAATCTTCGTTTGAAGGATTGACCTCGAGCCGTCCTAAATGCAAGGTTTCAGATTATAAAGAAATTAAAATTAAAATCCGTTTGTTTTTGGGAATGGGGTTCAAAAAGATCGGTGCAAGTATTTTAGTTCTAATTCATTTTTAAATGGGGTCCAAAATAAAGCCTGGCTTATAAGCGGTCCCATTCTCTTTCAATTTATAAGAAAATGTGCCGGCTTAAATGCAGACTTTAATTAAATAAAACAAATTTTAACAATTAATTGGTTAATCCCACAAAGTGGACTAAACGTCACTCGAGAGATAATTTAAATACATTTATTTTTTCTCCTCTTTATAAAGTCAATCCCACAAAGTGGACTAGAAGTCATCATGGGCAACAGGACATTTTGACTCGAGAGATAATTTAAATATAGGGAAATCATTTTCTCTCTCAATCTCTCTATTTATTTTTTCTCCTCTCTATAAGACAGAGAGATTCATCATGACTTAATCTTGTCCTTAAAAAAATATTAGCCATTTTAAGATTTAAGAATTAGTAATATTTTTAACTACAGCTATTTTTTGTTTGGCCAAGACTCAGTCTCATCAACACTGGTCACTTGGTCTCCAACTGTAGGTCGAGCATTGAAATCCCTTGGCCTTTATTTTGTTTTTTGGTTTTTCTTTTCTGTTTTTTTTTTTTTTTTGTGTTGTGTTACCTCAAAGTTTGTTTAACTGTGCGCGCACAGGACACCCAGCTGTGGTCGCACAGGCCAACAAGCCAGCCAGCCAAGCGGTGGCTGCTGCTGTTTGGTACTGTTGCTGTTTGTGTTGCAGGCAAAGACAAGGCAACAACAGCAACAAGAAGAACGGCTACGACGACGACGACGACGACGACGACAACTTTACCTCAGTACGCCTCAATGTTTGTGCAAGCAACATTCGCATGCAAGTCAGCAAAGTTTGCATTGACACGCAGCAGCAGCAGCAGCAGCGAATTTGCATAAAGGTGGTAGTAGCCAAGCAAATGTGTGGTGGACAGAAGGGGATGGAGAGAGGGAGGGAGGGGTCTTGGTGCTCTGCTGGTGTCATGGTGCCGAAAAAAAAAAAAACAAAAACGCCCAGACAAACGCAAAGTGCACAGCAATGGCAAATGGGGGAAAAAAATGAGGACGAGAAGGAGGAGGAGGCAAGAACTCAACGTTGGCCATGATGAAGATGGACGTGTTGCTGGTGGCTTCCCATCAGCAGAAACAGCAACAGCAGCAACAACAACAACCCCATTAGGCCTCACATAAACTGCATGCAATGCAATTCGCTCCTGTGGCGTGGCCATGTTGCTACCGAGCTGCCTGTCTGACTTATGGCAATTGCCAATGCAACATTTGTTGCTGGCGTTTTGTTGTTGCTGCTGCAGTTAGCGACGAAAGCGTGATTAAAGAGAGAGAGAAAAACCCTAAAGCTATTAAAGCTTACAACAAAATTTCCTTTTTGCTTCCTTAACATAAAAATTAATTTCTTGTTTATTTTTTCCAGTTTTTAGTATTCATTTGGTTGTTAAGTAAGTCCCTCTACCGTAGGTAACGCCCAAAATAGAAGCTGGCAATTAAACCTTAAATGAAAAACTTGAAAAAAAAAAAAAAAAAAAAAAAAAAAACAATTTCTATTTAAATTAAAAAGCAAGAGGCAAATAATTTTCAATATGGTCAAGCCCTTGTCCGAATAAATTTCTGAAAATTCTGATAACTTGCCAATTCAATTTTTTGGTTTTGCAATTGGCCCATCTCTACCTATTGCCGCTGCAGTTGTATGTTTGTTTTTTCGTTTTTTTTTATTTTTGTTTTTGTTTTGTAGCTGTTTTGTACCCCCCGCAAACATTTGTTTCAACACGTACGCGCAAATGAGTTTACAAGGTGCGATATTCATGTTGCTGTTGGTGTTTCGGACCAATGTTGCCGTTGCTGTTGCTGTTGCTTGTCAATATTTACTATGCGCCTCTCGGCATGAGCAACATGTTGCAGACGCGAACACAAAACTTGGCTAATCGTATTTTTGCGGTTTTATTTATATATTAATAGGCTGAGAGACAACAGCAGCAGCAGCAGAAAAAAAATATTTGCCTCGTGGGTTGCCTCATTTCTCATTTCTTATACGCATTCTACTTCAAGTTCAACTTTGAGCAGCAGCTGCTGCTGATGTTGCCGTTGCTGTTGCCGTTGCTGTTGCTGTTGCTGCTGTTTCTTTTTATAATTTTAATTAACGCATTGCCGATGATGTTGCTGTTGTTGTCGTCCCCTGCTGCTGCTGCTGCTGCTGTTGCTGTTGCTGTTGCTGTTGCTTTTGTTCTTGTTCCTGTTGACTTTGGCCAACATGCTAAAAGGTGTTAATTGGCGAAATTTCCATGTAGAGCTTAACCAAAAAAAAACAAAAAAATAAATAAATGAAAAAACAGAAACGAAGAGGGGTAAAAAAAAAAAATCCAAAAAACCAAATACAAAATAAAAATCGAAAAGAGCAGCAAAAGTTGCTGCTGCTGTTGCCTTGAGCATTGTCAACAAGATTTGCTTTATTAGCCACTTTCGGGTGGCTGCAACATATCCACATGCCACACACCATACACAAGAGCAACAGCAACAGCAACACAGAGCAACATCAACACTTTTGCTTGTTGTGTTGTGTTTTTTTTTTTTTTTTCATTTAATGAGGTAAAAAGGACTCGTGCTCTGGATCTCTGGGCTTCTTTAGCAATGCGTAAATATTTTCATGGTTTAATTTCATAAATTATGACAATTTCCAAAGTGCGAATACCGCGACGTTGATCATATTGAAATCCCTAAGTTATCGCCCTTCTTTCTATTCACACTTGGAGTGAACACAACATGAATTATGCTCGCCACAGCAAATCAAGCAACTCCTTTTTCTTTTTTGCTTGGCTTTGGGTACCGGCCGAAAAGCTCCTAAATTTTACTTAAGAATATGTCCATTCAACGCCATCAATGGGGAGCTGACATCCAGCTAGTGTCCGAGTGTGCTTGGTGCCCTCTGATGATGATGATGATGACGATAATGATGATCATCATTAACACCTTTTTTTTGCCGCACACGATCGACCAAAAGCATTGCAAGCAACATACACACACATACACACAATACGCCTCAACAACAGAATTGCAAAAAGGAATCAACAAAAAGATGAGAGTGAGAATAAAAAAGAATAAAAAAAAAACTTTAAGTAAAGAAAATATAAGAAAATAATTCAAAATGAAATTTGCTTTATGATGCGCAACCGCGCGACGTTTCTACTTACCATGGGCTAAGGTGAGACATTGAAAGTTAATTTTGGAAAAATTTCATAAAAATTTTGCTTGATATACCCACATAGATACATCTAAACATATAAAAGTCTATAGGTAATTTCCAGTATTATTAAAGCCGCCCTTAATATTTAGATTTACTCCAATTGTAGCCATAAAGCTTGTTCCGTTTGCTTTATATTCACAGATCAGATTTTATTCATTGTGATATTATAGGTAATTTTTGTAGGGTGAGGTAAAGAGTACTAGGGAGCAACAATAGAGGAGCAGGTACCATCTGAAAACTAGAATTGCAACGACCATGCCACATGGTCTCAAGGCTAAAACTAGATGAGAATCATAGCTAAGTGATGCAAAAATAGAATGGCAATGCTTACAACATCAGAGTTTTGCATTTCTTTGTACATAACATTTGTTATTCTGATCAAACTTAAGGAAACATGAATCAAAATGAAAGATTTCAAGACCCAGCCTACATGAAATACTTTAAGCAATTCTTGCTTCTATCAATGAAAGTATCGAGGATGATAAGCATTGATCTATGTATGTATATAAGTCAAATACAAATCAAAATGGGCGCTTATAGAAAGAAAACTGTTGAAAACTTTTCGAATTTTCGAATTTTTTTTTAACTTCATAATAATTTATTTATAGATTACAGAATCCGTCTATTTTGGTGTTTTATAGCGAACTTTCGTATGATTAAAATCAATGTTGAAGACGTCCGCAAGATTCCAACATATTTTGAGCCCCTTAGGAACTTAATTACTAAAATTTCTATATAAATTATATTTGTAATTAACTTAAAAAAAACTTGCATATGGACACCTACTACATATATATTTTCTATAATTATTAGTATTAATAAACTATCAACCTAACTACCAACTATGGCTTTTGGCTTACAATTAGACGCAAACTAAATCCGTACATAGCGTGGAACTCGAACTTGGATCCTCGTCATTCAGTTGCCCAATTGACTGCATTTTCCCTAATTGAAACTTTAATGGAAGGTTAATTCCTAATTGCATTAGAAAATTCATGATGTATAAAGAACTTCAAAACTTATTTTAAAAAATATATATTCAATGATCAATATTCAAACTAAGGATATTTAATTTTAAATTAAAGTTTGCTGAGTTGTGATTTCTATTTCGAGTATCTGAAATCCAAATGAAACTTCTATGTAGTTTACCATGGTCAAGTTCCTGTCAGAAATGAATGTTTTTGCTCCACTGTCTAACTGACTATATGCGTTGATATGAAATATGTGTCGGGGCGGCAGGCAGCGGAGATTTATCGAGCGCGAAATGTAATACGCGAGCAATGCGTCCACAGTCCACAGTTGGAAGAGGGACCCTCGGACATGAGCTGAGCAGATCAGGCGGCCACCGTTTTGGTCGCCACTTTGAATTGGCTTAAGCGACGCCGCCACCACCGACACCACCACCACCACCACCACCACCACCACCACCACTAGCCAACGCCAACTGAATGTCCAGCAACTGGATGCTCGATTCGGCTCGCTTATAAACTGCATCCTGCTGGGAACGTCTCAAACGGTTGCCGTTGCCCCTGTGTGTGCCATTGGACAACGACTGGACATTAACTAATGCATGCATTTATTTTTGCTCGAGTGTGGAGAACTTTCAGGAGAGTAGGTGGAAGGGAGATAGACAGAGGAGAGAGTGAGAGCAAATATAGAGTGGAAAATGAATATCTTTTGAAAGATATAGGAGATCTTTCTGAGGTCTTGGGTCTTGGGTCTGGGTTCTGAATTCTGAATTCTGAGTTCTGAGCTGCTGCTGCTGCTCCAATAACTCATGGTGACACTATTAAAGCGACGATTTGTAGCCGAGCATAAAATAAATGCGGATTAGACTTTATAAAGGACAAAATGCTCATGTCTGGGATTTATGTGTTTAGTGAGGAAGAGAAAGCAACAGCGAAAGAGAGTGAGACAGAGAGACAGAGAAAAGGGTAAATGTAGGAGGTATTTTTGTTTTTATTGAGGGAGCGGCTTAGGGGCGTGGTCAGCTATTTGAACGAGTCGAGTTTGAAATTAATTTCGATGCCATTGCATGTAACACAAATGTTATCAAAATCAGTTGAGTAAATAAAACCGAAACTCGACTCGCAAAAATAACAAACGTGACAAATTTTGTGAATTCAACTGTGAAAATAGAAGACAGCAACAAAAAAAAAAAAAAAAAAAAAAAACAACAACACACACACACACACTCACACACAAGCAACAACGATGACGTTGACATTGTAAATGACAACGATGTGGAATAACAAAAACTTTGATGCAACAAAACTTTCGAGTGGCAAAGAAAAACTAAGAGAATGAGGCAGATGGAAGCTAAACATTCGCTTAGTTTTTGGCAGCCAGAAGGCTTTTAGTTGTGTGAGTGTGTCTTGGTGTGTGTGTGTGTGGGTGTCAGAGTGTGGGCGGTGTGGGTGTTGCTGTTTGAGTTTATTTGTCTTGTAAACAAAAAGTTTTCTGGCGCAAAAAATAATTCGAGGAGAAAATCCTCTAAATGGTAGCAAGAAACAACCGAAACAGAATACTATAGCAAACCCGCATCTCCATATAAAAATCCATCCCAGAAGGTGGCATCAATGCGGGGTGTTCAGGCAGCTGGTAAACTCTTGAAATGATGTCTATGTTGGCCAAAGAATACTTGACACACACAACGAGGAAAAAAATAAAAAAAAAACGGTATGTATGTACATAGAATGAAGGAAGAAACACAAAATGTTCATTGTTTAAACGAGGCAAAAAGCGCCAAATTTGACAAGTCCATTAAAAACTGAACTAGTTAAAAAGTGCCTCAATGATTTTTCAAAAAATGTGCGAGATATAATAGTTAGTACTAGTCAAAAACAATTTAACTTTGTGTATCCACACAATTCATGTTGATTGGAACAGATTAGAGGATTTTAGTATACTAAGAAAGGGTCCAAAATAGATCACCAGCAAACAAAGAGAAATCAAACAAAACGACAATAAAACTTATTTCCAAAAGAATGAGTTTATTTGGATCCAGGAAATCAGTTGAGAGTCTATATAAAGATTCTATTTAAGTTTGTTTAAACATGGAGACGAGTTAACCAAAAAAAAAAAAGCCTTTTCTTTGTCCCTTTGGGTATGCAATAGACTTGAAAGAATCTCTGCTTCCTTTTCTGAATTGGACCCGGCACAATTTTAAATTATCAAAATGCTTCAATTGTTTTCAATATCTACAATATCTATTTTTGATTGTGATTCTTATTTTTAATAACTAAACCTATATATCCCAAAAGATGTCCGTTTCATATTTTTTATATATTTTTATATATACAATATTACTTGTGACATAGATACATCTAATCCATTTGATGTAAAAAAGTTGTCACAACCCACTAGTCTATCAAAAAAAAAAAAAAAAAATTGGTTAAGGCCTTTTCAGCTATGAAGCAGAAGCTGTCAGTTAAGTGAGGAAGAGGGAAGAGTGAGGGAGAACTGAGACCCATAACAGCAGACTCAATTCCAGTTAAATGCGCCATGGTACGATAAGATTTTCCGCTTTACATACATTCAATCCCAATGCCCGATCTTGTGCTCACATTTGACATTTGGAAGTGCGCATATTTCTGTCAACTGTATGCCGCCTGGACCGCCAAATTGGTATTAAATTACTCACTTTGGTGATAATCGAAATGGACACGACACGATTACAACAACACGCACCTTTGCGTTTGCTTTGCAATGGGGTATCGGGTATGGGTATGGGTATGGGTATGGGTATGGGGATGATGTGAACCAGTTCTTCGACTTGGCGCGAGATCATAAAGAAAGTAAAAATATTAAGACGCAGACAAGTTGAAAATGCCACCACATCACATTTTGAACGTTTTCAAAACGATCAATTTTGTAGATAAGACAAGAGGAAGACGAGGCACAGGGACGACGACGACGTCAACGAAGGCGGCGAGGGCGGCGAGGGCGACGACGCCAATGAGGCACAGAGAAGCTCCAAAGAGTTCAAAAAGATTATCGTCCCCACAGGTAACTACATTAAACCAGAGGCTGACTCAACAACAACTATATTAGTGCCAAAGAAAGGGAGATAGAGAGAGAGAGAGAGAGAGACAAGGTGTCGTTTTGCTGGTTTCATTTCTGACTTCATCATCATCCGTTGTCTTTTTTCCTTTCTTTCTTTTTTTTTTCTGGGAGCAATCTTAACATATGTCAAATTGGGCAACTAACTGGCTAATCTTTGAGGCAAACACACACACGAAACAAGTGTTATTATTTCTCTAAATGTTGTGGATCAAAACAATTCAACTGTCAAATGGAAGGGATACAGACAGACTGTCAGACACACGAACACACACACACACACACACACACACACACACATACAGGGGGAGGGCTAAGAGACAGGAAATGAAATCCTATTTGCATTTCAAACATTGCCAATTCAGAGACTATTAAAAACAAATATTTGTGGGCAATGAAAGAGAAAAAAAAAAGAAAAAAATAGAAACTGGATTAAAGTTTTCAAAGGATCGACTAAACAATACCTAAAAGAAATATTCAACTTCTAATATTAAACAAAAAATTCGTAGGAAGTAAACTTTATATATAAATGTTTAAATAAGAAAAGAATTCACATCATATTATGATTCTCAACTAGTTAAGAGACAGACCTCAATTTATTGTGCTGCTCATACTAAAGCTTGATCACTTGAAATCTACTTTAAAATCTATGCACAACATTTAATAGATTGCATACTTGTATAAATAATGATTAGCCTAGTATACCCTTAATCGATTTTATTTAATGGCTATCAACAACACCAACATCAAAAAAATAGAAAAAGGATCAAGGCGCGAACACAAAGTGAACATATGGGAAAGACAGGAAGGAGTACACCCCTTTTGGCAGCCTAATCCTCTTTCTTTCTCTCTCTCTCTCTCTGGCTTGCTCAATCATTATATGTAGACCAGCACAGTGGAACTCGAATACAAAAATTCTAAATCCAAAGCAAACCAAACTATCCCTGGCAGCGTTTCCGCCTTGACAATTTGTACAATTGTCGCTCAATTTATATATGAAAAAGGGATTTTTTGTATGGATTGAGAGGAGCGGTTGAATGAAGGGTATGGAATGTCGGTAAGGGCAGGGGTGGGGGGGAGGGCATGAGCAAACGAACAACTTCCGATTACAACTTCATTTGTAAATGTTTCCTTCGAAAAATGTTCCAACACCAACTCACACACACACACACACAATGCCTTTTAGCACACGTGCCCCCGCAGTAGTCCGAGACTGGCTTTGGGTTTTTGTTTGTCTGATGCCCAGAGAAAGACAGAAATAGAGTGAGAGAGAGAGAGAGAGAGAGAGATCCGAGTCCAGTATCCAGTAGCAGAGGGTGCACACCCATACCCACCATCTGTCAATTTCAATGAAGTGTCGAATGGTTTGGTAGTAGTTCATCATCACCAGAAATAGTTGTCGTCATGATTTTTGGTTTTTATTTTATTTTATATTGTTGTATGCCCCGTGATGGGAGTATGATGTGCCTATACATATACATACATACATATATATTTTATTTGTTTCTCTTACTGTTTTTATTGCCGGCTGCTGTGTTCGGGGATTTAACAATGGGAAAATTGGTGGGTGGGTGGTTGGCATTTGATGTAAATTAAGCCTCTAGTGTATTTGGGATCCCTCAGATTTTGCAACATTGTGACGACTTGGTCTCTTTCACTCGCTTTGAAGGCTGCTAATCACTTTAACATACATTTGCATTGCATTTACAAGTGTTTTGACCCTCATTAATGTGGTTGTTGCTGTTGTTGCCACTGAAAGCGAAAGCGTCCAAGTGACCCGGAGGGGTTTGTCCTTTCTTTTACTTTTTGTGTTTCTCCGTTTTTTTTTTTCTATTTTATTCTATTTGCAATTTTGTTTGCTACTGAAGGGGAAAGTTTAATTGTCCAATCTGACGAGAGTCAAGAACCAAAAAAAATATATATAACATCTTTCAAATAAAAGAAAATTTAAGGATTTCAATTTGATTTGCTAAACTCTACTGAAAGGTATTTATTATTTGTAACAAAAAAATAAAAATAAAAAGGAGTTCTTTTTCAGATATATAGAAAAAGAGAAATTCTCTACCAATAAGCCTTTTATTTTAAGAAATATCTTTGACTATATAAATCATGCTTATATGTACAAATATTCAATCTTCCATTAAATAAGCAATTAATTTTTAGCGAGCTAAGTGAAAATGAAGTAAGTAAGTCGTCTCGCCGACTTGGATATACCATACACCAGTAAAACAAATATTTTAAATTTATAATAACCAATGCATTTTCGTATTTTTAAAAAAATCTGTTTGCATGCTTTTCACAAGCATATCTTAGTATTTCGCTCACTCAAGCATACGAGCACCCTAGCGCCCCCACCAGCCAACGGCCAACTCCGGCCATATGGAAAAACGTTTATATGCATAACTTGGCTATTTTTAGTCCGATTTTGATCAAATTTGGTATTTTGCTGAACATTAGTATCAAATTTAAGTGTGCTAAATTTGATTGCACACGGTAGAAAATTACGGGAGATAATCGAGTTTTTTCAAATTACGGGGGCGGAGGGGGGCGTGGCAAAATCTTTACACATCAAAAATGTGCGCAATTACTAAGCAAATATTTATACCAACTATGGTGTCTCTAGCTAAAATAGGTTTTGAGAAAATCGGTTTTATTTGATTTGCGGGGGCGGTAGGGGGCGTGGCAAAATTTTTATAAATACAAAATGTGCGCGTTTACTAAGCAAATATACATACCAAATTTTGTGTCTCTAGTTGCTATGGTGTTTAAGAAAATCGGTTTTATATCATTTGCGGGGGCGGTAGGGGGCGTGGCAAACATTTGAAACAAACTCGATAAGCGTACATATGACACGAGTCTACATACCAAATTTGGTGGCTCTAGCTCTTATAGTCTCCGAGATCTAGGTGTTCATACAGACGGACGGACGGACGGACGGACGGACGGACGGACGGACAGACGGACATGGCTAGATCGTCTCGGCTGTTGATGCTGATCAAGAATATATATACTTTATGGGGTCGGAAAAGCTTCCTTCTGCCTGTTACATACATTTTAGCGACTTTAATATACCATTTCACCCTATGGGTGTATGGTATAAAAATGTCTCAATGGATTTGTATCTTTCTAAATATCTTTGCCAAATGTGTTTATTGATTAAAAGTATGAAATGCATATATGAAATCAACTCTATCCCTAGGTATTTTTATACCCTTGCAAAAAGCTTATATTAATTTTGGTCAGAAGTGTGCAACGCATAGAACAAAGCATCTCCGACCATATAAAGTATATATATTCTTGATCAGCACGACGAGGAGGAGTTCATATAGCCATGTCCATCGGTCCGTCCGTCCGGCTGGATCGACGCAAACTCCTCCTAGACCGTAAGAGCTACAGATTTGAAATTTTGCATGTAGGCTTGTATATGCTGCACAGTTTGTATATCTCGGATTCAGCCGGATCGGACCACTATATCGTATAGCTCCCATACAAACGGCACGAACAGTGACTTTTCTCAATAACTTCGTTATTTTCTGAGCTACTGTCGTGAAATTAATATTGGTGACTTTAATACACTTATAAACAACTATGCCAATTTTTATCAAGATCGGATGACTATATCATACTGCTCCCATAGGAACGATCGGTGAAAAACAGTGACTCTTATCATAACCTTTGTTACTTTTCACGCTATTGTCATAAAAATTAATATTTATTAGTTTCATATGCCTATCAATGACTGTGCCAATTTGTATTAAGATCTGGTGACTATATCATATAGCTTCCATAGGAACGATCGGTGAAAAACAGTGACTCTTGTTGTATTTTTTACCACAATTAAAGTTAAAGAAATTTGGTAGGTGTAAAGTTGCAAGGTTATACAAACGTCGGCACGGCCGAAGTCAGCCCCGGCTCTCTGGTTATCTATTCGTTTGAGTTTTGGCATGTAGGCTTTTAGATTATTATTGTTATTTTTCAAACCATTATCCTAAAAATTTAGGTTCTCAATTAATTAAAATTATTGTAAGAGCGCTTTTTGAGAATTAGCACAGTATCTTATTGGGATCAAAAAGACCTGATCTCGTTCCTAAATCGTTTGTGAACATAAATTGGTTTATTTCATTTATTTAAATGGTGATTTATTTTGTAAAAAACTAACGATTTGTTAGTTCATAAAGTGAAGATATTTATAGAGAATTAAAATAGTGTTATTAATAATATTCGTTTATGAAAGATTTCGATTTTTAAATGATTAAATGAAGATGGTAAACTCTAAGTTAATCAAAAATTTATAGATAAAGTCTAATACTTTATGTAAGTATTCAATTTGTAACACAAAAATCATTTATTTCAGGCGACAATTTTGAATTGTGTCTATATATACTAGAATTACTCTAATGATTAAAGAACAAAATATATTTAAATTTATTGCTTCATTTAAACCAAGTATAGTTAATCGAATGGAATCTATTTTTTTATTGCTGCTCAGTTGTCATGAGAAACTTGGAAAATCTGACTCAAAATCTTAAGTATACATATATATTAATTCTAACGAGTTTTATAGTGTCATTTTCAGATCAATCTTTATAATTTGACAACAAAGAATATCTTTTGTATTATATATAGAGGGCTTATTAAGTTGTAAAATTGAATAATTTTTTTTTAAGTGCATTTCATTTTTGTATCAAGAACTGGCATAATAAACCATTTAGATCATTCGGTCTTGGTAGCGACATGGGTAATGCCAACTGCCAAATCAATTGACATAAAGCCCAACGAATTTTTTGCATTCTGTTCATTCGATTCTTCGGATGACATCATCTCCAATTATATGGTTCTCAGTTGTCTCGGCTTTCTTATTGGTTGTTGTTGTTGCTTAACTCCTCTATTGCACATTTAAGAGTTCATAAAATTAAAATAACAAAAAATATTATGCCCTCTGTTTTCTATAGGGCAGAATAACAACAAGAAAAGAAGATCAAGACTAAAACATTTGATGAACACATTTCCCACGTTTCCCCCAAAAAAAAACTAAAGAAAAAAAAACTGAAACCGGCAAAACGATTTTAGTTTTAATTTATTCAGAAGAAATCTGGATGCAGCAATCGAACGGGAAACTGAACCAAAAGAAACCTGCCTAAAAACAAAAAAACAACCAAAATGATGGCCAAGACAGTTGGCTCCGACACTGACACACCGATCATTGTGGTCCGGGGACCCTTCAAGTTACATTCTTTTGTTGAGAATTTATGACTTGTGGACCGCGGTCGGTTGGAAATGGAAATTAAGTATGGAATAGATCGAGATGTTTTGGGAGCCACTGTGGTGGAAACGGTGGAAAATGCCCGTGTGTTTAGCAGCATTTAATGGCTCATTTCGAATTGATTTCTTTTGCTTGGCATATGAGAATGAGATGCACTACTACTACTACTCCCCGCCCCCCCTTCCCACTCCAACTCCTACTGCGTTTTTGGCGTTTTTTTGAGCGCCATGAAGATTTTGGTGCGCTGACAAGTTTCGGTTGCTGTGGCTGCTTTTAGTGGAAAAGCTGTAAAACTTGTTGAAATGCTTGTAAGAATCGTAAAAATGCGCACAGTGAAGAGTCTATTACACTATGATGATGCCATAGTGCTGATAAACCGAACAGAGAATAAGAGGAAAAAAAAAAAAAACCCCAAATCCACACCAGAGTCTTGAGCACTTTTTTCCCTGCGTTTTATGACATTGGAAAGGTGCATTTTGAGTGGCGGTGCGGTGGTGGTGGATTTTTTGTTTTGTTTTTTGTTTTTTTTTTTTTTTTGGACTCCATGAAGACTCCAATTGATGCGCTCCGATTCCGCACTCGAGTGGAAAATTGTGTGCCGGGATGGGCCATAAAATTGGCAAATGGTCGAGGCGCCGCACACATTGTTGCTTTGAGAGCGTCAAGAGGGTCTAGAGCGTCTGATTGTGAGTTGAAAAATGCCGCCGAAACACACACTAAATAGCCATTCCCAGTGGCTATTGCGTGGGTGTTGCTCAACTGAGATTGGTGGGCAATACTCGTAAATATGACTATTATGGAGTAGCCAGCTGCCATTAGCAATTGTTATGAGCATCATGATTAGGCGGCAACATTTTCTCCTTCTACTTTCGCGAGCGAATGTAAAACAATGCAATATATATTCTTACAATGTATTTTAATTACTCTTGTTGTAGATTTACATATGTGTATACATATTTAATGTAATGCTAACAAGTAATTGGAAAATATGATTTTCCAAAACCAAAAAAAGAAATCTTGATGACTTCAATATTTTAAATCCATATTATGAAATGCTTGTATTTAAAATTTTGTTAACATTCTTCTTAGCAAGCCAGCGCCGGCCAACAGTCAACCAGCCAACTCCGCAATTATGGCCCACCTAATGAAAAACGTTTACATGCAAAACTTGGCTATTTTCCGATTTTAGTGCGTAAACTTTAATTGAAGTAGTTCAAAAAAATTGCGGGAGATAATCGGTGGTGGGAGGGGCGGACGTGTATAAACAAAATCTGCCCTATTTCTTAACAATTTCATATGTCAAATTCATTGTCTCTAGTTATATTTATTATTAAAACTTTAAAATAATCAGTTTTGTTTACCATTATCTGCGTGTTTACTAAGCGAGTATACATACAAATTTTCAGTCAGCAAAAAAAGTTTAAGTAAAAGAAGGTTTCTTGACAAAATTTGATGAAATAGTGGCTAAAAGAAAAGTAAATAAAATGAAAATGAATGTGCTCCCTTCGTCAATGAATAATTGCTCTAAATGTAAACTAATCATAATTTAATAATTTCCTCATTATTGAAAGGGTACTAATAGAAATAATATTAGTTTAAGCAGTTTACCTAAACTTTTCTTGCTGAGCGTATCTACATAGCTAGTTTACTTTTTAAGAAAATCTAGCTAGATCGACTCGGCTGTTGATGCTAATCAAGAATATATATACTTTATGGGGTCGACAATGCTTCCATCTGCCTGTTACATACATTTTGGCGACTTTAATATACCATTTCACTCTAAGGTTGCAAAAATGGGTATAAAAATGCCAAATATATCCCTACAAAGTTATGTGTCTATAAAAAGCTGAATTAAAGCATGGACAATATTTGTATTTCAATTCAATTCAATTATAAAACCATCCTAAAGCCAATATGGACCTACGGAATCCCACTTTGGGGCACTGCTAGCAGGTCCAGCCGTAAAATAATACAAAGGTATCAAAACAAGGCCCTAAGAGTCATATCCGATGCTAATTTTCTGACGACTAATGCTGAGATCCACAGTACATTGATCATTCCATGGGTAACAGAGGAAATTACAAGGCTGACGAGGGCTCATCTGGACCGCCTCGACAGGCACTTAAACCCCCTGGCCATAAACCTGCTAGATAACAGCTTAACCACCAGACGCCTAAAAAGACTCCATGTTCTCGATCTGCCGCACGGAGTGGAGTAAACCTATTTTTTTGTGAATGGTATCTTACAATATTTTAAGAGTTTAGACTAAGAACTAGGCCTTTTCTACTTTGATATTTATTTACATATTTACATGACATATGGCGTATGGGGGAAAAAATATGACTAAAACTACATCTGAATGGCTATGCCAGATTGTTTATATGTGAATATGTTGAATCCTGACCCTTGGTTGTGAAATTTTGCGATAATCGCGATAATCTAATATCTACCAATTCAGTATTGGCTCGACACGGTAGTTTCAAGATAATCTTCAAGACTTTGTTTTGGCTGTACAGACTATATGTTTGAGTTTTTTGTTTGCATTGGTTATATGGTCCTTGAATATAAGTATTTTGTCCAGTATATTCCGTGCCCAATATGATATCAGTTGTTGGCACGGACATAGATGTCCTTTCGTTTTTTTGTGATAAATATTGCCTTGGTCTTTTCTGGGCAGACTAAAATTTTCCATTGGGAGATATATGTATAGATCGAAGGACTGCTTGCTTGGTTTGGTGCTTGGAGGTTTCTAGTTATATCTGCAGAAGGAATTCCCCCACAAAGGTTTGCTGTGTCATCCGATCAGAGGTATATATATTATATAATATAAGCGATAGACATGAGCCTTGAGGGCAGCCTGCTGAAATATTAACTATAATACGACATAAGATCTGTTTTCTAGATAACTTTGAACTATCTTTAAAGCATTTTGTGAATTAGTCGGCTTTGATATCTAGCAGTACCATTCCAATTGACATAGAGCTAAGGAAATTTTCCTTTATAATTTTTTAATGCTGCTATTTGTATTATACCATGAATTCTGTAGCAATTTCAGGACTGCAGCTTTAAGCCATAAACAGGCTTATACAGTTTATGAAATAATGTTTTGAAAATTTTGTAAATTCTAATGAATCTTTTAAAGTTTAAACTCATAAACATTATTCATAAATTACCAAAACTTATACATATGTAGATAGAAGGTTAAAAGCTTTCAAGTATTTTGCGTATCAAGTGGTTAAATGAACCATAATGATCAGATATATATATATATATTTTGACGTCGAACGTTCTTTCTTCTTTTCATTTGGAACTAAACTAAAGTTACTAAAGTTAGTTAAGCTCAAAGCCAATGGCAGCTATGTATATTGAATTTTATATAAATTTTTGAATACAATTTCGGTTTGAATTGTTATCTTTTTTAGACTGTAACTTCAGTAATTGCTTTTTGGTATCTAAATGTTATGTCTTTATTAAATGTCTAATCCAAAATATAAAAGGGCCATAAGAAACTTTAATATTTTTAAGTTTCAATAACGAAAATTTTAATAAGTTCGCTTCCCAAGTTAGTTGAAAATTCAACACATTTAGTTAAAAATTCCGGCAATGTATGAACAAAAATAGTCTGACATATGTTTCAACTGCAATTGACTAACTAACTGACATGAGACTCAACTTTAAAGGATATAGATTTACGAGCTAACAGTACCTTTTTATATAATTTTCAAGGATCTTAAAGTAATAGAATTTTGGAGTATAAAGAAGCTGACTTGCTTGTAGTTCTTTGAGATGCATGATGTTTGAATAAAGTTCAATTTCTATTTTAGTGGCTAAATTAGTATATATACCTCACTAAGTACATATATATCGATTCGTTAAACATTTGTGACGCACAATATTGAGCACATCTTTCCAAAGCAATAACCAACAACAGAAATCATTTTATTTGAGCGTTATCAAAATTCATAAGCGATTAAACATTTAAAAGCCCATAAGAGATTTTCATAAAAAAACGATTTAACTTTGTTTGCGGCGCTGCCGCCTTTTTGTGTGTTTTTTCTTCTTCTTCTTCTCCTATTGTCTTAAACTCCCCAAAGTTGAGCTCAAAGTCAATTTTTGTGGAATTAATAATAATAATAAAAAATAAAAAAATACATCCAAAGCCAACAGCAACACAAAATATGTAGATATGGTAAACAATAAAGCATACAAAAGAAATTTTTCAACGCAAAAGCCGCAGAATTATTATTTTTATAGATGAGGATTGGTCGCGGACTGGACTGGCCTAAACGGGACGGGACGGGAGGGGAGGGGACTGGAGCCACCGTCTATGGCGACAACGTCAACGACAACGAAAAGCGGAGAAAATTAAAAGCGCAGGCAGCGACAATTAATCAAAATTCTCAATTTCTCTATGGGGTTCTCGTATTTTTTTTCCTTTATCTCTTTTTTTTTTTTTTGGGTGTCTCAGTGATAACTCTATTATACAATAGTCGAAACGGTCATTTTAGTAGCGACTAGCAGCAGATTTACAAGCATTTAACATTTTTCTCTCTGTCCAGATAAATGCGATTAGATTTGTTTTTCCCCCAACTCTTTAATCCACCCATTAGTGGCTAACAAATAAAGTTGAGGTATATTAGGACCATAGAAATCAGCATGCTATTAAAGATAAAGTTTTCAAAAATGATCTCTACAACTTCAGATGAAACTCTAGTTTAATTAGGAGACCTAATTTTCTTTGGATTGAAGTGAGATGGAAAAGTGTAAATACTTTTACTCATAATATTCAACTTAAGAAAACGATCTGAATCAACGAAATGGCTTTTCCTTTTAGAGGGCCCTTGTAGGATCCATTTTAATTCGGCTCAAGGATTTAAGATAATATCTGTAGTTAAAAGGCAATCGCATCTTTTTACAAGTATTGATTAAACGAATTGCACTAATACATAGTATAAGCCAAGTGTAAATTTCAACAAACTCCTGAATACCTACTACAAATTCCAATGGCTTAAACTTATCTTGCAGGATAAATTTGAAATGTAGACACTTTTTAAGTTAAGTTTATTTTAAAATTTAATTGATTAAACTAAGGGTATCGTTGAGTCGAGCTTCAACTAGTTACTATAGTTATATTCTAAAGCTAGGCAATTTATTTATTGAAGGTGAGCAACAGGCGGCCAACCAACTTGTCAACAGGTTACCCGATACGAGAGTTTCCACCTAAAAATTGATAATGAAAATGGTAAGGAGACACAGTAAAAAGGCAGAAGACGAAGAAGAAGGAAAAGGAAAAAAGGGTTAGATTGGGGTTATCTAAGCAGCGGGATCAAAGCATAAATTAACTTGTTATGGGAAAATCTCTTTCAACGATAACTATCGAGATGAAAGTCTATATATATTATACAATATATCCACTTGAATAATCAAACCACAATTCTTGAGCGCAAATATGTACATATAATCTATGTATGTATATACATAGATACGTACATAAATATGTACATATATTGTACGAGATTCGTGTGACTGAGGTGGGCGAGGAGAAGTCATAGTAATTACCGGATTAAGGACACGTGCCATTGACTTCCTTTTGACTCAATGCCCTTTTTTTTCCCCCAGTTTATCTGGCTTTCTTTGTTGTTTTTGGGTGTGCACTTGCCCAGGATCTTTTGTTGAGGCAAATTTGTGTACATAAGCCTCGTGCGAGAATTGGATGTGAAATCTTACTGATTTAATCATAACTATGCTGTTGCTATCTAACACAAATACAAATTGAATTGTAGCATTAAAAATCAATCAAATGAAATTAACAAGTTAACAATGACACACACGCAGAAGACGCATAATGTGGTGGGAATCCGCCCCTGGGCTCAATGTTCATTGTGCAATTATGTGACAATGCCATGAGAGAAAGACTATATATGAGTGTGTGTGTGCGTACGAGATGAAAAGTCAATGGGAAATGCATGAATAGCTCCAGGGCACTCGACTCCAGACTCTCGATTCTTAATTCCTCTCTCGTGGCGGCGTGAGATCTCGATCTGTTGTGGTTGTTAGTGTAGAAGGTTCACCCTCATCTCTGGTTTATTTTGTTTGCCTGACCCATAAAACATAATTCACGCCTAACATATGTATGTATATAAATTTTCGATTTTGGGTCTCATCATCATCGTCATCTGAACTCATCAATTTGTCTGGCAGTCTGCTCTCGTTTTTATGACACCTTAAAATTAGTTAACAGAAATCAATTTCCACTTGAAGCCAACCCACTTAAATTACAGTTAATCCCAGTAAAACCTTATAATTTCATATGATAAGAAATTGATTTTTTTTTTTTTTTTTTTTTTATTTATATGACTCTATTCTTTGGAATTTCATTTTTTTATTGCCCATTGTGTGTTGGTGTTGTTTTGAAATAGTTTTTTAATTGATTTTATTTTAACCAAAAGCATCATCATCATCTAGTTTTGCCATATCTCCCCCTTTCGTTGGGGTATTTCATTTTAAATATGTATTTTTTTGTGATCCCATTAAAATGAGAGCTAAGCAACCAAAAAACAATAAGAACAATTTTTTATGCGTCTTTAAGTGTGTGTTTTGGTAGACGATCTACCAATCTATCGAAGATCTACTATAAGCCCCAAACGATGTATTAACCACAATTTATGCACAATAATACCACTTCTATTTTTTTTTTTTTCTGTGTTTTTGCTTTTTATATATATATGTATATATTTATTTTTTCTTTTTTTTTTTTTTTTTGAAAAGGCATTTGGTAAAACAAGTCATAAAAAGTCAAACAAAGTGTCAAGCGGTTTTTAGTGGTTTTCATGTTGAGATTTTTGTTGGTCTTCTTAAAGTTTTTATGTATAAATTTGTTGGTATATACACATATACATATACATATGTATATATATAGCACGTTCCACGGATTAAGGGAATCAATAAAAGAGGAGCCTATTAAGAGGGGTATAAGGTTATATCACCAGAATTTTATGTTCAAATTCCATTCGATAAAATGAAGTTCAAGGCACTTCATTTGATGCGTTTAAAAAGCAGGTGGCAAAATATTGTATATCTAAGTAAGACTGAACAAAATGTTTTTTTATTTCACCTTTTTTTTCTCTTTATTTTAAATTGCAATCTATCCTAAATGGACAATAAGCTAATATTATCAAAGGCTGGTCTAAATGGCGGGTCAAGTGGGTGACATCTTTTCAGACCAGCAGTTTATCATGGGTTTCTAGCCTGGAGAGATAGCCAATGCCGTGCCGTCGGATCTAGCACTTAACTGACGGGATGTTAAGGTCTTTTTGGATGACTGAGTTAGGCATTAACCTAAATAAAATTATGCCATAAATAGGTAAGTTTAATTCTACAGAAATCAAAATTTTTTTATCTTGCTCATGGAATTTTCTTTTTATACATATTTAATAAATTGAAACAATTGGAAATAAAAAACTGTTGTCCAAGCATTTTCAAATGGTTGATTTTGAGTCCATATTATAAATATCTGTAACAATATATTGCAAAACAGTCTCAACATTTTCCAGGCTCAATTATCAATCATCTTGGCCAAATAGAGGACAATTCACACAAAATCCAAGTTTAAATGGCTTTAAAATTTTTGATCATTTACTGTGATCAAAAACTGTGATAATTCTTTGTTGGTTAGTATTAGTTAAAATTGTTCCATATTTTACTGACAGTCTCCATTTTAAGATTAACGTTACTGTTATCTGTTAAGCTGACATTTCTGTTAAGCTAACATATATGTTAAGATGCGATTTCGTTTAACTTTTGGCTAACTTTTCGGTAAACATTGTGTAGCATATTCTATTAAAATTTATTAGCCCTTTTTGTTTTAGCAAATTTCTGTTCCATTTTCTTCAATGTGCTGTTAAGATGTTTTCTGAGTAATCTTTTAACATAAATTTAACATTCTGGTAACATAAATGAAACATTCTGCATTCTGCTCTTAACTTGCTGTTCAAGTTCTTACTTCTACATTCTTTTAACCCTTTATATATATACATAGATCTGCGAAGGTTATAGCATCATTAGTCGAGGGTTGGAGGACGTGGTGATCAGACGTCTTTAATTTCTGCCAAATCAACATAGAAGGTAAGCTAAATCTGATCAGATATATTACAGGTCTAAATAAAAAATTGACAAATAACCCAAAATCAATAGGAGTTAACAGATAAGAACCTCCAATCTAACAGGAGGGTTATACGATGTCATCACAAAATCGCATCACAATAGATCATGAATAAATATCTATTTAATTTTTACAATTTCAACATTCAAGATGCATTTTGGAATGAAAACGGGTTAGAGAATTTTCATAGAATTGCTTAACACTTTAACTGTAAATTTAAATTGGTTAAAACGTTGTCGAATGAATGAATGGTTGGTTGGTTGGTTGGTTAGTCGGTTGGATGTGGGCTGGCCCGTTGACTTTGCTGGACCTCTCCATTTGCATGTCTCCTCTTTTATGCGTGTATGCGTGTGTGTGTGTGTTTGTGTGCTAGTGTGTGTTTCACTTTGTGTTACACCAAAAATGCGCCACAAAGCCAAACGAGAGCGTCAAATGTAAAGTGCAACAGCTTCAACAAAGTTGAAAGCGTTGTCCGTTTGCATTTTGCTATTGCAACAACTGCAGCCATTGCACTTTGCATAACGGTCCCCCTCAATCACACTCTCTCTCTCTCTCTCTCTTTCACTCTTTAGTGTGTGTGTTGGTTCTGCGGTGTTCGGCCATTTTGTGAATGCATTTATCTCTGTATCTATATATTTGTATCTGTATCCATACACACACATATGCATATGTATGTATATATATGGATGTTTGTATATCATTACTTATCAGATACTTATTATGAGCATACGATATCGTATATTTTGGCCAGACCAAGCACTCTATACATATATATACAGATATCTGTATGTATGTGTGTGTGTGTGTGTGTGTATTTGGTAAATATGCAAATGAGCCTGTTTGTTGCCACTACTGTTTGCCATTGTTGATGTTGTTGTTGCTGTTGTTGCTGTTGTTGCTGCTGTTGCTGTTGCTGTTGCTGTTGCTGCTGTTGCTGTTGCTGCTGTTGTCGTGCGTTGATTATTGTTGTTGGTGTCGGTGTTTTTGTAGTTGTTATTGTGAATGATGATGCCGCCAAACGGCAAGCAGCAAACATTTGATTATAATACGAAATCGATATAATTTAAACGATGACCAAGACCAAAAGAGGCTGGCCAAAATGTATCTACATACATACACACACACACACACAGACACACACATTTATACAGATATGTGGCCAGACAAGACCAGACTAGAATAACACTTATGGTCATAGTTGGGGAATTGACCCACTACCCACCTCCATTCATCCATTGAAAACTCTTGTGCAATATTTCTAAAAGACTCACACACACACACACACAAAATAAAAAAGGACTTTAGCCTTTAGGTCTGGTTCTTGGGGCTTCAAGTTCATTGAACCCATTAAGATCAAATAATGACACATTTTTATTCTATTGGAAATCAGGCACAAAGATTGAATGATAAACTCAAGATCTACAAAATTTCCCATTTGATCTTGTTTAAATCGCAAAAGTCAACAGTAGCGAAACTAAAGATATTCATTAATTTTGAAGAAGGAAATCGATATGAAAACTGGTATTGACTAGACTTTAAAACAAATGGCTTGCTAAATAATTATCATTCATCATCATTTTTTGTTGATACTTGTTTGAAAATTATGCATTCATTTTTACTACTAGATTTGCAAATTTTTGTGATTTCCATTTATGTTTAGTATGAAGTGTTGGTTCATTTACTAAAGTGGCCAAAAGAAAGTCTCACCGATCCCATAAACATAAATACAGTAAATAATCAGCAACAACATTCGAGTTCATCCAGATATGTAGATATGTTTGTCCATCTTCTAGTTCTAAATAGTCCAGATCTCGAAAGCTATATATAAAAATCGCATAATATATATAATTTGTGTGTCGATCAAGTTTATTTCATATTTTTGACATTTTTTTATATTATAGGCCAACCCACTAAGTAGAGTGTTCTAATAGATGCTGTCTTAGCCGTCTAACTGGCTTCTTTATAAAGTTTATTTATTTATTTATTTGTAAATAACTTAAGATGTTAAGTGGGTCAAGGCGACAAAGATCTTTCAGGCTAAAATTATTTCCAATAATTTTCCTATCAACGGATCAACTGCAGAAAAGTAAAATTTTGCCTTATTTTTTACTAGAAGGATTTTTTTAAAAATATCCTGACAATTTCTACTATTTTCTATAATATTTCTACTGAACTCAAAATGGCAAATATTTTTTACCAAAATCATTTAAATAAAGGTAAATAATTTTGTGTGAATAAAAGGCGTATTAATGAACACTTTTTGGAATTAGCATACAATCAATCGAAATCTCAAAAATCTTTAGAATAAAAATTCTATCTATTTTAATTTGGATAGAACCCAAAAAAAAATTAAAAGTAAGGGTAAACTAGTATTTTATATTTAAATTCAAAAAATCAAACTAAATAACTGTATACTTCTCTTTGATTTAAATGTAATAAAATACAGAATTTTTAAAATGATTTCATTTTTTATTTAGGTTTCATTAAGAGAATGCATTACTTTTAACGTGTTCATGTTACAGACAAAATACATTGAAGATTTTTATGGCCTGGTTGGGCTTGAAAAGTATATAAAGGCATGGTTAAAAGTCCTGAAAAACTAAAACTGGCCTATATACGGATAAGTGTCCTTTTTCTTTCCTAATATTAAAATATTTTGTTGCCAACGATTGAAAGTTTATTTAGCACTAACGAGTAAAGATTTACAGTCACATTTTAATGGTAAGTCTGATTTTTAGTTTTAAGGACTTAATAATAGCTAAAACTTACTTAAACCGAACAACAGTAAAAAGGCATAAATATTTATTTTAATAACAATAAGTATTTAACTCTATTTTATGTAGCAAAAATTTATTATGTTTACTGCTCAAGAATCTAACTAATACCCTATTAGCTTTCAATTAGAGGCTATAATTGGAAAAAAACCCTTTCCTTTGCTGGTTTTTGCAAAAATTTATGTCTCAGCATTTTTTTATTTTTTTTTTTTTTTGTTTTGCATCTTTTAGTTAGTTGCTACCGTTGACGTTGCTGCTGATGTTTGGCTATTGCAACTTTGTTGTTGACTTTTCAATTTCTTGGCTCCATTCAGCATGAGGGCAAACAGCGGCTTCCTTTTTTTCAGTTGTTATTTTGTTGTTATTGCCTCGTTTTTGTTTCTTGTCTTTTTTTTTGTTTTTTTTTGCATCATCTTCTCTGCCATTCATCAAGCTCAAGCCACAATCCGCCCCCTTATATGAGTGCTACCAACTCTGAAGGCTTCCGCACATACTATGTGTGTATGAATGTGTGTGTGTGCGACTGTGTGTGTGTGTATGGTATTATATCGCGTGTCAGAAGCCGGCGCACATTTTAACGCCTTTTTAAGTTTTGCCGCCAAACAAGTGCAATTCTCACCAGCAGCAGCAACAACAACAGCAACTAACAAACAAACGGACAACAACAATTGCAGATACACGAAAACTAATTACAGATTCTAATCGCGTCATATACTCGTACCTATGTTTTTTTTTGTTTTTTTTTCTCTCTCTTTTTTCATCCTTTCTCTTCTTCCCTTTATTTTTTTCTTTGCTATTTTTTGTTTCATTTTCTTTCGTTCAGGTGCGTTTCGTGTGCACAGCCCATCAATATTCCAACACCAGCTTTTGCACGGCTCCCCCGCCTACTACCCCCCTCTGCCATCACCACACAAAAAAAAAGTATTCCAAACACTAAATAAGAGAGAAGTTGAGAAGGTGGCACAACCTGAAAAACATACATTTTTCACCTTTAGCTGTTAGTGTTTTGTGTATATTTCATTTCAATTCACATTTTGTGTATCTGTGTGTGTCTGTGCGCTATTATTTATTTGCTTGTAACATTTCTTTTGTTGAGTAGTGCAACGGAAATGGCTGTAGACGCGGAAGTGAATTGTTAGGCGCCCTTTTGGACTCAAAAGATGAACTATACCATGATGAATGTTGATGGGGGACACCATGTGAACGGGATCTGAAGTCGCCAAAATAAATGTGTGTATGAAACGGGAGGAAGCTGAGGCAAATGGCAATCCGAGTGTGTGTGGGTGTGTGTAAATAACTAGAACAAACATTGCCAACATGTGCCAAATAAAAGTTGACGCAAATAAAAATATGTTTTCTTCTTGAATACTATTTGCAAATAATAAACATTTTGCATGACCTTTGTCTAGGAACTCGGGTTTAGTTTTTAAAGGTTCCCTTAGCTTTTAAAAGAAATAAATAAGAGATAAACAATTGCTCTATGTAGGAGAGAGGAAGGTGCAAATCGTTGTAGAGGGGGGGCAATCGTTTTCAGAGATTAAATCTTGGTGAAATTTTACTCATTTTCCACCCACCAATATCTGCCACTTGTTGGAAAGGAAGTCGAAATTTTTAACAATTTTTAAAGTAAAATCTGCAGCTGCCTTAGAGCTCATTGTTAAAAATTTGTTATATGTATTTGTTCAAATTAATTAATTGTTAACTTAAAGTCAAAATAATTTTCTCTAAAATTACTTTTTTTTAATATTTTTTATTTTCTAGTTTAAAGTAAATAGTAAAATTCTCTGTTTTGATTTCATTTAAATTTCATCATTGTTTCGTTTTGTGGAATTGTTTAAATTTTAAGACTTTATATTTGAATTCCACAACAATTTGACGTTTAGAAAATGAGAACATGTTTGATAAGAATAAATTTAAAAGTGAAGAAAATTCCAAGCCCATTTCCCGAACTCCGTGACTGATCCATGTAGCTTATTGAGGGGAAAATTTTGGGAAAGGGGGAGAGAAATCAGTAATTATACCCACTACCAACTTTTTATCGTTTTTTTTTTTAAATAAGAAGTTCGATATTCCATATAGTCAGGGACACAGATCCAGGGGGTCCAGGCCCTTCCCGAAATTTCAGACTGAACTCTGATTCCGTTAAAGTCATGATCTTTATAGTTTCTTCTTTATAATGGATAATGTATCAATATTGTTCTATTCCTAATGCAAAAAGTTATATCGCACTAAAAATGGAATATTTTAATTTTGTTTTAATTATATCGATTTGGCCTTTTTCGAATTTTTTTCTAGGTTTTACTTTAAACTCACGTATCCAATTACCAGTAAAACTGTCAAATCTAACTATAATTCTGAAAGTCTATCTTCTATTTAACTTTAGTTAAATAATAATTAATCCTTTTATTAAATGAAATCTGAAAAAAAAACTATACTTTTTTTTAACATTTTAATACCTAATAAACTTATATCAGTGTTAAAAAAATTTAAAAAAGTGTTCATTTCAATGATTTAAAATCCATAATAAATGCCTTGAGTGGGGTGTGGGGGAGGTGGGGGGAGAGGATTATTAGGTACTTAATAGAATTTAGGCTTAATCATTTTCCTTTTCCACTTAGTCTCTATGGGATATCTCTTAGTATATTTAGCGATTTGTTTTTTGATAATGTTAAAATATTTTATTGTGCTTAAAGATTTATATAATATCTATGCTAAGTCCTTTAGTTTTTATTGTACACTTTTCCAAAAATTATTGAAATTAGAAACAATTACAAACAGAGATTTGAGTAATTTTTTAGCTAAAATTCTTAAACTTTTGGTATTTTTGGCAACATCTTTTAAAGGATTGATTAAGTCTAAGGTAAATCCTAAATAAATTTGTTAACCAAAAATGGTCAATCAATGCCATTTTTAAAGTAAAACATAGATAAATGCTTAGCTACTTCTAACTAACATTAGTTAATTGGAAACACTGAATTTTCAATTAAAGTCTATATCTATTCCCGTCGCTGCAATTGTTGTTTTGTTTGCCGGCGCTAAGACAAAAACCCACAACACAAAAAAATAATAAAGATACCGATTTTTGGTCTATGGAACGTGCGACGCCTCCTGGTTAACAAAATTCCACGAACTTGACTAAAAGCGGGCAATCTCTCTCGCTCGCTCAACAAAAGACGGAACGGACGGAATGTGTCCATAACTCATGGGTCTCTCTCTCTTATGGGCCCAACAGCTGTTTTTTGGCATTAGCAGCAGCTGAAAATTAAATATATTTCTATATATATGTATATAGAAACACCCTGTCGAATCAGAGAGCGAGAGAGAGAAAGAGATACCAACAACAACTATGGCCTAGGTAACGCCCACATCATTGAGTGAGCTCAGAATTTGAGTGAATTCGAAAAATGTTGAGTGAATTTTATTATGCGCCGACGCCAACTGAGACACACACACACACACACACACACAGACTGAGTCGCGCATTGCTGGTCATAAAAAATAAAACAACAAGCAAATAACAAGGGAAACTTTGTTGGTTTTCTACTTTTTTTGTTGTATGTTTTTTTTTGTTTTTTGTTCGTTTGGCTTTCAAAACAAAATGGCAACCATGAAAGAAAATGTTAAGCTATGTGTATGTGATCTCTGACGGGATGGAGCTGCTCGAAAGGGCTGCCAAAATGTGTGAGCGTGAGAGAAGGAGGATGGTAGAGGGGGTGGGGGGGAGGGGGACAAACTGAAACTGGTGTAAAAAGCGTTGTAGGAGCGCGGACAATTGTTTGACTTTTCGCATTTTGATTTCAACTGTCATGCGGCTGAAACTTTTCAAGTGCTTACCGCACACATGCCAACCTCTCGTCCTAGCCCCCGATCCCACCCCCCCACCACCATCCCACCGACAGCATCATTCTGCCACCATTCGGTTCGTGCCGTGCCATGACGTGCCACACCGAGTCCTGGTCCCTGTTATCCTGCCTAGTTTCCCCTCCTTGCAACGGCCGTACAGAAATATTTATGCAAGTCAAGCGTCAAGCATTTATGAACTGTCAAACATTCTCAACGCAATTCCAATGATTTTGATACTTTAACATTTTCGTAAAATACCAGAGTGAAAGAGGATGGAGCAGGGATAGCAGAGGGAGTAGCCAGGACAAGGAAGGGGAACACACACACACACACGAGAAAGAGAGAAGTGTGTTGACTGGCGTCAAATTGGCGGTGTTAGTGCCATATGTGGGTGTTATCCCAGTGACTGTGTGTGTGTGTGTGTGTGTGTGTGTGTGGCGAGTTGTCTCCAAGTGGAGTAAAACAGAATTGCCTGAATAAGGATACAAACAAGATGGAGTTTGAGGTCGGCTGAGAAGGACCATGAACATGAATGTTAAGCAAAGACTCTAACAAATTTTAAATTGCTGCAAAATGTGTTTAATGTGTTTTGCTTCTTTTAAATTGACATACTAAAAATCTATTAGGAGATTGCCTTTAAATCTTTAATGTGAAATTAAAATTGGCAAAATGTTTTACTAATAATTGGTTACCGTTAATTTAAAGAGGCTTCAAGGATAGAGATTACAGTGGCAATTAAATTTGTTTGGAAAACCTCTGAGAAAAATCAAATTTGAAGGAACTAAATTATGAGGGATATTCCCATTTTTTAATACATTTTAGTTATCAAAAAATGTTTACGATTTAGAAGAAATATTTGAAATATAATTTTATTTATTTATGCAATTTCCTGGTGATTAATCGTGGACCTAATTAATTATTTCTCTTCTTCCCTTATAATAAAGTTTAGCCTTGTATTCTATTTAAACTTTTGAGCATTTCATAATGTTATATAAATTTTCTCGTACAGTAGCTGTATTTTCTGTTTTATCCTTGTCTCATAAGTGTCCTTAAACGTCTTAAGAAATAATAAATTAAGTTCTCTGAAAACTATAGAATAAAAAAATTAAAAAAATATATATTAGATATATTTCATTTCTGAACTATCCTTTTTTTCTAAACAACCAACCAGAATTACATTTAGAATCTGTTATATATATTAGCTATTTATTTGTCTGATTTACAAGTGCTTAAAGAATTAACTTTCGCAACTTAATACAAAATCCATCATCTATCCTTTTCCATTTTGGCAATGAACTCTTCTCATATGTATGCATTTACATGAACGAATTTAGAAAATATTTAATTTAATTCATAATTTGTTTCTGTGAGTATTAATATTATAAGTGAAGAGTTTAGATTATACAACTATTCTTTATTTATCAAATAAATGATCAAATTAATGATGCCACAATTATTTGCTATTGAGTCTGCCATTTGTTTATTGGGAAATCCAAATCTAAGATGGATATTATTGAATTGAGATAACCTAAAGCAGATAGAGCCAAGTCCCACAAACTAAAGGTTCACTCCTCCCCTTTATAGTACTATAATTGGTAGTGAAGTGAAATGTCTTATTCAAGGAATTTGATGTGCCTTCAATCCTTGGGCATTCCCATCAAAATAAGACTTGATATCCGAGCAACTAATCAAAGGCTCCATCAACACCTGAACATTTCTCCCCAATAACAAGAACCACAGCGAAACGTCATAAAATTCAATGTTCAACTTCATTAGAACTAAACCGAGTTCAGAGGTGAGAAAAGTTAAACAAATAAAGTGAAGAATAACAAAGCGTGAAGTCAAAAGATAGCGCCGCACCGCTCCGCCCCTGACTTGATGCCGTTTTCTTTTTTTGTTCCTTTCCGTCAGGCGCTAAGTGCAAGGTGTGAAAACGCCCCACCAAAAAAAAAAAAGAAGATATATATATCTATGTAAAAGTAAAAGAAAATGGAAATTTAAAAAAAAGAAGAGAAAAAAAAACACAGGCCAAAATTGAAATTCCCGTGAAACAGGAATAAGATCTTCTCACTCTTTTCTTTGGATGTTTTAATTGTATTTGTAATTTCGTGTATTTTTACAATGCTTTGAACAATTTGGCGTCAACTTTTAAATCAAATATGGCGCCAGTCGTGAAAGAATAATGTAAAGAACACAAAAAAGAAAATGAAAAGAGTAACTCAACATATTTTTTCCAAAGGGTTTTATTTCCCCTCTTGCTTGCTTGCTTGGGGTGTGGGGCGGGAAAAAAATTGGAAACCTGAAACAAAAGCCAGCCAACAGTCATTTGCATAAATGCGACGCAGGACGAAGGACGAAGGCTGGCGGTGTGAGGGAGGAGAAGGGGTCCTGATGGTGGGGTGGACGGGAGTTTTTTTTTTTTTTTTTTGGAGTTGGATTGGAGTAAAGAAGATCTGCGGGTGTTTCAGCAACACTAACAGGATATGCCAGTGAAGCACCAATAATCCTTTTAATAAATATGATATCGCAAAGGACCAAAAAAGCCACAACGGTATGGGGTAAGCCCATTCGTTTCAACCACTCCTCCCTCACCGCATTATTTATCCCCCATCTTGCTCTCTTCCATCTCCTTCGGTTGGTTGCTGCGTTGGCATCATTTGCATTTTATGCAAATTTTTTGGCACCAAGCGCAAAAACGTAGCCAAACGTTCCAAAGGATACACAGCAGCTCCATCTCTTTTACTCTCTTTCTCTCTCTCTCTCTTTATCTTTTTATCTTTCTATCTATCTGCCTCTCTCACTCTGTTAGCACAAAGCGAATATGTAAATGAAAAGTTCTGATGTTTTTTAAAAAGCTACCAAAAAATAAACAACATAAAAATGCGCAAAATGTAAAAGATGGATGGGCGGCTAAAAAGGAAATGGAAATGGAACAAAATGCATATTTACTGCCTTGTTATGGCAGAGTATTGCCTGTAAAGGATATGTGAAAAAATTAAGTCTTAATAGTTCACGTTAGATATTTTAAGAATCTGATAACAATGATGTGGAGTTTTAATAACCAGATCTAACAAATTGATTAACAAAATTCAGAAAAAGGAATTTATACGTCAATTAAATAGAAATTTGAGTGAAAATGTTGTGCTTGTAGTTCAAAAACTATTTTTAAAAATTAATTTCAGATTTCTCTATTACTTGAAAATATTTTTTTTAATTTTTTATATTTTTAAAAATTTAATATGACCCTTTATTAATATATTCTACAATTAAATAGCAATTTAAGTGAAAAAGTTGTGTTTGTAGTTCAAAAACTATTTTGAAAAATTAATTTCAGATTTCTCTATTACTTGAAAATATTTTTTAATGCTTTGCATGTTTTTTTTTATTCTAAATATATTTTTTAAAATTTAATATGATACTTGATTAAAATATTCTACAATTTAATAGAAATTTGAGTGAAAATGTTGTTTGTAGTTCAAAACCAATTTTGAAAAATGAATTTCAGATTTCTCTATCACTTGAAAATATTGTTTTAATGCTCTGCATGTTTTTTTTATTCCAAATATATTTTTTAAAATTTAATATGACACTTTATGAAAATATTCTACATTTTTTTGTAACTTTCAAAAAAGTTTTTAAAAATATATCAATATGTGTACATATATGTATAAATATCAATGTTTAATTTTTTTATATTATTTGAATACTACTTTTTTTAATATTAAATTTTGATGTATTTAACATTTAGTGTTTTAACTTCCAAAAAAGCTTAAGTTTAAATTTAAAATGTTTGTTATAGTAGAGATATAATAGAGATTTTTAAAGATATTATTTGGAATTTTTGAAATGTTTTACACTTTTATTTTTATAAGTACATATGTATATGTATGTACAAATTCATTGCATGGTTTATAAATATTGTAGCATGGTTTTAGGCGCATTAAGACCCATTGTGAAAATTGTAATAACAATGAAAGGGCATTTTATATTCGTATTGAGTGTTAAGGACAAGTGTAGAGATCTACACATTTGCCTGGTTGTTGGGAAAATATGGTCGAATATTTTGACAGGCGGAGGCATCACAAATACAAACACACATATGCTATAGCAAACATACTACCCCTCACACACACACACACACACACATACACCATAGGAAACTTTTTGCACATATTTACATGCAAATTGTTTGCTTTAAAATATGCACAAATACAAAGAAAGAACAAACGAAAAAAAAAAAACAACACAAATGAAACGAATTTTATTTGAGAGAAAGAACAAAAATCAAAATCTATATATCTGAAGAAAAATCTGTTCTATGATGCATATGGAAAATACCTATCTAACGATAGATAAGAGAGAGAAAAAGAGAGATAGATTTACCATGGTTAAGCATCATTATTTTATTTGCTTATAAGTATTCAAAGTGGGCGTGGCCAGGTGCACCTGCACAACAACTGTAACCGCAATCAAAGGCCATTGATCTAGATAATTTGTTTCTCTCTTTTTTGCAAATTTTTTTATATTCTTTGGCCGCCTAATCATTAGCAACAATTGCCGCAATTTGACAAATAAGCATTTATCATTGCACAATGATTATCGGTAAACAAATATGCAAAAATTTTATAGAATTATGAAAAACTCAATTCGGGCGTAAATTTCTTTTTTTGTGGAAACCCTTTGCCCGATCAAAGGACAAAACAGATGGATGGATGGATGGTTGCAAGTGGTTAGACAGAGGGTCGGTAAGGGGTGTTGTCAGGGGTTATGGGATTTTGGTGCCCAGTCGCGCATTAAATTCAATTTGTTAATTTACAAATCCGCAAAACTATTTGCCAGCGAGGGAGTTATCTAAGAGGCAGGAAGGCAAGGGTCACCAGAGGGCGGGGGTGTTGGCATTGGCATCGACATCGGCGTCTGTCTGCTTTGTGGTTTCATGCAGGACAGGATAGTGTGGGGTTTTTTTTTGTATTTTGACCTTACCCACTTGGCCAAACTTGTTATTACTATGTATGTATATATGTATATAAAAGTTCTCATATTTCAATAATTGTGATACATTCCATTTCATTTCATTTCGCTATATATTTTATTTCATTTTTATTACATGTACAATAAAATCAATTGAAATATGTTGGCAAACATGTCAAAATAAATTATATAGCACATGTCTATGTGGTTAAGTGTGGTTGTGTGTGTGTGTGTGTTTGCCTGTTTGCTGGTGGTGCCTTCTCGGCATACAAAAGCATTTTAGTGGCACCCAATGTATGTGTGTGTGTGTTTGTATCGTGGTGGAGAGAGTAAAGTGGAGTGGGCTGGTTATGCAAGTGTAGCAACCACAAAAACCGAATTTTAATTTGCACGCTTGCAACATTTGTTAGTCGACAACCAAAAACCAAAACCCAAACCAAAACTCACTCCCCCTTCACTCTCTGTAAGCGGCTTACATACAATCATCCGCGAAAGAATGGAAAAAGAGGTCGAAACAGGAAATCATTTGAACCCACCCCAACCAACCAAAAAAATAAAGTCCAAAGGGGATTGCACAACTTTAACGCCTATTTACAAGTTATAATTCAGTTAAATCTTGACAATGGAAGGAAAAAAAGAAAAAAAAGAACAAAAGTCGAGTGCCAGGCCAGTTCATTCGGTAGGCTTCGATTTACCGAGTACCAAGGGTACTCAACAATTCAAATGCAAGTGGCAAAAAGCCGCTGAAAAGCCAGTATATGTACATATATATATTCTAAGTCTTTCTTCAGAGAATTAACAGAAACAAATAATTTGGCACTGAAATCCTTATCACAGAGTCAAGGCCAAATGGATTCGACTTGTGGCAGGCAAACAATAAAAATCATAAAATTTTGGGTAACTATTTGAACAGACAAAATTTCAACTTCCTTGCAACTTTTGGATTCAACTTTTCTGCCCCTTCAAAAAAATTCCTAAATGATATGGATTCTTTCTTTAAATCTCATTCCCACTCTATAACAACGCCTATTTGCCGTTAACCTCGTTTTTGTTTTTTATTTTTTTTGTTGATTTTGAATTTCCTCTTTCCCAGGCACAATCCCAAGTCTCAATACCAATTTCTGAGTCGGAGATTCGGAGTCGAGACTTGGAGTCTTCAGTTGCAGTTTCGACACCTTGCGGCCAAAGCTGAGGTTATGCATCATAAATCAACACTGAGAAAGATCATTAAAACCGAATCTGGCTATCATAATAAAGAAATCACACGAGAAAACAAACTGAAATGAGTCAAAAAGGCAAAGGCAAAATACATATGTAAGTCTCTGTATCAGTCTCCCTCTCTCTCTCTCTGTGTGTGTGTGTGTTTCTGTCCCTGTCTCTTTTGATTTGATCGCTCAATCAAAATGATAAATGAAAATTAATATTTCTTAATATTGTTTACAAAGTGAGAATTATATGCACGAAACTTTTTTTTGGTTTTTGTGGGATGAAGCTTTTTTTCTCTCTGTCTCTCTTTCTCCCTATTCATTTATTTTATTATTCTTTGTTTTTTTTTTTTGGTTTCTTTGGTCTCTCATAGGGCAAAGAGGTTAGAAGCAAATGTAATAAGCTATAGAAATAATTGTATCTTTAAAGGGTATATAGATTTTGTAGTGAATAGAAGATATTGTAAAAAAATGTATATCACAGGGTGGAGGGACTTGTTCATGATATATCTACATAGTTAGGAGAATACTCTTTATTATTATATACCTCTGGGTAAGGAGTATCTCACAGTCGGCTACTCAGCTGGAGCTAACAAATGAAAGAAATGAAAAAAGGAATTCTCTTTCTTTTTTTTTTTGTGGGCGGAGTAATATAGCCATCTATGGGAAAGGCGCTGTGGTTAATTTTTCATTGCTGCTATGGTCATTGTTTGATAAGAATTATTGCAACATATCAATCACGAGGTTAAGTGGTTACCTTTCCCCCTACCCCCTACCCCCCACCCACAGCCTGTGATATCTTTCTTACTTGAGCACATGAAATTTGACGGAACATGCATCAAGCAGCACGCAAGAAATTCACAAAATGAAAACATTAAAACGAACCGAATGAAAATGAAGAAGAAAACGAACAACAACAAAACAAATGTATAGAAATATATGTATGAGCATGTACATTTGTATGTATGTATATAAATTCAACTAAAACAACAACAACCAACACAAAGTTGTGGCCAACATTCATCAACATCAAAAATCAACAAAAAGGCGCGAGTCGGGCCAACAACAACAAACAAATAAACACACACCAACACACAAATATCAAGTGGACTTATGGGGCACCATCTATAACCATATTCTGCGGCTAGTCGGACTATACCTCATACCTTATATCTTTTTTGTCGAACTTGGGTTTCTACTCCCGTATTTTTGACGCCGCTTTTGGCGGTTGTCGCGGTTTCTGGATCTCTGAATTATTACCGCGCACTTTAGGCGATTAATTGACTTTATGGCCAAGCCGCAAGAAAGAGACTTGCACCTAACAGAATTCACAGACAAGTGTGAGATAGAGGGTAAGGGGAGAGAGGAGCTCTAAGGTAGAAGATGAAAAGGCCATGGGGTTCCAATTAGAGAACGCCTGAGCAGCTGAGAAAGTTATAGGAAAGTGTTTGTTTCTTTTTCTTGCTTGGTTTCTCTACGAAATAAAATGATGTATCTCTCTCTCTCTGTCTCTCTCTTTCTCTCCAAAATATACAATCAATTGTAAAAATCTGTATTGATGTGCAAATAGTCCTTGTTAGGTATTTTTAAACCTGCTATCAATATCTATCTTGCAGCTTGTAACCAACATGAAAATGTTTCGCCAATATTGGCAGAAATTTCCGAATTCTGTCTTACATTTTTTGACAGAAATATTTTTCAGAAAACAAAGAAGAGTGGGAGAGATTGAGACTAATGTGTGAATGTTATAAGAATCATAGCTAAGAAATTTCTCAAAATATAGAAAAATTCTATGAAATTGATTTAGAAGTATTCAAAAGTATTTCCTAATAATCATTATGATTCAATTACTTTTTCAAATTCTTTCTGATCTCAAATATCAACTAATGAAAATTGGATTGTCTTAGAAATTCCAGTTTACTATCTACAGAATTTCTTGATGGTCATCTTGGTTTTACTCATGATCCGTGGATTTGAGTTCATAAAACAATTATTATTAAGGACACTGGCAGTCTAATCTTGTCCTAAAAAATCTATAAAGGTCTCCAAGAAAAGAAGAGCATTTAAGTGAAGGACACATTAAGAGTACACAATTTTTTATTTACATTTTTTTGATGTACATACTAGTATATGTGCTTATGAAATGAAATTATTTAAAGAAAAATCTTAAATATTACCTAATAAAAAATATATGTATATATGTATATATTTAAGTAGGTATATATGTTGTGGGCCCTTTCCGTCTGACCACCACCACTCACCAGAAGAGTGGCTCGGACCAATGGGAGTCAGACTTTAAGCAAATTAGCAATTCAACAAAAGTGTCGTCAGCTTTGACTCTGAAATCCTATTCACTGTCACTCTCCATGCCCATCTCTTGGTCGTCGACGGCCTCCTCCTTCCCCTCCTCTCTCCCCGAAGCCGTCCATCTAGCCCTGCCTTTGCATCACGCTTGAACGCAACACCGTTCGCCTAATCGTGGCACGTGCTTCCACATACATAATCACAGGGCACATACTACATGCTACTACATACAACAATATCCAGAAAAAAAGGGGTCGCCTTGTGATTCGGAGAGGGAGAGGAGCTACACACACACACATACACATAGAGAAGATAATCCAATCTTATGCTGCTAATTTTACAGCATCAACTTGGAATAGAAACCCAAAAATGTTGAGATACAAAATAAAATCAAATCTCGTGTGTGGACGAGCGTGTGCAAATGTGGTTAGGGCAGTAGAGTGAGGGGGGAGGGAAAGAAATAGGGGGATTTACGATTGGGTTATATACAAACTGAAAGTGTGTGAGTGTGTGTGTGTGTGTGTGTAGGATATAAGACTTCAAGTTGAACTCAAAACCGCTTGCCAGCTTGCAAAAACTTTTATCCAAAGAAAACCCTCAGTCAAATAAATTCGATTATATGAGCAGTCGCCGTCTGGCCCACCTCCTGTTAAAGGGGGCGTGGTTGGCCACCACAGGGTGGCACTTTTGTATTTGTTTAGAGCTACTTTTTTTTGTCTTCTTTTCTATCTTTTGATTTTTTCTTACATATACATATATTTATATACATATATATTTTTTTTTTCTCTTTTATAAATTTGTTTGTTTGGCAAAAAACTTTTGCAGCGAGAGCTGCCTAATTCGTTTATCAAATTTACTTTACATAGTTGAGGAAAGAGAGAGGCATAAAATATGAAAATTCAATCAACTTCTTGGGATGCTGGTCCTGCCACTTGCCACTTGCCACTTGCCACTTGGCGCTTAATTGTGCGTTGCCGTTGCCTGCTCTCGCACCTGTTTGTTGTGTCTGTGTGTGTGAGGGTGTGTGGAAGGGGGGGCAACAGCACGTGCACCGTGCACTGTGCACCATGACAAATGTCGAGTGGAGAGGAAAGTGGGTCGAAAGGAGGGGGGGGATGGCACCACACGCACGAACTGCATTTGCAAGTGGGCGTGCATAATTTATGTTAATTTTCTTGGGAAAACGCAGCCGAAAAGCATCTAAGCCCAACAAGAACTTTTCAAGGCATCAACTTTAAAGCTGACAACATATTTACATAAATAAATCATTTTACAATATATTACTTTAATGAGCAAGATAAGCTAAATGCTAAAAACAAAAAAATAAATAAGAAACACACACACACAACATTATTTCTAATGTCCCTAAATCAGATTTGCAACGCAGAGTTTCAATTAAATTACTTAACAACCAAGAAATTGTCAATTATAGAGTACAGTAGAACGTCAGCTACATACATATTTGAATATAGATTTCTCAAGGCCTATCAATATAAGCAGAGCAGATCAAGTATATATACTCCTGATCATTATCATCCGCCTGGACCTCCATTCGTATGAACACCTAGATATCCGAGCCGGAATTCCAAAATCATTTGAACTATTGCTATCAAATTTAGTACACAAATATTTTATATCAACAAACATTGATCCACCAAATTTTATAAAAATCGTGTGGAAAATAGCCATAAAATAGCGAGAAGTTTTACTTATCCTTCTTTACCCCTTCTACTGGGTTTCTTTCAAACAATCAAAGCTCTAATATCTAATATGCCAGCTATGCTTGTTTCTAAAGTCTTAAAAATAGGTTATATATAAGGTTAAAAATCATTATTTTACAGATCTATGAAGAATAATGCTTTGTAATGCCTCAAGCCTTGAGGAGAAAATGCATTCGGTTTGCCATTTTTTATTTCATACAAAAAAACTGGACAAGTGGCCAAGGACAAGGAACATTCGTTGCGAGATCCCGGCAAGTTTCCAGTGATCGAACATGACACGAAATCTTCCTGGTTTTTCTAGAGATTCAGATTCAAAATTGTTATTGAATAATTATAATACAAATAATTTGCAGGGAAATAAAGTTAAGCAAAATTTAAGAGGGGAATCCAGTCTACTTATTGACCCGTCCCAAAATAGACTCTGGCCCAAATGGTAGGCGTAGTTTTAAGCTTCTTTAATTTAACCTATTGCCATATATTTCATTAACTTTTTAATATACTCAAGTCAAATTCAATTAAATTTTTTTTAACATGCTTCTGCTAAAAAAAAAATGGTTTTGATTGAAATTTAAAAGATGGCCTTTTTTATGTATATTTTGAATTTAATTTTGTTGATATTTTTTGTCTTAATATTTAAAAGAATTTCTTTTAATTATCTCGTTTGAAATTTTTGCGTTTCTGGTGACCTTTTTAACCCTCTCAACCTTAACACTTTACGCTTCATGCTCTGTCAATTGCAAAAGGCAATATCATAATTATCAAACACAAAAAAAAAAAAAAAAAACAACACCCAAAATGATTAAAGTTAATTTCTATGTTAGGTGTCATTTTTAGTTAGGTCTTTTTTCCTGGGTGCAATTAAAAGATCATTGGCATGGCTTGGCTCTGCCTTTGCCTTTGCCTTTGGCTTTCCGTCTGGTATAATGTGCGGGCTGCTCTGCACTTCATTAAATGTCAATTTGTTGACGTTCATTGACGCCTCTAATAACTTCATTAGGTAATACTAAAAGGGTTGACACATTTTTATGCTCTTCCAGAATATGGATAGTTCATATAATATGAACTGTTTGCAATACTCTGAGGCAAGAGAAGAGTCTATATTATCAATAAATAAATAATTTATTTTTTTTAGCTCCGACATAGATGGCGTTTCCTCCCCGATGAAGGAATACTGTGAGGGATAGTTCCAACGGGCATAAGGGATAGCATTGTGATTTTTTATCCTTTGGATTAAATGTATTCATCACTAGCTGATATTTTTTTAAGATGGGAAGTAAATTTTGAGAAGATCTTAAACGTTAAAAAAAATACTCCCAATTTTACATTACTAAGACATTTTGGTAATTTACGTCAGCCAATGTTTTTTAGAGCATTCGAACTTCGGCTCTGCCGAAATTGGCTTACAGAATATCGTATGTTGGTCTCTCTATCATTTTTTTTCGATTCCACTTCTAATGACCAAAAATTCGAAAGAAATTGCGTTCGAAAAATAAAGAAGAAACCAAAAAAAGAAAAAAAGAATTATAATTTGTGAGCCCGCATAGCATAACCCTTAGAAGAAGAAGAGAGAAAAAATACAAAATACAACAAAAAAAAAGAAAGAGGATCTGAAAAAAATATACAAAATTCCTGATGATTTTTATGAATATTTCCTGACGCAGTAGCATTAGACAACAGCAAGAAAGGATTTCCTTTCCGCATTTTCATTTTATCTGCTTTTCTGCATTGTTGTTGTTGCTGCCGGTCTTCTCTATTGTCATTATTTACACTGCAGTGATTCCAAACCCAACCAAACCAAGCCAAAAAAAAGGAGCATAAGAAGAAACCCAAAGGACATAAGGCAAAGAAAGACTTTGTCGCTTTGTAGAAAATTCATAAAACTTCCGTTTGGATGGCTCTGGAGTAGGCGTAACGTAGGTGGCATAAAAAGAGATAGAGAGAGAGGGAGATGGTGAGAGGGGTGGGGGCTTGCCTGCCTTGGCAAACAACAAAAATGGCGCATTTTAAAGTAAAGTCTAAGAAAATTTTTCCATGTCAAGAAATTTTTATTATTCCTTTTTGCTTTCCTTGTTTTTTTGTTGCCTTTGCTTTGTAACAAACTTGAAGCCGACTCCTGCTCCTGCTGCTTGCCGCCATTTTCTTGGTATGCTCTATCTCTTTCTGCTGGCTTAAGGGTGCGTACCACCCCCACAGGAAGCTTTGCTATCGCTCCATTTGTGTGTGTGTGAGCGTTTGTGTGTGTGCGTCTTGAGGGTGGGTTGAAAGCAAAAATAAACAAAAATCAAAGTTGCAAATAAGAAGAAACTACAAAGTAAGTTAACATAAAAAAATAAAAAGAAAACGAAAAGAAAAAGAAAAGAGAAAAAGTTTAGCGGCGCCTTGTTTTTCACAAGTTTTGGAATCTCTTATAAGCTCAGGGAGACTTTGAGAGGGGAGTTTGGGGTTAGGGGGTGGTGAGGGATTGGCATACTTAGCAAAAAAGCACTAGAAAAAGAGACACACACAAACAGACAAAGAGATAGATAGATGGAGAGAGAGAGAGAGGGAAAGAGATAGAGCGAGGCACAGAGACACGGACAAAAGATTTTCTCGAGCACTTTTCGGGCAACAAAAGCCGGAAACAGTCGACGGCAAGAAGAAAACTCAGTCAACATCCTCTCAAGTGTTTCCTCCACTCGTAGCATTTTTCGCTTGCTTTATTTCTTTTACTTTTTTTTTGCTTTTTTGTATTATTTTTTTATTTTTCTTCTTTTTTTTTTTTTTTTGCTGGGAGCTCCTTGCTCCTTCCCAGTTGCGAGGCAGCTTCCAACACAGCATGCAGCCAGTGGCAGAGACACAGAGCAATGTTGAAATGCTCAGCCAAGCGCAAGGACAACGATGCTCCCACCACCTTGTTCATGCTGATCACGTCTATTTATTGTGCACATAATATGGGCGCACAGTTGCCTTGCGCCAATGCTCCTTGCCTCCAGCAACGAGTCGTGCTCCGGCTCCAGCTTCAACTTCAGCTTTAGCTAGCTGCTTCTTCTCCTTCTCTTTCTCCTTTTCCCATTGCTCCTTTGCTTGCTCCTCCGGGCTACGTGCGACGCATGCATCGCTGGACACGAGATGCTGGCTCTGTGCTTTGCTCTCTTTCAGTTTTATTTCCTTCTTTTTTTTTGTCCTGTGTTTTTTTTTTTTTTTTTTTTGCTATTCCTATTCTTCTCTCTATATAGAAATTCAATTATCGAATGCGAATTTCTGTTTTTTTCTGCTCTTTTTCCTTTCCCTTTTTGGAAATTTTTTTTCCCCTGTTTCTGTGATTCCGCTTCGCATGTTTTTTTGTTTCAGCCAAAAGCATCCCAAGACGAACTTTCAGCATATCAGCATTTATTTGCTGTTGATTTATGCAACGAACACGCCCTCATACACCCCCCTTTTCCACCTTCCACTACCACTTCCACTCACACCACCAACCGAGCCCCCCGCTTGCTAACAATTGTCGTTGCTTGCCTGACTGACTGCCAGCCTGGCCGCCTGGATGGATGGATGGTTGGCTTACTGTTTCACTGTTTCACTGGCTGACTGACTGCCTGTCGACATTCGAACATCGTTGTTGGAATATTTGCCAAGTATGCTGATTGAATTTTTTCCAGTTGACTAAATGATATCAAGGATATTTGTCAGGACACAGGCCACCCGGCAGCAGGGCAGCTACGCGACTCCTGGGAGCAAGTGTCTTTAAGCCTAGCAGAAAAAGATTTAAGCTTCAGTTGTCGAATAGTACATACATTTCCCCACTAGGAATGCTGATTAGATTATAGCCAACGGCCAGTTGAAGCTAATGCTTAATAATATTGCATAATTTCCAAAAACATATAGCAAGTTCTTGATTTCGATATTGATTGAAATATTTTAAGCCTGAATATGACTTTTGGCTTCAAATGGGACACTACTTTCTATGGTTAAGAAATTTAACGATTTCCGAAGCTTGGAACTGAACTAGCTACCTATCGATCGAGAGAGAAAGAGAAAGAGTTATTATATAACAAACAAATGCAAGAAATTGAATTTTCAAATCTCAAATTATTTTGTATTAAACTTTCAAATAATGGCATGCATACCTAAAAAAATAATTTTTAGTACAGAAGAAGTTTTCTTTTTTTATTGTTATTAATTGGCATTCAATTGAAAAAAAAATTGTTTATATAATAGAAATTATATATATAGAAATTTAAGACATATTTTTTTTGACCTTAAAATATGATTTCATTCAATTTTTATATACGGTTAGTGAAAAGTTTTGATGTGTTTATTTATAGCGTTGAGTTGGTCAATCTATTGAGATGAAGTACCGTAATTTTTGTGGGTATCTCTAACTTTTTTTTTTAATAAATTCTGTTAAAAAGCCCCAAAAGTTGGAAAAAGACACATTCTTAAACTTTTTTAAAATACATCGTACACCTTTGGACCCTAAGAAAAAGTTTTAGGTCTAGTAAAACTAAGATAAACTGCATACCACAAATTTTCAATTTGGCTCCAGGGTCCACTAATTCATTATAAGTAAAACTGCACTTGACTATGAAAGATAGTGAATTAAATATCTGGCCGCCACTGTATAGCGCCACCTCAACTAGTGAAATGGCATGAAAAGGATTGGTCATAGGAGTACCCATACAATAATTGAAGAAGTAATAAAAAAAAATTAATAAAATAATAATTATTTGAAATTAAAATTTTATTCATTAAATTCATTCTTAAAAATTTCCATATGAAAATGGAAACCTCTACTTAAAACTAATAGCTTTTAATAAACATGCATATTATTGGAAATAAAACACACATTGAATAACATTAAATTAAATTCAAATGTTTAAATTTTCTTTTATCATTATAGTATAGGATACATACATTATTGTAAAACTTTCAACCCAAATATTTCTTACAAGCACTAGGAAACTATGGCCTTCAGCTTGCTTAGAGGAAGGAACCTAACTTGGGACTTGGAACCCGGATCCTAAGTGACTGGGGCGCCTAGACAACACATTTACAGCGGACTGGGGGACTAGGGTCAGTCTGCTAAGTACCCATATGGGGAAGTGTGCTGTAAGTAGTTCAATTATGGCCAATAGCCACTGCCAGTACTTCAGGAATTTTTCGGAGTTTGAATAATTGTTTCCAAACAAAAGGAACGAATTATTTTAAAAGGTATTATCTCTTAAAATGTTTATTAAGATAACATTTATTTCTGTTATTTCTATTACATTGCATTACATCATTATATTTTAAGCAAAAGCTAGCTAATTATAAGATCAAAAGATTTTCGAATCAAAAAAGTATAAGAAATATATTTTTTTAAATTTTGAAAACTTGTAAATTATAAAAGAAATTTTATTTATATTTTTTTATTTATATTTTTTATTTGCAATCTATTCTAAATGGACAATAAGCAAATATTATGAAGGGTATACATAACATGCGGGTGAAGGTCGTGAAGTTCGAATCACCAGTCCGTTTTTGGTGTAAAGGGCAGGTCAAAGGGGTGACATCTTTTCAGACTCCTGGTCTGCATGGTGTTGTCCAGCAGATTGAGAACTAGTACATTGTCATGGGTTTCCAGCATGGAGAGACTCCAAATACCAAAAGAAAAATACGAGAAAGAAAACACAAAAATTCATGGGTCAAGATTTGATTTTTTTTTTGGCCCAAAGTCCCGGAACAGAGCGAAATAGAGGCTAGATGTCTTTCAAAAATTTATTGCCTTTTCAATTCTAAGAAACTTTGTAAAAGAAAGTATGTAAAGGAAATTAATATTTTAGAAGTTAGAAGTTAGAACAAAATAGCCCTATCAACTTTAGGTCCGAAATAGGGTGATATCATCGCGTTTGGTCATGTCTTTTTCTTTTTCGACTATCGCAGTGTAATTTAAGTAAATTTTGAAAATATATGAAATGGTATTCATGTTACTATTTGTGTGTCCACTACTGTAAGCACATGCACCTGTCAACGAGTAATATTCGTGTTTAACAAATTGCCACTGAAGAATAGAATAGATCAGATATATTCTTTCTGTTACTATTTACCATAGCATACTTATTGGGGCGCAGAGTTTGAGGCACCAAAGCGAACATTTCTAATCGTTTCATCAAGTTCAGCAGTATATGTATTTTTCTTTTTTTTCTTATTGCTTTAGTGACTTTTCTCTAAAATATTTTACTACATTTTTTTTTCTTCAGTCTCAAAATAGAATCGAAAAAAGTAAAAATATTCGATCTTACTCTGAGCTAGAAATTAATTTCCTACTTTGTTTCAGTTTTTACTGGAAATGAATTATTCTTGATTTGGTTTGGTGAAATCTCTTTTAATGATTTTTTTATTTAAAAACAATGAAATTTTAGTTCGAAAGGTGAGATTCAGTAACTGAATGAATGACTGAAAAAGTCAATTCAAAAAGTCTTGTAAACACTCTTTACAATAATTTATATTATTTAATAAATATAGTTTAATAAGTTTCTTATCAATAAATTTTTCAGTTTCTATTTGTTTTTATGTTTTCATATATTTTTTTCGCTAATAAAAAGGCAAATGATAGAAGTGTCTAATTAATGTGTGTAAAATAGGAAGAGGGTTTAGTTATTACTTTAATCATATTATAGTTAGTGTACATTGAACTCTTTTATTTTTATTCATTTTGAATTAAAAGCATCAGACCAAGCGGAGAGGATATATACATAGAAACGAATTATGAAACATACGCTGGAATTTCATTACAAATATCTAACTAACTATTATCCAACAAGCAACCAAAACTCCTACCTGCCTGACTAACACTATCTATGATACGACAAACAAGAGGCCATGCCTTATGACACCCACAAGTAATCTCATTCGCATTCTGCAATAAACCATTTAGCATTCGCATCCGCATCCGCATCCGCATTAGGCCTTGGCATCGGCATGAGCATGGATATCAGGCATCAGTCATCGTCATAGGGCAATGCTTTCATATTGTCAATTTTCAATATTTAGACAGAGGCAACTACTACTAATAATCAGGTTTGATAAACGTAAAGCGAGCATGCATTTTGCAAATATCCCATCTCCATGGTCCATGCCCCATGCCCCATGCATCACTGTTGGGCCAAGGGGAGTAGGTGACGGGTTACGGGTGACGGGGACCCACATCATTCAATCGTAATTAACACTTCTGTTCCGTGAAGCAAATCGAGTGGGTTAAATACTTGCCAACTGCAACAACTGCACAACATTTACCAAACTCGCATCCTCGTACTCGTTCTCGTTCTCGTTCTCGTCCTGTCATAATTAATATGCCCAACGTGCTGCAGGACCTCAGTGAACATGTGATTGAAGAGGGTGGAGGTTGGAGGGAGGAGGGGTGGCCGTGGTGGTTAGGTGAAGGGTGTGAGTTAGATAAAGGGATGCTGGCGTGTCATAAAAGGCGTTAAATTGACACAATTGAACACACCCTTGAGATTTGTGTGTGCGTGTGTATGTGTATGTGTGTGTGAATGATGCTCGAGGGTTTTCCAGTCGTTTGTTTGTTGTTGCTATTGCTATTGCTGTCCTTGCTCTCAGTTTCGTGTGCATTGCCAACAGTAACGGAAGGGGGAGCTGAAAGTGGAGGTGGTGCATGTTTAATCGGAAATGCTAACATCTTCATCATACGCCGCATAAAAATCGCGTTCAAATAGGGAATAGGAGTGATGACAAGTGGAAGGATGTGCCTGTTATTGTTGTTGTCGTCGTTTGGCCCATGCAAATATGTGTAACAATTGATATTTTACGTAAATATGCGTCGTCTCACATGGAAAAACGTGACTTGATTTCACGGACTTTCATCCAAACTGAAATGAATGCCTTTTTGAGCCGAAAGGAATAAAATATTTACATATCTAAATTGTGTAAACGATTCAAAGTGCGGTCGACAAAGGTATTAGAGAAATGTTACATAATTTCATTGTAAGGAGTAAGGCCATAAGATGTTTTCATCCACAAGCAAACCCAATAAGTGACAGGAAAGAATCTCAAGAATGTGACAAAATCGTGAAGAATTCAGATAAACCCAAATTTGTTAAAAGAAAATGATTGCTTTGCTCTTATTTTACCCAAAAGGACCAAACTAAAAGGAATGCCGATGGATTCCCTGTCATTTCAGACATCATCAGGAAAAATCCTTTGACCACCAAGATGTGTACGACATTTTTTCAATAATACATCAAGGCGACACTGGACACCCTAAAAACCTTTGGACAGAAATATTAAATTCACAATGGAACTGGAAGACTTGAACTCTATGATCATCAGACGAGGAAACGAATTAAAACTAAAATGTTATCAAGCCTACAGCATCAGGACGAATCATCAGTTTTAATTTGCAAACACCCAAAGACGATGATAATAAACACAGCAATTAGTTGTATCATTAGCGGATGGCTGCCCACCTCCCACCCGACCGACGGAGGGGTGACAAATACACAATAGAGAAAACAGACAAACAAATAATACTATAGCTATCTATGGACTAAATAGGAAAGGATAGAAGTTTTAAGTATAGTAATAGACTCTGACTCTGAGCAGATTACAGGGAATAGAAGGTTGTAAGCAGAGCAGAGGACCCTAAAAGGTTCATGCTTGGCATAGTTAGAAGAACAACGACTAAGGGTTAAGGGTATAATAGGATGTCTACTCCGTTATTTAGGAGCTTGTGCATAAAAATAACACCAAACATAATTCTCCCGTTAATTAAGGATGGAAGGTTAATCAAAAGAAGTCTACTAGAATACGAAGGCAAATTGACATTGCGTTCCCAGCTTAAGCCACGAGGAGCAAATAGCAAGAACTGCTTTAGAAGGGATTCAAGTCTAGTCTGGTGCGACTCATATTGAGGTGACCAAATGCAAGATCCATACTATACTCTAAAATAGGACGGACAAGCGAAGTAAAAAGAACTTTAGGTGTATAAGGATCGCTAAATTCTTTTGGCCATCCAATGGATGCTTATGAAGAAACCAAGAAGGAAATAATTAATATTTTAAAAGACATTGATTTTCCGGATAATATAATAAAGACATAATTCAAAAAGCATAAAACCAAAAATGGAAAGAACTACTTATCTGTCACATATATACCTAAATTATTAGATTCGGAATGTTATGACAAATATCAAATAAAACTAGCACACAAACCTGACCATACCCATAATAAAACAAAATCTAAGATTAGTCTCTATCTAAATGGAAGTAATGTTATATACAAAACTCCATTCAATGGATAGGAACGACCAACTCAAAATTAAAAACTAGGATCTCACCACATAAATCCGACTATAAAATGAGACATTATTCAGATGCAACAAGTGCACCGAATTTTGAAGAGACAGAAATACTAGATGAACAGACATTTACGTCAAATGGTGCAGACGTGTTAAATAATGTATTAATTCAAATTATTTAGTGTGTTCAACTTACTGTTTAATTATTTTTCAAAATGAGAATATGCGGTTTTTATTATATTAGTTAACACGAATTTACTAGTGACAAGAAACTCACTAAGATTTCCTGTGGGACATCTTGGGGACTTTTTGTCGAATGTCTGTAGGGCATCCTTCGTATTCGAAAGGAATAAAAGTCATTAAAAAACTCCTATAGACGTTTCCAGTTTTAGGTGTCATTTGAAAAACTTAGAAATTAAAGATAAGGATAACGAGTTGCAATTAACAGAGAGAGAGAGAGAGAGAGAGAGTGAAAGACCAACATAAAATCTAAGACAATTTTTTATAGCAAATTAGTAAGGAAATCTAATCTAGATTTTAGATCTAAAACTAATTTGAATTTCAATTCAATCTTAGTTGAGCCCCTCTTTGTGTAGAGTGTCCCTTCCATCGCTTTGGCTATCAGGGTACTCGGATAAAGAAAAACAGCCTCCAAGCTTGGCTGTCAAAACAGGCAAACAAATTGTGCAAATAAGTCGAGAAAATGTTATTTATAGTCAAACGATTTTCCATGATTAAATAACTCCCCCGGCTCTAGATTTGAACGAACTTCTGGTAAAATGACGCAAAAGTCTGCCACAAGTGCCTGGCGAGTGGGTGGGGATTGTGAGGCGGTGTGTCGAGAGTGTGTGTGTGGAGGGAGGGGGGGAGGTATAAAGAATTGACTACCAACCGCAATTGGTGTAGCAACTGCAAATGTGTCAGCATCGAGTTGCATATTAATGGCCTGGAGGTGTGCATGCCAATTGTCATGCGCTGAAATGCTTGTTAACAACGGCGATTGCTTTTGGCCTACCCCTTGCCCACCTGACCATTGAATGCTCCTACTATCCAGTATCGAATAACCACTAGTGCCCAATGCTCAACTGGCCAGTCTCTCTCTCTCTCTCTCTCTCTCCCTCTCTCTCTATCCCACTTCTCATTGCTCACATTGCTACAGAGAATGCGAAAGGTTTCTCTGTTTTTAATCAAAAAGATGTTTCGCTCCTTTGGTAGTTCGCACACTCCTCCCCCATGGCAATAACGCCACACATTTGTAATGTTGCTTCTGTTTCAACGAACGAGCAGCGGACAGACAGACAGACAGACAGACAGACGGACGGAAATTTCATCTTGCTGGCTTGTGGTGTTTCCTCTTCATCTCTTAGATGCACTTTACAAGTTACTTTAAGGCAATCAATTTGTAGTCGATATAGGGAGAAATATACGATGAATGTGAGGTGGCGATGGTAGGGAGTTGGTGAAGAGGGGCGGGAGGGTGGGGGCGTGTTGCGAAAAACCAATCAAAAGAGCGTTGCGAACGCAAATTGAACGGCAAATGGTTGCAAGATGATATTTCAATACTCTTCCACCTTTTGAAGATGTTCCCCCCCCCCTTCCCCACACTTACCTCTCCCCCCTATCAACCTGCTTTATGCTCGGTTTGAGGCCATAAATTATCGTCGGGTGACGCCTGCGCGTAGTTTTCTTACTTTTTTGCAGTTATGATTATCGCGCCAGGTTCTTCTTCTTCTTCTTTTTGCAGTCCATTGCAGTTGCAGTTTCCATCTCCCTCCCCCACCCATTCCCCTTCCACCGTCCCCGTCCCTGTCCCCGTCCCTGTCCCCGTTGGGCGCTTTGTGTGCAAACAAATGTAAAAAATTTTTAATTGACTTTTGCATTTTTTTTTTTTTGGGTTGTAGTTATGTTTTTGTTTTCTCTTGTGGTCTTCTTTTTTTTCCTCGTTCGCCAGTTGCACTTTTTTATGGCCCCTCGCGTGCATGGCAGCTTAAAAGTTAATAAAACACGCCCAATGATAACAAGCCGCAAACAACAACGCATATATTGCCCCTGAGGTCTTCATCATGCCCATACACTGCAGTTAGGCTGATCCTCGCCAGCCAGCCATTCGACTTGGACCTGGTCATGGAAGGAGCTCTCAGTGCATAGCCTCCAAGCTCGTAGAAAAACAATCAATTAAGCGCACAAGTAGCTGGCAGCAAAAAGGAAGCGGGAGCGCCATCACCATCCACTGATCCTCATCCTCATCCTCATCCACATCCTCATCATCATCGTGATGATGATCATGAGTTTGGGGCTGGGATGGTTGCCCAGTGGCAACGACACGACTTTGATTCCCGCTCTTTAGCCGACTCGGAGGGGCTATGACTGAGATTCTGACTACCAGACGGAAGTTTTATGGCCTGCTTTGGTAAAATTTATGTTACATTTTTATAGTTCAGTGTAAATTGACTTTTAAAATGCAAAAATTTATCATAGGAACGAACAGAAAGAAGGCAGAAGCGAACTTTAATTGCTTTTTTTTTTGATTTTTGTTTTTTTACTGTTTGTTGTCGGATTTAACCAAGGGTAGAGTAAAGTGGTGGCAACTCTGGCCATAAGCTTTATGCGGCCAAAAAGCTCTAACGATAACCATCGGCTGTGTGACCAAAAATTCAACCCTCAGAAGCGAGCTGAATGATTTTAAGAACCAAAGTTTAATTTTTGATACCCTTTAATCAAATGTCCTTGCTATCATTAAGAGATTAAAAGTTTAAAGGACTTCTAAGACAACTAAGCAGTAAGCAGTTCTTAGTTATTCCCGCTTAAATGTTTAAAAGTAAAAACAATCGAAAAGCAAGGCATTTAATTAGTTTTTTTCACTAATCCAAATTTTTAAAGCAAAGATGATTTAGATTTGGCTTAACCGTTCCATGAATTCTATATCTCCTCACTCATGAGGAGTAAGTGCGTCATGGGTGACATAGTGCTTATGCCCTTAGAACCAATGAGTGTAATCAAAACATAAACGCAAAAGCTTTTCAAGTATCAAAACATTTGGTCTCACATTCAGACCTTGGCAGTCGAATTTTTTTCCCCACATATATAGTACCTCCACCTTCTTCTTGGAGAGTGCAGTGTAATTTGACTTGTCTTGGCAGAGCTTTGGCAAAACTTTTCATTCTAGTGTCTGAATTCAACCCCCCGGACCACCAACAATTCATCAACCCCCCAGAGAAACTCCAACACACAATTGCATGACGAAACAGCCGCGACGCCTGAGTCAGTCGCTTCGCCAGTTGCAAGAAGTAACACCAGCCACACACAAGTAGCTTGATGTGTGGAAAAAGTGGAGCCCACGGAAACTAGAAACGACGAATAAAAGAAAAATCCATAAATTGATTGAGAAGCAGCGCGGGGACAGCACCAAAGTTCATCGCCGTTTCGTTTAGGAGGAGGAGTTTGATTATGCTGCTAATGTCCACGGTCAGGACAATGGCGGGCAAGTGGGGCTGCTGCCGACGTACCTATGAAATGCTAATGGCTCCAATAACTCCAAGAAATCTAAGGACAACGGCTCTGCTGACAAGCATCTACCAATTGGTAAGTAACCACCGAACCCCACCCCACACCACACACAACCAGCAAGGGGGAGAGACTAAACTTATATAAGCATGAATCAGGCGGGGCGCAGCGCACAAGTACGCGCCTGGCACGCAAGGGGGAGAGAACTCCCCCCGCAATCCAAAGCGTACCAACTAGGTACAGCCGCCAGCCCCAAGGACAAAAATTATGCACTGGATATGCAAAGCCATACCCCACTGGACTGTTTTGATGAGAAAAGCCCGCACAGAGAAGATCCAAAGGACGGCAATTTAACGCGCGCCCCCCACCACTCCAAACCCCAACCGCAAGGGGAGGGGCGAAGCGGCGTACGGATGGGCCAAACAGTGCAATGCGTCCGCACAATGATTCCAGAGCAGGAAACGTGCCAGGACGAGCACCCTTTTCTGAAGATTTCAATGCTCGTGTCGAAAATGTTGCTCTCTCGCTGACTAAAACTAGTTGGGAATCACAAGGGCAGGGCAGTGAAAAAAACAAATGCTGCAATGCCCTCGCAGCTAAAGATCATTGTGGCTTAAATGTTTTTTTGTTTTTTCGGTTTTCTCGTTTCTTCCTTGTAGTTGATTGCCCATTGCATTCTGTTTTTGGTCTTACTATGCTTGGCCCATGCAGAACAAATGCGTCATTTGCTCGATTTGGATATATTGGATCAAAAGGATAATGGCTTCTATAATATGTCACCATTTCACAATGACTTGCGTCTCCAGACAGCTGCCCAGTTGGCCGATGCCACTGAGAATGCTCTCTACTTTCTGGCAGTGGTCACCGGAATCTATGCCCTAAGTGCCATTGCTCTCTTCTTTGGGGTCTACAAGAATATACCGGGTCTGATTATTCCCTGGCTAGTGATTGAGTTTCTGGGAGCAATTGCAGTTGGTGTGCTCATTTTCATGCTGAAGGATACAAAATTACCCTTAATTTTCGGTGGACAGTGTGCTTATTGTGAGTTTTTCTTCTTTGTAGCTGAATCAAGCAAAAGGATACAAATTTGTTTCTGAAATCTCTTTCAGTTGTTATCTGCTACACACTGCTCTGCATGGATGGATTCAAATGGTATGTGATGCATAGTTTCTATCAGAGTTTGCGTACCATGAACAAATTACGAGAGATAGCCACCGTGGCCATACCGTGTCCAGCGCCAGGAGCTGTAGGTGCTACCAAATATATATAATATAGTATATACTAATTTATAAATTTCTAATCTCTATTAGATACCCTATCATTTTCGACGCGAACACATGTATTTGGGTAGCAATGGTTATAAGCATATATTAACCGAATCTCCCGATGGACAATGTTAGATCGATATAACATTTTCCCAATCCTCCCAACCCTCCCTCCAACTTCTCACATACGCGGCAAACGATCCTGCTTCTGGCTACTTCCATCAAGTGTCTTAAAAAACCAAAAATAATTAAGAATAATAATTTAACTGGAATGTGAATGTGTGAGTCTGTGTGATAAAATACCATAGAAGAGATACTATTTTAGATAGCCAATAATGATGGATGGTACGATCCAATCAGATCAGGCAAATTGTAATTCATCGACCGACCCTTTCCCTTTGTTTTGTATGGTAGAGCTTTTGGCCTTCAAATTGAAAACTATGTAGTTTGTAAAATACGTTAAATGCAACATTCAAAATAAAGTTGACAAACATTAGATGAACAAAATAAAAAAACAAAATTAAATCAAATTGCAGCAAAGATAAAAAGAATTTATTTTTTCTACTTGGCCCGGAGTTGAGCCAAGGCCTTTTGTTAGTCAAGTTCAAAGCTCTATGTGCCAGGCTAAGAGCAAAAGCTTTCGGCGCGAGACTAACTGAAAGCTTAAATGGTAAAGAAAAAATATGCAGCCAAAGCAAATTTCAAGCAGTTTCTAAATTGAATATTTTATTTTCTACTACTAGCGAAAAATTCCATTAATTATTCTCTCTCGCTCTCTCTCTCTTTTTTTCACTCTTTGTTATCAACCCCGTCGTCCCGCCCGACCGTGCTTAACAGTCGGCGTTGCCATTGTTGTTGTTGTTGTTGTTGCTCTCATTGTGGCTGTTGTTCCTGCCATACTGGTCGGTCCCAGCAAGGTCATATCATTGTCCAGGCTATCCATTAGCATGTCCACCACTGTAACATTCGTACTGGCCTCACCATCACCCTTATCAGTGGGTATACTGATCTGAAATTGTAGCAAGACCACCAAATAGGTGACCATTGTGGTCAGCAAACCCTTGAAGAGACTTCGATTCACATCGAAGAAGCCACCGCAATTGATATTCGATGGATTCATTTCGGTGGCCCGCAAAAACATATTGATCTCTGTCTGGGCATCGGAATTCATCCAATTCAGCTCGACCATTAGTAGTTTCTTTTGGAAATTCGTACGTACATTCACACTGGCATAGTGGGCCTCATCGCAGATATAGAAAAGTAAGCCTATATTCCATAAAGCTGTAATCGTGAGACCGATATCCTTAATGCCAAATCCCTCTGAGAGTTGCGACATTAGGCCATAAATCGATAAGGTGATGATAAAGAACAGATATAGACTCATAAAAACGAAGGTATAGCACATGGCATTCCCAGTATCACGGGTTAGTTTGCTCAAGCGCAGCCACAGGACACGATAATCGGCCACCATAGCGGCAGGACCCACATGCTTTAAGGCCTTCTGAAAACGTTCGGCCAATAAGTGGGCCGTATTGCTCATTGCCTCGCATATTAGAAACCACCAGGCACCCAACATGGCTGTCAAATTGTCCAGAATGCAATAGGGCACCACCTGGTTGATATTCAAATCGGACATGGTGATATGTGTGATCACAACAGAGAGAACCGAAAGGATAGGCAGGATAATGGCTATATATAAGGCCTTCTGACGCAAATGCAAGGGCAAACTGTGTCCAGAGATCTGATAATATAAGACTTCAAAGTCATCCCAATCGTTGAAGAGGCGTGCAATTTTCTTTGCCTCCCACCACAGGATCGGTATTATCATGATGGGCAGGATGTTAACCAGAAAAAGATAAGCGATAACAGCCTCTTCAAACGGTCCACTGAGGGAACGTACCACATGGATGCGATTGTTGGCCACATATCCCACATAGCACTAAGAAAGAATTGTGTAATTAGGACATTTCTTCCAATAACAGCCCAATCAAGGCTACTTACCGCCAAGAGCATAAAAAAAACAACTGAGTAGAAGAATGCCGCCGAATTTATTTCGAATTTGGCCCTGGCTGGTCCTCGTCTTACAATGGGTAGAACACCAATAATCCGTAGAAACCAATTAACCGGAGCTATGTTCCTATAGAAAACACTCTAAATATAATAAAATAAATGATTTTTTCTAAATTAGTTTATTTAATATGGATTAAGCAATTGTCTTACTGGCGTAAATTCTGGATTATTCGATCCGGTGCTGGCCGTACTCTTTTTTCTTTCGATTGGCGGCGGTTGATAATCACTGTCCAATCTCTCGGCCAGGCCTATAGAATACTTGCGCACTCCATATAAATAGGCTTGGGCATTTGCACTATTAATGGGCTTGGCATTCAAAAATACCGCATCTGGTTTTTTACGTCTATAATAGTTGGCCATTCTTTGAAAACTGTAAGGAACATTTCATTGTCCTCGGCCTTTTTGGCTACCAGACATCGATAATTAAAAATTGATAGTCAATATAAACGCCTCTTTGTTTGTTTAGTATTGACATTGCTAGTAAAGTTTCCTAGTTTCCTGTTGAATTGCTCTTGTTTGTCTTTTGCATGCATTAACCTTAGCCTGGTGTCCCACTTTCAAAATTTATGTCAATGGCGCGCATGTGTTGAATGCCACGCTTTGCAGCACTGCACAATTGCAAGGTGTTAAGTGTTGGATAGTAAAAACACTAAATTTCAACCACTATTTTCGGCCCATGGTGAATAGTGGTGGAAGCGATACTATCGTTAAATAACACATCACCAGAAAGCAAAGAAACAGGAAACTTTTGCACTTTTGCAAGAAGTTAAAAAAAAAAAGGAACAGATAGAAACTCAACAAGATGGTCGACTACAGCAAATGGAAAAACATAGAGGTAAGTTGAAAGTATATAATAAGAAATAGAAAAAAAGCAACTAAAACCACCTGTGACTCTCACAGATTTCCGATGATGAGGACGACACACATCCCAATATTGATACGCCTTCGTTGTTCCGCTGGCGGCATCAGGCACGCGTGGAGCGCATGGCCGAAATGGATAAGGAAAAGGATGAGCTGAAGAAAAAGCGGCAAAGCTATCAAGCTCGTCTTATTGATGTAAAGCAACGCATCGGAAAGAAGGAGGGCGATGAGGCCGCACTTAAAGTAAGTCAGAGATCAATACTTGTCTGAGTAACTTAGCAATTAATCATTATTTTATTCGGTGCAGAAAGAGCTGGAGAAGATCGAGAATGAAGGCAAAGAACTGGATCGCATTGAGAATGAGATGCTTAGGAAAGAAACCAAGGCTCCTTGGAATGTGGACACAATAAGTAAGCCCGGTTTCGAGAAAACTGTCATTAATAAAAAGGCACCGCGTAAGCCCGACGAGAATTTGTCCGAAGCAGAGCGTGAAGAACGCATGAGGCAGTTTATCCAGGAAAACGAATCACTTTGTAAAAAATATGGCATGTTCCGCAAATACGATGATTCCAAAGACTTTCTCCAGAAGCATCCCCAGCTAGTGTGTGAGGATGCCGTCAACTATCTGGTCATTTTTTCCATTAACCTGGAAATGGACGAGAAGCACGAACTGATGGCCCATGTAGCGCATCAATGCATTTGTATGCAATACATTTTGGAGCTGGCCAAACAATTGAATGTGGATCCCAGAGCCTGTGTCAGTTCGTTCTTCTCAAAAATTCAAAATTGTATACCTGAATATCGTCAGCAATTCGAAACTGAGATCAGAGACTTTAAGGAAAGAATTAAGAATCGGGCACAGGAAAAGGTTCAAGAAGCCATGGTAGAAGCTGAGGAGGAACAGAGAAAGGAACGCATGGGACCTGGTGGCTTGGATCCAGCTGATGTATTTGAATCCCTGCCAGATGTAAGTTTGATTTCCTTATTGGCATGCCAATTCTGATCTAGAAACGCTTTCTCTTTAGGAGCTTAAGGCCTGCTTCGAGTCGCGTGATGTGGAACTGCTGCAAAAGACTATAGCGGCCATGCCTGTGGATGTGGCCAAATATCATATGAAACGGTGTGTCGACTCGGGTCTCTGGGTGCCAAATGCTGCCGATGCCGAGGCGGCAGCTTCTTCTGGTAGCGGTGTGGAGAAAACTGATGATGCCAAGGAGGAAAGCGCCAAGGAGAAAGAAGTAGGGGTGGAGGGTGATAAAACCAAGGAGGAACCAATTTACACTGGTGTCAGCACAGAAGATGTTGATTGATTGCATGTAATCCTTATAGCCTTTCTTTCTTGCAAGTTCCATCAACAGGTTTATCGTAAGCTTAAGTCTAATCTGCTAATCTATATCTATTCCCCCAAAGTCGCATAAATGTTGAGTTCAGTCGTTTTGTATATATAATTTTTGAATAAAATCAGAGCGAAATTCTCAGTACTCTGTGCCTATCCAGCCATCATATATCATACAAATATAAAAAGTAATAAAATAAAATCAATTAACTATTCTAACAAATCCAATAAAAAATTCATCGAATATTCTAGATTAAGTTGTCTTCTCACCATGAACCGACCCGAACTGGACTACTATGCCGTTCTGGATATGCCCAGATCGGCCACTAAAGAGGAACTGGCCCTGGCCTATCGCCGTTTGGCTGTTCGCTTGTGTCCCCATCGAGAGAAACAGCATGAGCAGGATTTAGTGCCACTGGCCCAGGAGGGACGACTCACTCACCTTTCGCCCATGGGTGAGGCCAAACAATGGGCCTATATCAATATGGCATATGATGTCCTGGGCAATGAGCTTAACAGAGCCGTTTATGATCGTTATGGTGAAGCTGGACTCTTTGAGGGTGTAATGCTGCCGAATGGTTATTTCCATCCCTATCAATATCATGGGGATCACATGATGGTCTACTCCAATGTCTTTGCCTCATATTCCCCATATGCGAATGTCATTGATGCCATTACCAATCCACCCAGTTTATATGCATCTCGAGAGCACGGCATTGGGGTACGCACCAAAGATCCAAATACTGAAAGGATATTGCCCTTGTCCCTGGAAGAAGTGCGCTCCGGTTGCCTGAAGTTGATGCATGTGTGGCGTCAAGAGATTATAGACGCAAAGGCATCCAAAATGGAAAAACGTAAGCGCACACTCAAGATTCACATTCAGCCGGGTACTACGGCCGGCACACGTTACTGTTTCAAGGAAGAGGGGGATCGCTACCCGACAAGCATACCAGGTGATATTATTTTCATTACGGCTGATAAGCCACATCCAGATTTCGAGCGACGTGATATGCATGATTTGGTCTATCGCTACGATATTTATATATCGCAAGCCTTAACCGGATTTAGTTTCACGCTCAATACGCTGGATAAACGCAAGCTAAAGATTGTCATCACCGATGTTGTCTATCCGGGATACACTAAGATTATTCCTCTAGAGGGTTTGCCCAAGTGCCGCAATTTGGATGCTGCCAATGCGATTAAGGAGGCAAATACATATATAGATGAGTTTGGTGATCTATATATTGAATTTAATTGTCAGTATAGAGAAGTATAAATATTTAATTTCATGTGATTAATAATTTAATTGAACCTTTAGACATTTTTCCCAAATACTTGACCCCCGCCATGAAGAGTATGACGCGGGAGTTTTTTGCCGAGTTCCGTAAACTGGAGTTTGAACTGGAGCAGGAGCAGGAAAGGCAATTGCAATAATTGATGTTGAATTAGTTGATTTAAATAAAATACGTTTTAAATTGTTAGTGAAAAACTGTAAGCAACTTTTATTTGCTTATCAAAAATGAATTTTGAATGAAAAAGAGATATCGCATAGCATTTAGTAAATTCCTACGTGTTATTCGCATAATTAATTTTAATGTGTAAAAAAAATTGCGGATATTTGAAAAACGATCGTTTATCGGCGTTAGATGTGACCGTTTGACGATAAATTATCAGCGATTAGATGCGAAAACGATAGTTACTCGGAATTTGCGATAGATATTTCTTATCGACTAGTCGATAAATCACCACTGTTGTATAGTAAACAAAACGCGAATGCAAGGCGCAACTTGAAAGTTGCTGCGAGTGTTATAATTGAAATATTTTACTTGAATATTAATCAAATAAGACGTATTTCCATACTGGGAAAGAAATGAAAACACAACAACAAAAAAGAAAGGTGGCCGCCGCAGCGAATATCAAAAAGTGAATGTGCTCTCGAGGTACATAAACTAACAACAGCAACCAATTTGACGAAAGAAAATTCTTCTCAAACCGGTCGACACGCACATATACATGCATACATCTTCTTTTCTTTTTTTTTCTTGTATATCTACGTACACACATGCAAATGCAGGCAAAAAATGCTATTTTCGTGTGTGAAAGACATTGAAAATTGTTAAGCAAAACAAAAACTATAATAACATCTTTCATCTCGCCCTGCCACACACAAGCACACATCTAGAATCTCGTCATTGCCGCTTTCTGCCAACAAGAAAACTTCTGCGTTCGCGTGAATTGCAAATTGTTTTTGCAAACAACACAAGCAGCAGCCTCCCAAACGACCGCCTCCCCACTCCACCAAATACAAACGTTTCATCGCCGTCAATCGTTCACCCGCTCTCTCTCTCTCTCTCAACACCTCCCCCCGGGCCATCACCTTGGTACGTGCATTTAACGGTTGTCCTAATTTTTGGTGTGGAAAAGCGCAACCAGGACACAACATTTGGTTCATCTCCCTGGATTTTTCCTTTGGTTTTTTTGGTATTTTTGGGGGCGTGTCAGCAGCATAAGGGTGCAGTGATAAGCAGCATATGAAGAAGTGCAATATGTGCGAGAAGAGCTCCTGCTGGAGGTGAGTATAGGAAATAAAATAATATTCCAATTATACCCCCCTACACACACACACTCACCCTTCTCCTCATCATCACTACCACCATCCCTTACAGCCAACCTCTTTACCAATCTTTATTTAAGTAGTTTGAAGAAAGCAGCCGAGGCCGGGCCACGGCCCCATTTATTGACTTGTCTGTTTTTCTCTTTCTGCTGATGTTGGCTTCTGGCCCCTACCCCACAGCCCCATCCCCGTTTACCCGTTTACCACTGCACAGTGGCACAAATTTAATAGCTATGCAACACAGACAAATCAATCCTTCAAGCATATTTCTTATCTAATAAGTAATTTTTTGTAAAAGAAAGTAAAAATTAACTTTAAAAGAAGCATTAATACAGTCATACATACATATGTATGTAGATGCACTAAAAAAATTCTTTATAAAATGTTTTTCACTGTGAGACCCCACAAAAGTACATTTTTATGACAAAACCAGTTTTCAATAGGCTAAAAGTAGTAAAATATGTTAAATTTGTGTTTCTCGTTTATGTTTACAAATGTTAACCACGTTAAAAAAGTTTGGGGGAAACAGATAAAAAAGGGTTTCTACACGAAAATAGTTTAAACATATTAGTTTATGTAGTTCTGTGAATTACAAATCGGTTGTACATATGTACATACATACATACATATGTATGGCAATGTATCTCATGTTTTTCTTATTAGAAACGAGGGCTGATATCCACTTCTTATAGGGAAAGGATTCTGATTACAAATGACTTAAAGTTGGACCTAGAATAAACTTCTTATTGATAGAAAAGATTTATTTCTACAACTTTTACCATTATCATTTAAACTATTTAATTTAGCAAGTTTCTATTTCAATATAACCAATAGGATAAAAAAAAATTAGATGGATTTTTGTATATGCAATTCACATTAAAGTTTCACATTAAATTGCAAATATTTCTTTGCTTTACTTTATATTAATAATTCGAAACCGCAATATTGACGTACAACACACACAGACACTTGTGTAAAAGAATAGTTACGGTTGAATAGTTTGGATGCGCATGGCTTAATCCTTTAATGTATGTACATACATTTATATACATACATATGTATGTACATACATACATATGCATGTATATATTTTTGATTGAAAACAAATGGCAGGAAACCCACTGCACATGGCTGCGCTGCGCTGCGTTGTAGGCTTTGCACGTCTCTTCTACATCTATTATGCCTTTTGTATACAAACGGCGCACTGTTGTTTTTATTATTGTTGTTGCATTCCACTTGCTCTTGTTGTTGTGGTTAATGTTACTTATAAATATAGCAAATGGATCTCGTTTTGTTTAAATTAGGGCAGTTAATAATACAACTCATCATTCCATCTCCCTCACCACATTCTTCTTCATCCGTCCATCTATCCGTCCGGTTGCAGTAGAAATTATCGAAAATATTTGTTGCCTCTTCTTTCCTCAACCTCACCGACCCCATCACCCATTCTCTTTCTCTCACATTTGTACATATGTAGTATGTATGTATGTACATACATACATATGTTCAACGATATGTAGGTATGCATTTTTTCTTATGCTTGTTTGCAAGTAAATACATTCATGCACACCTCTTGGCTGGCCACCCACTTTGGGTCACGGCGGCTGGATAATTTAATTAACGTTCATACATACATACATGTGTATGTATGTATGTACATACATATGTGTACTCTTACCCTTCAGCACTCATTAAGATTCATTGGCTAATAATTAAATATGTACATACATACATACATACATATGCAGATATTTGTTAATCTTAAAATTCACTGGACTGTGGACATAATTTGCCTTTCCCTTTCCGTTTGCGCCAAATTGCAACAATTTTTGTATTGCAAGGGAATATTTTTTTGAATTATTTCTATGATGTACAGATGTATGTATGTATGTATGTACATACATATGTATGTCTATTCCTGATCAGCAAGTCGAATAAAGTTTATAGAGGCATGTCCATTTTTGTTCGCCGAGACATATGTATGTATGTGTATATATGTATGTATATAAGTCAATCATAATCAGATTTTAAGTTGAAACTAAAAGTTGAATAACTGTCAGATCCGATTGCTATTCATAAATAAGTTTAGAAAGCACAAGGACACAAATGTCTTGTGTGGGAAAGGGGCGGGGATGCGAACAACTTTTGCCATGACCCAGTTTAACACAGTTAACAGTACACACCCAAAAAAAAAATCAACAATATATTTATAATGTAGGAGATTAATCCAACATTAAAGTATTCCCGTTTAATGTAAAAGTAATTTGTAAAACTTTAATTAATTGTTGTTAATATTCTTTGAATTTTTTATTTCTTTTAGTATGGGCCTCATCAAGGCACAACTAATCTGGCAAAGATTGCTGTAAGAATTCAAAAGGAGTTTTCGAAACTGCAGCAGCAGAAGGAAGAGGAGGAGGAGGGATTTTGCTCAAATGTCGTCATCAAACGGCGGCATTAATAGTGCCACAAATGGCCGTAGTGGGAGCACTGGTAGTGCCAATATCAATCTGATGACTGGAGGTGGGGTAGGAGGAGGAGCAGCAGCTGCAGCAGCCTCAGCCAGTGCATCAAAAATACTACCCGATTTAAAGACGCAACGTAGCAATAGTGGCGGAGCAGGAACGGGAGTAGGTGGAGGTGTTAGTGCTCTGGCATTGACCCATAGACGTGATAATTCCCATGTGGATTGCCCAAAAGCAGAGAAAATTTACACCTATGCTCCGCCTCAAAGTAAGCAAATGACCAGAAATGATCAAGATGGTTATCTGGTTTATTGCGATGGCAAATTACATTCGGGAACGCTTCAGGGCCTAATTAGCCACATGGTGCCCAGCCATGACTATTATCCAGATGAGGCCTATGTGTTTGCCTTCCTTTTGAGTGCTAGACTATTTATACGGCCGCATGAGTTGCTTGAAAAGATTAGCCAAACGTGGGAGCAGCAACAGCAAACGGCAACAGCAGAGGCTGCTATCAGTGGAGGCGGAGGCACCGATGTGGTAGATGATGCTGGTCAGGGACTGCAAGGATGCCAAAATCTACATTTAACTATTAACTCCGCCTCGCCCATGACTCATCGTAAGGGAACAACAACAACAACGACTACGACAAATTTGGATCCAAAGCCTCAACAACGGACGTGTACCCAGAAATCGGCCCAACATTGCATACGCCTGCTATCCGAGTGGATTGAGATATTTCCCTATGATTTCAGAGATGAGCGACTAATGCAGCAAGTTCGCATTTTGGCCAGAAAATGTGTCTACATTGACAACTCATTGGGCAAACAGGTGTCGCGTATACTTCAATTGCTTGTCTCAAGGTTGACTGCATTAGAAAAATATGAGGAATTCCTACAGCAATTGGGCAAGCAGCAGGAAGAGCAAGTGCCACCCACTCAAAATCATCACCAGCAGCTACAGCATCATCATCATCATCATAATCCCTTTCAAACGTTTCTCGGCAGTAGTAGCAGTAGCAACGGGAACTCTTCGGCTGCAGGAAATGCTACCGGAGGTGCTTCCAGTGGTCTGCTAAATGCTGGCCATTCGAATTCATCGAGCGGCAACAATTCATCAAATTCCGCCTCAACTACTCCTCAGCCCACGGACGATGTCTTTGGGATTATGGATATTTGCCCAAGTTGTGCTTATTTAGCACATCAATTAACAGCCATTGAATTGGAACGCTTAAGCCACATAGGGCCCGAAGAGTTTGTACAGGCCTTTGCCAAGGATGCGGGAGGAAATGGTGGAGGTAACGGAGGAGGCGTAGCCGGCGGAGGAGGTGGAGGTGGAGGAACAGCAGGAATAGCTTCCTCATTGAACGATATGAAAAAGACTCGAAATCTGGAATCATATGTGCAATGGTTCAATCGTCTTAGCTATCTAACAGCTAGCGAGATTGTTAAGGTGAGTGTGAACTCAAATTTTTTTTATAATTAATAAAGAAAATCAATATGAACCCCCTTTCTCTATCTGTCTATTCTCTATTTTCTAGTATCCGAAGAAAAAGCAGCGTGTACGTATTATTGAATATTGGATCGAAACAGCAAGGGAATGCTTCAATATTGGCAATTTCAATAGCCTAATGGCCATTATAGCTGGTTTAAATCTGGCACCCATTGGTAGACTTAAAAAAACGGTAAACTTTTAACTTCAATATGTTTGATATGGAATTTTTAATGAATGTATATCCAAAATATTTGATTATATGCAGTGGTCCAAAGTGCAATCGGCAAAGTTCTCTGTGCTGGAACATCAAATGGACCCAACATCGAATTTTAATAGCTATCGCTCAACGCTTAAAGCTGCCATGTGGCGCTCTGAGGGCGCCACAGAAGAACGTGAACGCATAATCATTCCATTTTTTAGTTTATTTGTTAAGGACTTGTATTTTCTAAACGAGGGCTGCTCGAATCGGTAAGAGTGATACAGAGAAAGAGAGCGAGAGAGTTAATTTGTTTTTGTAATTTAAATGGATTTTTCTTATTTCAGTTTGCCAAACAATCATATCAATTTTGAGAAATGCTCTCAATTGGCCAAGCAGGTCATGGAATTCAATGAATGGAAAAAAGTCTCATGCCCTTTTGAGAAATTGCCACATGTATTGACCTATTTGCAGCATCAGGCGGTGCTTAATGAGAACACTTTAGCTATGGCCTCGTTCGAATGTGAACCGCCCGAGAATACAGAGGAAAAGGATCGCTATAAAACTGTGAAAGCCGAAACGAAGCAACAACTGTTACAGCAATTGCAGCAGCAGCAGTAGCAGCAAGAGTTCGAGGGGGGTACTACCGCACCCACCACTCTGCTCAGAAAGTAGGAGAAAGGGGAGGGATTAATACATCTTAAGCGCTTGCCATGTTTATTATTTGTATTTTATATATTTTTTTTTTTTCTGTGTGTGTCGTCTATTTTAGTCCTAAGGTTTGGAGGATAAGAGATTTTCGTGTAGGCTTTGAAAGCGATTTAGAGATTGATTAACTACTTAACGAACTACTTAAAAAAGGAAAAAAAAAAAGAAAGGGAAACTGAATTTTTATTTAGATTACAATTAAGTTCTCTGTAACCATCTCTGTTGCCAGTAAAATCTTAAATTATTTTTATTATTAATCCTACAATATATTTATATATATATATATATACATATATGTATATGTATGTATAATTACGAATTAACAAATGAACATATGTACTTAAAGCATTTTGATTGTCGCAGCTAATTTTAATATTATTATTTATTTTTTCAAATGCAAATTGACAAAAACATCTCTTAGGTAACCATTATATATTTGTATCTGTAAGTGAACAGTATTTATATATATATTTATATCCATTTACAAAAAAAAAAAAAAAGAAAAAGAAAAACAACATTTTTTATAGCTAAATTAAATCTTTTATCGGGGACAATGCTTTTTCTGTCTTGACAAATTTTTAAAGCCATAGAACAAAAAGGCAACGCTGAACAGAGAGTGTGTGTAAAACAAAAAACAATTTGACTTTTTTCTATTTAAGGAAGTCTATTTTGTAATTTCTAAACCGAATTCTATGTACGGAATGGAATCATATAATTAATATTAACTATAGAGGGACTAAAACAACAAGAACAACAACAAACATTATTGATTACAAAACGGCTTTTCAATAAAAAGAAAAAAATTTAACAAAAGTAATTTAAAAAACTTGTAAAATTCGCAAAAACTAAATTTTAAATATTGTGGTAAGTCAAGATGATAAACTCTCTTTCTCTCGCTCTCTCCTTATTTTTCTTACCTTAAGTAATTTTTTATCTCTTTCCAATTCACTTTTAGTAGCGTTCTCTTAGAAATAGTCGCTTTCTCTACATTCAACTTTGTCATTGGTATTAAAAATATGTTTTAATCTCTTATATTATTCGTAATTGCCAGATGACTTGAATTTTAAAAATTTATATCCATCTACACTGATTGATTTCACTTGAAAAGGAAATTTCCATAGATCCGCATAAGATATCTGAAAATGCTTTTCTTTTAAATTATTTAAAGCATTCAGATTGGTTTAGTATTGATAAAAACATTTTTATGATGATTATATAAACTGTAAGTCGACATAATTTGCACCTTCAATGGAATAATGAAGTTTACTATCTTCTAAAAAGTATTCATTGAGATTGATTGGCAAGGAAAAAACCTTAATGGGATATTGAATGTTTATTAGATAAATACGTTAATAACGATTTAGTTAATATCAATTAATAGTTTCATTAATTATGTTTAAGAAGAGTTATGCACTTAGTCTTTTTAAATTCAACTCGGACATGAAAATGTCTATTAAAATAGACATTATCTTATTATAGACATATGTATGTTTGTCTATAATTTGAATAAGATGTTCAAGCATTTAAGTTTTACTATGATAAAACCTTTTGTTACAATTAAACGGCGAACAGGAAATGCATTAGCTTTCATATCAGTCATGTCAATACTAACAAAATATTATACTATGACATTAATGAAGATCTAACAACAGATATGGGAAGATCTACAGGCAGTAAAATAATCAAGAAACAATGGGCAAATTTATGGAAACTTTCTCATAGATATTTGAATAGCTCTAAACAACAATAATGGGTATCGAGGAAATAATAACAATAGGGCTTTTGCAAACAACAACAACTATTCATAGGTCATAAAATAATAATGTAAATTCAAACTTCATCAGCACATAACAATAGAGAAAATGCAAGAGAACCTACAATTACAGCTCGAAAATAGACAACACCAGAAACAATACCTTAAGGACACCGAAAACCCACTGAATTGGAAAACTCTCAGACTTTTCTAGACAACAATATCTAAGTGCATACACCTATACAATGAAGATATGAAAATTGTGGGTTCTGTTGTAATTATCACTTGCCCAGTATTCCAATAAGACAACAAATATCTGAGCCGAAACAAATCATTCCTTTAAGGCAACTTCATAAAATTTAATGCCAAGAAAGAAATTTAGACCAAAAATATCAAAGAAGCAACTTCGGCCGCCAATGTGTTGCCGGCAGCGTTTGAGCAGAGCCGATTTATATTGACTGTAACTTGTGTTCTATTTATCCGATCTTTGGTATCTGATGTTTTACGTGCAAAACTATCTCTATCTTTCTATCACCGATTCCTCGTATTTTTATACTTTACGCGGGTTATAAGTAGCTTAAATATCAAGTTTCATCCCAACAGCTTTTAAGATGACGGCGTGAAGTTGATTTTCTATATTGACTCAGCTTCAAAAATGATCAAGCTGATCAAGAATTTAAATAGTTTATGGGGTAGGGAACGTCTCCTTCTGTGCGTTACAAACATCTGACCAATTTTATAATAACCCTCTGCAAGGGTATAAGAAGACTACCATTTTCTTATAAAGTTTTTTATACATACATACATAATATTCGTTTTATATTTTTCTTGACAATATGCAATATCGGTGAATGACTGTAATTAGGTTTCGTTGCCTTTTCCATAAGTGTTCTTGATCAGCACGATGAGACGAGTTCATATAGCGTTGGATCAATAATTTTGTTACTTTAAACCCGACAGTAATAAAAGTTAATATCTGACAGTTTGATATTTCTATTAACGATTGTGCCAAATTCGATTGAAATTGGATGACTATACTATATGGCTACCAAAAAATACAAACAATACAGTAGCATGCTACATGCGTCAGATTGCTTCAGTTTATAATAAAAAATTTGGCAAAAAATGTACAAGGGTATACAAACTTCGACACGTCCCACTGGTTCGACGTTGGTGCGCTTTGGTTCGATTTATTGGTTCGACGTTGTCAAATTTGTTCGAAGCTTTTACAGCTGTTAAGTAATTGTGAATGTTAAGCAACAGAGTGTTAACAGTGACAGGGATGTCAAATATCTTTGGGGAGAAAACAACAACAATTTTTTTTGAGTCGAAGAAGGATATGGTTCACGATGCGGATAGAAAGGTCCGCAAATAATTACTAATTTTTCGGGGAAAAACTCAACCCAAATCAAAGGACCAATTTTTTTTTGCCCATTTAAAGTGACATCGTATGTGTGTACGTGTGCGTGTGCGCTCGTGTGTGTGTGTGGTGGTCCATAAAAAAAGAGGAGGAGTCCCTTAAGGATTTTTTGGCCAAAGAATAGAGAACCTGTTGTTGTTGATGCGCTGGGGCAGCAGCAGCAGCTCGGCAAATTAAAGGTCGGAAAAATCGATTTTGCTGGTTTCATTTATTTGTTTTGGTTTTTCTTTTGCGTTTGACAATAACAACAACAAAGAAGAAACAAAAACCACATCCTTGACTTGATGTCAGAACAATGAAAAATCATAATAAATACGCCAAATTGCCCCAAGATTTGGATTTGGATTTGAGTTATCAATGTGGCGATGATTTGGATTTACTGCCGGATACAGCAGCTGATATCGACCTAGATGTGGATACAAATGAGTTGCATTTGACTCTGCCTGCCGCCGGCAATCGCAATCAGGAACGATACCGGGATCAGGGCCAGGACGACGGTGACGACGGCGACGGTGACGACAACGACAACGACGACGAGGAAGACGAGGACGAGGACCAGATTGTGTTCGCCAGCGGCGAAAGGCGTAGAGGATTGCGTCTGGCCCCAGCAGCAGCTACTGCAACACGTAAGCACCAGCAAAAGCAACAACAGCAACACCATCACCACCACCACCAGCAACACCAACACCAACAAAAGCAACAACAACAACAATTCGAACAATTGCATAGCACGAAGATAAATAAAATTTGCGGTCTCGGCAGCGACAGCGTTATCGAGGTGAGTGGGAGGCGCTTGGGAGTCAATACAATTAATTAATTGCATTTTCCCCCCATTTTATTTCTTCTTTTATTTTCTTTTCTGTTTTTCTTTTTGAAATGGGTATTGTCGAGGCAAATATTGTTGAAAAGTTGCAGTTTATGATCTCTTTTGGGAGAATAATAAATCCTGTCCAACCCGCCATGAGCATTCTGCAAATATGTACCTATAGAATGAATTTATCAGGAAAAACGAGTAAATCTAGTTAACATCAATTTACCAACTATAAATCATTCCATTCTTTCAATTTTAAATGTTAAAGTAAACTTCATGATTCCAAATTAGATCATAGATGGACTAGGACTGGTTCATAGAAGCTTCGAAAAAAATAAAAAAATTAAAAATCATTAAAACTGACCTTTTTTAAATCAATTGGGAAATTAATTTTAGTTAAATCGTTTTATATGTTTATTATAAATTCCCAAAATTTAAAAAAAAAAACAACTATTGGTTTTTCTTTTTTCCATTAATAACTCACGGGGCTTAGAGGATTAAAATAAACTTATTTTGCCCTTGGTCATGTGTTTGATGGTGTTTCCCAAAGTTCTTTTCGTTTTATGAGGCCCCGACTCCTCCCCCATTAATGCCGTCCTGATTGCTGATTTGCTCCTATCGGCTAATTTCTTCCAAATATTAACATTTTTTGTTTGTGAAACTAAATATGTATAATTAAAATAAGCCAAAGGACTCTCCTATGTTTTTTTTTCGGATTCGGAGTCTAAAAAAACAAAGAAAGTCCCATTACTAGTGGTTAAGACACATTTCTTTAACAAAATGCCACTTTAATGAAAAGGCCCATTTCAACCTATGCACAAAGATAATTTGCCAAATCATCAAAATCGTTAGAATAATATTTAATATGTTCTTGATCTACAAATTGTTTTAGGTACATATAGACTTATTTGTATTCTTTTTTCGTTAAACCTACGCAAAAGTAATTACAAACTTAATAATCTTGTTTTTGACATTTTCATTTTTGATTATCTAATAATTTAAACGTGGGACGCGAAAAAGAACCCCCGACCTCTGGTTAATGTAGAAATAAAAGTGAATGACATGCGACAAGTCTTTGTCCTCCCAAACAAAAAAATTGGTAAAAGAAAATCAGAGAAAATTCGAACGGAAATAAGGAAAAGACACACACAAAGCGAAAGAAAATGCTAAAGAACAAAGTAAAATCAAACGACGAGCATTGGATAAAAAAGCCAACAGAATGGAAAAAATCAATAATAAGACAGAAACGTATAGTCTTGTGTGTTCACCTGGCTGTGTTTTAACCCAAAAAAAAACCCGTATCCTTGATATCCTCGAAGCTTATACACCCTTGACTGTAAGATCGCCGTAAAAACCTTATCTAATAAACCTTTGGTTCCAACCAGGGAAATCAGTCATAAAACCTATGAAATAAATAGGTATATATCTATCATTTAGATCTTTCACTTGATGTTATTTATGCCCTAGAAAGCATAAGAAGTTCTAACAAGAAGTTCATTTGCTAAATTAAGCGTTAAAGCGCAACTAATTTGAATGTCAGTGTGAAATACTGCAATTAATACCTGAGGCGAAACGACGACAAAGACCACAAGAGAAAGAATGAGAGAAGAGAGAGAAAGGTGGATAAAAAGATTACTACGATGAATTTAAAATTAAGGCACTGGGACGAGCAAAAAAGCTCATTAACTGAACTTAGAACGAAACGTCGTGGAATATTTGGTTGAAGACTTTAACAAATGTTTTCACACATTTACTTTTAGTTTGCCTGAAAATCTCAGTCTTCATACATATGTATGTACATATGTTAGTTACACACACCTGCAGTCAATAATCAATAAGAATTCATTCGGCCACGTACTTACGACGATTTTGTTTTGACCTTGTTGGCGTAGTAGTTTCGAGAATTGATCAATAAGTAATTTAACCTTTGACCTACTTCCACTTGCAAACATACATAACTTAAGTGCGTGAGGTGTTTCTTTGAAATGTAATTAACTTTAATAATTTAAACAAAAGTTTTAAAGCCTTTTAAAAGGCTGATATGATATGATAAGGTATGGCTGGTAATCGATAATATTTTAAATCTTTGTTAAAACTTGTAACGCGAGTTTATTAATTTAAACAATATTTTCATTTATATATTTAATCAGTATAAAAATTCTTGTACCAGGTATCTCAAAGGTATATGTATGTACATACTTACAAATAAAATTTTTGTGGTTGATTCTAAGTAAGTGTACACGTTTTTGTACTTACTAATGTATATGCTAATTGTTGTAGCCGTCAGCTGACACATTGACATTTCATAGTTAATTAATTGATATGCAATATATAAAAAAAATGAAGTAAGTAAGTCGTCTCGCCGACTTGGATATACCATACACCAGTAAAACAAATATTTTATATTTATAATAACCAATGCATTTTCGTATTTTTAAAAAAATCTGTTTGCATGCTTTTTAGAAGCATATCTTAGTATTTCGCTCACTCAAGCATTCGAGCACCCTAGCGCCCCCATCAGCCAACGGCCACTTCCGGCCATATGGAAAAACGTTTATATGCATAACTTGACTATTTTTATTCCGATTTTGATCAAATTTGGTATTTTGCTTGATATTAGTATCAAATTTAAGTGTGCTAAATTTGATTGCACAAGGTAGAAAATTACGGGAGATAATCGAGTTTTTTCAAATTACGGGGGCGGAGGGGGGCGTGGCAAAATCTTTACACATCAAAACTGTTCGCAATTACTAAGCAAATATTTATACCAACTATGGTGTCTCTAGCTAAAATAGGTTTTGAGAAAATCGGTTTTATTTGATTTGCGGGGGCGGTAGGGGGCGTGGCAAATTTTTTATAAATACAAAATGTGCGCGTTTACTAAGCAAATATACATACCAAATTTTGTGTCTCTAGTTGCTATGGTGTTTAAGAAAATCGTTTTATATCATTTGCGGGGGCGGTAGGGGGCGTGGCAAAAATTTGAAACAAACTCGATAAGCGTACATATGACAGTCTACATACCAAATTTGGTGGCTCTAGCTCTTATAGTCTCCGAGATCTAGGTGTTCATACAGACGGACGGACGGACAGACGGACATGGCTAGATCGTCTCGGCTGTTGATGCTGATCAAGAATATATATACTTTATGGGGTCGGAAAAGCTTCCTTCTGCCTGTTACATACATTTTAGCGACTTTAATATACCATTTCACCCTATGGGTGTATGGTATAATTACGCAAATTATGGTAGGAGAGACCTTAATTATTATGGAATATAAGGCAAACATTTAAAGAAATTTTTGTTTACTATTGGCAATAAAACTGTTTTTTTTTTAAATTAAATGTTAAACTCAAGATACACACAAGATTCTATAGATTCGGTTAACTTTTGTAGATGAATTGCATATACTCCCTTTACCATTATTTTTTTTGATTAGATATATGTATGACATTATGATGTTTTAACGACCCTAAAAGAAAAACGAAATTGAGGCGTGTTAGATAAAAGAGAAAAAAAAAGCAAAGGACGAAAAAACTATTAACTTTATCCATATAACAAACTTTAGCTATAAAAATGTCATAGAATACATTGCAGAGAGTAGACTATCACCAAGGAAATTTAAAAGCAATTTAATACTACAACTATGAATAGTTTTAATTTTTTTGTATTATACTACGTGCCTTAAATAGTTGGTTAAACAATTTTACCTCATTAATTTTGTGCTCAATAGTTTCTTTGGGGATGCCTGCCAATTGTTAGACAACAACAAAAAGATCAAAAATCACAAGCTAGCACACAAAACGGAAACGAAAATCACACAAACTCAAGTCCCCAACAATTAGACAATAAACAGGTATCACAAATGGGGGCAAAATCGGAAGACATAGACGAGATTTAAATTGTTTTCCCAGCAGCAACAGCAGCAGAGACACAGGCCAAATCGAAGAATTGTATCAGATTTTTGCAATCAATTATGCCAATCAGAAAGGACTGATCCAGGTGTTTCGGTTTCTCCCTGATTGTTGGTAATCAGCCCGCATAAATGTGTAAATTAAACACCCCCAAGTCTTTATCATCATCATCATCACCAACATCATCAACATCATGACGATGATGCAAGGACTGAGGGCAGTCATCCGCAACTCTTAGAAGAGCTCTCAAAAGTCGAGGACTGGCAAGCACTACATCCAAGTACACATCCAAGAACTTTCAACTACCCACGCGAAATGTCTGTAGACGCTTTCAAATATTGACATACATCACCATGTGACTCTGTGTGTGTGTGTGTGTGTCACTGTACTCCCAACGCCCTTTTCAATTGTATTGTTTAATTGCGAATGAGTTAATTTTTGCCTCAACTCCCCCCTGAACTCCTTCATATTGAGGTACTTATTGTCCTCAATCATTGATTGCTCTCGATGGTAAACAAAAATTTCAAAAGGTACACAAGAGGCTGCCTCAGTCCTCTTTTTCTCTCTACCTTTTTAAACAAAATATTCTAAAAAAAAACATCTTTGGTAAAACAATAGGTATTGTTTATAGACTCAGGTCATGGGATTTACAATTGCTCCAGAATTTTCAAAGATTATCAGGCATTGTCCACACGCTTACCTCTAGGATATCTATTTAGTTATTGATTTTTGCTAATGAATGGTGGAGTGATAAAAACTGTTTACCGACTTAAATACACTAGAGCCACCTTTGCCCTTGCTGTAAAATATTATATTTGAGCGACCTAAATACATACGAATACATATAGAAACGAGAGTCAACAAGACCAGCTAACTGAAAACCTATATAGAACATGGGTGCAGGAAGAAAAAAATAAGGAAATGACTCAACCTTAACAATGATTTTTGTACTGGCTACACAGATTAAGCCTCAGCTTACGAGCCAAAAGAAAAAAAAGAAGAGGTCTGATGATTAAAAACCAAGAACAACGGACACATATGCGGACAAGTATGTGGAATGAAAACTTACTAAACCCCTGAAAAAAAGTCCCTTAGATGGGCCTTTGTGTTTAGATCACAGCAAAAGTCAGCAAAACAAAACAAAAAAGTTGTTAAAAAACCATGGATAAACTTTAACAAGGTTTTTCGTTTTTTATTTTTGTTTTTCTAAAGGCAAAAAAATTTAGGGTTTTCCCTAAAATTACACAATCAACTGGGGTTCACGTATTTATGTACTTGTTTTTTGTTTTAAGTTTTGCTTAATCCACATTTATTAACTAGTTGATAAACTGTACCAATTTACGATGAATGCTGAAAAAGATAACTAATAGAACACAAAAAAAGGTCTTATAGATTCTGTTTAACCAGTAGCGGATCTAACTCTTCATTGCGATGGGGAAATTGATTTTGGATATTGAAATTTGACCAGTTTCATAGGTAAAATGTTTGGGTTCCACCTCCGAGAATCCGCCACGCTTTTTATATCATATTATACTTTATAAAGACGATGGATAAGTGAGTTTTTTTTTACAAGAATAACAATACAAGAATAGATCACAATACCTATATCATTATGTTATCATAGATATGGTCAGCATAAAATATTTCAACACTTAAGCGGGAAACATTTAAAATTTATGACAAGCTTTGAGGGAATTTCATGATACCCGGCGCCTGAATGTGTGTGTGTGTATATGTGTGGTATAAAAAAATACAAAACGATTAAAGGAACACTGGGTAGGTGGAGTGGTAGTCGTTTTTGGGGGCATGTTCCAAACGAGTTTGTAAAAACAGTGAAAACAATTAAAATGGCAAGAGAAATGGTAGGTGCGGGCAATCTAATATAACGGAAGTAGTGTGTAGTTTATCCACATATACACACACACACACACATACAGGCAGAGCAACAAGCTGTCATTTTGTCCTTTGCGTTGCCTAAGCCTTTAACGTTACCTTTTGCCTGCCGAGTTTCCCGTTCCCTGTATACAATTTTCGCCTGACTCGGCAATCCCTCTGACACTCACTCTCCTCTCCTGTGTTCTCTCTCCCTCTCCCTTTCCCTCTCTGTTGATATGTGCTGTCTGGCCAAGCTTTGGTTATGTCAATAATGTCAAAAAGGGAGGGAGAGAGGTATATTTTCCATCTTCCTGTGTTTGTGTGTGTGTGTGTGCCTTATCAACAGCTGCAAAGCACACGAAAATTGTATTGTACGCCATTTTTGATGCGCATTTTGAGGAGGATGTTGATGTTGATGATGATGACGATGACGATGAAGATGGCAGATGGGAAAAGGCAGGAGAAGATTGTTGAAATAGTCAAATAGCATTTACGATTGAGTGGTGGTTAGGTGGACTCCCCGCCCTTGACATTCCTCTACATTCGCTCACATGCTCAAAATACCACAAAATTGAATTTATTAAATTTACTTTATTTTTTACATCAGTTGCCCTTAAAAGTATGCAAAAGTCTTGAGTAATTTTACAATGAAAAAAAAAACCACACAAAACAAGTCCTTTTAAGCCTGTTGTTTACTGCCTTTTCATTGCTTTGAAAAGCAACAGTTTAAATTGTTTAAATTGCAGGTGAAATGTACAAAAAAAAAAATGTGTATAGTCACGAGGGTTACCACTTGGATTTGCCGCTTTGCATTTTCCATTCTTTGAAGCTGATTAAGTTAAAATCTCCACAAAAACACAATCACCACCTTTAACACAATGTTTTCTTTTTTTTTTTTTTTTGAGAAGGCTTTTTTATCAAACTGCAGGAGGTATCATCAAGGAACTTGCAAATAGTCATAAATCATGCCATTCAAGTGTCCTTCAGATTAATTTTATTCCTCTGCTAAATGGCTTTGTTCAAGATATAAAATTTAATGAAAGTAGGTATCACAGCCCCCCCTCAAAATATAAATAACAGCCCTCGCATTAATCTAGTAAATAGGACTGGCTGTTGTCCAGAGATAATGGAGCTGCAGAAGCATAACCACATCCCACCACACACTACAACAGGAGCCAAACGAGTAGAAGTTTTCGAAACTAAAGTCTGGTCCACCACGTATGTGTGTACACTTGACAAAATAAATGACAAAAAAATTCTCACATTTCAATTATTTAAACACACAAAAACCAAAAACCAATTGTCAGTTAATGAAAAAGTATTTAAAACTATGTATATACATGTATATACGTACATATATATCAAAGTCGTACCTCAACTTGGCTTGAGTAGGTTTTGTATTTGGCTTTTTCTTTAAGTGCATTTCAGTTTAGATTCATCACAATGCATTGGGTGCAACAGTGAACTTTTAACCTGGGGAATTTTCACAATTTCTACACAGGCATACTAAGAGAAGTAGATGGAAAATACGGAAGCCATTCCATGTGAGCAACCCAAAATGCTGAACACATGATACAAGTTTGGTTAGTTGTATGGGAATCTACATATGAACTCGACTTCACCTAAAATGAAAATGAACGAGCTGCTGTTTGGCTGTTTAGGAGAAGGGCATTGAAGACCCATGAAAAGTTTACGGATTCTCTCTGTTGTCTATTTTTCTGAACACTTACATTTACTCTTAATGCTGCACAAAAAACATCTGCCACCCAAAATAGGTTGAAAATTAGATACAGGGCAATAAATTTGTATCCGTTTCAAACTGAGTCTGGAACAATTTTAAGTGCTCTGCATACATATGTACATGCATGTAAATTTCTGAAATAGATTCGTACTTTATTAATTATATCTGAAATGGTTTAGAAGGCTCAATCTTTATGTCTGATATATTGAGATAAGAACCATTCTATAAGCAAATAATGTTACATCATAATTATCATATAAGCCTTTTATTTTCACATTTCGTTATAAAATCCCTTCACTTTTTTGTCATCAGCATATATTCGTTATAATTTTACATAATTCTACTGGCAGTTGGTTTTTTCTTCAACATAAACCCCATCGTTCTCTATTGATTTAAATATTAGACAAGAAAATTTTCAGTGGAGTCTAACACTTTTGCTCTTTAGATAACATGCTGAGAGAAATAACAATAATATGTAGTTATAAAACTATAAAGTACTTTTGTTGACATCTAATAATCAAACCTGTTTTTCATTTTTATGAACAAACGCCAGTTAAATAGTTTTTTATACTTCACATTAAAAGAGTTAAAATAATACTCATTCTTGTTGACAATGTTCTACAAAACCGGTAAATGGCATAAGATTAAAACAACACTATTTGTGGTAGTGTCTAAAAGGGTCATATGAATGGTTCTTTCACCCACATTTGCCTATCAGTGTCTGAGATGTCCCCGTAGTGTCATTACACTTAAATTCCAATAAATAACTGCCGTCTATTTGGGTGGCAGGACTTACTTATGTATGTCTGAGTAGACTAGTATATAATATGCTTGTTAACTAAATGTATAATATGCTTGCACCTGTGCCTGTAACCGTATCTGCATCTGTATCTGTATTTGTATCTTTACCTGTAATTGTTCTCTGAAATGTGAGCGAGAAAACATTTGCCAGTTTAGTTGTCTCAATATTCTCCTGTTGTTGTTTTTGTTGTCACCACAAAACCGTGTGCTGAAGCGAGCGGCTCGGTTTGGAGTTGAGGGTTTTGAATCTGGTTTTGGTTTCGTGGCGGTTTTGCTGGTTTTTGGGGTTGTGACATCTTTCCAGCAGTTTGTGGCCGTCATTTTACTGTGGCTAACGTGTAAAGTCTTGTGGTGTTGTTGTATGTACACACACACTGCATGTTTTAGTCCCTCGTTTTATATTTTTTGTCTTTTCTTTTTGCCGAAATTTAATTTGAAAAACAAACAAGAAACACAAAAGAGCAAGCAAGCATTTAATTTACGGCTTTCAATTAAAAAATCATCAATATTTTGTTGCCTTGATCTCATCTGCACTTTGAGTTTTACTTCAGTTTTACATACTCAGAACTTTTCAAATGTCATGTTTCTCAAAAAAAGGTAGAGCATCAAACAAATCGGAAAATGTAGAAAATAAATTCCATGATAAACAAAATTTGTTGCGCAATCGTAGGGATAAAGAACAAGCAAATAAAAAAGGCAAACAAAGTATTACTGATAAACATGATCTCGCGAATGAATTTTCAAAGGAGCAGGAACTTAAACCAAAGGTGAGACAAAACTATACTCATATGAAAGTATTCCAAGTTTTTATCCTGGATACGAAAATTATATATCATCAAGTTTGTGTCCGGTTCTTGTACAGGGTCCTTAACTAACATTTCGTCAAAAACAAAAAAGGAACAAAAAATTGAAACGAAGAAAATAAAACTCTGACGACTGTTGTGAATTATGAAGGTGTTTGCGTACATTTAAACGAGTCTTTCTTTTTTACTGAAAACCGGATATCCTGCATAGTTGGCAACGTAGTTTCCGTTGCAGTTAGTGCACATCTTTGTTCGTTACGTTGTTTTGTCTTCATCAGGGAAAAATTTTTAGCACAAAAACAATTCGAGTGACGAAATGAAACGTGTGTGTGTGTGTGTGTGTGTGAGTGTGAAAGAAGCAACACTGCGAATGCTCTCCATTAAGTTGCTTATTTTACTTTATTAAAGTAACTCTGCAGTTTAAAAAAGCTACTGGCTACTAACTATGAGGAATCAAGAGAAAAGTACATCGTTAAAGGACGCCACTTATGTATCTATGTATGTACATATGTATGTATGCATGTACGTATACTTGATATGCGGGATCGACCATTTATCAAGTTTATAGGAAGGTAGAAGAGGCGGAAGAAAGAAAGCAATTCACACCTCGAAAGTGGTGTTCACTTTGGTCAAAGTCAGGGCAGTTATTGATGTCATGTCGCTTTCAGCGATTAAAATTGGTATGCCAAAGGACCCATATTGGCTGGATTGTCAGGCAGAATCTGCTACAGGATGCTACATGGGAAAGAACATTTTGCGTTTTCCTCCTTGGACATTCTGAGTTCATCATCACCATCACAGCACTTGTGTATCAGTGCTAGTGCGACACTGGAAACTTAATTTTGAGGTTGCATACATACACAGGGAAAAAAACGCTTTGATGGTCACCTGGTTGTCTGGAAACAATTGAAACCTCAGCCGGGAAAGCAACTTCAACTAGTATTTCCATTTTAAAATCCCAATCGTCAGCATCTTTGCCCTGTTGGGAAAAATTTTTCTAAAGTTTTGAGTTCAAGGTTTTTCTGGTACTAATTTATTATGTTAAATTTTTGCACCTTTGCAAAGGTTTTTGCTTACCCGCATGTTTCTTAAATGCCTTTATTCATCTTTCTCCCTCAAAAATGCTGTTTGAATTGTGTGCTAAAACAAAAACTTTTTTTCTCCAAAAAAAAAAAAAAAACTAGTTATTATTACTCCATTCTTTCAATTGCGAAAAAAAACAAAGAAACAAAAAAAAACAAAAGTAAATGCACAAAAACTATTTCAAACTTTGTGCTCTTTATTTTTGCAAACTTTTTGCAAAAAGTTTGCATAAATTGAGTATCCTTATATATTTATGTATGGATGTATATAAGTATGTCTGTGTATGTACACCCCGCGTCAACCGATTAGATTTTAAATTAAAGGTGAAGTGAATTCAATTATTTTCAATAACAGAGAATAGTGTCTTCTGCTGTCTTTGACGACCCCATTTTGCCTTTTTGAGGACACGCACAGGATGTGCATATAGAAATATAGACGTAGTTAAGTTATGAGGCTATAAGTAGAGGATGTCAAAATTCGCACCTCCAATAAATGAAGTTTGTGATGCAATATAATTGAATATAAAAATCGGGCGACAGACATTTTTTGGCCTTGTGGTAGGAAAATTGCATTCAATTAACAATTTGTGGCAAAGGTTTAATCAGTTGAATATTATGAAATCTACTGTTACGCCCCCAACTTGATAACAAGTTTCTGATGATCGCCCCGCCTCACTTAATGTGACCACTGATTGTATATTTTTCGTCTTTCCTTTTTTTTCCTCGTCATGGGGGATACATGCATATTTGTAAGTGTGCTTCCTGTCTGGAGCTGGAGCACAACCCAGTCTCCAATTTGTGTGTCATCTCGCTGCCCTTGTCATCGTCGGTCCGTGTGCTGTCGTCTGTGCATGCCGGGAATGCAGCATCATCTTCCTTTTTTCGCTTTTTTTTCGTGTTGCTGCTCTTGAATGTCATGCTAAGGGATGAACAACGCCTTCTGCCTGCAGGGGTTGTCAACTATCATAATGGTCTTAGCCCCCAACCACCAGCCCCCAAAACCCTAACCCCCAACCTCAATTGCAATCTCAACTTTTCGCGATTTCTTTTCTAGTTCTATAGAACATTTCTCTACATACATATGTACATACATATGTATATATATACTATATATTCATACATATGTATGTATATACAGGAGCAGCAGGTTCAGTAAAAGAGTCTAGCAAATATTTGAGTCACTGAAGATTTATTCGTATCCATTAAACTGATTTTACAAAATTCTCTGCATTAATAGGAGAAACTAAAACAAAAACTTATGACTTTTCTTCGCTAAAACCAAATTCTGTTTTTAGAATATTTATATATGTCGATATGAAAATATATGTATACTACTTGTGGTCATTAATTTTCCTTTTTTAGCCAACATATGATAACGAAAAGTTTCTTTTTCAACACGAATTGCCGATTTTTAAACGTCTCAGATATACGATTGAATGTTCGATCGTATCTATCAAAAGATATGCACATCTAAATATGTATAAACATTCTTATGGGCATTATTATATACATACATAAGCATGTATATATGTATGTATGTAAATATGTATTTATAAGCCATATCTATCAATGGTTATTTGCTGGAAATGGAAAACGTTTATATTTTATCAACAAATGCAAAATAAAACTAAATTTCCTACATAGAATTTCAAGAGCTTATCGGATAAAGAGATTATGTACTTTCAATAACAATGGTTGAGGGCAGCCGGCACTTTTTTTCTTTCTTCTTTGCTAATGGATATTTGTGCTTACACATGCTTTGTTTGTAGCAATTAACTAAATGAATTAGTACTTGGAAAGCAGACAAAGTGTACCCCGCTCAAAAGGTGCTCCAACTATGTGGGATTTTCACCGGATGAGAGTTGATCATGCGACTAAAATATTCTCATATACTATAAAATGAAATACATATTCTAGTGTGTATGAGAGTTTTAAATTCGAATGATAAATTATTGTATCTAAGTATGTATGTATGTATGTACATTAATCTGTCTGTGTTTCTCGAAGCAAGTGAAACTTGAATATCTAAGCTTAAATAATTGGAAATCCCACATATTAAATTGATTTACATACGCTGGCTAGAAAACAAGACAATAAATAATTTGACCTTCTAAAAAAAATACATACACACATTGTTAGAGAGATCCCTTAAGATAAGCTATTTTAATGGAGTAACCAAATGATGCTGAAACAATTGTAAAATTAAAAAATAGTTAATATGTACATATGTATGTATGTATGTACATATGTATTTAAGTGTAGATGCGTCTTTTGGGTGGCACACTTCATTAACAATCTAAGTATTGAAATTATTATCAAAGTCATGTATGTATAAGATATCTTGTTATTATTATGATATGATCAGTTCTACTTTGTCAGCGAACCACTGTTTGTTGCCAACAAGTTTATTCTCTCTTTTTTTCCAATTCTACACTCTTTCTGACACTCTATTTCTGTCTCTGTCTGCTTCTTTCTTACCATACCTCAATGGCTCTCGATCGACCTGTGGCTGTCCCTAACTCTTTCTGCTGCTCTCCCTCTCTTGATTTTAAACAATTCACAGTGGAATAGAATCATCGATTTCTAAACAATTGAAGCTAATAATGCCAATAAATAGTAGTCATTTTTTTTTTTATTATATATTTATTATAATAAATTAAATTGAGGTCTGAATTACATATAATTGCAATAATGATTATATATCATCGTTCCTGGCCCATTGTACGCTCTCCAGCTCCATTTGCTTCGCATTTGCTTTTTTTCGCTCAGTCTGGAATTCGCCGTCGCTTTGTACACGCTGCTCTTATCGCGCTTCGTCATTTTTTTCTCGCAAAATATTGAAAGAAAGAGACAAAACAAAAGAATTACAAGAATAAACAAACAAAAAAGCATCAACAACAACAACAATAGGAAAAAGAAAAATTTAGTGAATACTCAAATTCTATATGCATTGTAAATATCGCGTGAGTTATCGAAAGAGAGACAAAAAAGTGCAACAGGAAAACTCGATACTCTCTCTCTCTGGCGTTCTCTCCCTCTTTAAAATTGTTGTGCCGCGTTTGGTTGTTGCTATTGTTGTTGTTGCTGTTATTGTGTCGTGATTGCCCTCGTTCATTTGCTGTTGTTGTTTCTTCTTATTATTTTTTTTTCTACCTGTGTAAGCGTCTCTGTCCATCAGCCATTAAATCATCAATTCTCATTCAGTTCTCCTCCTCAGCTTTTCGTTTGCCAAACTAAAAATATTTGTTTAGTCTCGTTCTGAGCGTTGCCGGCAAAGCTTTGACTGAAAGGGAACAAGAACAAAAGAACAAGAACGTTCGTCATATTGAAAACATCATTACTTTGTTTTTTTTTTTTTTATATATATGTACATATATACATTCTTATATGTATGATGTATAAGCGATGTAGGCATAGAAACGTGCATTAGTAAATATGTACATCATTACTATCTCTACCACCTACAAGCATACAGACATACATACATACATATGTACGTCAAGATGTAGTTATCAAGTGAAAGTGTGCCAGCACATGACAAAAAAAAAAAAACAAATTTGTATTGTATCTGCAGAGTGAGAGAGAAACGTATTCTCACGCCACGTTATCGTTTTTCAAACAACAAAAAGAAAACCAAAAATTTGTGCAAAAGAAAAATATACATACATTAAACTGAATCTCCCGTCCACATCCCGATATAAATACTCTTGCATTTCGTCGTGTTCGCATTGGTATTTCCTCTCTGATTTGCACATTCCAAGTGCTCAAATGACTAACTCACAACAAATACTAATAAAAATAAAAGGCCGGATCGGGTTCTTTAGAAAAGATCAGTCATATCCTTGAGATTGGGTATAGTTTTCGTGACACGTCTAAAACGTCAAAAACCTTAACCACAGAAACATTCAGTTAATATTCTAGCTACCTCTTTGTATTTTCATTCTGGTTGGCAGTTTCTGAACGTCAAGAACACCGCGATAATAAATAAATACACGTACAATTCAAAACAAAAAACGTGTGCTGGAGGCTGCCTTTTTTCACTATTTCGAACTTGATAACCCTGAGACTGAGTAATGTTTTTAAAGATTGTGTGTTGTCTTTAAAGAATTTCATTGAATTCAATGATTAAGTTGGTTAGTTGCAGATCTTTCAAGTGTTGGTAAGAGTGTTTTGACTTGAGACTAACAAAAATGTGGCAAATATTTATCAAGTTTTTTCCACTGAAAACAATAAAATGAAATCCCATTATTGATATGGCCTAGATCTTATCGATATTATTGCAAACTTTTAATCACTTTTGGTTGCAACACTTTCTTGGGGGAAATCCCAACAACATTTTGTACAGTGCCACTCCATTATTGGGTTATTCACTTGCCACGTGTTTACAAATGTATTCCACATTTATTCTATTCTTTATTACCTTTATTTCAATTTTTGGTATTTTCTTTTGTCTTTATTTGCCTTGAGGAGAGGTGAATCTATGCTTGAATAGGAAATGTCAATGACCTACCCGCACATTTTCGATTATAATTTGATTCTCAGTTCGGATGTGTTTATGAATATGTTATCAAACTTTTTTTTCTTTCTGTTCACCGATTGATAACAAAACGAATTGTGTTATTTTGAAAATGTTCGATTTTGAATTGTTGTTAAACTGATTGAAAATAGTAAACGACGCGAAATTGCATGAGTATCGAAATAAAGTAAAACCGTGACGGTTTTTTGCTGTTTTATCTAATGAACAAATTATTACAACAGATATAGCGCAGTATGTTTATAACGCTGCTTGGATATAGTATTCATGAACCTTTTTATTGCAAATAAAGCAAAAAAAAAACAGGCACATGCATATAGAAAAATATTAATATTGATATTTAAAATCTGCGTGCGTGACAAAAATAAACTATTAATTAAAATAAATAACCGGAGCCACAGATCATTAAATTTGTACATCAACCTGAAACGTTAAATGTAAAGTGTGAGAGGGTTAACAAAAAAAGAAAAAAAAACAACAACAACAACTCATTCACTAATGATAAGCATTCGCCTCATTGTTCCTGTTATTGTTGCTGTTTTTGTATTGTTGCCAATATGATAGTGATCAATGCGTCTGATGTAAGTGCCCTTTCTATATCATCTTCATTTTTTGTTATTGGTTTTGGATCAATTTTTTCTCTCTCTCTATCTCTCTGCCACTTTCTTAATACTGGTGTTGGTTAAATATTTTGACACCAATATTTTCAGAATATTTATTCACGATGCTTAGAAATACTAGACGTGGAATTAGTATATATCTCGATTATCATCAGGTACATCATATCTATCTTTTTTTTATCAGATAAACCGAAATAGAATATTATTTAGAAATTTTCTAAAGTGTATATTTTAAAACATTAAATGATTCATTTCAATTGACAGCATCTGAAACGTGCCATTATTTATTCAAATCATATGACAAAATACACAAAATATATACATAGATAATCGCTTCTATAGTAACTAACATAATTATCTTTGGCCTAATAACAAATCCCACAATTTGCAAAATTCTCAATCATTTTGTGCTTAAATGATGCATTAAATTTTGCACAAAAAAAAACATATTTCCGGACAAAACTTACTTGGATTTAGTTGGCAGTTTAACTTTGTGTATCCATCTTGAAAATGTTCGTCAATTGGGTGGGTCCAGCCCGCCTCTTTTGTCGTCTGGCATTTGTGATTGTCATGCCATGTCGGAGATATGTATGTGTATACATCTATATATTTATACCGGAGTGGTGTGCTAAACAAGTACGGGAATGTGGTCACGAATCAGTTTTTTGACAGGCACTAATCAAAATATAGTTAAAAAAAAAAAACAACAAAAACTGTCAAGTAGCATTTCTCCACATTCGAATGAGGATTTTGGTTGCGATTTACTTACTTTAGGGTTGACTGCCCCCGTTGTTGTCTATAAATAGTTGTATATCATGAAATATCTTAACGGCAGCATATTCTGCACATTTTTGCTAAATAAGATGAAAACCTTAAGTCCACTTCTGTTTGACAAGGACAAGAATGTGTCCCTGGCTGAACTCACGATAGTTGCCATGGAGATGAAAGCCACCACAAAAAGTGGTCATTGGTCGTCGTCTTCATTACTACTTTTCTTTTTCTTTAACAATTTTTTTTTGTAAAATTCGAAAATTATCTCGCAGAGTACTAGACTTTTGCGGTTAGCAAACAAAAAGGGTATATTCATTTTGGTCAAAAGTGTGTAACGCATATGAGGAATAACCTTCGACCATATAAAGTATATATATTCTTGATACGACGAGACGATATACCTATTTAAGTCCGTTCGTCTGACCGTCCGTCCGTCTGATTACAGCAAACTCCTCTTAAACATTTAAAGCTACAGCACTAAAGTTGCATGTGACCTTCTATATACTGCAGGGGTTGCATTTTTCGGATTTCACCGGATCGGATCATTATATCATATACATACATAGATCCCATACAAATGGCAAAATCACGAACAGTGACTTTTTTTTTAATAACTTCGTTATTTGTTAAGCTACTGCTGGCAGTATTTAAAATATCTATTAATGATTGGGCCAAATTGTATCAAGTTTGGGCGACTATATCATAAATGTCCCAGAGTACCGATCGGTCGTAAACAGTGACTCAATAACTTCCTTACTTTTTAACCGATTGTCATAAAATTTAATATTTGTCAGTGTTAATGAATAGGCCATTAAGATCGGATGACTATATATGCTATATTATATGTAGCTATATATGTAGGTAAAGGACGAGAAACAAAAAACTTTCAAGGGTAGATAAGCTTGTATGTAACAGCCAGAACGAAGCTTCTCTGACCCCATAAAGTATATATATTCTTGATCAGCTACAACAGACGTCTGTCCGTATGAAGACCTAGATCTCAGAGACTATGAGAGCTAGAAGCACCAAATTTGCATCATGTAGTATGTAAAGTGACACTTTTGTTTTAAATTTTTTGCCACGCCCCCTTTCGCCCCCGCACTTTAAATAAAACAGATTTTCTCGAAAACTAACAGAGCTAAAGCTACTAAATTTGGGACATAGATTTGCTTAGAATGCGTGCAAATTATTATAATTTAAAATTTTTGACACGCCTACTTTCGCCTCTATAATCTAGAAAAAACTGTAGCAATTCTTTGACTATCAACCAAATTCAGCACATTAATTAGCCCTATTAATATCTACCAGCCTACCACATTTTAAAATCGGGCTGGAAACATTGAATATACATGTATATATGTAAGGGCGAATGTGGCCGAAGGCGAGTGGCGGCGCTAGAGTGCACGTCTGTTTGTAAGAGTGAGCGAGATAGTATATGCTATAAGGTATATAAAAAGAATTTAAGAGACATACATTTGGACATCAAAGTTTAAAATATATTTTCACCTGGTGCATGGTATACCGAAGTCGGCAAACCGACTTACTTACTTAACTTTTGTCTGTTTTTCCTGCCAGTGAGTAAAGACACCAAGTGGCAACTCTTATGGTTTTAAAGCGAAACTCTAAATACCACAAGACACTACTCGTGTAGCTCCCATATGTTAGTACAGTTCTTAGATGCTATTATTAAACTGGATATTATTGTAATTAATATATAATATTTAGGTGTGAAGCATTAAAATGTTACAATTCCGCAATGAAAGACCCAATAAAGTTGCCCACTAAGTTACTAGAGTAGATCTAAACGACTTAACCGCAGATCTTATTTGTCATAATTTTGGGGTATATTTTTGAGATATGTATGCACATTTTAGCCTTCCTAGAGACCAACTTGCGCTCCACTGAACATTTTAATTATCCAGTAATTCCGCGTTTTGCCGATTGAGGTGAAGTTAATGAAAATACCCACCAACTAAGTGCTGAAGGGGTGGGGTAGGGAGATTCTCTCTTAGTCTCTGTTTACGTTTTCTGTTTTTTTTTTGTTTTATATGCCATAGCTGGTGGTATGTAATAAATGATTGTGCCTTGTGCTGTGCTGGATAACAAGCAACTGTGAGTTAATTGCAAAAGTGGCCAAAAGGCATGGAAGAAGAGGTATTTAATTTGTGGTGGCCGAGTAGAATTAGAACATTCTCTTTTGTAAACGCCCTTTACTACTTATTTAATACTGCTACAGCTACTAACTATCATCAATTAATTCATTTGACTCTTGGCTTAAATTCTATTTCTTACATTTTATCTTTTGTTTTTGGAACTTGCTTTACAGACGGGTCTAACCCTGACACCTGAAATGTTGCTCTCCACATCGGAATCATCAACGCATAGCGCCTCCGAGGTAGCTGGACGTCTTCAAGTTGATGTTCGAACGGGTCTTAAATGGACAGAAGCTAAATACCGAGCCAAAATCATTGGGCACAATGAATTGCTTCTTGTCGAGGATGACCCCACATGGAAGAAGTATATCGAGCAATTTCGTAATCCACTAATCCTATTGCTCCTTGGCTCAGCTTTGGTGTCGGTGATAATGAAACAATTTGACGATGCTGTCAGCATTACGATTGCCATTCTCATTGTGGTCACTGTGGCATTCATACAGGAATATCGCTCGGAGAAGAGTCTCGAGGAGCTGAAGAAACTAGTTCCTCCAGAATGTCATTGTCTGCGCGAGGGACGGCTCGATACATTTCTTGCCCGTGAACTTGTTCCCGGTGATGTAGTGCATCTTAATGTCGGCGATCGTGTGCCAGCCGACATGCGTCTCTTCGAGGCTGTCGATTTGTCCATCGATGAGAGCAGCTTTACGGGTGAAACGGAACCGGCGCGTAAAATAACCGATGTCCTGCTGAACAATACGAATGTTAAGGACCACAGCAACATGAAGAACATTGCTTTTATGGGCACCCTAGTCCGTTGCGGCAATGGCAAGGGCATTGTGGTTAGCACTGGGGAGCGCAGTGAATTCGGCGAGGTCTTTAAAATGATGCAGGCCGAGGAGGCACCAAAGACACCGCTGCAAAAATCGATGGACATTCTGGGCGCTCAACTGAGTTTCTATTCGTTTTTGATAATTGGCGTCATTATGCTACTGGGATGGCTACAGGGCAAACCCTTGTCCGAGATGTTTAACATCAGTGTCTCCCTGGCTGTGGCTGCCATACCCGAGGGTCTGCCCATTGTCGTTACCGTCACCCTGGCATTGGGAGTGATGCGTATGGCTAAGCGGAATGCCATTGTCAAGAAGCTGCCCACTGTCGAGACCTTGGGATGTGTCAATGTCATTTGCTCGGACAAGACGGGCACTTTGACTAAAAATGAGATGACTGCGACCATTATTATCACATCCGATGGCTACATGGCTGATGTGACCGGTGCCGGGTACAATGACCAGGGTGAGATTCATATTCGCCATTGCAATAATATTGAAATGGCCAAGGCCAATATCACAAATCTCCTCGAAATCGGATCCGTATGCAATAATGCTTTCATACAAAATGGCACACTGCTGGGCCAACCCACGGAGGGTGCTCTCGTCGCGGTGGCCATGAAGAATGGCATGTATGCCACCGCCGAGAATTATGTCCGCATTCAGGAATATCCGTTCAGCTCCGAACAGAAAATGATGGCCGTCAAGTGTATACACAAATACAACAATAATAAGGAGGAAATTTTCTTTGCTAAAGGTGCATTGGAATCTCTGCTACCGCAATGCACAAAATATCAATTCGGCACTCAGACAGTGCCACTGACCAAACAAAATGAGGATGAGTTCCTTGCCGAGGCCTATGAAATCGGACGCAAGGGTCTCAGAGTGTTGGCCCTGGCTAAAGGTAGATCTATGCAGGATTTGATTTATTGTGGTCTAGTTGGCATCACCGATCCGCCCAGGCCTCTTGTTCGCGAATCCATCGAGATGCTGATGCATAGCGGAGTTCGCGTCAAAATGGTCACTGGAGATGCTCAGGAAACGGCTATGGCTATTGGTGAGTACCTAAAGAACTTAAACAATAATCTAGTGACATTTTCCCGTTAAAAATATATAATTAATTTGGCCAAATATTTAACGATGTAAGGGCTAGACCATAACCCGTAAAGCAAGCTAACGATTGTTAAGAAAATATTAATATTTTACAGTTTAAAATACATAGATATTTGCTGTTCCATATTTCTTTTACTCTTAAAGTTAAAACAAAGGTAGATAAATTGGGGTTGTAAACAATGAATTGCCATAATTATACATATAGACTTTAAATCGGAAAGTTGCAATTGATTTAACGTAAAATTTAATTTTGCTTTAGCATTTAAACGAAAGGTAAAATACCAATTGATAATTGATTCTTGGGCATAAAATATATATGCAAAGGATAGTAAAGGAATTGACATCGTCTTTGATTATGTGCCCTTTTCATTTTATAAAATTGGAAAGCTGTAATTAAAGTTTCTGCTTTTGTAATGCCATAACATGGTTATCTATGTGACCATTGGTGTCCATCCATTTTTGTCCTTCCCTGTCCCTCCCATGTCGACCATTCTTTTTGTTCCTCACATACAGGAAGCTCCACTAATATAATGCAATGCACAACAAGGAAGAAAAATCCAACCAACCAACAACCAACAAAAGGAACGAAAGAACGAAGGAACAAACCATCGTCAGAGAGTCGTCAGTTCCAGAAATAATTAATTGTGTCTTTACTCCAATTCCTTTCCTATTCCCTGACTCATTCCCACTCTCACTCCCATTCCAATTCTCACTCCCATTCCCAATGCGATTCCTCTGGCTGAGCTTTGTGCCACCGACAGCACATCTGTGGCGGACAGGAGTTCATCATCTGCAATCCAACATTCATCAGTCGTGGTGGTGGTGGTAGATGAAAGACCTTGAATGGCGAAACTTTATGCACTCTGCGTTTTTACATTTCCTTTTCAACTTGCAGAAAATTCATTTGAATATTAAATTTACATTTTCTATGCAAGCACAAAAAACAACAAATACAAAATAATTCCACTTTTTCTCTCTTTCTCCGTGTATGTGTCTGGCTGTCTAAATCATTTCACTTATTCAATTTTGGCTGCTAAAATCCGCTTATGAAGCCTAACTAATTGGCCAGAATTCTGACCGAAATTAAGTATTTTGTAGAGAGCAGAGGAAGGCACAGGATATTCGTCCGAATGGCGTGGGCAAATCCTCAGGAATTTATGCCTATTGATGGTAGAAAAGCTTTGTGGGGCCCTCACATAATTAAGTCTTTCATGTTTGAATTGATTCGCGTCCAACCAGTTAGTCTGCTTAATTCAATCCATGAATTGCAGGATAATTGAATTTATTGTTGTTGTTGTGTTTAAGGCAACACAATTTTCCGAATTTTCGGAATTTACCAAACACACACAAAAAAAAAACATACACAAATTGAGCCTAAACAAATTGTCATCCCAACACACCCACACCCCCACACACAGTCTGACACACATCCAATTAGTGAAACGCACTATTGACGAGTCCAATGCAGAGTATTATTCAGCTGACTCAGTAGTCACTGCAGCAGGAGAAGGCAACAAACACTCATCATGTGAAGCATTATGTCCTCATGACAACAGCGTATGGGATAAAAACTGAAGCCAGAATAAGAAGACCCTGAAAGATAAGAGATAATGATTTGATAAGTAAAAAAAATAATATCCCAAAGAAGGCGGCAAGAAGGTGTATTATTATTAAATTTTGACTACAGACGGCGTATAAGTGTCTTTAAAAATGCTCTTGCTTTTGCCTTTATTGAAGACCTGAACCTGCGTATTGCATAGTTTTAGGCGCTTAACATTTTCTCGGAAGGGTGAATCTTCCGCCCATTATAATCCATAATCCATATCGATTGCCATCTCATGGCCAAGGGGCCAAGACAAACACCGGAAAATATTCATAGCTTTTGGATTTGATTCTCTCTAATTTTAATCAACCAGAGAGAGAGAGAAAGAGAGAGAAGCAACCACCGCATAGGGCAAAGGATAAAGTTCTGCCATTTTTGTTCATCTTATTCTCGAGATGTGGTCAACCTGTCACACTAGTTTCTTGTTGCCTGGACAAAAATTCTTCTTAATGGAGAAAGAAGTCATCATCTGTTGGAAATATTTTAACTTTGACAACATTCCTAGTAGGGTACATAAAAAACAAAAAAACGATTAAATGAAAAATGATTGGACCAACTGTGCGTTCTTGTAAAATCAAATTAATTTCCATTTTAGGATAATCCTTTAAGAGGCTAGAGCTTGTGATTTGCACTGCATTAGAAACTGGAATACACTTACACGGTATCTCAAAGTCAGTATTCAATTTGCTTTCTTGAATTTTCTCTTCATAAAGTTTGGAAACATTTTGTTTTACTCACTAATCGGCTTTTGGTTTGCTTGCGGTGGTTGCCCTAAATGAAATTTTTCCCATTCCCATGAAGTTTTCTTTCCTTTTGCGGGGTCGCCGTCTCTTGTATAGAGAGAGACCATTTTTTGTTTGTTTTTTGGCGTTGAGAGTTAATGGGAAATTGTTTGATTTCTATTTTCGTGCCGGCATTTTCTCAGTGAATAACTAAACAGTTTTCATTTATGTAAAAGCGAAGAAAACTGTTTTTCATAAATGTCATTTTGGATTGAAAGAAGAGACAGAAAAAATGTTGATACTATATGTTACTGATAATTGCAGGATATTTTAAAAGTTCTGTCACTTTTTTTTTTCCAAAATTTGCTTCATTTGCATTCTCAAAGCGGCTTAGTTCCTATTATTTATTCCTTATATTTGCCATAAGGTAACATCATATTCAATTACTTGGAAAATGTAAGCTCTTGACTTTGCAGAAAGTATTAGATGAACAAAAAGGGCTTCAGGGCACTTGTAATCTTTGATTTCTAAGTGGTTCATTAACATGGCTTGAACAATCAAGGACTTTTTTCACCAATTCATAATGAGGTCACTCAAAATTATTTAAAGTAAATAGAATCCCAATATAGATATATGTAGATAATATAGATTATAGATGATGCTTACCAATATAAGTATTCGTATTCGTGAAATTTCTTTCTAAAAATTAATTTTGTTCCCTTTTTTAATTGTAGCGAATCTTATTGGAATCGATACGATTCATCATCAGACACTTTCTGGCCAGGAAATCGATCAAATGAACGAACATCAGTTGGACAAGGTGGCTAATAATGTGAGCGTATTCTATCGGGTCTCACCACGTCATAAGCTGGAGATTGTCAAGTCACTGCAACGAACTGGAAATATTGTTGGCATGACAGGCGATGGTGTTAATGATGGTGTGGCCCTAAAGAAGGCAGACATTGGCATTGCCATGGGAAAGAATGGTACAGATGTTTGCAAGGAGGCTGCCGATATGATATTGGTTAATGATGACTTTCACACCATTATGTAAGTGGTTAATTGATTGTATGATAATAAATCATTGGCAATAATTTTTCACCATTTTTCTTCTAGTGCTGCAATTGAAGAGGGCAAAGGGATTTTCTACAATATACGGAATTTTGTGCGATTTCAATTGTCCACATCGATTGCTGCATTGGCCCTCATTGCCTTGGCCACCTTAATGGACATTGCCAATCCATTGAATGCCATGCAAATTCTATGGATTAACATTATTATGGATGGACCACCGGCTCAGTCTTTGGGCGTGGAGCCTGTCGATCACGACGTTTTGAAGCAAAAGCCACGGAATGTGAAACAACCAATGATAACTAAATCGGTGGTGGTCAATGTATTGCTAAGCGCTAGCATTATCGTCCTGGGCACTCTATGGGTATTCCAGCGTGAGATGGCCGATGGGACCTTGGGGAAAACCAAGCGGGATACAACAATGACTTTCACTTGTTTTGTATTTTTTGACATGTTCAACGCCTTGTCGTGCCGCTCACAAACCAAAAGCGTCTTCACAATTGGCTTGACCACAAACCGCATGTTCCTGCTAGCTGTGGCCTTCTCGATTATTGGCCAAATGCTAGTCGTTTACTTTCCCCCTCTTCAGATGGTATTCCAAACGGAAGCTCTAACAGCATACGACATCATATTCCTCGTCTCGCTCACCTCCTCCGTGTTGGTTGTCTCTGAAATCAAAAAATGGTTCGAACGCGCCATGGAACGCAAAATGTATAGCACGCGATCTGAACTAGATTTTGTATGACAAAACGCAAGCGCTAGAGATGTGTTGCATGAACAGAAAAAAGCCGAGTAAAAAATAAGCCAAAAACCAAAAAAAAAAAAAAAAAAAAGAAAAAAACCAACAAAAAAACGAAAGAAAAACAAAAACCAAGTGAGCAGAGTGCAGACAGAGGAAAAGGCAGAGAGAGAGAGAGAGAGAGTTGGGAGAGTATGGAAATGGATAATAGAGAGCAGCGAAGTGTGTGTGAAAATCTTACATTTTGAATACAAAATTTTCCCATAGATCCCGGGCATCCTCATGATCGTGTCTTCTGATCAGTGTAAGCTTACGCTATTTCAAATTCAAAATCTCCAATTTGATTTTCTGCTTTGTGTGTTTAAATTTCACTTTATATTTTGTAAGTAGTTCAATTAATTGTGGGTAGTATTCATTTTTATTATTATTATTATTATTTGAATACCCACAAGAAGCAGCAGGTATATAAGAGTATTTAGTTTATCAAAATTTATGCAACAGACAAAATAGAAACATATTGAATTCCAACATAATATATGTATATAGTTTATATTTGATCATCATCAATGGACAAGTTGATTAAAACATACATTTACAACTTACCGTCTGTCCGTTTTTTTTTCCATTAATTTAGTTTTTTCCATTAAACAAAATAGTTTTAAAAATATCATTCAATTACCCAAATTTATGGCAAATTGTTTGAACTTTTGGTATTGCTTATGACAAAAAAAAAAAAAAATGTCTAAATGAAAATTAAAACGAAATGAAAAGTCTCTGATCTTAAATCTGAGTTAAATAGACAAGGACATACTTAGAATGAAGATATATATTGTTTTCATCAGATTCACGAGCTAACTCAATGACCGCATATTCAAATACATGAAAGAAGTCTTTCGATTCAAAAAGCTAAAGAAGCTATATAGATCATTTAATTTGCCGATACTGTAGAATCTTGAATCAAAGCGATATGTCAAAACAATAAAGTGGAATTCAAGAAACTTAAAAAAACTGTTTTATAAGTAAATATATATTATATATGTCTGTTAAGTGTAAATGCCACATTAACTTTTATTTGTTTTTTTTTTTTTTTTTTTTTGTGTACGTCTATTTTTGATATTTTTTGTTCACAAATTGTGTTTTGGCTGCAATTTCGCAAAAATTTTAAGTATCAATTTCTAAAATAATTTTAAGATTTAATTTAAAAACAAAAACACAATATGTTTCATATGTCTTAAGAAAAAACACAAGCAAACAAAAAAACCAACGAAAGGAAATGAAAGAAACATAATTAATGTGATATTATTTTTAGCATGAAAAAGTTTATTTAATTTAAATATAATTTGCTTCATTGTTTTAAATAAATTTAAATTACATTTTATTCCCAAAATAAAATAAAACATATTACTTATGTGAAAATACCAATCCAAGTCATTGAGTATACACTACAATCCACATGCATACACTACATTTATGTATAATTTCTTCTGATCTTGACAGCAATGAGAAGTTCGAGATAAATTCAACGATAATTCTCCCAACCCACCACGCAGCATCAGCCAAGAGAATACATGCAAAAGTGTGGAGTCCAAGTGGAAAGGATGTCGGAGCATAAGAAGAAGGATAAGAAGAATGAAGGATGGATGATGAGAAGAAAGCAGAACTCAACAAAAGAAAAGCAAAATCAATGGTGTTTTTTTTTCAAACGTTTAATTTGGTTAACTTATTCGGCAAAATGTATTTTCGTGTGTGTAACAAAACTCTAGCGCAGAGAAACAGCAACAACAACAGCAAAACAATAATATTTGTTTATTTTTTGTCTTGGTAAACAGTTTCAAATTGATTCGAAATTGTATGTGAAGTATTTTCACACAATATTTATAGATTTATGTAATAATATCATTCAATTAGTTGGCCTACCAACAATACAAAACACAAAACAGCAAGCAAATTCAAAATAACTATAAAACAATCTTAATGCACAGATCAATGAGCAAGTTTTTCTTCTTCTGAGTCAGTAAACCAAAAATTTAGTCAAAGAATATGTAATGGCACCATATGCTAAATTTAAAATGTATTTTAAATATAAGAAATTCCATCTAACATTCTTACACAAATGCACCACACGGTCAATAATTGTAGATGATGAATAATTCAGCAATAGAACACAACAAAAACCTTTTGATAAGTGCAACAGCTTATAATAGTAATATAAATAATAGTAATAGGTTTTCAAATGATCAAACAATGAACAGTCAAAATCAAAACCACAAAATATTTAACAAAAACAGTCAATTACATACAGAGAAAATATATAAGGAATGTATTCATATACACCGCAAATAACCAGCAAAAAGCTTAATTTAAGTACGATTAATAATCGAATCAGTTTAATCGATTTAAATCAAGTTTTCACACTATCTATGTATGTAGGGCCTATAGAGCAATCTAATGGCCCTTTTTACAGATTGTTCATGGCACTTTGTAAAGGAAATTCAAATCCAAGCTTGGCCAGATCATTCAGTTATTTGTACTTAAATTGGGTTTTATAAAGAGACAATTGTCGGTTATTGCGGCTTTTGGTCATTAGTTCAGATATCAAACACCTATTCATCATTGAAGTAAACAATATTTTTTATTACGTAATACTGATATTAACATCATCAATTCAACTTTCATCATATCAACCAGAAAGAACATAGCTTTAAGGACGCAGAGAACATTTGCCATAAAGCACAAAACAGAGTTTTTCATTATATTTCACTTTATCAGCTGATCTTAACGGATTAGTGTTAGATGATGCATATCAAAAAATGCAAAGCTTACTCTCACTCGGATTTGTCTTGGATCAATTGGAGGATCAAAATCGACTTTTGCACATTCTACGAATGATACCTAAAAACGAAGGGAAAATAAAAAGTATATATCGGCTAAAGCAACAGCATATATGGGTATAAATTTAATTTAATGGACCAAGCTAATAATTTATTTACCGCACATCAAGCAACGCTCTCATGTACTCATTAACATAAAACATACATCAAAAAGGGTAACAAAAAAAAAAAAAAAAATAAAAAATTGAAAAAAAGATAATGAAGTCGGAAAAAAAGGAAACAAGAAAAAAGAAAACGATATTCATTTACTCAAAAAAAAAAAAAAAAAAAAAAAGCAAAATATCGCCTAATCATTAAACTATAAATACATACACTCACGTCACATTCGTAATGGTAACAATAATTAGTAAATTAAGTGTATCTAAATAATTAACAAGAAAAACTATTGGATATGTGTGTGAATGTCTGAATAATGAAATATTACAACTACATAAAAATTGCAATATACAATGATGGATAAACTAAAAAAACAACTGAGATTGAAAATTCTTACAGTTCAAAATAATATTGATTACCTACCATAAAATATTCTAGTACATGCATCATTAATTAGTTATTAACACCAAAAGATCCCACAGAAGTAAATATCTCTTAATCTATCTGCCTGTTTTTAGTCTATGTTTGACAATCTGTCACAACAAGTAAGCCTATTAAAGTTTAAAAGATTTCTTTTTTTAACACTCGAATAGTTTTGATTTAACCAACTTCTTAAGATTTACATTAATTTGGTTTAGATTGGTTTTTCTAAATTTTCGATTGCTCTGTTTCTGATACGGAATCACCTTGCCATATAACAAAGATAAACAATCTGGATTCCATAAATGATTTCCCAATTTATTAAGTTTTAGGGAATTCTGTTGAAAAAGACAACTATCCGTCTCCTTTGATCAAAAACGACACATAGATTGTTTTAACTTTTTATGGATTTATTTTTTCGATTGATCCACGGTTAAAATTTGTATATTAAAATGTAGTGCCAGCTGCAAATAAATTGATAGATAGATAGAAAATGTATGAATCATTGATAATTGATAATATTATTATATTGATTGCTTAACATTTTGATAACAAATGAACAAACAATAATCGTGACTGATTTGGGACATAGGCAAAGATTTATGTAACGATTAAACTTTTTTCAACAACTACTTGAAGACTTATATCTGTCCGGATTGGCAAAATATCCCACAAACCGAATGATTATAGTTATCAGAAACAGAATCATCGGCTATATTCACCTATACATTTGTAATCGTGGCTATTGACTTCCTTTTGACCATTTAAGATTCTAAATATTTTAAAGTTTTTGTTGGTTACCAATTTCTTATTGACTTTCTCACTAATTAATTTATGTTGGCTGTATGTACAAACATAACTAATAAACATTTTATTCTTACAATACTATAAAATATACAAAAAAATAAAATAAATAAATACTATAACTAACTGTGCTATTAACTGTAAGCATAATTAATTAATAACAACAGACAAAGAGAAAAAAAAAGACAAAAATAAATATATAGACAATTATCTCAAATAAAAAAATTTATTAATTATGTACTTCTTAACTGTCATTCAAAACTCAAGTAAAGAAATAATAATTTCATACTTAATATATTTCGCAGGTTTAGTTAAACAAATTGTGGTCTATAATATTTAAAATTGAAATACTAAATATGTTACACAAATAACAATACTAATTTACATAAATTATATATACACATATATAAAATATATATTTAATATATCCAAGTCGATGCAAATATTTACTAAATAAAATTAACTTTGTGTAGTACTAGCAGCAGGCGAAAATAAATTTTTAAGTGGGAAGTACTGTGTTTGACAGGGTTAAAGCACATTGTACTCTTTTCGGGATGCAAGGACATTCTGGAAACCCAAATGCTTTCCCCGTAGAGATAAAAAATAATTATATTCCCAAAGTGATCTCTGGGCGATACGGACCGATTTTAGGCTTATGAGTTTGAAAACGAAATTTAAACTCGAAATTATCATACATAGTAGACGGCTTCATGTCAGTTAATGTAATCAAAGATTACAATCTGACAAAAAGATATCCCGGTTGTCCTTGAAATGGCCAAGTTATAAGGACATTTATGGTTTTTTCCGACTTTTTGGCCATTTTTCCGACGACCCCCTTACAAAAATTCGAGCAATATTTGTGGAAGGATATTAAAAATCCTTGAATGCAGATCGATAGCCTTGGTCTTGGAGGATCGAAAAAAGTATGTCCTGTCCGCGTCGGCACATGTCCTGCGGAGATATGGAAGGAGAAAATTATCCGTTTTTCGTTTTTTAGCTCTAAAATCGACAAATCCTGAAGCAGGACGAAAAGAGTTAGGCTCCTAGGATGTCTTGACGATTTCTACCGATTCGCATCAAAAAAAGTGGGGGTCATCTAAGGATGCAGGACATGCAATTTTCTGAAAAGGTCCTTGTTCTCAGCTATCCGAAGGATATTCCAGGACGTGGTGTTGTAAGTGGATGCACATGGACAAGGACTTTCATTGGCTCATAGGACATTCAAATCGTCCTTAAAATGGACGAGCTATGAGCACTGTTCCGTTTTTTGGACTAGTAAATTTTTCCAAGTCCAAAATTGAACCAGGAAGCAAAAAATGGGAGAAAATCACAAAATCCTTGATATCTCAGCTCTTCGGAGGACCATCGAGATGTCCTTTACACCGAAGACAGTCCTTGATGATTTGAGTTTTTTGACACATCTTTCGTCCTGATCCTTTAAAGGACTCGCGAGATATTTTCCATTTTTATTCAAACAGAAAAGTCCTTTTATCTCAGCTTCACGAAGGACATTCCAGGACCTGGTGCTGTAAGTGGATGCACATGCACAAGAAATCTCATCGGGCTGAAGGACATTTAACTAAATGTGTTTTTTAGCACCAGTCATTTGTAGTCAGCTAGAAAATTTGTGTTGAATAATATGAAATTTAAAAAAAAGGGTTGCATACTTATTGAGGCTGAAAAGTTTTTATCAAATACATATGTCGTTAGTGCTTTGAAAGATTGGGAGAGGTGTCGTCAAACGCATCCTTTTACCAAGGACAATCATCTGTATAAAGGACATCCTGAAAGTTCTGCTAGGAGCCATGCTGTGCTATTCCATTGGCCTTGTACTTTATTTTTTATCTTATTCTCTAAATGCTCGCTAAATTCACAAATGTATATGCCCAAGATTATGGGATGGCTTTTGAAAAAAAATTAAGACACTCCGCCTTCTATGGTATTTTGTTGCAATTCACATCGTTAACAGTTTCTAACCACAAGTATCCCACACAGTTTAAAAATTTTTAAAGCAATCTGCCAACTGTATACTCCAGTACACGTTTCGTCGTTAAAAGTACAAATAGTTCGTCATGTCTTGGGTCCTTAGGGTAGTGTTGGTTGGCAAACTCTGCGTAGAGCAAAGGAACATGGTTTTCTGTCATATCCTTGGTAGTCCACATCGATTGGCATCAAACAAAGGCGGGCCAGAGCTTACGCTCATGTTAATTCTTTATCTGGTTAGATTAATTCTTTAATAGAATGTTCATTCCAGGACTCGACAGCAAAATACACCGATCGCTTTGCGACGGTGGATAAAGATTTTCTATAGCAAACAATCTAAGGATCGAAGATAGGTTCCATAGGTTCAAACATAAACTATTCAAGTATTGAAGGAAAATTAAAGTTTTAACCATTCCTGAGCCTGTTTTTGTAAGCTGACTTTTATTTACAAAAAACTGATTCAAAGCTTGCTAAGTATGGTAAAGTCATTCCTTTGCGGCAATTGCCGTTTGCATTAAAACTCCTTCCACCTTCAGAATCGTTTTTTATAAAAAATTCCATATCTTCATCAATTAAAAATGTTAAACTTTTTTTTCTTAAGGCAGAGAAAGGGAATTCTCGGTTTTCGATAGTATGGCGCCATTGGAAAGAAAAGTAAGCAAATGCTATATACATATGTAGATTAACTTCCCATTGTAAAAGAAGGCTTTCCTGTGACACAATATAGTACATTTATTATCAGTTTTATCACCTACGCAAGTATTTTGGAGCGTTATTTACTTGAGCACTATTCCACATCTCGAATGGCCATCGGAATGGGAACACCATATAGAAGATACAGCACACAATTTCCGAGATGTATCAGAAAGTTTTGATAGTTAGTAACGCGCTGTTGGAACTCATCCCACAGCGGCAGCAGGGAGCGGCTATTAGAGGAGCCATCATCACCATGGTCGTCGCTGTGCTCCAGCATTGTTTTATTCACAAAAGTGTATAAGTACGACGCCGGCTTGTGCCCAATTGTGGTCACATAGTGGGTAGCATTGCTTTCCAAGGCTATGCTCTTGCCAGCGGTGAGGAAGAAGGCCTCGGAATCCTTCTCGCTCTTGTAGCGCACATTCCCTTCGAGTATGGTCAGCGTGCAGTTGTTGAGATCGGGCGAAATGAAATTGCTCAACATGAGGCCCGGGAAGTCGGCTACAAATATTACATCCGAATAGTTATTCCATGCCAACACCTCAGTGGTAATGGTCTTTAGTTTCGGTCGCATATGATTCAGTTCGGTCAGCAATGGCAACGACCAGGGAGTCGGCTCAAAGGGCGACCAGGGAGCCTTTAATAGATCCACACGTGGATCGAAAGTTCGTTGCTGAAATCGTCCATTCATTGAGCACCATATATCAAAGTAAATGGATACATTTCGACCAATCAATGGACTCGAACTGTGATGTTTTGCCATATCCATTTGAATATTCTTCTCAATGCATTTTGCATATTGCACCGCCATGTCCGCATATTTTGTCCAGCGATCGTATTCGGTAAAGGCATATGGATTGAGATTGTGGATCCGCTGATTGTCGTTGTCAACCACCTTGATGGATGTGAGTACAGTGTCGTACGAGTGCATCATCATGTCCCAAGAATAGCCGTAGAGTCCGTTTGTCCAATTGTTATATCCCTTGGTGATGAAATGTGAGTATGGCAAAAATAATTGGAGTCCACAGTAGCAACAAATGATTACAGTGCGCAGCTTGGCCAGAAGCGTAGGTTTTCTGTTGGATGCAGCTGCTGATTGAACAGAGGCATTTTTGGGCATTTGTCTCCTAATCATTCTGCGAGGCCAGTCAAAGCCAAAGAATAATGGTACCTCAGCCAGACACACCCATGGAAACATGCCTGCAAGGGAAAATATATATGTAGAATTTTGGTTAAAAAAACTATAGGTACAGATTATTAATCTATGCTTACCAATGTGAAACAATCGCGAATTCATTAGATGGAAACTGGTCATGAATGGTGTAACCAGCAGCCGGGTCTTTTCCACAGTCATGAAAAAGGCTATCGAGAGATCGAAGAATGCCGTAAACCAATGGACTATTAATAAATCAATAAGCTCCGCATCCAACACCTGGCGAAATGGGGCAAATACCCAATGCTGGCTTAGATTACTCATGGCATAACCGGAGAGCCATTCTGGAGAGAATTTCTTCAGACCAGCATACGCATACAATACGAAGAATTGAAATTTGATGAGGAAATAGTTCCAATAAGGTATCAAATGTCCACGACTGGAATGAGGATTTAGCAATCTATCCAGAGAACTGTAAATAGAATGTGTTTAACAATAATGGCAAACGGTAAAAGCCTGATCAACCCACCAATAACTCTCAGCCTGAGTGAAGAACAAAAGTATTCCAACAAGTCCAAATAGATAGCTGTGATTATTCCACGTGGGTTTATCCAGCAAAAATATATACCAATAGGGCACTATGAAGCACAGGCAGCTGAGGCGAAAGCGATATCCCAGCAAAATGCCCCATGCTCCGAGCCACATGCACAAATAGACACAGCCCATTAACGGATAGGCCAAGGCACTTATACTATTAAACAGCGGAAAATGGCAATGCTGCGGTTCACCATAACGTACATCCAATTGACCACCACCCCGCTCCTCCGCAATATCAATGAGCATGGCAGCGCCATAGAGCATTCGAAAGATTCCCAAAGCGGCTCCATCAACTGGACGCTGCAGCCAATTGGTGAAGCAGTCCAAATTGCAAAAGTTACTGAGGTCATAGCCGGAGCACAACCTGAAAAAGTGACCAGGTGCGGTGGGGCAGGAAGCTGGAGTTGGATGTGAAGTTAAAAGTGATGCCGGAACTGCAACTGAGCCTTGTGGGACATTTCTGGAACTGTCATTGTCTGTGACATTATCTGTTGACTTTAATTCCTGCTCGAGAGTTGATGGTAACTTTGGCGTTTTAGTTAGTTGCTTTCGTTTTGAGTTGGCCATGGTTTGTTTCTTTTAAATAATATTTGAAAATTAATCGACAATTAAAACGTATTGATTTACTCTTTAGTTTTTTTTCTTTTTTTTTGTTTTTTAAAGATTTATTGAAAAAATCGACATAAATACAGGCATGCATATTGTTGTTGTATACTAAATATATATACTATATATATATATATATATATATATATATATGTGTGTGTGTTAGTTTGTGTTTGTGTATGTGTATGTGTATTTGCATAAATATCTACGGTTCTGCTTTATTATTCATTCTATTGTGTGTGTGTGTGTGTGTGTGTGTGTGTGTTTTTTTGTTTTATGAATGTAGGAAATTCGCTTAATCTCTTGAGACTTTCGCAAATTCTACTAGAAATAGTCCTTTGTGTCTGTGTGTTTGTGTTGTATATCTGTGTGTGTTGGTATGTGTGGAGAGCGAAACAAGATTCGCGTAAAAAAAATATATTAAGTTTGAAATATATATTTATACATATATAGATTCATTCCTACACTGTTGTGGAGTGCTTTCTTTTTTTATTGCAACAAATTTGCCCAGCTTCGTTAACGAACTCTCGTCTAAAATTCAACCCAAAAACCATCCATGTGTGGGGGACATTATTTGGGGCTTATTCTTTATATACCATTATCGGTTTACTTTGTATACCCTTGCAGGGGGATGGTTGAGGGGGGACGTGTCTCGAATGCACACACATACAAATATTTGAAATTAGTAAGCAATGCGACGATATGCTTTATATATATATGTATCATATCATATTGATAGCAATACAACCCCAAAACTGTATACAAATTTGTAGGAATCTTTTTTTTTTGCACTTTCATTTCATCATTTTAACGCATTGAAAGTGCCAAGTGAAAAGCGAATATTTTATTTGCCTTAGAAATGTTTGGGCTTATAAATTTTGGAATAGTATTCCATCTCTGATAGAGGTCTCAGAGATGAGTCCTTTGAGGTGTTATGATTGACGACGAAACTGCAAGGATATATAAACTTCGGAGCACCGAATTTCGTTCATTTTGTTTGGAAATATGCAAATACATAAACAAAATATTATTCCATTCTGGTTGAATTCGAATAATACAATAAGTTTCCATTCGACAATTAGTTGACAAAAATTTCTAAACATTTTTTTTTGTTTTTCGTATTTTGTTTTCTTCTTTGGAACAAGCTTTGAAAATGCATCAAACTACATAGTACAATATATACGAATACAATATTTTTGCTGAAATAGTTTTGAATATACATATATTTTTTTGTGTTTTTTTTTTTTCATTTGGTTTTGCTACATAGTAAGTATTTATGGTTAAGTACTTGGATCTTGGTTTTAGTATTTTTTTTTTTTTTTTTTTGTTTTTTATTTTTGCTTTGTCATGTTTCGTATACCTATAAAAACATATAGAATACTTGAATTTCAAGGAGCGGGTGTTTGGGAGGATCAGGGTTAGGTGTTGGGGGGTGCGGTTAGAAAAAGAATTTGGTTACAAAATCTTTTGAATTTTACAATATTGAAATGTTTTTGGGGAAAATGGAATTCTTCTCTTTATTTTTTTTCTTCAGTGCCAAAACAATGCACATTGCAAATGAATATATTTATCCAAGACTTATAATCAAGTTAATCATCATTTTGGAGTAGCATCTTGATTTTATTTTTCATTCAAGTACAAGACAATATTTTAATGTCTAATAGATTTAGATATAAGTATTTGCTTTCGGCTTTTTCGGCTTTGCATTTAAAATTCTGTTCTTTCGATTTCGGTTTGTTTTTTTACTCAACACTAAAATAATTTAAAATGCATTTTTGAATTTTAGTTCAATCCATAATTTATGATTCTGTCTATGTGCTAAGCTTTGAGAAATTTTTTGACAAAGTTTTCAAGTGTAAAAGAAAAACAAAAGTAATGGAAAAAAAACTGCATACAATGGGAGCACACACTACATACATGTACATATGTAACATCATCATCATTGTCATCATCACCCCCGCAATGAGCATGATAAGCAACCGGCAAGCCACCCTCTATCTTTGGCGCTCTCTCTGGTCTGGGTCTCACTGTCGCTCTGCCTCTCTCTTTTTTTGTGTGTTCTTCTTTGGAGGCCTCTTGTTTAATGTGCAGCTGCGCCGTCTCTCTGTTTGTGGCTTCTCGCTGAGCTTGCTCACTGTTTCACCCTCTCACTGCTTGCCGGCTCTCTCTCCCTTTATATGCGATTCTGATTCAGCTGAGAACGGGGTGTAAAGGGACTAACCATAACACCACTGGGCCAAATTGCCTCATTGAAGAGCTCATTGAAACGGTAATCCGGTATGGATATCTTAAATTTGCAGTAAGACAACTGCGATAGATTGGCATCGTTCTTCACCAGCTTGGTGCATTTGACTAGATTCTTATTGATCTTTAGCTCTTCGGCCAAATGATCAATGACGTCCTCCTCGCTGGTGTTGGTGGCAAATTTGCCCACCTGAACCCAGCGTCCGTAGTCGCAGACAACTTGCAATCGATCCGAATTGCAATTGTTTCCCACCACAATTAGGTTATTTTGCTGTGGATGCTTTTTCCCATCCAGATTATTAGCCGGCTGATTGCCAAATTGGAAATACTGCTGATACATACGGCCCTGGATCTGATTGACGCCGTTGCACACCTTGTTCACCTTCTCCTCGATGCGGGCCAGTGCCTTGGGCGATTGATTTTTGCACTCATCACAGTTAAATGAAATCATTGGATTCTTTTGGATTACGTCGTAGACGGCATCGTCAATATTGACGCACGTGCGGTGGTATTTCTTACGGCAGTCGTCCGAATTGCATATTATGAATCCAGCCTCTTTCGAGTTGATTTGTTTCTTGCATTTGGGGCAATTTTCGGCCATCTTGATTTGGTGTTGTTCTTGTTGTTGTTCTTCTTCTTATTTAGTTGGTTGCCAGACGTTAACGTATGTATGTGTGTGTGTCTTTCTTTTTATTGTATGTATTCGTGCAAACGGGGCTGTTGGGGAGGTGGGGGTTCCTTTTTTATGTGTGTGGAAAGAGAATGTCGAGAACGGAAAAGCACACGCACACACAGGCACACACGTAGGCCAAAGTGGATACACACAGCGCGCTGCACAACACTCAGCTCCAAACAATAAAAAATAACAGTACTTTGTATTGGTGCACCTAAGAGGCACCCCAAGAGAGCCGAGAACAACTCTGTTGAAATATGAGCAAAAGTTGGTAGTTCTGTCTGGCTCTGTTTCGTTGTGTATGTTTGTTGGTGTGTGTGCGAGTATGTGTCTGTGTCTGTTTCTGTTTCTGTGTGTGTGTGTGCGGTGTGCGTGAGAAGTTTGCTGAAACTGGAATTGATGGAAAAGAAACGCGACTGAGGACTGCAACCGAACGCTTCGAAGTTTTCAAGTCAACTGATTTTGGTCACCAGACGCAATCAACCCTTGTGAAAGCTGCGAATGCAACCAGGAGAGAGAGAGAGAGAGAGGGAGAGAGAGAGAGAGATGACGAAAGAGTACTCTTTAGGGGTGATTCGTTACTCGTTATTCGCTACTCGGTGATGTTACCTTTCTTTTTTGCTGTTCTCATTAACCACTATTTTCCGCCTTAAGACCACTTCTTCAGTATTCTTCCAGTTCTTCTCGTTATTCCTTATGTTCTTTAACGGTAAAAACTTAAGATTTCGCACCTGCTTTCTCTAATGCAACCAAATTAAATTGTTTCGACGTTGACATAAGCTAACCAAAAGTCACAGAACATTATTGGCCAAAATAAAAAAATATACATATATAAAATTTTGAGAATTTTATCTTAACAATGAGCACGTTTGTGTTTCTAAATCACATTGAATAATGATTTTATCGCCAGAATCCGGATGAACTTACAATTCAAGTAATTGACGTAAAAGGAAAGGCATGCCTGATCTTTACAAAATATCCCATACACATATGTATGTATGTGTGTATATTCGAATCTTTCATATACATATGTGGAATGTATCCTTGTTATCTACTTATACCTTATATGGGCGCCAGAAATTTAATTGTAATGTTTTTTCCACTCTCATTGAGTTTTACTTAAAAACAGCTTCACAATTGATCTAACTTCAGTTTCTTTTAATGGATTGGTTTGCATATATAAAGCTTGGCATTATTAATACCAATATTACATACAAAATAATTATCGTTAATCTGTACTTTTAAACAAATCGACATAATCTCCAATAACATATTTTCGTCCAGTACACTTTTTCTGCGGAGTTAAGTCGTTATGGAGTGTTGTCCTTACGGATTCAGATCAAAATACCCGTACAAAGATCTTATTTTTAATACCATTTCTAAAGTGTCAAAATCTTGATAGTCACTTAACATCTTATTCTTAACCTATTGCACAGTTATTATACGTATGTATGTATATTAGTTTCTTAAAATACAAATTTTTTCCTAAAACCACAATTTTGCCCAAGAAACTGTTCAAATTTCGATATCCCAGAATGCCCGATTTTTCCATATCATGAGACGGTTTTCCCCATCAAAATTATGTGCTTAACCCTCCACTGATTTATATATATCTGTATGTACTTATATATCAGATAATTTATAAAAGCCAAGCCTGTTGTGCATTTTTCTAAGCAAAATGATTTGGAATATCAATACAAATTTCTTTTAGCTGACTTCTAAAATTTCCAAATATATATCAATGGCAAACCTCGTTAAGAGCAACAATTCGAAAGAATAAGTTTTCAAGTTCGCTGATCAATGACCAATTTATACAATTGTTTTGAAATTCAAAACTAATACTCTTGATTGTACGTTTTATGGAATAGTGCAGGAAGTTTTCTACTTATTTTCTTTAAATAGCTGCTTAAACTTGTATCCAATAACTTCTGAGTTCCCGAATCCCAAAAGGTTTTTCCGATATTTTCAACTGTAAAGCTATCAAGGTGTCTTGTTTGTAATTTATCCTTAAGATGATATATATATACATATGTAAACATACTTAAACTAATTAAAATATCAATCAAGAAATATTAATTTCACCCACCTGTTTGTGTCTGTGTGCGTGCGTGTGTGTGTGTGTGTGTGTGTGTGCGGTCGCAGATTATATATTTTTGTTTGTTTATTTGTTCGCAATTTATTGTTGGATGCTTGCTTCTTCTATGGGGAATTCGACGGAGAAACGGAAAGGAACAGGGCTAGGCCACGCGAGCGGAGCAACACGGTCCACCAACTAAGCCTGTGCGCAGAAGTTCCGCTTTATTTATACCTAATGCCAGTGGCAGTCTGTCTGACTCTGACTCTGACTCAGTCTCAGTTCCAGTGGCCAATGCTCAATACCTTTTGGCCTTTTTGGGAGGCTATTGAGATGGAGATGAAATTTGCAATGTTACTTGGCAAGGGCCTGGGGAGGCTGTGGAAGGTGTTTTGGGTCGGTTGGTGGTTGATATCTGCGCATGTCCTTGGCTACAATGATGTTAATAATAATAAAACTAACATATGAAAATGCTAGGAAAAATGCAAATACCTTTTTACAGGTGCAGCTGTTTTTGTTTGCTCAACGACCTTTCCCTCCTCCCTCTAATAAAACAAAAATGAGGCTAAAGGATGGCTGCTTCATTAAGTGGCAAAAATTTGAGGGGGTTGCCAAAAGGAAGAGAAAGCGGAGGCGTTCCCCGTGTTAGCGTTTGTGTGTGCCGGTAAGCTAGAGCTACGCCTTTTCTTGTCGCCTGCATTGTCAATAGATTTTAATCAGATGCGGCAAGTCTGAGTAAACAAGCAACGTCGCCGTTGCCACCTTCGTTTGTGGGCTTCCCAGCCTGATCCTAATGCAGACACTGCTTTAAATAGGTTGAAAGTAAGCGTCACAGACAAGAGGCGTCTTGTGGGAAATTGTTATGTATGCGCCCACGTAGAATTGCAAAAGGTGCCGGTAAAGTGCGTAATTTAGTTAGCACAACTTCCTTGTGCCATTCCCTCTATGGTTGTGTGTGTACATTTGGTCGGAAATAAAATTATAACGCCAAGTTGTATGCTGTGTTTTTTGTTTTACCTTTTTGGCCATCTATTTTTAGGCCCTGCCAGTCTATGGCAACATAGAAACGATTTTTCACTTAATTTGATAGTTACATGGAAACCCGTATGTGTGTATGCCTGTGTGTTTGAGAGTGTGGGTGGGGGTAAGAGGTGGGGACTGATCTGCTCTCGACACGTAAAAGCTATTTATCTTGATTGACTTGTTAATAAATGTACGAACAGCTTAATGAAGACTTTAGCTAATACTGATTGCAATTCCAGCAATTTAATGTGGGAAATTGTAAATTGAAATGCGTTAATGTTGCCCTCAAAAGTATACAATACAAAGAGGCTCACAAAGATTTCTTTAAACACAAAATAAAAAAAATTCGGAATTTCTAGTTTCTAAACAATTTTTGTGGATCAGCTTTTCCAAGCGCAGGAAAAGTTCCTTAAAAAAGTCTTTTCTTTGACTGTCCATTGCATAATTTAGAGATTAAAAATTTCCTTTTTTCGAAATTAAAAGTTTTGAACACAATTAGATAATGTTTTTTGGTTTTTTGTTTTTTTTTTTATTTTGTTTTTTTTTTTTTTTTTGGTATATTTATTTAAATAATTATGTATTTTCTGGGTGCTATTAATCATTAAATTAATTAGTATTATTATTGTTTATATAAGGTTCATGTCCATATACCTATACATATCTGCACATATGTATATATATATATATACATACATACATACATATATATATGTACATATATATATATAATTATTTAAGTATCGTTTTGGCTTACAGTTGTGCCTTGCCTGCGCTTTCTACTTGCCTTTTGGGCATATCTAAAACATTTTTTGTTTTGCCACTTGTCACATTCCTTGCCATCATCATCCATTGCCTTTTACCCATCTGAACCTGTTCTTTTTGTGGCATGGGCCTTTCTTTTTGCTTGGTTATTACTTGTGCCTTTTTTCGAAATTTTTGGTATAGTTCGTTCCATTTTTTTTTTTTTAGATTTTATAAATTGTTGGTGTAATCTTTTCTTTGGGTAAAATCAAAAATTAAACTCACAAAATATTCAACGTTTTGTCATATTTTGTGATTTTTTTCGAGATTTATGTATATATTTATATATATGTTTATATATATATATATGTATATTATTTTCCGTTTTCTTTTTGTTTGTGGGTATATATTTTATAATGTTTATATGCATGTGAAGTATGTGAGAGGGGTGAGTTTTGTTTTGGTTTTTGTATTATGGACAATTGAAATAAAGTTGTTTTTGTTTTATTTTTATTTAAGCTTTAAGGGCGACATATTGTACACGCTACGAATCTGGCTAAAAACACCTGAATTTGTGTTTACATCGAATTTCGTTTTATGGTTAGAATATATTGTTGATAATAATTGTTCATTCATCATGTTATTTTTGTTTATAGTTTGTTTTGTTTTCCTTTTAGTTTTGTTTTTTTTTTCTTTGTTTTGTTAGTTTTGGTGTTTGTGCCTCATTTTGTTAGCTAGGCATAGCACTTTGGGCAGGCGCTTGTTGTTTTTTTCTAATTGTTAATACATTTGATTGTTAATACATGTGTGTGGATGTGGGGTGTGTGTGTGTGGGGTGTGTGTGTGTATGTTTGTATATCGGTTTGTATTTGTTGAACAAGTTAAGTACAATATGTGCTAAATGATTCGAAAGTATTTGATTACGAAAGACATTCAATAGTTTTCACTTGGAATGCTTTAGAATGTTTATGTTTAGGAGAGGGGATAGAAAGGAGGGGAGTGGAGTGGCATTGAACTGGGATGTGTCACTGTCCTAAATATACAGTCATATATTGTTTATGCAATAACAACTTGTGGTTGCGTATTTTAGTTTTTCATTTTGTAATAACTTAAAATTGTATCTTCTCATAATAGTCAACAAATTCATGATGTCAAGCGCTTAATTTAATCGTTGAACTTTTTGTTTTTATTTTGGTTTTGCTGCTTGCTTTTCCTTCTTTTTGTTGTTTGTTTTCGTTTTTTTTTTATTTTTTTTTTTTTTTTTGTAACACAACAACAATAATATTTTCAAAACGAACAAAATGCAAATGCAAAAAAAGTCATATAATGTTTTTTTTTTTTTTTGTTTATTTCTTTTCTTGTGTATATTTTTACTAGATTCATATGTTAGCTTTTATTTAATTGTTTGTTTGGTTTTTGCTACATTTGAATATTTCATTGTTGCACACACACAGTTTTAATCAATTTATATTTTCATTACATATTTCTAATTTTTGTCTGTTTGTTGCTGTTGTTAGTTCGTTTTGTTTTCTGTCTCTCTTTGGGTGATCAACAATTTGCCCGTCAAAGATCTTTTTTTTTGGTTTTGTATTTTTAGGTTTTTTTTTTGTTTTTTTTTTATTTTGGATTTGCTCGATTATACAATTGAAATATATTTATGTATATATAACTTTTACTTAGGAACAAAAGCTGAAATTTATTATTTTTTTTTTTTTTTGGTTTTGGATTACTATGCAACGCTTTCTCGAAAAAGTTAAATACATACATATATTGTTGTTGCTCCGAAATTTTTTGTTATCTAATCCGTTCTTGGGGTTTTATTTTTTGTCAATATTTTGTTTTGTTTTTGGTTTTTTTTTTGCTAAGGGAAACTGAGTTTAAAGAGCTGCAAACATGAGGAAGCGTTGTTGTCCTGGCTCGAGGCTGGCGCTCCTTGTTGCCAGCTCAGCACAGAAGTTGGTACAATGTATATACATATATATATATATATAAATGTAGACGTATGTATATATATATATAAGTAGTTTATTAGTTTTTTCCATATTTCTTTTTAAATATATATATACATATAAATATATATATATATATATATGTATGGTATATACCACTTTATGCATGAAATAATGTAACCATAAACAAATTAGCAACAACATTTATTTGCCCGGAGCGTCTTGAAGAGTTTCATTTTCGTATATTATTAATAGTATTCATTTTAATGACATAATTTTGTTGTTGTTTACTTAAAAACCTTTGCCCACCATTTACTGCTGCTGTCATAGATTAATCATTTTTGGGGGTCTTTCTGTTTTGTTTCTTTGCATTTCTTTAGGATTTTCCTATTATAACTGAGTTTTCCCGTTTGTTTTATTTATTTATTTATTTTTTTGTTGTTGTGTCTGCTGTTCTTTGTTGTCATCTACATCGATTGGCTTTAGAGATAATTACCAATATCCAATAATTTCTTATGCCCCGTCATGCTTTGCTGATGCTGCTCCTGCTCCTGCTCCATCATCAGCGACCAGTGAGGATTGTCCTCCGGCTGAAACGGGCTGCTGCTGTGGCGGCGGCTGTTGTGGTGGCATATATGGCGGATAATTCGGATACGGTGGCTGCTGCTGTTCACCGCCTATGAGTCCTAGTTTATCTGTATGTGGGAATTGATTGAAAGGTTTTGTTTTGTTTTTTGGAAATGTTAGCATAATTTGTTTAGTTTTTCGGTTATATGTATGTAGCATAGAATAGTTCATTGGTTCACCGATCAATTGATCAATTACATCGATATACAAATATATATATTTAAATGGTTTAAGCTCAGTAATGATGATAGACATATACATAAGATACATACATACATACATGTATATGTTATAGCATATACATACATACATATGTATATATGAGAATGGGTCGTATTATTATTTACATAAAGCAATAAAAACAAAAAACAAATAACCCTGTCAAACAATATCATCCAAGTAAACAGTCCTCCAACACTCAAACCCACAAGTAGGTATATTTGTCCTTAGAAAAAAATGAGTCTAGACTTCAGTAAATACTAGTAGTAAGTAGTCAAGTAGTTACATATGTAAGTAAGTAAGTATTTGCTGCTGTTTTATCGTAACTTTTTGGTGCATCATAAACCAAATAATTCGAATATAAGTAAGTACCGAATTTTAAATTGACAACATTGAAAATAAATTATAGAAGCATAAAAGTAAAACATATATGTATAATTTATATACAGACATATACACAAGCTCACACACACAGACTCATAGTCACACTCACACACACACACACACACACACTTACACGTTTACGTACGACCATTGGCAACTAAAGACTAAAACTAAATTAAAAAAACGTATTTCCACACATGCATCTAAAAGATAATAAACAAAACAATTAACAAAAAAGAAAATTAAACAAATTTTTATATTTCTTTTTTTTCACAAAATGCCGAGCAAAATGAGGGTAGAGAGTAGAGTATAGAAAAAGCGCACGTGTAAATATATAATGATAAATGTTTAAATTGATTTTGCATCTTGGTTACCGTGTTGAATATTTTTTATTTTTGGAATTTTTTTATGTCGTATACTGTCGAATGTTCGAAATTTTGTGTGAAAATGTTGCTGTTTTTTAGATTTCTTTTTGGATACTGATAACAGTTCTAATATATCTGTTGTTGGTTGGTTAGTTGATTGGTTGATTGATTGGTTGATTGATTGATTGATTGATTGATTGATTAATTTGATTTGATTGATTTGGTTGAATTAGTTGATGTGGTCGGTCAATTTCTCAGCCAATGGTTTCTGGGGTGTTGTTGGTTCAGATATATGTGTATGGTGTGCTTGTTGTTGTAGTTGTAGTTGTTGTGGTGGTTGTAGTTGTTGTTGTTGTTGTTGTGGTTGTTGTTGTTGTTGTTGTTGTGGAGCTATTTCATTTGCAGATGCGTGCGCTGTCGGAACCACCTGAGAAGGCGGTGGAGCATCATCCGACATATAAGGTTCTACGAGAAATTTTATGAAATGCAATAATGTTTTTTTGTTTTTGTTTGGTTTGGTTTTCTTTTTTTTCTTTTTTTTTTTTGATAATTCTATGGTTTAACGATATTGTTTGTATGTATATGAAAATTGAAGCGAATCATGAAAATTTCATGTACATATGTATGTAAATGGTATGTTGGTAAGTATGTATATGATTATGTTTTCGTTGTTGCTGTTGTCAATATAATTAACAAAAAAAACGAAAAAAAAAGAATTTAAGATGATTATAAAATCGATGTTTTAATCAGTGCACCTAGCAGTAGTTTTAGTATGTAGTTAATTGAAGAGATTATTTCTCTTGCATTTTTACCTCAAAAAAGTCATAATATATAAACAAATATTTTCATTGAAGGGGTAAAAACAGTATCATTTGTTGTTGTTGTTTAGTTTATAACAAAAAAAAAACATAAAAACAAATAAAAATAACACAGATGTGTTGTTGTTTTTGATTTATTCTTCGTCTTTTTCTGTAATTGTCATAAAAATATGGTTTAGTGTCAAATGGATTAAAAGTAACAGAAAACAATTTTCAATATAGTATATTGTTAAAGATTATCACAAAATTATATATCAAGTTTAATACAAAAAGAGAGAACAAAGAAGAAACTACAGAGAAATAAAGTTAGTACTTTATGTAATTGCTTTTTTTTTTTTTTTTTGGGTTGGGGAGGGGCAGAGTGAAATAAATTTTCGAATATCTTGGCAATTGAATATATCAGTTAAATGTTTTGTTTCAGAGTGTGTCTATATGAGATTGAGTATGTCATTTGATATGGAATGATTGTAAGAAACGTTAGAACTAAATGCTAAACAAATAAAATATAAACTAGTCGAAAAAAATAATATCAAAAAAAGAAGATAAAGGAACCACAAAACTAAACTAAACTTAAGGTCCTACGAATTATAAGGGATCACAACTTTACTATATATTAGTAACTATTTGTACTATTTGTATAGATACATTTGTACTGTTTTGAAGTATGGCCGGACTTGTACTAAAGGTTCGGTTTATGTTTGCAATGGACAACGGGGCAAACACACAATATATATAGAGATATATATATATACTTAGTTTTACACACACAATTAACACAATTATGACATACATATATATATGTATATATACGAATAAAGTAGGTACATAGGATATAAGACTCAACGTGGTATGTAGTAGTAGTAGTAGTAGTATATTAAAGAAAACAACAAACGAACGACATGACTTTCAGTTGACTGCAAAATCAAATCAATACCGAACCTGGTGCCACATGATGATGATGTTGAACTTTGCATATTAAATTGTAAAATATATATATGTGGGTATATATGTTTTTTTTTTTTGTTTTCATTTTTTTTTTTTTTTTTTTTTTGTTTTGGTTGATTGTTTGGTTGGTTGCTTGGTTGAAGCTCATGAGATGGGGCTAAAAGATAAATGCATTTTGGATGCGATTGAGCGTTCGTTTCGTTCGTTTACTCTCATTGATCATTGATTGGGTGCTTTTTCAGTTTTTTTTTTTTTTTGTTTGGTTTGTTGTTCATTTAATTTACAATTCGAATTGGTTTAGTTTTTGGATAAGTGAACGATCATCATCATCAACGTTTAACAGTTGGACTGTGAGTTATTCTCTCGATTTCTACTACACTCAGTTTTAAGATTGATTTGTTTTTCTTTTCTTTTTTTGTCGAATTTCAACATGATTCCTTTTTTTTTGGATTTCGATATTTTTTTTTTTTATTTTTGTTGGGTTTATGATGCATTATTGCATTGCATGTTTTGTAACTAAGTTACTAAGTAGAATTCTTATTGATATTTATTGATATTAGCAATCTACATAAAGTTACCTAGAGAAAAAAAATAAATAAACAAACAGAGTGATGGAATTAAAAACAAAAACAGAATTTAGTTATATGGTGTATGTATGTGCAAGATATTTAATTAGAAATCAAATACAATTTAGGCTAATAAAATCAGTGCTAAAAGTTCAAAATAATAACCCAAAGGGAAGGGGAGGGAAAAGAAAATCTAACCAAAAAACCTTCAAAAAGGAAGAACTAAGAGAGCTTTGTGAGTGAGTGAAATATAGAGAGTGAGAGTGAGTGGATTATCTCGTTGTTTTTATTTTGTTGGTATTCTCTACGTTTTGGTCGTCTGTGTTGTTGTTGTTGTTGTTTAATCATCGTGTTATGAGTTAAATACAGTAAAAGTAGTAGAAGAGAGCCTCCATAGATAGAGATTTTGGTACGAAAAAACTTACTTGCAATAATGCCCACGATAACGAGACCAATTACACCCATTATGATCATCATCTGAAATGGAGAGAGGTGGAGAAAGTGGAGGAGAAATGATGATGAAGATAGAAAGGACGAGTCGAAATGTTGATAGTTCTAATTTCAGACCTTCAAATTCTGCAACCAGAACTTTCGTTTTAGCTTGCCCGCCTGCTGTTCAAACTGAGAGGCACCCTGTTGCAAGGCATCGGCACGATCATCCAATTCGGAGAGCTTGCTATCGCGCTCCAAGACCTTCTCCACATTGGTGCGCATAATGTCGACGACCTATACAGATAGGACAGATAGATAGATAGTTGATTTGTTGAAGAGTCATCTCATTATTGTTACTTTACCTCATCCACTTGTGCCTGCGTCTGTTGCAGACGCTTCTGTGCTGCAATTTGCTGCGGATTATGTGGTCCGCCAACAATTTCACCATCGCCACCCTCGCCGGCTGGTGGGCCAGCATTTGGTGGTACATCACCAGCTGGTGCAGCATCCGCCCTGTGGTGCAATAACAACAACAACAACAACAATTAATCATTAGTCACACATGCAGAAGTTGGGGTCCATAAAAATAACATTCAGCTCAATACTAATCAACTTCCAACAGGGCGCTCAAATTAAATACAGGAAGGACTCGGATTACACAAGAATAAACTATGTATATATTGGCTGGTGTTTTCTTTGTTTTGGTGTGTGGGTAAGTAAGTTGAAAACATTTGCAAACGGAGTGTGTCAAGAGATTACTAGCCAGACTACGGCATTAGAGATCAGCATCAGTGTCCACTTACTGTTCCTTGTTTTTGTCTTTCTTGCCCATTGTCTCTGTAGGCCGTTAAATTGGTTTTTGTCCACTTGAAGTAAATTTTGTAATTAAACACTTTTGAAATCGTTCTGAAGGAACTCTCACAATGCTATTCTAAATACTAATATGTACCAACAATCATATATGTATGTATATTATATGTATGTGTACCTACATGGATATATATATGTATGTATGTATATATATGTATATGCACATATGTCGGAACGCACTATATTTAGAGAATGATACATTGAAATTGTCAGGTCAAGTGGAGCCTCTAGAGAATTTGCATTTACATTGTGACCATGGTTATAAAAAAAGAGGGCAGGGGGATTGAGATTTGTATTTTTATTAAATATACTACATTTAATGTGTAGTGTGTGTGTTTGTGTGGATGCTTTGCATTTCATTTAATTCATCGGAACCCTTTTGTTTTTGGCAAGTATGTATTTTAAATTATTGATTTTACGATGTGAGAACGCAGCATTTTGCCGTGCCATGTGATGCGGTTTGGTCAAATAAAAATATGAATGATTCATAGAGGTAATAATAGAACTGAAACTGCCTCAAGAAAAGATTGTGTGTTTTGGTAAGTGTTTGTTGTAAGTGTGTGTGCGTTAGTGTCTGTGTGTGTGTGTGTGTGTGTGTGTGTGTGTATACATACATATGTGTGGAAAAATGTCCTTATTGTGTTTGTCATACGAATGCAAATGAAAATATAAAACTCAAAAGAAAACCAAGGAAAAGAAGAGAAATCAATAATGTGTTGTGATGTCCATCACTTACATTTCTTTCTGGTTGTGGTTGTTGTTGTTGTTGTTGCTGTTGTTGTTGCTTTTGTTTGCTGTTGTTAGTGACGCCTTTGTGGCTGCTGTTGTGTGTTCACAAATTTCGACCCGGTCGTCTTGCTGTGTTCCTGCTGAGTGATTGTGATTACGGTGAATGTGGCCCGTAGTTCCCGTAGATCTAGATTGGTATGCACTTGGTGGCCAGCAAAACGTCTTTCGCTTGAGCGCGTGCTATACTGCTGCTACTTGTCGATGGTGAAAGGGGGTAGTAGTAACGGTATGTTTTTAGCTCTTGGTAGTGGTGGATTGGGTGCAGCAGAACTTAAATTCGTTGTTTTTGTTACGCTCTCTCTCTCTCACACACACACTCTCTCTCTCTCTCTCTCTCTCTTTGGGTCCTCGGCTTTCTCTCTATTTCGATCTGTTTTGCCGTGCGCTATTGCGTCTGCCTGAGCTTTTTCTTTCTCCCTCAATCGTCAATGAATTTTCACTCCTCCTGAATTCCGGTTTTAGCGGTTGCAGAGGAATCGCCAATATATATATATATTTGTATATCTTTCTATGTATGTGAGTATGTGGGAGTTACACTTGCCACGACAGCCTTTTTGCACCACCGCACACAGCACTCAATATAGGAATTTTCTGGCTTTTTTATGTGTTGAATCTCTATGAAATGAAAACGGAATGGCAACAGGGGGAGGGGTGAAAGGAAGAAGCATTAAAAATAGTTTCAACTTTTAAGTATACCAGCAAATGTTGTGTTTAATGTTATTAACAAAAGCTACATTTTTCTTCCCCCTCTCTCTTGATTGGCTTAGTTGAGCTAATGCAATCTTCTGTTGCATACACTCAGGCGCAACAAAATCCTTGCCTTATTCATTAATAACAAAAACCCAAAAATATATAGATAATGCATTGGGAAATTCCACAATGTCCACTTGCTTGTCATGGGCCAAGAAAAATCAATGAAAAAATTCACATTGCACAGTAGTAGTTAAATGGCTTTATATATTGTAGTTTAAACAATTGTCAACGCACTAAAAAATGCTTAAACACTTGCAATTTCAAAGCATTGATTAAACTAACAAAACAGTTGATTATAATATTGTTTTTCTATTTGTTTTTTTGTTGAAATATATATATATAAATAAATTAAATAAATTCTTTTTCGCAGCTAAAGGAAAATTTTTCACTTACGACGATTTTTAGCCAACTGCGAAAACTTCAGCTTTTCTAACTGTTATGTGTATTTGGGGAAAAAGCTTGCGCCAAAGAGGACATCAGCGAGTGGATGCCAAACCGACGAGAAGCTTTCAATCTTTTATAACGAAGCAAAACAGCGAGTACAAATATGCAAAGACATATGTTTATTGTATATCAAGCAAGACACACTATCTAAAGGGGTTTACGGAATTTCGTTTGTATCCATACACGATACATTTTGAGGCAGCGTCCCCGATTAACTTGCAGTCGTCGGTCCACAATGAGCTGTTCCTCTTTCAAGCCCGCTTTTGTAAGCATTTCTCTCAGTTCCTGTTCGGTGAAAAAATATACCATAGTGCCATCACCTCTGACATAGAAATTGTCCTCCAAGCATTTGCCATTTTTGAAGCGCAATTGGGCTAAATCATAGCGACCATAATCGCGAAACAAGAGCAGTCCTCCTGGTTTAAGGTATCGATAGCAATTGTCTATTACCCGCTGCATTTTAATAGGCTCAATGGCCGATAGTACAAATATCATTACAATAATGTCCTGTGAATTCTCCTCGAAGGGCACATTCCATTGCTCCAGCGTAGCATCCATGACAAACACCTCACAACGTTTATCGTCGATGTATTGCTGTTGACGTTGCAATATCTCAATGGCCCTGATTGAGAAATCACATCCGTATACTTTCAGTTTACTCTCCGTACAGTACTGTAGAAGTGGCATTATAGTGTTGCCCACTCCGCACCCCAATTCAAAAATGCTGCGCGGTTGATCTTGTTGCTTCACATTCGCCGAATCAACCTGTTGGGTGCTAGTCGGCGCGAGCTCTGGAAACTCAGTGAACAGCCAGTGGCGATCCTTAAAGAAGCGGTTATCATGTATGCCATAGAAGGAATCCCAGAATTGGGCAGCCCCCGTTTGAAAACGTTCCTTTTGCTCATCGCTCATTTTGGTACCCGAATTCTGGGCTACCGCCTTTTGGGCTGCTTCCTCCTGCTCAGCATCCCATTCCACGTGGTCCCTGCATAGTGGATTTTAGATATCATTGTGTTGTATAACTCAAGTACAAAATCAAGTACCAGGCATTAAACTCGAACACATCGCCCACATTGGTCAATATGCGATCACCACCACCAGCTGGCTTCTTTCGCTTGCGGGTGTGTTCATAAGTTTTGTTGCCGCTGGCCGAGCAACGCCGCCAAATCGTATTCATCCACGTGCATGCACAAGTGGATGTTGCATATTTACCAAGCATTATGCTTATAAACATCGTCTATCTCTTGAAGCAGTCTTGTGCCGAATTGCGGTCGCTTTGCCAAATCCTCGACATGTCCTGGAGCTGGTGCCTCGCTCATTACTCAAATCAGAAATATGTAAATAAAAAGTAAATAATAAAGCAAACACAGAGCGAATCAAATTTAAGAGCACCGATTTAATTTAAAGAGAACGTGGCTCATTTTTAAGAAAGCACATTTGTGGTGTCGATAAATATAGATTGCAGCCCCTAGATGTTATCGGGATGTTGAGTATCGGGACAGTGCTACCCTTTCGCGCAGCCAATAAAAGCAAAAATTAATGTAACGTGCAAATTCCAGAACTCAGCGGTCAAAAAATTTTTTAGATGTGGATATAACGGATATAACAATAAAAGAAATTCATACATATATAAAAATTAAATAAATAATAGTTAATTAAAAGACAAAATGAAAGACTATACCCGAGTAAGCGATTATCATTACTCATATATGTACATATGTACATGTTGTATATTTTGAATTTCTTACTCACCCTTAACTGGTATATTTTGCAATTTCCTTTAAACGACCGATCCTTCTTTTTTTTTTATCTACCTATTTTCGTTATAATAATTGTTCAGACTGGATATCACGAAAAAATTGATGTGAATATCTTTAGCGATCACAAAAAATCCTTAAGATTTTATAAAATCATGAAAAATAAATTAACGTTATAAGATTCACGCACACTACAAGACTAACTCAGCTAACTTTAGCCCTCTTAAACTTACTCGCAATCCTCGATTTGAAAAATCCGGGTCAACAACCCTGCCACCCTGCAACCGTTACCCAACACCACACAACATTTCATCGATAAACTCGAAATGAGCTGAGGCACGCAAATTAAGATGAGTTAGGTATAACAAAACCGCAATATTTGTAGCACAGAAAAAAAGGAAAAACAAATAAATTAAATTTGAAATATTATTTGTTGATCAAAACAGGAAAAAATCGGGAAAACGCATTACTAAAAGTTAAGCTACTAAGTCCAATAATTGAACAGCCCGAAGAAACGTCGAAGTACGAGTTTGTGGATAACCACTACCATTACGCTGTCAAGATGATGAACGAAGCTGCAGCTCTGGCGAATATGATTCCATACGACACAATTGGACTCTACGAGCAGCCCAAGCCCCGATTTATTTTCAAGATGCCCCGTGTGGTACCCGACCAGAAATCCAAGTTCGAGAGCGATGAGCTGTTTCGCCGTTTGTCGAGGGAGAGTGAAATTCGTTATACGGGATATCGGGAGCGATCCATTGAAGAGCGGCAAGTTAGATTCCTGAACGGCTGCCGTGAGGGCCACACAGAGACAAGCTTTGTGGCATCGGGCACCAATCTTCAGTTGGTGTTCAATGCAAACCAGAATCCCTACCTGCACGACAAGGAGTGCGATTTTGAAAAGGAACATGGCAAGGTGCATATCAAATCCTATTTTATCATGAATGGCGTATGTGTTCGTTTTCGTGGCTGGCTGGATCTGGAGAGGTTAGACGGCGTGGGATGTCTAGAGTACGACGAGCGTCGCGCCATGCACGAGGATGCAATTCTACGCGACCAGATCGATCGTTATAATCAGCGGCTACGCGAGTTTGAGGATACCAAGCGAGCCTATCGCGACAATCGCCAGGACGAGATGGAGGCCGTGAGACGGGGTGTCGCCTCCGGCGGAATTGGTGTAGGAGCCAGTATGTGGCGACGTTAGTTAGACCTTTGGACGGCAACTGTGCCGTCCCAGTCGCCGCAGCAAGAGACTCAATTTGCAAATAATACTCAATATTTTATGGAAAACTGAAACTGCTCCAGTCTTTCGCCGTTGAACAGTCCATAACTCGGTATTGGATCTGATTAATTGCAACTATGCTAAGATTATGATATGCTCTCGAATATATATGTGTTTACTTGTACTTCTGTATGCTCTTAGTCCGTAGGAATATTCTGTAGCTTTTACCTAACGTATGCTTTTATGGTATTAATCCCAAAATCTTACAGTTAATGTCAAATATAATTGACAAATATTATACAATAAATAACTAATAAATATTTACGTATAATCTTCCTGGCATTTTTATTATGACACATTGCGAATTCTCCCGCATGGGCTCAATGATTAAGAGCAAAAGATTTACAATGATTCTTGTGGAGTTTTAATACATAGTATAAGATTTCCGAGTCAGGATGGGATTAATGTAGATGTTGTATAAATTTTATTAACGTTTATAGGTATAATAATGTATATGCCATATACTTGGGGGCGTAATTCTAAAGGCTAAAAGTTAAACTTGCAGATGCAATGGGGACTCGCTTGGCGGGTGAAGAGGAGACAATATAACGCGATTCGATATCAAGCGCGTTTGTCCCATTAGCGGAATTGCAGATTAGAAATGCGCAAACCGATGCTATCCTTACCAATTTGGCTTACCTCACATACCGTGCAAAGACGACCCTTGTACTGTGGGTCGTATGAGGATCCACAGAAGGGACACGTCACCTCGGGCTTGCCACGATAGATTGGCTTCCAACTTATACCGCAGATATTGAATGGGTTGAACTCTTCGTATTGCAGCTGGTGTTCATCTATGGGATTCACTTCGCACGCTTGTAGAATTTTACGCACTTGTTGCGCTACATCCGGACGAGGGGCCAGCTCCAGCAGGCGACGGGCAAATGATGCAGCCGTTTTGTAGTTCTTCAGTTTAAAGAACATATTGAGTGCTGTGCGCAGGGTAAGAATTTGGTGAACTGGCTGCAGTTTACAATGGGTGAAGTAGGCGGCCATTTCGCAGATGCGCTTCTGCTCCTCCAGGGTCGATTTGGGCATGCCCTTTCGTTCAGTTTCCATTTTAAGACCCACAATATATTCAGAACAGATCTTGAGCAACTGTTGAGCCTCGGCGGTATCCAACTTGGTTTCCACCACCAGGAGCGGGATACTGATCAATATGGAATGGAACTTTTCAATGGCCTCAGTGAATTTGCCAGATGTGGTCAACTGATAGCCAGCCTGTAGGCGGGCCACCAGGTCATTTAGTTTGATACCTAAGGCCGGGCGCTGAAGTTTCACATTGGCCTCCCCAAAGTTACGTAGCGGATAGCCGTAAAGTGATTCTAGATTCGGATTAGCTGTGTAGCTAGTGCGCGAGCAGGCGTAGCTATGCAGGAAGAGTGTCTTGAACGGCTTGAAATTGACCACGCCTAACTGGTCGTTAAGTAACCGGAAGGCGCTCTCAAATGAACCAGCCTTGATGTGATCCAAGACCAAAGGTGAATTGTTGGCCCATTGCTGTGCCGGTGACAAACCCTTGTTTGGCGCTGCATAGTAATTACTGTCCAGAGCAGAGGCTTTTATCTTGGATGCCAACTCCTCTGGCACCACTAGATCGTCGTCACCCACATCCCAGCCGGCGCCATCTTCACCACCAGCGCCCTGTGGATCGTCGGTGCTGAGAGCGTCATGCATTTCATCGTCGCCGTCCTCATCCAAACCCAAATCAGCATCGGCTCCCCAGCCATCGCCGCCTCCATTGTGCTCATCCAACACAGCTGCATCGGCATTAATATTGAGAGCTTGACGCGCTGTTGCACTGCTGCCAGCTCGAGTGACCATGGCACCTTCGAAGAAGCCCTTGGATACCGACAGAAGTGGCCAGTTTGTTTCCAGCTGTTGAATGGGCACTGGCGGCTGAAGCAGTTGTGCATTGTCATTCACTTCGGGCAAGCTATGCCCTTGGTCGGTAATGGCTGTGCCTAGCGACTCGGTTAACTCCTCTAGACCATGAGTGGCTGCCGTCAGATAGGCCAAGGAGAGTTGTCCACAGTTCTTAAGAATGTTAACGCGCTCGCGGACATCGCCCAGCAGCAGGGCTCCCTGATATTGGGCCGACACATCCTTTCGGATCTCTGCAATCTTGTTCATTTTCTTAAGCTTTTCCAGGTTGCCCGTAATTAAATAGAGGAAGCTTAGCTTGTCAAAGTTCTTGGTGCGCTGGTAGCACATTTCGACCACCTGGTGATTGCCCTGCAACAGGCCAGCCTGTCCCAGACGGTCCCAGCAATTCTTGTCATCCAAGGCTTTAGCCGCTTCTAGGGCAATCTCAATGTTGCCGCACTCCAAGGCCAATCCGAATCGCGTTTTTTCGTCTTTGACGAAATGCAATGCAACCTCTGGATAACCCTTCTGCTGTAGATACGCAATAATACTTTGGCCCACCAAACGGGCATTACGCACCATGTGAAGAACCTCGTCGTATTTGCGTTGAATCAGGGCTAACTTGAACTTGTATTCTGTGGGATCGATATGCAACACACGGGTACGACACTCCCGATCCAAGCAGAACACCTGGGTTCCCTTAACTCGTGTTAAGTAAATGGGCAAATCCAAGGTGCGAATGATGCCATGATCGCCATTGGTAATGGCATATTTAATATGGTTGCTTGTTGTATATATAAAGACGCCCGACTCATCCCAAGCTCCCGACTTGACCCGGCAATTTTCCTGAACTGTACACAGATACTGCAGGCGGCGGTCGCAAATCGTCACCGAATGCTTGCAGAGCAGGGCAACCAGCGACATATCTGGTGACCAGACCACATATCGGCACTTGGCCAATTTGATGCTGCCCACCGAGACCAGGCGCTGCACTTCATAGAGGGTTACAAACTCAGGATCCCGAATGAGAAGCATGCCGGTGCCTGCATAGAAAATTTCTTCACAGAAGGTTGGTATCTTCTTGGTGACCTCGTTTTTAAAGTTCTTGATAACTAGCTGCTGGTTGCGGTCAAGCACTGCAAACCGATTACGGGCCACCCAAATTGCCGTAATGCCAGAACTACGTTTACTGTCCGATTCAGTTTGACTATCGGTATCCTTGGGTATCTGGCAAAGATCGTAGGTGCTGTTCTCGAGATTGTTAGTGCGTGTGCATATCAAAACGGCATTCAGAGCTGGATTGTAGGACATGCTGTAGACCGGTGACTTGCCCGGACGCAGCTGCATCACAACCGTGTCCTTGGTTGTGGTAAAATCTAATTTGCGAAGGAATCGATCTTTCACATAGTACAGCATGTTGCCATGGACGGCGTACGCAGGGCGCTCTCGTTCCAATTTAAAGACAACCATACCTGAAATACAAAAAAAAACATTTAAAATTTTCCAAAAGCTTGTTTTGCAATAGAATGCCCACCTCCATCGTGGCCAGCAGCGAACAGGTTGAGCGTAGGATGGGCTGTCAAAATCCAGAAACGCTCATTGTCTCGACGGAATGTGAATAGACACTGACGTTTGGTCATATCCCAGACGCGAATGCTACGATCCTCACCATTGGAAATAATCAGATCTTGGCGGGGATGAAATAGCACACTAGACACATTGTTGTAGTGGCCGCGGCAAGTATCAACCTCCCATGCCTTGTATTCATTCATTCGCCAGAGTTTAACCAGGCGATCATCGGCACCTGAGACAATCAGCGGTAAAGTGGGATGGAAACTGGCCCAGTTTACACCACGATCATGGCCTTCGAGAACATGTTTGACAACAGCATCCGCCTGCCCAAATAGATCAGTAGCTCCTGGATGGCCCTTCAAATGATCATCCAAGCCACCGGGACCTGGGGCGACATTCTTTTTGCGCAATCCCGAAATGTCCCAGACTCGTACTGTCTGATCCAAAGATGCCGACACAATCTGATCCTCTGTAGGATGGAACTGGGCACACATCACATAATGATTGTGGCCAGTCAGCACACAGATGCAATTTCGCGATTGCCAATTCCAGATTCGTATTGTCTGATCATCGGAGGCACTCAATATCCATGGATACTCGTGATGGAACGCCACCGTCCGGACGTAATCCAAATGTGCCAGAAGGGTGAAGATGCAACGACGCTGTTTGTAATTCCAAACCTTGATTTTATAGTCATCGCCGCCAGATACAAAGAGCGGCATTTGCTGATGAAATGCTACGCCCCGAACCGGCCCATCGTGTTCATCAAACTTTTCCAGCAGTGTATGCATACGATAGTCCCACAATTGGATGACGCCACTGTGTAAGCTGGTTAAAATCCATGGACGTTTCGGGTGAAACGACAAACCCTTCACGCGAGCCGACTTGGACTCGAAATTGGTCAACATGTTGGCAATTATTGTCTACGAATATAATGTACTATGTTCTTCTATCGCTATCTCTGTTCCTCTGGTGTCGTGTCCTAGTCTTCGGCTTTTCGACTACTTTGCCTGATTAAAGCAATATACTTGTTTTCTAAAATAGCATTTTGAAGAAAAGATAATGTCCGAGCTGTTTAGTGTATTGTTTTTAACATTATACACAATTTAATTAACAAACCATTTAATTACAAATGTGACACGTCAATTGGCCAGCAAAAATTCAGCAGTGTTGGCAATGGTGTTGTTCATATAGAGCTGCCAGATGACAGCTGACTACAGAACGTTACACGTATTGCCAGACCAAATTGGTTATTTATTGCATTTTTAAGAATAAACTACTCTGGTCACATTTGTTGTGAATGGGTCAAAAATCTGGCCACATTGTTGCTTAGTAAACAATATATTTTGTATTGTTTTTTGTTTTGGTGAAACTTAAAAACAATGACATTGGCCCATAGGGCACTTTTCACATGGTTCATTGTACTTGTGTTTCTAATATTGTTATGCTTGCGGCTCGATCCGCGCACAACATGGAACTGGTTTGTTACTTTTACGCCGCTTTGGTTCTTCGACTGTATCCTTATCATCTACGTGATTATAAAGTTTATTCGCAAATGGCGTAATTTAAATAGGCTAGCAGACCTCCTACTGCTCTATAAATGGAATATTGCCGGGGTGTTGCTGACAATCACATCTCAGGTGATGATATGTCTGACTCTCGAATATCCACAGCAAATACCCATCTATTTCACAATGACTCCATTATGCCTTCTCCTGTCTACAGCGATAGTCTATGTGGGCAGCCGGCTAGGAAAGCGTGAGGGATGGCTTATATAAGAAATCTATTTAGTTGTTAATTAATATATCAATAATTATGCATATTTATTTTAAGAGGAAATTGTAAATAAATCAAAAACCATATTTGCTTTGTGTGACACGTCGTGTGTTCCTGTTGGCCGACCACATGGCTTGTAATTCGGCCTCATTCGCCTTGGCCTTGTGTGCCAGATAAGTGATTTGATGTTTACGCCTAGTGCCCGCCACAGGTTCTTCGTCCGTGAGCACCCCTGTGGGTTGAAACGTCGTAGATGAAGCCAAAGCCGATCGCATCCATTCTTCACGGTTGGGTAGGACTTCAGAGCCAGAAATTTCGATGACCTGCATTTCCTTTGCTTCCTTACGCCGCCTCTTGGCATTTTTACCCACCAATGCATCCATTGCTTCAGCGTTCAGTTGCACGTCACGATTGCGGGCTTGAATTTGTCGCAGATGTTGTTCATTTTCGACCTGACGGACGAGTTCCTGTGAGTCTTCCTCAGAGACCTGGCGCTCAGTCATATTTTCCAGATATTTATTACTGGCCTCAGCCATTCTGGCGGCACGCTTTGCCACCAATGCATTAATCTCATTGCTGCTCACCTCTGGGAGACGTTGCTCACTGTTTAACGAGAAAAAGTCTCCATCCCCATCATCGTCGTCATCACCATCTTCGCTATCGCTAACACCAACCAACGAGGTAGCGGACGCTTTAGCTATGATTGGTTTCTTGGATGGAGCAACAATTTTTTTCACGCCATCAACGGCTTCAGTGTTATGGGCAGCTCTGCGCTGCTTCACAGTATCCGGGACAAAGGGAGAAGCCGCTACAGACGTTTTGGTAGCATGAACACAAAGTGGTTTTTGTGCGGCAACAAAAGAGTCTGTCTTGGAAAAATTACGCTCAGATTTGGCTAGGGGTAATATACTCAACAGTCCTGATCCCTTGGGTTTATTGGTTTTGATTTCATTTTTCCGCGATTTCAATTTTTCAGTCATCTCTTTGTCCACATCTGAGAAATCCCTTAGCGAGGGTATGCTGATCTTGACGCTTCTCTTTATTGGCAATGGTGGAGGCTTTTCCAATTCTTCACTGCCTACCAGGGCGGATGGTTTTTTGTGTAAAAACTCATCGTCAGCTTCTTCAGCGGTAGCTACAGTAGATCGTGGTGTAGGAAGTTTAGCAAAGACTGGCGCCGCCTCTACACTGTCTTCCTCTTCTGGACTGGACGCTGCAGAAACCTTAGGCTCTGGCAAAGCCAATGCAAAGCGTCCACTCGAAGATTTTAGCTGGTTCAAAGTTACCTCTTGGGGCACATAGTCATCATCATCATCGCTTATATGATTATTTGTACTTTCTGTTACTTTTGAACTAACTGGTTCATCGTTTTCTGAATCTTCATCGCTGCTGGCGGCGTAAGCAACAAGAGACATTGCAGTTGCTTATAAAGTATATTATTATTTATTATTTTACAATGTTTTTAACCCACAAAGTTTGGTCACACACAAACACACACATTAATCGGTCACCATATGGCAACGCTAGACAGCTGTCAAATTTCAAATTCAAATATTTCGTTGCAAATATGTACCTGCTGACCCCCACTTTATTAAACAGGTAAGCATTCTAACCCCGTAAAATCCCAACAGATGTTTGTTAAGATCATAAAACTATAAACTTCACGATTTACAGGTAAAATGCACATTTTGAGCTACAGGTCGTTGCTTTTCCGTATAAATAAGCCGCGAATTTAAATAATTCGTTCAGTTAAAATTTGTTCTCTGTTCGAAATGCATCACCATCAGAATATCGGAGAAGCAGCAGCTGCTTTATCAGCTATCCATCCACCGTCCTACGAATCGTTGGTTATGTACGAGCCACCGAAACCTTCATTTATTTTTAAAATACCGCGTGTGGTGCCTCACCAGAAGTCTAAATTCGAAACGGATGAGCTTTTCCGGCGCCTTAGTCGTGAAAGTGAGGTGCGATACACAGGCTATAGGGAACGCTCGATTGACGAGCGTCGGATGCGTTTTGTCAACGATTGCCGCAAAGGCTATGCAGAGCTGTCTTTTGTGACTTCTGGTACCAATATACAGCTCTACTTCAATGCCAATCACAATCCTTATACACAGGAGCAAGAGTGTGACTTTGAAAAGGAACGCGGCAAAGTGCATTTGCGATCGAATTTCATTATGAATGGAGTTTGCGTGAGATTTCGTGGATGGCTGGATCTGGAACGGTTAGATGGTGTGGCCAGCCTGGAGTATGATGAGGAGCGGGCCCTGCATGAAAATGCCCAGCTATGTGAGCAGGTTGCGAATTACAATCAACGCATGGCCGAATCAAAACGCATTTATGCACCCCAAGATGATATCCCTGGACGAGGTCCAGTGGGTTGGTAGATCAATAAACTTCTAAGAACTGTAGACTGTAAGTCAAACATTATTATAAATAAGTAGTGTTGGTGCTATTTATATTTTGGGAGTTGGCAAAACTAATACGAATAATGACAAAACCTAAAATATGGCAACCTCGCAATAAACTGTTATTCTTTAGCACCTATGTACATACATATGTACGTACAATGTTTTTATGTTGAATTGGTTTTTGTTTTGTATCAAATAAGTTAGAAAAATCAATTTAGCGAAACAACAAAAAATTCCTCCATAGCGTTTTCGTTGGATTTGTTTTCACAACTTTCGATGTGGATTTTCCCAACAAAAATGTGTTGATGAACTTTACTGATTTATATGGCGAGAAAACGACAGAAAATTTCCGTTTAGTCCCTAACAATTTTCATAAATGTCATTCTAAATCGTAAATAAGATCAACTAATTAAGAATTATTAAATACAAAAAATATATATATTAAAAGATTCTTTAATTGTGTGTACATACATATGTATAAAATGTAATCCTGTTGCATTTGCTCAAAGGGGATGACTGTCCTGGGTACGTCTCCTGGTCCTGGTGAACAGGGTGGAGGCTTCCATTTGTGTCAATTTCGAAAAACAACCACCAAAGCTGGAAATTCATAATTGCAGCTGTCTCTGTCCTCTCACTTATTTACTCTCTCTCTCTCTTTGTGGTCGAAAGGGCGCCTGCTCTTACGCTCATGTCGAGGAGAGTTCTTGGCCAATGCTCGACATATGTATATTGATTTTTTTAATGTTTTGGGATGCTGCTGCCGAAATAAACTTGCCGTCTCTCAGTCTCTTTTCGAACGCCACAGCGTACCGTGGCCAAACGTGCGGGAGCCAAAACCAAACCAAACAAAAAGCAGGCATAGACAGAGCCTAAAATATTGCCAAATATTCAAGTTTGTTTCTAATTGGTTGTTGTTGGTATATATTTTGTATTTTTTTTCATACTTTTCCGTTCGGTGCGGCACGAAAAGCTGCGACGTCTTTCTAAATTTAGCAACCGGTGAATTATTCTATAGTAGGGTGTTGTGGGTACTATATACTTTCCCCAAAAACTCAATCCTAGCGACGAACTACGCCCCAAGTCGCCCCCACCCCTGCACCCATCCAACCCCTTTCAAATAGGCGCGCGCGCGCCCCACTCATAATTTAGACATATTTGGGATACATAAATCGTCATCCGAACATCCGTATATCGGGCTTCAGAAAAAAACAACAAAAAAGGCAACAAAGCATAAGCAAAACTCTTGAGATATAATCAACACTCAACAAAAAAATCACACAAAATGCCCACTTCGAACACAATTGTGCTAAAGAGCCTCTCCGTGCTGCTGGGCCTCTTCTTTATCTTCGTGGGCGCCCTAAAATTAACCCCACACATTAGTAAGGATCTCTACAAGGATTTGGTGAGTGAAAAATCGATGCAACTTAAAATCCACCGCTTCAAATGCATCCATCGATTCAATCTTCAATGTTATTATTATTATTATTTTGTTTTTTTTTTTTTTATTTGTTTGTTTTGTGTGTTTATTTAACAATTAATTGAAAGGATTTCAAAATAATATGCCATTCAGAGTGCACACTTATATAACAGGAATAAATTTATTGAAAAATACATTTAAGTTCAAATTGCAAAAAATATGTTTAATAATACAAATGACTAAACATTTTACATTGAACTCAACCTCGTCAATGCCAGACATTGGCATTCAAAAAAAATATATACACATATATTGTTTTTTTTTTTTTTGATTTTCGGAATGATTTTCAAACATATTCATAGAGGAAGAAACACAGATGACATTCATATACAACAATATATTGTATATACATAAATATATAAAGATATACGTATTTATTAGGTGTAGGTGTTAATTTTTTATTATTTAGAAAAATACCAATCTATGCTTAATGGAAAATATGATTTTCCCCTTTTTCACCTTAAACCCCTTGCCCAAACAAATTGCTCTTGCTCTTCAACAATCATCTTGTTGTACATAATATGTACTACATACTTTCAAAAAATGTAATATGTATGTATGTACATACATATATGTATAGTCTCTTATGCCATATGGATTTGTTTGTATTCAACAGCTGTTTAATTTTTAATACCACTCACAATACAAATCAATTTATTGTTTACATTTTGTAAATAGTTTAGGACGCTAAAAAAAATAAACCGAAAAGGTTACCAGGAAACTTTCAGTACGACTTTCTCTTTCTTCTTTGGCGATAAGTTTTTCAGCATTTTGTCAATTTTTAGTTGTTTATTGCTTTTTGCTTCTTGTGTGCTTCATTAACAAAATATTTCGCATTGCAATGCTCTGGCAAGGAGAGCAAGCGCCAAAATGACGTACATACATGTACATATGTATTTTTTTTGTCTATTACATTTTTAAGACTTATAAATACATATTTGTATGTATATTAGGACGTGTGTGCATCGAATTAAATTGGCATTACATTGATTACAAGCCATTTTCACTTTTAATTTATGTTTGCGTCCTTAGACATTCTTCATCCTCAAAAATGTGTAAAAAAAAAAGGCTATATCTTTTTGGGGGGTACTTGCGAATCGCCACAGAAATACATGTACATATTTAAAAATAAACATCTGCATTGCCTATCGCTCGGGGCTCGCGCTCTATGAATAATTATAAAATTTCAATTATAATTCCCCCTTCTCACTTGCAGCGCACCGAATATGTAAAATATGCCAAAGTGTTCCCACTGACTGCCCTATTTGGATTAAAAGTGCCATCGAAATGGTATAGACGCACCATCGGAATTTTGGAGATTCTATGCGGATTGGCCATGGCATTGATTCCGTATCGTAAGTATATCGATTAAATTACATTGTTGAAATGGGCACTGATCAAATGGAATGATTTTCGAGCATAATAAGGACAGCAATATAAATATAAGACGCCAGCTGAGGTGAAAATATTGTGACATCTGAATACAATAATCAACAAATTTTAATTAAGTTTGCGAGGAGCCGAGAAAAGCAAAACTAAAAACTGAAAACGTCATAAATTCGTGAACACCACTGTATGTAATTGGCAAATCGATGTCTGTATAGTTTATATGAGCGTACCTAAATATATTCATAATTAGTATCAACAACTGAGTTAATGTTGCCCCGTGGGTTCCGTTTATATGAGCACCAACCGCAGCGTTTAATTGCCTCTTATTTTGCAATAGCAATTTTAATATAAACAAATGTGTATTCTTGAGGTATCTTCTTGAAGGAAATAAATTTGCAAAAGCTTAATAAAATTCATTTCAATTAATAAAGTCAGTGCACCCAACACAACAATCGATTTATGTAATTAACTAAACTTTTACCAATTCACAGATAAAGTGAAAAATGCAGCGAATATAACATTGCTGGTGCTTATGGTCTTGGGTATCTATCAGCATTGGATGGTTAGCGATCCCTTTGAACGGTCCGGACCTGCGTTGGTTTTCACCTTTATGTTGGGTGGACGTTTGGTTGTCTGGTATCAAACAGCACGTCTTACCGAGGAACTGGAGGCGGCTACTCAAACGCAAGCAAATGGAGCTAAGCAGGACTAAAGGAACCGCTCATACACACTCACTCACTCACACACACTCACTGCATAAGCACACCATACATACATAAGTATATATTTATACATATATACTCATACAATCAGTCATCATTAATATTCATAATCTCATCCTTTAGCTGAATTGACACATAATCTTCGAATTTGATTAAATTCATGTCGTCGTTTGGGTGTCAAATAAATATAATCAATTCATATATATATATATACATTTATATATATATATATATTTATTTACATATATATGTAAGGGTCGTTCAAAATAAAGGTTTCTAGAATCGGTCTTTATCCAAGTACTAAACCAAAAAATACAACGTTTTAAGATTTCAAAATAAATAACACTGAGGCGGCGCGCACAGCACTTTTAAATTTTTTTGCCTTTTTGTTTTGCACTTCTATCTTTAGGAAATCTTAATATAAACAATTAGAACAGTCGAACATGTATGCCATAATCATCTATAATTGTGTGATCAGAGACATAAATGTCTTTCTGTCCCATAATATGTACATATGTGTATTTTCTACCTATCTACTAAATTTTATATAAGTTTAAGAATTTTTCGGAAGCTTTATAAAAATACAATAAATAAGCTTCTTTCTTTTTCAACAGAAAAACGTCATATCCCGGTTTTTTAAAGTTGAATTAAATTGAAAAAGAAAATTTCAAAATACTGGAAATAATTTCTTTGTTATATCGTTGATATTCCCAAAGACTGAACAGACAAAGACAAAAAACATGTTTGTGATTCGGTATGGAGTTTATATTAATTCTTAACTTTCTTTTATTGGATTACAAACTGCGTCTGCCCACATTTTAGGTGCCTCGTAGATTTTGACTAGTAGCTCAGTCGTTTACAATTCGTTTGTATTCAGAATTTAAGATAGTGAATCGAATATTGATCTTCTTTTTAATAATGCTTCGAACTCAATGCGCGCCGCCAAAAAATTTTCTAAAATGTCTGAAACTAATTATAGTTGTCGAACAAAAATTTTTCTTGTAATAAAGTGAACAGCCCATATTATATATATATTAAAGAAATAACTATATATCCTTTGACATAAAGACAGAATTCATAATCGAATGAAAACTTTTTCATCAGCAAAGAGAAGTGTCTAACTTAGTGCCCGGTCTGAGAGCACGCCTTTTAGTGACAATTTCTAATAAATTTCGAAAAACTCATATGAATTTATATTTCAGAATTTTGTTTTATTTTTTTCCTTTTACATATATAATATTAACTTGGAAAGCAAGAAGTGCGAGAATATATCAGTATATACTATAAGCATTTATAGTGTTAGCGTTAACTGTGAATTTCTAAAAAAAAAAAATATATATATAGAGATATATAAATAATATTTATTCGGACCCAGTGCTTAGCAGTTTTAAAGCCTTTTGCAAATTAACAATGGCTGTTTTCACATCGTCGTAATTGAGGGCACTGCCCGCATATTTGCAATACTTTTGGGCCGTAATCATCTGCTCCGGGGTTATTTGGACTCCAGCCACTGGTTCAATTGGCTGGTAAATGGTAGCAGCAGCTGGATGAGGCTGTGCTGTAGGCACATATGGCTCAAAGCCACCAGGTTTCTCCTCTTCTACTGGTGGACTGGGCAATTTGTTTGGATTATTTAGCACTTCCTCGGCTGTGGGTGGTGTTATTTGTGTAGTTGGTGAAGATGGTTGTACTGCATCATTGGCATTGTCAGAAACAGCCGGATCCCCACCGCCACCGCTAGCTTCGTGGCCAGTGTCGTTACCTTCGTCACCTTCCCCACTAGCTGGATTTCCAGCGGATTCATCTTGCTCAGCCTCATCGGGGGCAGCAAAGGGTTTAGGCGTTTCTCCCGTCTTCAAGCAATTGTGAATGTAAGCGGCCTTCCATTTGGCATATTTGCGATTCTGCAATGCTTCCTCACTCAGTTCCCCAAATGTTTGCAAAATGTCATAAAGTACTCCGCTAGAATAGAACGCCTTGACCATGTTCCTAAAATCACAAATTTATATTAGAATTTCATCGAAATGGGAACACTTACTTTATACTTGTTGGTAACTCACTTGCCAAAATTCTCTTCGCGATCCTGTTTGTCGGCATACAAAAATAACTTCAATGCATAGTTGTCAATGTATGCCTGGGCAGCAACATCATTGGTTAAGGCTTCGTTATCGGCGTGCTGATTTTTCATCTGCTCTAGCCAATCCATTATGGCTAGTGGTTAATGGTGGTGTTGGTGATGGAGCGAGAAGAACCAAAACAAACAAACGGATGAGATGAGTCATAGTTGCGATGTTGCGTTTTTTTCATTTAACTTACCCAACAGTAATTTCGTTTCTTCGGGACTCTGGGAGGAGGCCTTTAGGCCCACCTGCAGGGCACTGGATTATAATAACAAACATTTAAACTAAATGGATATTACTTTTGTTTTTCTTCAATACTCACTAGAGTCTTGCCCAATATGCAATTATCACATCCCGATTGTCGTGTTCCTGGGCCAATTTAAGAAAATGCTGTATCGATTTCAAAGATGGTGGACAAGGTGGAAACTCCATTTCATTCGTATACAATTAAAATTTTATATATTTATACACAAAATTCGTTAATCTGATGACACATTAAAGACGGGCAACACCGCAAAATATATCGATATATCGTTCTATCGATATATCGATGTTCACGATTGAAGATTAAATTCAACTCAAAGAGAATAAATGAAAATAAATAAATGGATCTACAGGTGTATTTAGTCTTTTGTTAACATTCGACCGGTCCATTACGTTTAAAACTCGTTGGTTAGTGTTATTAATCAAGATTAATCATATTAACCCAATCAAGCCGGCTGCTACTATCGATCTTGCTGTACAACTACATACATATGTATGTACTTTGAACTTTGACTCTATTGTTATATACTTCTTAGATTTTTCAGCAGAGCACAATGTCTATTTCCAAGCCTCTTTACTCCCTTTTCGGTACTTATCTGGAGCAACTTTTTAACCATCCAGTGCGTACGAAGTCCATAACAGCGTAAGTTCACTCTTATCTTGCTTAACCGCCCACTTCACCTACTTGCTATTTGGGGTCATTTCATTTTAGGTCAGTTTTAGCTACCACAGCTAATGTTACATCCCAGCGGCTGGCAGGAGCGAAAAAACTTAACCAGCACAGTGTATTTGCCTATGGACTTTATGGATTCATCTTTGGTGGCAGTGTACCCCACTACTTTTATCAAACCGTTGAGCGTCTCTTCGATGATGATGTCCGTTTTAGGCGTTTCTTCTTGTTCTTGTCGGAACGTTTAGTCTATGCTCCGATCTATCAGGTTCTTTCCTTGTACTTCCTTTCTCTATTCGAGGGCAATTCGCATAACACAGCCATTAAGAATGTGGAAAAACTATATTGGCCACTACTGCGTGCCAACTGGCAATATTTATCTTTGTTTGTTTATCTAAATATGGCTTATGTACCGCCCATGGTAAGTTTATAAACAATTTGATCATACATGCAAGGTCTGTAGTAACATCCATCTATTTGTAGTTCCGATCCATTTTCATGGGAATCATATCCTTCATTTGGGTGGTGTACATTGCCCAGAAGCGCCGACGATTCCAAGAGAAACAGGCTGCCGATAAATCCAAATAGTTTGGTTATTGATGAACTGAAAGACTTTACCCCACATGCATTTGTTTTGTTCGTGGGCCTGATAACTGATTCCACTTGGACTCTTTGAAACGCTTTTATCTACATTGTGTTAGTTTCGAGAGAAATATTTTGCTTAGTAGATTAAGTTGATTGCAAAATTATATTGTTGCGAGTGTTTATGTGTGTGTGTTGGAGCTTAAGATAACCATTATTTTAACTAGATGAGCGTCTTAACGTCACTTAATTCTAAAATTTGTATATTCCATTTTACAATAAATGTATGCAGTTTACTAATGAATATTCAGCGACCAAAAATTACAGCTTTTTAAGAGAGAGATGTGTCCTTTTTTCGAAGGAATTCGGATTTACAAACATAATGAGTCAGTGCAATTGTTGACCAGCATTTTTTGGATGAAAAGTAACTATTTACATGTGTTTATCAAGTTATGATATTTCAATAGAATCGTTCCAAGTCTTAATCACCCAGCTCATGCCATACACTGCCATCCAGCACTCAATCTTTATCAAAAGAACTCGCAATGTCTCATAATAAGAATAACAAGTGAATTATACGCTAAAGTATGTATGTATTTTAGTTAATTATAGAATACTATTTGCCAGCTATATTTGACATTAGCTGGGATTAATAATAAAAGCATAAGTTAGACAAAAACTACAAACTATTCATAGAGACTAAGAGCTTACAGACGTACAAGTACATATACATACATAGGTACACATACATATGTTTGAGAGCATATCGTAATCTTAATATAGTTGTACCTAAGCAAATCCATGTTATGGACTGTTTAACGGCGAAAGACTGGAGCATTTTCAGTTTTCCATTAAATATTGAGTATTATTTGCAAATTGAATCTCTTGCTGCGGCGACTGGGACGGCACAGTTGCCGTCCAAAGGTCTAACTAACGTCGCCACATACTGGCTCCTACACCAATTCCGCCGGAGGCGACACCCCGTCTCACGGTCTCCATCTCGTCCTGGCGATAGGCTCGCTTGGTATCCTCAAACTCGCGTAGCCGCTGATTATAACGATCGATCTGGTGGCGTAGAATTGCATCCTCGTGCATGGCGCGACGCTCGTCGTACTCTAGACATCCCACGCCATCTAACCTCTCCAGATCCAGCCAGCCACGAAAAAGTACGCACACGCCGTTCATGATAAGGTAGGATTTGATATGAACCTTGCCATGTTCCTTTTCAAAATCGCACTCCTTGTCGTGCAGGTAGGGATTCTGGTTTGCATTGAACACCAACTGAAGATTGGTGCCCGATGCCACAAAGCTTGTCTCTGTGTGGCCCTCACGGCAGCCGTTCAGGAATCTTGCTTGTCGCTCTTCAATGGATCGCTCCCGATATCCCGTATACCGAATCTCACCCTCACGCGACAAACGGCGAAACAACTCATCGCTCTCAAACTTGGACTTCTGGTCGGGCACCACACGGGGCATCTTAAAAATGAATCGGGGCTTGGGCTGCTCGTAGAGTCCAATTGTGTCGTAGGGAATCATATTTGCCAGAGCTGCAGCTTCGTTCATCATCTTGAGAGCGTAATGATAGTGGATCTCCACAAACTCAGACGTCAACCTTTCCTCGGACTGTGAAATTGTTGGAATTAACGGTTTATTTTATAATATTGCTGAAATTAAGTTTTTGTGCTAGGCCAATTCTTATTTTCTGAGCTACAATATAGCTCAGTGGCGCTAGGTGGCACAAGGGGGCAGATTTATAGTGTGGCCGTATGAAATTGGCAAATTCCCCTGATACTGGCAACGCTGGCTGTGACAAAAACAACAATATAAAAATTTGCAATTTACATCGAGAAAGTCGAATAGAATTTAATTTATGTAGAATTCTGAAAGATCAACATATAATATGGGCTACGATGTAAATCGCTTTCAGGGCGATGTAGACGAAGAATTAACCTGTCCAATTTGCTCAGGAGTTCTGGAAGATCCCCTGCAGGTAAGTTAATGGATTGCACTCCCCGCCCACACATGAACGGGATAAACATATTATGGTTCTTCTTTTTACAGGCGGTGATGTGCGAGCACGCCTTCTGTCGCGGATGCATTAATGAGTGGCTCACTCGACAACCAACATGTCCCGTCGATCGGAATTCCCTGACCACAGCCAACTTGCGCGCAGTGCCACGAATCTTGCGCAACCTGCTGTCGCGTCTCTCTATTACCTGTGACAATACGCCATATGGCTGCACAGCTGTGCTTAAGCTGGATGCATACAATTCTCATTTGGAAGAGTGTATCCACAATCCGAAGCGTCCGTTTCCCTGCGAGAAGGGCTGCGGATTCGATATCCCTAAGGATGAGCTCAAGGATCACAACTGTGTGCGGGAACTGCGTACTCTGATTGTGAAGCAGACAGAAAAAATGGGTGAATTAAAATCGGAGCTAACAGATCAACAGCTGACCATCAATGAGCTCAAGCGGGAATTGCAGTTGTTTAAAGATTTCATGCGTGCCATGCGCGTATCAAACCCAGCCATGCGGGCAATCGCTGATCAAATGGAACGCGATGAGGTGATACGTTGGAGTTCGGCTTTGCCCCGGGCCAGAGTGACACGATGGGGTGGCATGATCTCCACCCCAGATGACGCATTACAGCTAATGATAAAGCGTGCTCTCTCCGAATCCGGATGTCCGCCTCACATTTTGGATAGTCTTATGGAATTCTGTCACGAAAGACGATGGCCGCGAGGCTTGGCCTCCCTAGAGACCCGCCAGAACAATCGTCGTATCTATGACAACTATGTGTGTCGTCGTATACCAGGTGAGGGATTAAAATTCTAAATCACCAAATTTTTTTCTTTCAACTCTTCACTTTTTCCTTCCCATCCTCTTCCACTTTGGTAGGCAAGCAAGCAGTGCTCGTCTTAAGCTGCGATAATCTGCACATGACTGAGGATGTCATGATCGATCCTGGACTGGTTATGATCTTTGCCCATGGCATTGAATAACCAATCAATCGCATAACAACTACTTATACATATAATATATATGCACATATATATTTGTATTCGAAACGTGCTCAGTTTTGTTGGTTTTGTGTTTCCTTATCTTAAGTTAAATCTCAAAATTCATTATCATCATGTATGTATGTATGTAGTCCTTAAGACAAAATATGAAAGGCAAACTCGCATAGAAGTTTTTGGAAATTAAAAAACCATTGAAGCGCCTCATCACGTCTCTTAAGCTGTTGAAAAATTCATACTAAATACACACCACACACACTTATGCAGCGAGAGTATAGTTCATGTTCATCTGGGCAAGTCAGCTTGTACAAACTGATTTGCCCCTATAATTGTAAGCGATTAAGCTTAACGAGGAGTCAATTTTCAGAGACAGTAAAATTATGTTTTATCTTAGTTCGGTGCAAAATTTAAAACAAACATGCATACATATTCACATATCGATAAAAATTCAAAAGGAATTTTTGTTTTAATTAAATTTACATATTTATTATTGTCTCTGAATAATATTAATTTCCTTTGCTTAAAACCTATAACATTAAAATGCACATATTCCATATTCACAAAAAAAGAAAATAAACAAATGCGCATTCATACATACATATAAGTATAAGTAATTACTTATGGAACGATCTCAACAAAAGAAAAAAACAAACAAAATTTTCAAGTCTCATTTCGGTGGAAAGCAAAAAAAAATTGTCGTGTGTGTCCCAGCGTGAACTTAATTTTTATGTTTTACTCAAATATTAATTTTAAAAACTATTTTTGTGTATGTAATTATATATATATATATTAAATTGTTGAAATTTTAAATTCGTATTTCAACATGCAATGAATTAAAATAATATTAAAAAAAAAAAAAAAAAGTTAAAGTCTAATATAATCTTGGCACAAAATATTGTATAAGTATAATTTTAAACAATTTAATTTATTTTTCTAGAGTAGAATCGAAAGAACCATTATTCTTTTAACTTTGGATTTGGTTGGGCCTACTGAAACTGAAATATTTATGATTCGGTCGACCAAATTCATTGGAAGTCGTATAGAATATTTCTACATAGCTGACCTCCAAAATATTGTTAATAATTTCCACACCACTTGTACATACATATATTATTAATTAGACTCGATTAGATCTATATCAGCTTTTTTGTGAGTTTATTGGGTTGCCCTCTAACTAATCAATTTTGTGTTTCCCCCACTACTCGCCTTGTCTCATCTCCCACTAAAAGCTTCAAGCTGCCGCTCAGCATCATCTGTTCCCGAAAAGGAGATCCTAAGCAAAACCAGTAATTGGTAAGCAGACAAAAACTAGTTCTTCCGCTAGGTACGAAACCGGTTTCTCATTTTTTTGTTTTGTTTTTTTCCTTTTTTTTTGTTTTTTGTTGTTTTTGTTTGCTCATTTGATTTTATAATCAATTTCGGTTTTTTTTTTCTCTTATCTACACAAAAATATTAAATAAAGGTATATGTCGATTTTAATAGTTACATGTGCCAAAAATTGACAGATTTTTACCCGTTCACCCCTGCTGGCGGCATCGCATCCAAAACCTTCCAGCCAGCCCCAGAGTAATCTAAAAAGTGAGAGTTGAGCTGAGTTTAGGCGAAAAAGTTAAGCGTAGAATTCATCCAAAAATAAAAAATTAGTTGCTTGCCAAGCTCGTAAGCCAACAGACGCCAGTTTCTTTTGTCTCAAAATGAATTTATTTATTTCTTTGTTAATAATCTCTACCGTTTGCCTGGTAGCTGGAGCTCCAGCCCCGCAGGTGTTGAACAAACGTAACGAAAAACAAGTGGTCCACGCTGACGAAGAAGAGTTACGTAAGTCTTTCTTGATCCGGTGATTAATTTGCCATTTGGTTAATTTGATATTATCCAATTCATCAAATTTACAGCTTCGAAAGGTGCTACAATTGAGGAAGTTGTTGTGGAATCGGCTTTATACATTAAGCCTAAGCCCAATCGGCAGCAGGTGAGGCGTGTACGTTCTGTGGAATCGGAGGATTTGCTACGTCGTATTTATGCAACACACAAGCGTGTAAAGCGCCAATTTGGTGGCGGATTTGCTGGAAATCCTGGATTTGGTGCCGGAGGATTTGGTGGTCCCAATTCCAATTTCGGTGGTGGTTTTGGTGGTAATCAAGGCTTTGGTGGAAATCAAAGATTTGGAGGAAATCAGCAATTTGGCGGTCAACAACAAACTCAAGCTGGAACATCGGCCGGTGCCGGTGGTACTAAAGCTGGAGTTGATGTTGGTGCCGGACCCAACGGTGGTACTGCCAACGCCGATGTCCAATTAAATCCTCTTGGTCCTCTGGGGCCCAATGGTTATAATCAGGAACAGGCTGCCTCCAACGGAGCTGCTCAAAGCAATTATAACAACGGTTTCAATTCGGGTTCATCGGCATCAAATGCCCAGGCTCAGGGTTTCCAATCACAGAGCGCTAATGGTTCATTTGGTGCATCCTCCGCCACTACAGCAACGCAAGCGCAGAATTCAAATCCCTTTGGCAACAGCAATTCGGCCGGAGCCTCCCTTAGTCAAGTTTATCATCTACCCAATGGACAAACGATAAATTTCAGCTCAACCAATAGTTTCGCCAATGGTGCTGGTGGTCAACATGGCAGCAGTCATGGAGCAGCCGTTTCCGTGAGCCGCTAGCCACGAGAGTGCGTGCCATGCAGTTTTGCAGAATATATATAATGTGATCCTGCTTAATTCTTATAAATTGTAAACTCTGGTAAAAAAATAAATATTTGTAAACAAACACAGAAAACCACATGTGGAATTTTTTAGCATGACAAGGACTTAAGCGATTTGGCAACAGAATTTCAAAAAGTATATTGAATTATAGTACATTTACGATATAAACATAAGTAAGTAATCTGACACACATAAATTATAAGAGAATAACCAGTCTAAAGTACTTACCTGCTTTCAAGAGAAAAGAGCTCGGACAATATTTCTTATTCTACCTCCATTAATTGTCATCCAATTATTTTTTTATGTTTTGACGTCGATCTGTAGAAAAAACGATTATCAGAAAGGCTAAGAAAATGTATTTCTTAAGTAATCATTTGCTATCATTCACTATCCCTTTCTGTCCTGTGCGATTGAGCGCTAAAAAAATTGAAAATTCTGTGCTGCTTATTCCTATCTTTGCTTTCCTATTTTTAATGGTTTTCCTATGAACCCTGTGGTATAATTTAACTAAAATTTGTTAATTTAAACGAAACTAATATTAAAAATTAAAGTAATAATAATAGAAGAAATTGATCCAATCTTACCTTCACAAATAAGAACGAGTGTCACACTTTTTCTCTCTTTCATAAGCAATTGAGATTATTATGACTTTCCACAAACCAGTGTTGGATAACGTTTAAAAATTGTTATTAAAAATTTCACTTGTAAAACGATATTTACCAAACTATTTCTTATTATTGTTAATCTTAATCTTATGGGGATGATATCCCCCTGATTGTAAGTGTAAATTTTGATAAAACTTATAAATGGTTATTCCTTTATTTACTCTACAATCGTCATTTTCATTTTATTTTGTTAACGGGTTTAATCCGATTCGCTTTCACTCTCAGATTGAAAATCACCCACTTCAATTGAAAACTTATACTCCTGATCGCAACCCAAATACGAATCGCTCATATAGTATAAAGTGTAATCATGTTTTCCTGGACTCGGGGCCACAAAGTCCAATTTGACTTTGGCTTTTTGTTGCAACGTTAGACGTTTAATGGAGAGCAGAGAGTTGCTCTTAGGATCACCAATGACCACCCACCAGCCCTCTTCACGTTTCTGGGGGAAGAATGGAGCAATTACCGGCCCGGTAACCTCATCTTCGCGCTCCAATTGTACGACAACATTGACTGTGGAACCAGAATTGATGCGATCTTTCTCCAAGACTTCGTAGTTAAGTTCAATGTTCGGATACCGATTACAGAATCGAGCCACGTCAGCCATTTGTGTGTCGGACAATTGCAGAAGACGAGATCGATCCTCATCTTCCAACTCCATGATATCGAAAACAGTCTCAATTTTCTAGAAAATAAAATGTAAATTGAAATAATGTCCCATTTGATGAAAAGAAAACAAGGACTACGTACCTTTTCGGCACACCGTTTCACAATTTCGGTGCTAAAATGAGGCAATTGACGCAAATATGAATCCTTGCTCCACATTGCCTGGGTGACCATTTGTGCCAATTCCATGGCCGCCACAGCAGGCGAAAGCCAGCCATTTGAACTCAAAACATCGACACAAGCCTGAATCAATCGAATGGCCTTGCTCAGGATCTGTTCGGTGTCACCTTGCAGTTCTGGGCCCAGTTGTAAGCGAGATAGATGGGCTTGAAGCAGCAAATTCGTCTTAATATGCGGATCATTGAATCTAAAATAAGAGAATTGTGTGAGATTTATGTCGCCAGATCGGGTATTAGTAATTTAAAATTGCCTTACTTTGGAGCCGTGTCATTAGGTCCGGTTAGTTTATTGGGCAAACGTTGGGAGAGAGTGCGCAGGACTTGCTCTTCATGATGTCTAACCATCACTTCCTCATATTCTGCTGCCGAAGAAATAATCTCCAATAGACCACGGACTTTGGTCTTGCTGTTTAACGACAAACTGAAGAGTTCTGCAATACATAATTTAGTTAGTTTGACAATTATTTGAAATATATTCGAATATTTTTACCTATGGTCGTATAGTTGATATAGTAGTAGGCTGCAATCATGCCCAAGTTAAGTGGCAGCGTATCCATATCATCCTCCACGCTTATGCATTTGCTTTGCTCCAAGTCACTTAATGTATTCTCCACAAGCTCCGACAAATGATCGGACAAATGACGATGGGTTACTCCCTGCAAATTGTAATAATTGGGATTCTGTGTCAGTCGCCTGTACAAGAATGTCCAGGTAAGGTAATCGACGGCATCCTGTTTGTTTTCAATGGTTTTGGTAACCACTTCAGCATTAAAATGATCATGCATTCGGTGATCTAAATGCGATTCGATGGGTAAGGGTTCATTAATGAATTTCTTGAAGAAATCCTTTTTACTGCTCTGACACATGAGCACACATTTGGCATCGACATCCTCGTTGGGACGATTGGCACGCCCAATCATCTGTAGCACATCGGTGATGGGGTAATCCTCGTAGGAATGATTTTTACCATTATAGAATTGTGTATCCATAATAATAGCCAAATGGGCGGAAATGCTCATACCCCAGCAGAGATCACGGGAGACAACAGCAACTTGGATGGCTCCCGAATCAAAAAGCTGTTCGACCAATCGATGATCTGAGGCGGTCAAGCCCTCATGTAAATAGGCAACACCCTGCGCCAGTGTCTCCTTAAGCGTCTTATCCGTTATCCTTTCAAGGAACGGCTGTATATCTTCCTCCTCGGCATGGAAGAAACGATTGGGCTGCAAATCTGAGGCGGCATATGTCAGTACATCAATGGCCGTCAAGCGAGCCTGCTTCCGGGAGGAGACGAAGACAATTACCGGCTTGTGGGCACTCCATTTCAAGATTGAGTTGTACACCGGTTTGGACATCGTGGCAATGCGTGTGGCATTGTGGGTGACATTAAAGCCCTGTATATGCAATTCCAGAGGTATGGGTCGTACACTTGGATGGAAATTAAAGGTGGCGTTCGGATTACAGCCCAACCATTGAGCCACATCTCTGGCATCCGTGAGGGAGGCGGACAAGGCCATAATGCGGATCTGTTTCTCAATTTGCGAACTGATGTAACGCATACGCGAGCAGACAATCTCCAAAACAGGACCGTCTTCACCGCCCACCAACTGAAGTTCGTCCACAATGAAAAGATTCACCAATTGCACATTCTTGCGCTGTTTCCAACGACGAGACAGGACATCCCATTTATCGGCAGTGGTTATAATCAATTGACCCTTGGCTATAAGCTTCAGATCGGTGCCCGTTTCTCCGGTCAATTTCACCACCTTAATGTCCAAAGCTGAAAATTTGCTATGCCAATCGGCAAAGACCGAATCGGCTAGAGCTTCTTGGGAAACTAGGTAGACACATCTTCCATCGGCTTGATTGGTAAATAAACGCATTATTGCAAATTCAGCTATGGTCATCTTGCCCGATCCGGTTGGAGCACCCACAAAGACGTTCTCATCACTGTTATAGACAGCATTGAAAACTTGCGTCTGGATGGGATTAAATTGTGCGAATTTCTGATTGTAAAATGCTTCGAATTTCGGCTGACGCAAAGCACTAATTGGCAACGGTTGCAGATCCAACAGCTCTGTGGGAGGCATATTCTTTTCGGGCAAAATTAAATGCCTGAATGATACGGGCAATTGGGTTTCGGCCCCTATCCAGCGATCAGAGACTATACGAAGGAAATACTGAGGAGGCAATGGTTCAAAAATGGGCACAAAGAACTTTAGTTGATGCTCATCCTGTGCGTACTTTTGCTTGAGTAAAAAGAACTCATGATGGAGTATAAGTTCAGAATCCACATCCTCAATTAACACCCAAAAGCCCTCAGAGGCACCATGAACCTTCTCATCCCATTGAAAATCTGGGGTAATTGTCAATTCAACCCTTAAAGTGCTCCTGGTAATGGGTTGGATATGAGTGGATAAATCTAGTTTCGGAAACTGATGGACAAATTTATGTATTGTCTTGCCCAGCTTAGGTACTCTAATGAGTTCACCCAATTCATGTGGTTCCAAATCGTAAAGCCGTGACCAAGGGAAATGTTTCTTTTCCAATTTCTTGGCTATCTCATCGGGCATTTTCTTGAATTGTCTTAGCGGAGTCATCGATTGCCACATCCGACGATCAATCATCTTACAAAGGGTCAACGTTTTGTCCGCCAGTTGAGCCCAGCCGCGGATCAAAACAATTTCGTAGATAGCTCGCATTAGACGAGCCGCCGATTGCGTAATAAACACCATATCAGACATCAAAGCGAATCCTTCCAATTTTAATTGAGATATATAGGCCTGAAGTAGAACATTTACTTTGGCGCTATGCTCCTCTATGGACTCCTTAATAGGGATTGGTACACGTTCCATTAGTTTTTGCAATTCCAACTTCTCTTCCTCCCTGACCGAAATGTGCCTGAACTCGGACGACAGCGAGAATACACGGAATAGTTCAATTTCACTCAGTGTTTGTTTCAACAATTGGTTGTAAGTCAACATCGTTTCATGGGTGAGGTAATAATGTGAGGCAATGCGACCTAGGTCAGTCACCTGAAAGTGTCCAGTCTTTCGTTCGTACTTAATCAGGCCACTCCTTTCGAGGCAACACGCAGCAGTGTGCAAAAGATCTGCCCTGTGCTGTTCCAGCAGCGGATCAGCCTTAATCGCATCGTGCGAAACACCATATAATGTGGGATTTCTAAGCATTCGAATGTATAAATAGGTATAACCTAGCCAATTGACTGCATCCTGTAAATGCTGTACAGTGCCAAGAACAATTTCGGCATTCAACATATCAGGTAGTTTGGAAATAAATTGCGATTCAATCGGCAATTGTTGATTCAGAAGCGACAAATAGAATTGGAGCTCAGAGTGATTGGTTATCAGAATACCCTCACCCTTGGTGTCATATTGCGGACGACCGGCACGACCCAACATTTGGAGCACATCCAAAGCACTCAGCTCAACCCAGCGTCCCTTCTCAGGATTGTAGACCTGGGTGCCCTTGATTATCACAGTGTGAGCTGGTAAATTCACACCCCAGGCCAAGGTGGCCGTCGATACTAGTACTTGGATATGCCGATCGGCAAAGAGATCCTCCACCAATGTACGATCCACTCGACTCATACCGGCGTGATGGATGGCAAAACCGTATGGCAAAAGCTCCTTCAATTCCGTATTTTTAACCTGTTCTGCCTCGGTTCGAAGAACTTCCATGCTAGCCGATCCCTCACGTAGGAAGCTGCCGAGCGTATCTTGTTCGAGGCACATATCTCTTACAGCTCGTGCGGTTTTTCCCGTCTCCTTGCGTGAATGTACAAAGACAAGAACTTGATTTCTTCCAGCATGCTCCATGGTCTTTTCATAGACAATTTCATTCATCACCTGGAAACGTTTGAGGGCCTTCTTCTCGGTGACACCAATATACTGCTGCTCCAGGGAGACAGGACGATAACTGTTGTCAAAGTAGAAGAGTCCCTTATCGGGTTTGACACGCAAAAATGCAGCCACATCCTGGTAATTGGGCAAAGTAGCCGATAGACCAACTAATCTCACTTCCTCCTGGGTAGTTTCAATTTGCCTTATTGTACGAGCCACAAGGGCTTCCAACACCGGACCGCGCTCGTCATGCAACAAATGGATCTCATCGATGATAACCAAACGCACCAAACTGACAAAAGTGCGTTCGCCACCCTTTCGGGTAATAATATCCCATTTCTCCGGTGTGCACACAATCACCTGAGTGGCGGCAATTTGCTCACGAGTCAATTGATGATCGCCAGTCAACTCAGAGACCACGAGATTGTAGCAAGATAGACGTCTACCGAAATTTCCCACCATCTCCTGCACCAAAGATTTCATGGGTGCCACATAGATTATCTTGAAATCCTGCGAATTAATGGTGCCATCTTCATTGATGTGTTTGCCAATTTCTCGCATCATGGTAAGAAGAGCCACATTGGTCTTACCAGCACCTGTCGGGGCACAAAGCAGCATATTCTCATCGCTGTCCAGGGCAGCCTTATACAAACGACTTTGGATTCGATTTAATGTTTTAAAACCCTGAAATACGGGTTGCACGTATTTGGGTAGCTTATCTATGGGCTGCAGCTCTTCATTGGCATCAAAGGGAACAGCTTTGAGTGCTGGCACATGTACCTCTTCATAGCCCTTGCGTTGTTTTCTATATGAACCATCGGGAAGCTGGCAACGTTTATTGGCCATAAAGTGAGAGCCCTGTGTGAAGGCCAATTCATCCAATTCCAATAGTTGACGCACTCCGGCCACCTGACCAGCCGACTGATCACCATCTTCGCCATCAGCGTGACCTTTGCCACGCTTGCCTCCGCCACTGGAGTCACCCTCAGCACCATCGGTTCCCTCGTCGGTTGCCTTTCCAGTGTCCAGGTGTTTCAAAATTTTAGCTAGCGCCGTATTTCCACGCATTTTCTCTCTTATACGTTGACGCTCGCTGTCAGTCTGAGCCGAGGCCAACATCGTGCAATAGAGAATCATCTGGCGGTTGAGTTTCAGCTGTTTAATGAAGTCAAAGCAATCGTAGCCCAGCAGCAGGACCAATTGATTTTCGCAATCCCTCTCGTCAGCAGCATCTTTGAGTATTTTGAGAACATCGGCTGCTTTACTTTGCGAGATCATAGCATCTTTGTAGAACTTGCTTAGACAACGTTGCAGCCAATATGCATCTATATCCAACGGATGCAATGTGACGCGATCTTTTTTCACATTGGTTGCTGCATCTTCGTTGGCCAACTAAAAAAGAAGTATTTAGGTGAAAATAAATTACAATGTACAATGAAAATTTAAAATTTCTACTCACATTTTCAGAGTGTAGTGTATGATCTATTCGCGCCTCTTCGCCCTCATCTTGGCCGCCCTCTTCGTCACGGATTTCACCGTACATATCATTATCGCTTTCCTCTTCAGATTCCTCAAACTGCACATTGATGCCATATGTCTCATCAATCTGCTCCTCATTTGGTTGTGTGGCTGCTAGTGCATTCACCGCCTCGGAGCCAAAGTCCGTGATCTTTTTTCCAAGATTGACCAGCAGGGCAAAGCGCTCATCTGTCACTGAACCGAGTAAGCTGTCCACGTCTTTTTTCTTCTCCCGATCCTTGAAGCGGTCATTTTTGAGCACTGCCAATATCTCATCTGCTGCACCGCACAATATATCCCTGGGCTGATCGCCCAGTGCCTCTTGGATAAAACTCAGTAATACCTCATATGTTTGTCGCGTTTCCTGCGTCTTGGGGCGATACACAATGCCGACCATCTCGTCTATTCCCTCCGATAGCAAAGTAGCTCCCTTCATCCGCTCAAAGTCATATTGAGCTTCATCGCGCTTTTGTCGCTTCTGTTTGCGTTCCTCTGTTTTCTCCGGTTTTGTACGTTGATAGCGATCACCCATCCGGGTGCCATCGAGTTTTCCTACCAGCGAACACACTTCCCCGGTGGCCTCGTCACGTCGAGGTCTCTCAATGAGACGTACGTCTGCTTGCAGCACAAGATTAGAGTTCTGAAATGAAAAGAAAAATAGGTGGAATGGGTATATTAATGTAAACGTTTGCGGCCGCATGTGGTTATAAGAAAAGTAATTGTTTAACACTTACCGCCTTGTACTCATACTGCAACTGACGTGCTGCGGCATCAGCCATGATTGTTTTATTACTTTTTAGCTTATTTAATACGAAATTACAATTATTTTAACAATTCTTGTCGCACAAATTTTTACGCTTTTATAATTTATCGCGAATCGGCACAATGTTTGCAATCGATAAACATATTTCGATAAATGCCGAAAGAATCGTTTATCGGTTTTTAAAGAGAGCGCAGCATCATTTGGGAGTCTGTTATATTTAACTGCCGAACTTCAAATGAGCTGTGGGGCTCAAAATGAGTTAGTATAACAGAAAAACAAAATGGCTCGATGTTGGCATCAGTGGTGTCATTTTATTAATTTGTAAACACTTTAATATTCCCATTTTGTAATTAACTATAGGAATACCGTTTAAAGACTATGTCTGACGGCGCCACTGCAAAAGGGGCGCAACTCGATCCAACATGCAGCCTCGGAGTCAAACTCCGACCTCGGAGTCGAACTAGCGGTTTTTAGTGTTGGCAAGCGCGCCAAATAACGTTGCCAGATGCCAAATTTCGGATACTTCAATACGCGGGCTTTTTGAAACTTTTCAGCAACTTTTTTTCCGAGGTCCAGCAACCTTTCTTTCGGAAATTCTGGCAGCACTGTTTGACAGTCAAAGGCATACAGCCGTTCGAAAAAAACGTAAACAAAAACATTACAATTTGTATATTATACATGGCATGAACAGCAGCCAGCTATACAAAAATCTGGAGCTGGTTTAACTGGAAACCATACAGTCGGTGTATGCCAAGCAGTAAACTCGTCTTTGCTTGTGATGCCTGCATGATAAGCAACTATAGCAACAAAGGGAATAATAAATATCAAAAATGTTGACCAACCATCATCAAGATCACTGCTGTCCCGGCTTTTGTGATTGCGTCTTTCCTCGTTGTATGGAAGTCACCAATCACAAGGGTAACATTCTGGATCTAGTCAAGTGCCGGTGCGGCGAAGCTGATTCTGGACATCGTTTGGATTGGCAATGGCAAACAACCGACTCTTCGGATGCTCAGATCAATGGACGAGACATCATATTCCATCCCACTTACAGTCAGGGAACGGCGATAGTTCGTGGCGAAAAACCGCTGAAAGCGGGTAAGGTGCACTTCTGGGAGATGCGCATCATTACCGCTTTGACTGGCACAGATGTGGTAAGTAGAAAGAAAGGGCCAATCTTAAACCATGGCTAGAACCATGGCAATGAGAACTAATTTTAAATAGGGCACCTGATGAATGTCAGACAAAGTCGGTTGGAGATAAGAGAACATTCCTGTGTACATACATGTACATATGTATGTATATTGTATATTACATAATTTGTACACTTTGTTGTTCTATATAAGTACATATGTACATACATGTATGTGGCACACCAACTGTGCCTGCTGCTGATCTCAATTTCAATTTACAGAACATAATGCGGGATTACAATGAACTGATAAGATAATCGTTGAAATTGTTGGCAGCCAACAGCTGTCAAGAAAAAGGAAGAAAACCAGAGACTCAACTAGCTGATAAGACTTTAGTAAAGTTCAATGTAAATATTTTTCCATTTGTTTTCCCCTTTATCTCCTAGATGTTTGGCATCGGCACGGAAAATGTTAATTTGGAGCAATTTAAATTCCATTTCGTGTCCGCTTTAGGCACCAATGCTCAATCCTGGGGCTTCTCTTATTCCGGCAAAATCCAACATTGTGGCGAACAGCTTCCCTATGGGCAGAAATTCTCACAGGGTTGTCTCGTCGGAGTCTATTTGGATCGCAGTCGAGGGCATCTCGAGTTCTATTTAAATCGACGAGCTCTTGGTGTTGCATATACCAATATTCCCACAGATCCGGATGTCTTAATATATCCCATGGTCTGTTCCACGGCTGCCAAGTCTGTGATAAGTCTTATTAATTCCACATCCCAAGAAGTGACATTGCAATTGAGGGCATTCCAAACTCTCTCCAAGCAGCCACAGAAGCTAGAGGAATTACGTCAAATGCCCGGCCTTAAGGGTATTCTGCAATCATATTGGTTTCTGGCCCCACCTGTGAGATACTCGCAAAGAGCCAAAGAGAATGAGCTGGATTTGGGCGATGAGGCTGTATTGTGTCCAAGCTCCAAACTGAGATTGGGAAGAAAACAAAAATATACAGGTAAACTGGGCAATTTTAAAGTCGTATTAAAAAAATATCGCTTATTTCCTAAAAAGGCTGATAAATCATCACAAATAAAGGAGAGTGATATGCCAGATATGATTCACTGATGATCAGTCGGTGAACGATATCTGATATATATTAAAGTTGGTTGAATGAACACTCGACACATTTGTGAGTTTAATCAACCCATTCACTTTTCTAGTATTTGAGATTTTAGTAAATAAGCGATATGGTACTTATAAATATGTATATATTTACATATGTATGTACATACAGAGTAACTCATTAAATGTCATCCTGTTTGATTTTTCCACTTAATGAGCCACGATTATTAAATCCATTTATAGAAACCGACGGTGCGAATATAGATGACGATTTATACTCCAATGCACACAAGATTACGTTACGCCGTAGCTTGGACAGCGGCGACGAGGAGCATACAACATCTGTACATGATATGTGCGATGAATATTTTCACTATTTATTATAAGATATCATTTTTGCCATTATTATTTACCCATTTCAATATTAAGTGTATGCATTTATTTTTAAAAGTATGATTTAAATGTGTGTATAATAATAAAGTGTTTGTGTTTTCTTTTTGGGTTTGGGTATACTACTAATAGATCATACACGAGGAAAAGACGAGAAAGTTTGAGAGTTTAGTAGTTAAAGAGAAAGAGACTTAGAAGGAAGGAAGCGAAACTTAGCTGAACTTAGAACGGTTGGTGTTTGCACTAGGATTGTAAAGGTAAGACAAGATAATCGCCCAATCGTCTAGAATGTGTCTTGTCTTTCCCAAAAGAAATATTAATTTAAAATTAAGAGTGTCTACACTAGGAGAAAATGTATTTGTGAACAATTTAAAAAAAAATATATAATTAATGTTTGACACCTTCTCGCTTGCCAGTGTAAACGTTTCTTTTTAAAATTAATAAATAGTATATGGTTGCACTCCACATTTTCACATTTCATCTATGGAGCCACGTTTGAAAATCACACCCAACGGTAGCTAGTCCATATCATCGTCGTCGTCATCGGAAATGGTGTACTTCTTTTGCGATCGCTTTCGTCGTGTCTGCTTTTTGGATGTGGTTGCCGCACCACCTCCCACACCGCTTGATACTGATTGCGTGGGCGTGGTTGGGGCACTGGCCAGTGATTTGTTAAGTTTAAGTTTCATTTTAACGGCAGCCGCCGAAGTGGTGGCAATTTCCTCGTCATCGGAGGCATCATCATTGTTGTTTCCACCGCCGACATCGTCATCATCATTATCCGAATTATCAGAGGCGCCTCCGCCGCCAGCTCCATGTGACGCCTCCGCTGTATTTTCACCGGCTGCCACTGCAGCAGCATCTGCAGCAGCTGTGACTCTTTGCCTGGAGCTAACGAAAATCTTTTGCAACGCTATGGAATCCAGATAAATAAGCGAGGCCTCCTCATTATAGATCTGGGCATTTTGACACAATTGCATGAAATCCTTTTCGAGCTCATTGAGATCCGCATATTTGCAATCCTCGATGCGTTGTAGGATTTTCTTAATATCCACCGGCCGTTTAATGATCTCATAGTAATCCGGCAGACGCTGTCGCGAAGGTAACTTCATAAACGGTTCGGACAGTGTCCGTCCATCTTGGGTATGCTTAATGACGGCGCTCATAATTTTATTCATTTGTTTTTTTGAACGTTTGTCTAGATTCTGGCGGCGACGACGTTTAAGTATCATCGAATCATCATCTGATTCGTCCTTACGATTCTTTCGTTTCCTTCGCTTACGCTTGGAGTCATCCTCTTCCTCCTCCTCATCGAATTCGGCGCCATCATCGATGGCCTTCAGCCATTCCTTTTCTGTAAGGCTGTCCGTGTAGTCAACCTCTTTGCGTTGGCGAGAGCCACGACCTGAAATCAACACAAAACCCATTGAAATTCAGGAAAAAAAAGAGTTAGATTATATGATATTCTTACCTAAAATGGTATCCTCGTCGTATTGATAGTGGAAACGCTCCACCTCGTCATCATCCTTTGTCAACCAGTCGGGCAATTCAGATTCGTCAATGAGACGCTCCCTACCAGGATGGATTTCCTCATCCTCTTTCTTTCGCTCGGCATCCATGCGTTTGAAAATTTCAATTTCCTCCTCACTGCGGGCAATCATCATGTTGATCATCTCATCATCGGGCACCTCATTCTCTTCCTCCTCTTCGTTGTCATCCTGATGCAGAATGGTTTGCAAGAACTGCTGACGTTCGCTGCCTGTTGACTTCTGATCAAACATACCGGCCTGGATGACCTTTTCATCCATATTCAATTTGTATCTGGCTGCGGCCAAAATTCTCTCCTCCACGGAATTCACTGTCATCAGTCGGAGTACTCGCACCTCATTTCGCTGACCAATACGATGAGCACGATCCTGGGCCTGCAAATCCTGATGCGGATTCCAATCAGAATCGAATATGACCACAGTATCGGCTGTTTGCAAATTCAAACCCAAACCACCGGCACGTGTGGAAAGCAGAAATACAAAATAATCTGAGCCCTTGGCATTGAATTTGCGCAAGAGTTCACCACGATCCTCGGCCTTGGTTGTTCCGTCGAGCCGAAGGTATCCGAATTGACGCCATCCCAGATAATCTTCGATAATGGTCATGCACTGAGTCATTTGACAGAAGAGCAGTACACGATGATTCGTTGCTTTCAGTTTGGGCAGTATGCGATCAAGAAGCTCGAATTTACCCGAAACACGATAGAGATCGGGACCTGTGGAAACAAAAGGAATTAAAAATTAATTGCCCACTTTCTCAAGATCACCTTCTCTCTGCTGTCTTTTAAACTCACCTGATACTACACCATGGCCGCCAGTGTGATCGCAATATTTTTCCTCGATATGCTGGAACATAAATGGATGGTTGCACAGCTTTCGTAGCTGAACAATGGTGTTCATCAGGGCCTTGGCGCCGCCCTTTCCATGTTTACCCTTTTCGGAGCCATCTGTCAATAGGACACCCTTGCTCTGCATGTGCTTGTAAAGGACGCGCTGTAGCGCAGACATGTCACACTTAATAATATATTCCACCTTGTCGGGCAACTGATGTTCGACCTCCTTTTTGAGTCGACGCAGCAGGAAGGGACGCAACACTTTGTGCAGACGACGAATAATCAGAATAGTTTCCTCTTCATTCAATTCCACCTTCTCGCCGGTGGTGGCAAACGGGGCATTGAACCATTGCTCAAAAGTGGAGCACGACTTGAAAATGGAGGGCAGCAGGAAGTTAAGCAATGCCCACAGCTCGGGCAATTTATTTTGCAATGGAGTTCCCGTAAGGAGCAAACGATAGGGTGCAATATAATGGGTATTCAGGACCTGTGTAAGCTTGCAATGATGATTCTTCATACGATGACCCTCATCGATAATCATGTATTTCCATTGGATTTTAGCCAAAACAGCTTTGTCCTTGATAACATACTCGTAAGTAGTCAGCAGGACATTAAATTTGGTAGCTCGCATTTGATTCTGAAGCAAACGTCGCCCCTGGGGACTACCTTTGTAACTGACCACACCCACTGCCGGTGCCCATTTCTCGAATTCCAACACCCAATTGGGCAATGTCGATAAGGGTACAATGATCAGATAAGGACCCATAACCTTTTTGCGATCCATTAGATAGGTGACCAGCGATATGGTTTGAATTGTCTTACCCAAACCCATCTCATCGGCCAGGATGCCATTCAAGTTGTTGTTGTACAAGGAGACGAGCCACTCGAGACCCTTGAGCTGATACTCCTTCAACTGGCCATTGACCATAATACTAGCCTGCTCGAAGACCTTTTCATGTATGGTATGGGCTATACTGTAGTAAGTCTGCTCCTCTGTACGATATTCATCGTCCTCGACCTTGGCTGTTGTAATCAAAGACTTTGCCTCCTCGTCGCCCATGGGCTTCTTTTCAGCACCCTCCGGATCAACCTTATCCGGTACATCCTCTTCGAGTTCGGGCTGTTCATCTTTCGCATTGGCTTTGCTCTCATTCTGGCTAACGCCTCCAATTCCTCCGCTATTGTCATCCTCGTCATCAATCCAATCCCAGCCTGGATGCATATTAAGCCAACGATGCAAATGCTTTAGCATCGGTGCATCATCCCCGGTAAGCTTCTTGCCGCTACATTGCTCCACCACATGGACACGCATATCGGCCACAATACTACCCTCATCAATTCCAATGAATTCGCCACTCATTAGCAACTCCTTCTTGTATAGCTGCAATCGTTTGCCTTCCTCCTCCTTCTTTTTCATTTGATCGTCTTTATGCTGTTTTACCATCTGGGTGAGGTTGCTGATATACTCATCTGTCTGCGACAGAAGGAACGCCAGACGTTTATCCTTTTTCTGATCGATAAGTTTGCGATAGCCCTCCTCATCCTCAGCCATAAGACGACGCATACGCTCCTTTTCAATGCGCTCTTGTTCCTTCTTCTGCTCCCGTTCGGCGTTGGCATGATAGTTCATCACTGCTTTGTTCATTCTAGCCAGTTGGGCCTATTAAATGAAAAATAGATTGATGTGCTCAGCATAAATCCAGATACTCAGAGAATAGAGAATTTACCTTATTATTTCTATGATACTCGCGCAAATCCTTGCCATGCTGCAACACTGCCGCTAGGAACTCCAAATGCTTTTGCCTGCGCTTACGCTCCGCCTCAAGTTTTTGTTGCTTCTCCAGTTTCTCGGTGGCTCGTGCCTCGCGTAATCCCTGCCGCTTGGTACGCTTATAGAACTTCATATTAAGCGCCGTCTCCAAGGTGGTGTCCCTTCTGGTGCACTGAACGAACTCCATGCGTAATTGACGCTGGAAATTGAGAACCCGTAATGCGCGTAGCTCGATGGTCGCCTGCAGACGCAAGTCTTCAGACATGGTTGCGGGCAATCTTTGCAGTTCCTGCATCCGCAATGCGATGCGGGCCGCAATTCGATTTTCACGCTCCTGAAGCAATGTAATGGGATCGAGGCCAACGGGCTTGGCCACAGTAGTCACCCGATTGGGCTTGGGCATGGGTTGATGTTGTCCTTGCAGACCACCTGGTCGTGGTGGGCCTGGTTGTGCTACTTGATTTATTCCTGGTGGGGCTGTCCTCATACCTGCCTGCTGTTGCTGTTGTTGTTGTTGTTGTTGCTGCTGCTGTTGTTGCTGCTGCTGCTGCTGAAGGGGTATTCCTGATGATGGTATCAAGGCTTGTCCTCCCGCTGCACCCATAGCCAATGGTTTGCCACCATTGGGCATAGGATGATGTTGATGCAGTTGCTCGGGCAACGATGATTGTTGCCCAACAACCGAAGGCGGCGGTTGTGGCGGCAAAGGTTGTCCCTGGGCAATCTGCTGCTGCTGCAAATGAGGCGGCAGTTGCCCTGGAACTGGTCCAGTTGGTGGCTGTTGCAGTTTCTGGCCCGGCAGAGGCTGGCCATAGGGACTAGCCGGTGGTGTAGAGCACTGTGGCGGTGTACCAGTTGAGGGCGTCTGCTGCTGCTGCTGCTGCTGTTGTTGTTGTTGCTGTTGTTGTTGTTGTTGCTGCTGCTGTTGCTGCTGTTGTTGTTGTTGTTGTTGCTGCTGTTGTTGTTGTTGCTGTTGCTGCTGCTGCGGGGTTGGTGGTGGTACTCCTTGCATTCCCGGTGGGCCACCCATTGGCGGTGGTGGCTGTTGTTGCTGCTGCTGCGCTGCCTGTGCTTGCAGTGTCTGTTGCATCTGAATGGATATGGGTTTATTTCTGGCCAGCAAACGGTAGGCAGTTATCTGCGTACGCAACAGATTAACCTGATTCACATTCAGATGCTGATGCTTGGAAGTGGCTCGCATGGCCAACAATTGTGAGTAGCGCGGATCCTCTTGCATTCCCTTCTCCTCCATGGAATCGATGGCACGCTGTAAAGCATGCAAATTCTCTTGGCCAGAACGTTCAGGTGGCGGCGGTCCCGGTGGACCAGCGTTCGAAGGTCCTCCTTGTGTGGGTGCCTAAAATAGATAACAAGTCAGGCACTTCAATTAAAGAGACACTTCTCAAATGATGTTGGTTATCTATCTATATACTCAAAACGGTTGCTCTTAAATGTTACATAAAATCAAAAGATTGCTGATAAGCATCAAAAATAATATTTTTCGATGTGTTTTAATGTGTTTAAATTTTTAAACATAAAAAACTTTTATTTTAGTTAGGACAAGCAGAGATAATAGACTTAACAGCCTATAATTAATGTATATAATGTACATACATATATACGGTTTGATGATTATAATTAAAATAATTATATACAAGACAAAAAATTAAGATCACCCGAGGAGGAGGTTCTCCCTTATAACTATTCTATTGACTTCTCCCCTTGCAGAATGTACATATATAAAAGCTCTTTTCGATTATTTGTTAAAATCCCAGTTAAATACTTCGACAAAAAAAACACCTAAATAGACCTGTTCTGACTGCATCATTCGAAAAACTCAACTCAGTGGAAGTTTTACTCTCAGCAAAGTCAGTACAAATTATTTCACATCGTCTGTCTTCTTCTTAGTGCTCTTTGTTCTCATAGCCAATTAAATAGTCTTTTCTTTTCACTCTTTTTCACGTTCTCTTATCTTTTAGAATGACAACTACTGAGAAAATCAACGAATATTTTAATTTCATTTATCCTCTGGCTGTACGAGCAGGGGAGATCCTAATCGAAGGTTATGAGAATCCAAAAAAACCAATCGATCTAAAGGATGGGGAATTCTATAATGTCGTCACCGATTATGACAATCAAATTGAACAGTTTCTGATGAAGGAAATTATTTTTAAATATCCAGAACATAAATTCATTTGTGAAGAAGATACTCATATAAATCATAATAATATCACCAAAGACCTTACAGACGCCCCAACTTGGATCATCGATCCCATAGATGGCACCTCGAATTTCATTAAGCAAATACCACACGTTTGTGTGTCCATTGGTCTGGCCATCAATAAGGAAATTGTTGTGGGCATCGTTAACAATCCCGTACAGAAGAAACTCTACACGGCCAAATTGAATCAGGGTGCCTTTTGCAATGGGCAAGCCATTCATGTGAGCAATTGCCAGACTCTCAATGAGGCGAATGTGGCCTATGAGGTGTGTCTGCTGCATGCTCCAAAAATCAGGAACAAGCACATTAAGCGCATCTATCATGTGGGATCCCAGGCCAGACGGTAGTTAACCAACTAATTTAAGCCAGTATAACCAATAATCCACAATATTTGAACTTATTTATAGTCTACTGGCCTATAGCTGTGTTGTGGATTCACTTTGCATGGTGGCCGCTGGCAATTTGGATGCCTTTCACATTGAGGATATGTTTCCATGGGATTGTGCTGCCGGCTATTTATTAATTTGTGAAGCTGGTGGCATTGTTACTCATCCCTATGGCGGTCCATTTGATATAATGAAACCAGATTTAATTTGTGCCGGCACCGAATCATTGAGAATGGAGATTGAGCAACTTATACGTAAAGCGGATCAAGCCGATAATGTTGGTGGAGAATAAATCGAAATGGTGGTTAGATTTTCTAATTAATTCTCGATCAATGTGAATTTGTAATAAAATTGGTTTAAAACTAATCAAAATAAGTTTAAAAAAAAAAAATGAATTGTATCTGCTAAACCTAATTAGTCTTCAGTTAAAAGTTCAGATTCTAGACATTGTTTATGTTGATTTACTTATTATACTGCCTCGAATTTCTCTTCCCTTTGCTCTCTCTCCACCACTCTCCCACTCCGTCGCTCTCGCTCTCTCTTTCTCTCGTTAAGCAATTGTTATGGTGTGTATAAGTGGGAAAAGCTTTTAAATAAAAGCTTATTTATTCTGTTTATTTTGGGGCTGTTTGTCTGTCACATATCCAGCCAAAGGTTGGTTCATTTAGTCGGCATTTGAATGCCTTAACATCAAGCAAACAGAGCAGCAGCAAGAAAATAAAGCAATCCGAAAATTCAACATGGCTAGCGAAGATAAACTCAAGGAATACTACAATGTGGCCCTTGATCTCGTGAAAAAATGTGGTCCACTTATGCAGGAGGGTTATGAGAAGACTAAAACCGACTACAAAGTCAAGGCCGACTTTTATGATTTGGTAACTGTGTATGACAAACAAATCGAGGATATGCTAACTGAAGGCCTATTGAAAGCCTTTCCCGAATCCCAAATAATTGGCGAAGAGGAGTCGGCCGAATCACATCGTGAAGCGGTTTTAACAGATGCCCCCACCTGGATAATCGATCCAATTGATGGTACAACAAACTTCATACATCGCATCCCGCATTGCTGTATTTCGGTGGGTTTGGCCATTAATAAAGAGCTGGTGGTTGGAATTATCTACAATCCCCCCTTAAACGAACTATTCTCGGCATGGAAAGGGAATGGGGCCTATTTGAATGGGAAGCGTATTGAGACCTCAAAAGTAACTACGGTATGTAATTAACAATTTTTATGAAATGTTCTATCTTTATTCTTATCTTGTCATTTTGACTTTGTTCCCGACAGATTAGCCAAGCTGTTGTGGCCTATGAGATCTCGCTCATCCATGCTGCGCGTGTGAGGGATAAAAATATTAAAAGACTATATAAATTGGGCTCAAATGCCACTGGGTTAGTTGATATCTCTGTCCCTGGCTCCCCTTATACCTGTTAATTATCGTTATGTCTCTAATTATTCTAATTCTAGTACCCGCTGCTTTGGTAGTGCCGCCTTAACTCTTTGCTATGTGGCCACCGGCCAATGTGATGCATATCATGTGGAGGATTTGAAGCCATGGGATATAGCTGCCGGTGCTATTATATTAACCGAAGCTGGCGGAACAATCTGCCATACAAAGGGTGGTAAATTCGATGTGATGAAACCGGATTGTGTTTGTTCAGCAACGCCCGAATTGGCCAAAAATGTCATTGCTCTTATCGAGGAGGCTAATCAGATAACTGAATATACCTTCAAGTAGTAGAGATGAGAACAAAGTTTTCTAAAAACCATAATAAATGTACTATAACCATTTTGTATAAAGATAAAATTTATAGAAATATATACTTGAAACTTTTTCCCGTTTTCCCTCTGTTTACCCTTTTGCATGGCTTTAATATACAGTAATCTAATAATAATGTAAAAAAGCTTCATGAAAGCTTTGTCAAACAGCTGATATTAAATTTTCTAATCATTCTTACTTCAATTATTTCTTATCAGGGCACAATACTACAAATATTAAGGAATCGAATTAACGAAATTCAAACTAAAGCGGTTATTAAGCAGGATATTAGGAAGGGCGAAAAGCACCTATAAAATATTAAAGAATATTACACACATAGTTTGGTCTAGTATCTTAGTAGTAAATGAGTTACCTTCTGATCAAAAGCCTGCATATAGTCTATATACTCCTCTTTCTGCCTCCTACAAATTGTCTCAATTGACAGTAAAAAAGCTCTTTTCCAGCTGAGAGCAGAGTAATTTTAGTGTACGAAACGTGTTCCACTTCATAGAACCACATTCAGACTGGAAGCCCACTCACTACTCTCGGCAAAGTCTCTCAATATTCAATTTTCACACCAATCATATCAATTTTCAGCACTCTTCAAAATGCACGTCTCTCTCTTTTGTCAACTATTCAACAAATTAATGTGTTCTTCTGACTCTATCTTTTATAATCTTTTCCGAAAAGATGTCTGTTTACTTGAGGATATATTATACTCAGTCTTATTCATACAACTAAAACAAATTTTCAAAAGAAAAAAGATTCTTGCAATCCAAAGAGTCTGTTCTTCTCTTCTGCTATTTATGACTTTGTATTAATTTTTAGTGCATGATTTGCTACATTTACCACCATTAGCGTCATTGAAACATATTTTACAATGAACTAAGTTAAAAAAATTAACAAAAAGTCGTAAATCAAATCTATTACATCTTCAGATTTGATTTAAACCTGTTTATGAATGTAAGAATGATTTTGAATTGAAAATGTTGAAAACAATTTGGAACCTACAGCCAAATACAAACGAAATGTAGGTATTATGTATGCTAGATAATTCAAATTCCTAAACAGGTAAGTTAAATGACTTGGATAGAACTTATAATTATTGTTGTTGCAATCCTGAGCGTCATGTATTTTTATATTTAAAGTCATAAGTTTGCAACAATTTTTAGGAGAATATATCTGAGATGATCATTTCAATTAATGTAACCAAGGCTATCGTTATAAAAATATAATGCACCACCCCTCCCCTCCAGCACCACCCTACTTCAGTGACTCGAAAGAAACAGGTATTTTATGCCTGTTTGACTAGCCTGGTTAGAGCACGAAAAAACGCGAGTCACATAGGTATATCATACAATGATAAAAGTCAAACCACATAAAAATTGTCTACTCAAACAAAATTGAGATAAAGCAGAGATGAGGCCAGAGCAGGGACGGATCCAGAAAAAATTTGAGGGGGTCAAATCGAGAAATGCTGGGAAAACTGCACAAAATCTAAAATGGCCATATTATAATGTTTTTCCGCTAGGATTTAAAATTGGTGGGGGGGGGAGGCTGACACCGTGGACCCCCTTTGGATCCGTCCGTGGGCCAGAGCAATTAAAGCTCGAAACAGCACAGACAGTATCGTAGCGAGTAGAAACAAATACTTTTGCTCCTCTCTTCTCTGATTAGTTAGTTAGCATTCCACGTCGAATGAGGGAAGAACAGGCAGACAATCAAAAAAGACAAAAAATTCCCTCCATTTCAGTCCAATTCTTAATTAAAAATAAGCATACACAAATAATAGAAAGATATGACTGCATCAACGCTTGAGATTGAGGAATTGTTTAACTTTATCTATCCACTGGCTGTGGAGGCTGGCCGAATACTGCTGGAGGGATACGAAAAGGCTGGCAAAAATGTTTCCATCAAAGGGGCCTTCTACGATGTGGTCACCGATTATGATAATAAGATTGAGGACTTCCTTATGGCCAAGATATTAGAGAAATATCCCCAACACAAGTTTATTGGCGAAGAGGAGACTGCTAAGAATAATAATATATCTAAGGAGTTAACTGATGCCCCAACTTGGATCATTGATCCCATAGATGGCACCTCGAATTTCATTAAGCAAATACCACACGTTTGTGTATCCATTGGTCTGGCCATCAATAAGGAAATTGTTGTGGGCATCGTTAACAATCCCGTACAGAAGAAACTCTACACGGCCAAATTGAATCAGGGTGCCTTTTGCAATGGGCAAGCCATTCATGTGAGCAGTTGTGAGCGGATCGGTGATGCAAATGTAGCCTACGAGGTATCACTGCTCCATGTTCATGCACAGGCGAATAAGCATATCAAAAGGATCTATCATGTGGGTTTAAGAGCCAGACGGTAAGTTTTCTCTTGGCTTGGAACCTTTAAGATGTAGTTATCCTCTATTTATTCTGCAGCCTACTGGCCTACTCTTGTGTGGTGGATGAACTTTGCCTAGTGGCCGCTGGTAATTTAGATGCATTTTACATCGAGGACATGTATCCTTGGGATTGTGCTGCTGGCTCTTTGCTTGTCAAAGAGGCTGGCGGTGTTGTCACTAATCCTTCGGGTAAACCTTTTGATGTGATGAAACCGGATCTGATTTGTGCTGGCACCGAAAAATTGCGTCTGGAAATCGAAAATCTACTTCGACTTGGGGACCAGGAGCAGTCGGTGGGGGGCGAGGATGTGCAAAGTAAATTAATATAAGCTTGACTGCCGAAAGAAATCCAAACGACTTGCAAAACTTTATGTAGTGGGCAAATAATTTAAGCCTAAATATAAATTTGTAGATTGTGGCAAATTAAGTCAGAGACAGAGAAAGAGAAAGGGGGAATAAACAAATTTTGCTTCATAGAAACGTTTCCAGATTCCTATTTTACTTCACTGGGAGAATATACTTATATATATGTACATATATATTTAATTCAACTTACATTTGGCGGCATTCCATGTGTCTGATAGCCAAGTGGTGACATATTAGGTCCCGTCGGAGGCATTTGCATTCCCATGTGTGGAGCTAAGGGAACAGAAGAGCAAGATTTTAATAAAAACAGCTTCTTTATTAGTAGAAAACAAAAACAAAACCATACTCATTCCCTGATGATGCGGTGGCATGTGGTGACCCGGAGGTGGGCCTTGAACTCCACCTGGTCCTGGTTGTCCATGCTGCATGGGATGACCGTAAGCTCCGGGATGTCCTGGGGGCGGTGGTCCTTGCATATGTGGAGGTGGTGGTGGTCCACCCGGCGGTGGTCCTTGGGGCGGTGGCGGTCCAGGTTGTTGCTGTTGATGGGGATATGGACTATGCGGCGAAGGGGCTGGGCTCTGAGATGGCGGCGCCATCGGGCTGGGTGCTTGTGGAGGAGGCATTGGACTATTCGCCGGCGAGGGCGAGGCCATTTGAATGATGTTTTTTGATGAGCCGTAAGCCTGCAAGTGGAATTTGCGTATTAAATCGGTGGCAATATGTAGTTGTTTTTTTTTTTGTTGTGCCCCTCGTTTTTTCTTCTTTTTTTTTTGTTGTTCACACTACATAGATTGTGATTGAAGAGTAAAGCATGAAGAGCGTTGCAAACTTGCATTTATATTGTTACACTAATAGGACATTGGATAACCGAGGCCTATGCATTAATTTGCATTGGTCATTTACCTATTATCTGTGTTTAATAGGATTTTTTCCACACACTTTTCTCGAACGACGCGACTTTTTCACACTACCACGAAAAAAACTCCAATGGCGGATTTCTGACAAGGTGGCAACGCTGTCTGTATAACTAGCCGGCTAGCAAATCAGGCTACGTTCAGCATGCAAAATATAAATGTTCAAATTATGTACTATGTAGCAATGTGCAGAAAATATTGGAAAATAATTAAATTCCACACAAATACTAACAGCGCATATTAAAATATTAATCTAATCACTTGTTTATCAGTTTTTGATACAGTTCTGGACACATTTTCATAACACGCAAAGATTTTTCGAGAATAAATATAAAATATTTTTTCGATTTTTATTGTATTAAAACTAAAGTTGGTTTCGAATTTTTATTTCATTCCTTCACAAAACGAAAGATTTTCAATTTATGAGAAAACGATTTATATAAATAATGTTTATTTATTTCCTATATTGCGTGCTGAATGTAGTTGCTGACACGTCATGTTTGCGTAAGCTGTGAATGGCAAATTCGAGGATAGAAGAAGCAGCAGCAGCAACAAAATATTCGCTGTCAAAAAAGAGTGAAATTAGGAATTTGGTTTAAGTAATAAAAAATACGAAAATTTAGTTAGGCCAACAAACACAATTAAGCATTTAGAGGCAAGCCGACAATGGGTAGGTTAAAGAAAGAATTAACCGATTCCAATCGGTTTCTTTCCATGGTGCCTTCCTCTTATTTGCCACTCCAGTGAATGATGATGACTCAAAATCTTGCTCTTGTTGTTTTTGTTATGATCAGGTGGAGTTCTAAGCTATTTCCGTGGCCTATTAGGCTCCAGGGAGATGCGTATACTGATCCTTGGTCTAGATGGTGCCGGCAAAACGACTATCCTATACAGATTGCAAGTGGGCGAGGTGGTTACCACTATTCCAACCATAGGTTTCAATGTGGAGCAAGTGACATATAAGAATTTGAAATTCCAAGTATGGGATTTGGGTGGACAAACGAGTATTAGGTGAGTATTACTGCATTAAAAAGAGCTGGTTCGTTTAAATAATTTTTTCCTTTTTTTTTTTAGACCCTATTGGCGTTGCTATTATAGCAACACAGATGCCATTATCTATGTGGTAGATTCGGCAGATCGGGATCGTATAGGCATTTCCAAAGACGAACTACTCTATATGCTGCGCGAGGAGGAACTTGCCGGAGCAATTCTCGTTGTTTTAGCCAATAAGCAAGATATGGAGGGATGTATGACCGTTGCCGAGGTGCATCATGCCTTGGGACTGGAAAATCTTAAGAATCGTACATTTCAAATATTTAAAACGTCGGCCACCAAAGGCGAGGGCCTGGACCAGGCAATGGATTGGTTATCCAACACGCTTCAGAGCCGAAAATAGTCAACGCCCAAATCCTTAAAGTTTCTCCCGCAATTGCTTAGAAATACCCAAGAAAACGAAAACCAACAACTTTGTAATAATTTTTTAGTAATCTAATTATAGATATTCTAGGCTTAATATTCTCCAGCAGTTTTATGAGCCTTACCATTCGGCCAGGCCGAAACGTTGTACTCGCTTCTCCTGTGTGCCAAGCTCCATGCGCACCTTTTGCCGCATATAGAAAATGGGGCAATCTCGATTCGAACAGATGACCTCCTCATGCAGTGATCCCTGACAGCGTTGGCATTCGGTCCATAATCGGGAAAAGGACTGTTCAAGCCCTCGCTTCGCTTCGACTTCACGTTGATATAATTCACTCATTTTGGGCTCACAATGTGGGCATAGCGAGGCCTGCTCATAGCCCTTGGGCAGAAGAGATTTGCAACCCAAACAAGACGCCTTGCGAGTCATGAAACCAGCTAAGCCCCCAACTTTTGAGTGAACCACAGTGCGAGTGCGTGTGTGTTCCCCTTTCAAGAGCACTGACTCGGCCTTCTCACCCAAAATAGGCTCAAAAATCCTAAGCAACGGTTTAGATAGTTGCTGCTCAAGATAGTAGTTGGCATCAATAGGCACAGAGTTCTCCAGAACGTACAATGGGTCCTCGGCCTTCTGATAGGCCGGAGTATTCTTGGCTGCAGCGCAAATTACGTATGGGACTCGATCTCCTAGCTTTGGTGCTGTGCCAGGGTCACGTTTCTTCATTTTGGCCGCTAACTCTACATGGGCCTGCTTTGCGGCATAATCGGTTTTGGCCAGCTCTTTAGTTATGACCAATTGGGATATATCGATGCGATTGCAAAGAAGATCCGCAATAACCTGCTTGGCATAGTCCACTGCCCCCTCGGGATTGCGTTCGATGAGCAACTTCTGAAGGCAGGAATTCATTAAATTCGCCACCAGTGGGCTATTATCCCGACGTACAGTCTCGATGCCCTTGCAGTCCATTTTGTCGTATGCCTCCGGACGAGTGAAATACAATCCAGCGTAGCGTTTCTTATTAATCAAGAGATATGGATAGTAGACCTTCTCGAATTCCAATTTTATAGGTTTCACAAACTTGGAACTGACCAATTCGGCAGCCTCGCGGCCGAGCTCCATACTACGTTCCAAGGATTTCACACCGAAATTAACCATAACGGAATCAGTATCACCATAAATAACAACAGCATCATTTTCATAGCCGTTGGAACGGGTGTAATGCGTTTCAACCTCTGTCTTTGTCATCTCAATCATTGTGCGACCATAAGCAGTGACCGAGCCAGAGATTTCTAGACAAGGTAACTTCCCCACTTGAGCACCGGTGAAGCCATATACTGAATTTGCCGATATCTTAAGGGCCAATTGTCGACCGTCTAGAACCTGACGCTTAAAGGGATCCTTTTCCACTTTTAAATCCGCCTTGGCTCGCTTGCGGGCGGCTAGCAATGATTCCAGAATCTCTGGCAGTAGGCCACGTCTTAGCTCTGCTTTTACAAAATAATTATTGGCCGGTGTACATTCCACCTGATCATCTTGGATCAGTCCCTTGGACTTTAGTTTATCCTTAGATCCACCTAAGATGAGAGTGGTGTAGCAAAGATTATGGGCCATCATTATTGACGGATATAGTGAGGCGAAATCCAAGGTGGATATGGGATCGGCATAGTAACCTCGTTTCGGTTCAATTACCGTAGCTCCCTCGTATTGCTCATCTGATCCTTGGGATGTGTACGAGGGCATTATGAAACCCTTCGTCTTGGCTTTGCGCAGCAGTTGACTCAACACTTTAATCTGTTGGCCTCGGGTGAGCAGAGATTCCAAAGGTACTCCAGTTACCCTGGCCATTTCCATATAATTTACAATAGCCATGAGCTTCTCAAGCAACCTCAATGGCAAATAGGCATCCTTTAAACAATACATGGCCAGGCGTCTACGCGTTTGCTCATCCCCATTCTGCAGGTCTGTGATGATACTGTGATGCACATCCTCTTTCTGCTCTTGCAGAAAATGATAACTCACCGCATTTAATGTATAGGAACGTAACTTATAGTCGCGAAGCAACACAAACAAGAGGTCGAAAGGAACTCTTCCTTCAAAGTTAACATATTGATTCTCTCGTCGACCCATTTGTTTGGACTGCAGCACCTGTTCCTTGATAACAGATCGTATGTTCTTGATTCGGCCAAGAAATTCAAAGTTTTTCACCTTCAAGTGACTGGCCCGATTGATTAAATAGGGTATATCAAAGTTGTTAATGTTGTAGCCGGTTAAAATATCTGGATCAACTTCACGGACAAAGGAAGACCACTTGTCTAACAGCTGGGTTTCCTGATCATGGCACAACACTTGACTGCCTATAATAGGTGCACACTCTTTGAGTGTAAATATGTTGCGAATAAATGGTTCAGATTCACCCTGATTGATCACCATGTTGGCAATTTGGATTACTGGATCCATTTTGGCCTCGGGAAAGATACCTTTACGGCCGGCGCACTCGATATCAAAGGAGAGAATACGAAATGGAGCCACTTTCGACCATTCGCCCTCGGGTTCATGTGAAATGAACTTATCGTACGCGATGTCCACCTCTATTTGGCATCGGGATTCGGGTAGCGGCTTAGACGAAGCTGATCTCAGCCGCCATTCTCCCTTGGGCAATTCAATCCAATTACAGCCAACTACCCCAGTGTCCACCATGAAACGTATATCAAAGTCTATATTGTTCTCAAAGGCGCGGCAATCCTGAAAGTCAACCTCTGACATTATAATCTCCTTTTTCAGCAATCTTGAAGCGGCGGCGACAAATCGGGGCAACGTCACTGTGATCTTGATATAACGCTGCTTCTCATCACCTTGGTAGCCATGAATATTTAATCGTTCGACTAGTTCCACAAGGAGCACTGCTTCTTGAACATTATCCTTATTACTGCGCATATCCGCTATGACTTTCTGATCCAGGGATTTTTGGAAACTCTCGCAATGCCGATCTTCAAATGATGCTGGAGCTGCAATATAGAAGTAGGGACAGAATCCATGGACGTGACAGCAAACGGAATTTCCCGCCATTGTTACTCCAAACATTCGAACCACGGGCACTGGGCCCAATTGGGCACCTGGCATTCCTGGCAAAGGTTGGCCCAAATAGTTCTCCACATCTAGTTGCTGAAATTCTATATTATCTCGGCTCGGATCAAGCTTGGGTGGCGCAGGACGTGACCAACGTTCGCTAGTCTGCTGATTTTCCGGACCATCGCCCATCAGCAGGGTCTGCTCAAGGGGTTCCTCTTGCGATTCCAATGCTGCCAGTGCAGCTTCGAAATCGTTCTCTTCGTCCTCCTCGTAGTTCCTGATGTTGGAAAACATCAAATTTAAGTTTCTTAAAAATGAAGTCGCAGAGAATGGAGGTGCTGACGGTCTTACCTGGACTTTTTGGCTTGGCCATTGGCTGAGCCGTTAAACTTGCGTTTACCGTCCATAAATATGTTGAGAAATTAGTTAACAAAAATAATAATAGATAAATAAACGTCAGGCCATGCACAAATATATAAAAGTTTGCCAAAAATAATGCCAGAAATGAGGCGGGAATAGTTTTATCGACATTATCGGAGCAAAGCTATCGTAGTCGACACTATCGGAGTAAAGTTATCGTAATCGACATTATCGGAGCAAAGTTATCGCAGTCGATATTATCGGAGCAAAGTTATCGTAATCGACATTATGGGAATAAACCTATCGACGTATTTCTGATGTTTGCTGTGATATTCAGGGGGATGTGGATGTTTGTTGGGTTTCTGTTGAATTTGTGTTCTTTTTTTAATTTGATGATACATGTGAGGATTGTTTTTGTCAAATGCGTATTTTTTTTTTTCGATAGTAAGTTTTTTTTTATTTATTTAATTGAAAACAGCTACTTCACGTTGGATGGAGCATACGGTTCCATTGTCTTCTTCGAATATCCGATGGATGGAGTCTTTTTAACCTTCTATCTTTTGGCATCAATAATATGATTTTTGTTAGTAAATTCTTCTAGATCCCTATTTGTATCCATATAGAATTTTGTAAAATATACAATGTTTGAAGTCGTTACAAAAATTCTAAAACAATGTTTAACCTAAACTTTGAGATGGCTTTTTAAAAGAATTTAGCCAAAGGATAAATAGCCTTTAACTTTATAGGTTTTAAATTCATAGGAAATATAAGTTTCACTGTTAAGAAAAAAAATTTGATCTTTTTATTTTGTGTCACGCTTAAACTAAAGTGTTCTCAAAATAGAACAAAAATAAAACAAATATATACATATGCGTATATACATATATTCAAAACGAAAGGAAAGTTACTTGAGATTATTGGTCCGTAATCCTTTAGGTATTGCGCAGGCGAAATACCTGGACATTTGTGGTATTCGATATCTCTGCTTTACGGGCCAGATCATGAGCCTTAACACCAGTGATGCGATCCTTGCTTAATAATAAGACAGGATGTTCGGGCAAATCGTAGACCTGCTTGGTTTCGCCCTCAATCAGAATTTCGCCCAGCTTAAAGCCATTGACTGCAACTGAGTTTAAAAAATAAGGACAAGGATACTGAACCTCCTATGTGTACTTACTGGATGTGGGTGTGTGGTGGTGCTAGTGGTGGAAACGGCAGTCGTAGTAGTAATGGCTGATGCGTTACGTTATGACGGAAATTACGTTAACAACTGCCATCTCAAAGGAATGTTATCGCTATCGATTCAGAACTATCGTTCTTTGCAAAAAAAAACGCATTAAAATTTGCTACAAATTCGAGTGTGAACAACAAATCCTCTCCAGCATTAGACAGTCACCATAAAAATGTATCTACAGTGATCCAACTGCACTTCCATCGATTGCCTGCTCCTGCTCGCGGTCGCTGTCGTCTCTCCGGCCTGCTCCACTCCCCATCCCACAAACTTATATTTCCTCAATTTAAATGTTACGAAGCTAAGCAAATTAGGTTTGAAGAAAGCAATAGCCACCAAATCAAGTGCATTCACATTCACAGCCATGTACCAAAGCGCCTGCAATGCAGCCACCACGGGTTCGTGTGTTCCTGGAGGTGGCACTCAGCCACCACAATCCGCTCTGATAGCCCAACAACCACCCACCGCCCCCGTAGAGCCCGATTACAGTGGCTTCGATATCGTTAAGGCCACCCAGTATGGAGCTATTGCCAGGGTAAGAGAGCTGGTGGAATCCGGCTGGGATGTGAATCAGCCGGACAGTGAAACTGTGACCCTGCTCCATTGGGCAGCCATTAATAATCGTCGGGATATCATACGCTACTTCTTAGAGAAGGGTGCCACAGTTGATGCTGTCGGCGGGGAGTTAAATGCAACGCCCCTACATTGGGCCACGAGACAGGGCCATCTTGGAGCAGTGGTTCTACTAATTGCTGCTGGAGCAGATCCCAGAATCAGAGATGCAGAAGGCTGCTCCTGTATACACATAGCGGCACAATTTGCCCACACAGCGCTGGTTGCATATTTCATAGCCAAGGGTGTGGATCCAGACTTGCAGGACCGAGGAGGAATGACGGCACTTATGTGGTCTGCTTGGAAGGTGAGTAAAATAACAGATGCAAGTGTATTCAGTGTTCCCTGCATCTTTAATGTTTTATTCCTTACTTAGGTGTGTGCCTTGGATCCTGTGCGTTTGCTACTCACTTTGGGCGCAAATCCGGCCATGGTGGACTACACACATGGCAATACTGCGTTGCATTGGGCTATTCTGGCTCGCAATGCCACAGCCATATCTACTTTGGTTCTGAAATCTAAAGCCTCATTGGATGTGCCCAATTTGAGAGGTGAGACGCCCCTATCTATGCTGGAATCGCAGACTGGAGCAATTTGGATTGGAGCAAAGGTAATGGAACGTGTTAAGGAGGCTGCACTGACTTCCCAACAGAGACGCTCACTCATCTCCAAGCTACGTCATGATAAACGTTTACGCTGGTGGTCCATGGTGGCCTGCCCCTTCACCGCCTTTTATCTGGCCGGAATTGTGTTTACACTGAACACACTGTATATCATAAAGTTTTTCCTGCTGGGTTGTCTATACGCCATCTTTCATGCCATTGGAAAGACCCTGTTCGATGATCATCTAATGGCGTTGCTACCCTTAAGTGTATATTTGGCCACAAAAGCTTGGTTCTATGTCACCTGGCTAATGTATATTGATGATGCTGTTTCTCTAACGGCCACCATATGCTTCCTTGCGTGCTCGATAGTGTTGTGGGTGTGTTTCCTCAAGTCGTGGAAGGGCGATCCAGGCATTATAAAGCCCACCCGAGAGCAGAGATTCAAGGTAAGCCGCTGATGGTGATAGTCAGATTTTTTCACATAAATCCTTTCAAAACTTTTCTCCTGCAGACCATCGTAGAGCTTTCGGAGCGTGGTGGCATTGGTTTTGAACCGGCTTCCTTCTGCTCTGGATGTCTGGTAAGGCGACCAATTCGCTCAAAGCACTGCTCGGTGTGCGATCGTTGTGTGGCCCGCTTTGATCATCATTGCCCTTGGGTAGGGAATTGCATTGGACTTAAGAATCATAGCTATTTCATGGGATTTCTCTGGATGTTACTTATAATGTGCGCCTGGATGCTCTATGGTGGATCAAAGTATTATGTAAACCAATGCAATGTCCATTTCGATGGTAAGATCCGACGCATTTTATCATCAGAATGCAAATAAGTATAATAAGTTTTGTTTTAGATTTTCTAACCGCCATGCGGGCTATTGGCAATTGTAATGCCTGGGTGGGCTGGGTAATGGGCAATGCCTTATTGCATATGTCTTGGGTCATTTTGCTTACCATTTGCCAAACCTACCAGGTCATATGCTTGGGTATGACCACCAATGAGCGCATGAATCGTGGACGTTATCGCCATTTCCAGGCCAAAGGTGGTCATTCTCCCTTTACTCGTGGTCCATGGCAGAATCTAATTGATTTTCTTGAGTGCAATTGCTTTGGTCTAGTGCAACCTAAGCGTGTTGATTGGATGAACTACTATGACTATGATGAACAAATCCATCAAACCATTGAAAAGGAGCCATTGCTGCGCATTGATTCTGCTGCTGGTGCTGCTGATGATCATCAATATGTGTAGGACAAGACCCGTCGGGATGCAAAGACGCTTCAAATGCCCATAGCGCACGTGTAGAGTAAATACCGTAATCGAAAATATTTATTAAATTTCCCTGATTCCCAATAACCAATATCCAATTTTCGCGAATACAACATAACGATTGATTCAACAAAATTTCAATGATTTCAGGACAAGAAGCGTCATATGCTGACCGATATCGGATCAAACATGCATATAAATATATATATATAAATATATATGTATATACATATTCATGCATATATGTATATATATTATTATATATTATCTGTAATTTACTCTCTTTTTACTCCTCTCTCTATCTATATACCTTTCTCTGTACATTTCTGCATAATTTTATCGTTCCATAAGTTGAAAGTGTAACACATGATCTTAATGGAAAAAAGTATTTGTAATACCAAAAAAAAAAAGCGAAAACTACATCAACAAACAACAAAAAAAAAACACCGAACAAACTTAACTAATGCAAGCAAAAATAAATAATTCTGTAATTATATTTCATGGCAATTCTTAATAAGGCGTGCAATATAAACTGATTTAAACGAACAAAACAAAAAGATAAACCACAAAACAGAAACACATTTAAAAAAAAAAAGCAAAGCGCACACGGAAAAACTAGAAAATTGCTTTTCAAGATTATTGACATTAGTTTGGTGCAAATGACAAATATGAGCATAAATTCATTGAAATATTGTATTAATTAAAACATTCTGATTTCCAAAAAAAAAAAAAAAAAAAAAACATAAAATAGTGAATACAATTTATAAATTTGCATTAGAACATAACTAACGTTCAAATTTCAAATCTGGTTGATCATTTAATTAATTTCACAACAAAATTTACACTAAGATAATATGTGGTATTTAAAAAAATCTAAAATCATTGACTTACCATTTATATTGCTGGTTTAATAGCTGCAGATACAGGAATTTACAATTTCGAAAAAAAAAAAAAATCATTTTGAAGATTTGATTTGGCTTTTTTTGTATTCAATATTTTGTGTCCAGCCAATTGTTAAATGATCTTTATCTCAGTCCGAAATGCGTCATCACAATGATAGAACAAACACAGAACAAACACTACTTAAAATGCATATTCTCGAAGTACACCTATAGCAAATGAAATTGAAAGAATTGAAGAAACCGAGAAAGAATTAAGAATATCCAATAAAAAAAAATATAATTCTAACAAGAAAAAGTCTACATACATAAATACGAACCGATCGTAATTCTAAATATGCACTAGTCTAGTCAGCAATTAATTCTTCATTTAAGTAAAATGTTATAAACAAATATTTGCATACATGTACTAGCTAAAAAAAAAAAAAAAAAAACGAACCCAGAAACAAATTAAAATATGCCTATATATTTGCGTATATATGTATGTTTAATAAGACAACTAACTATGAAGGAATTTCCCTTAAAAACACCTGAGACACCTTTTTAGCTAATCGTTTTTTATAATATTATAACACGTTACTTAAATGCATTTACTACAAATTTGAAACTAACCAAGAAAACCAAAATGAAAGAAATAGTTGATTAACTCAACAAAATACTTTTTCGATATCTATACCTATATATATAAATATTAAATTTATATACAGCTCATTATAAATTATTCTTTTTCAGTTTTGAGGAGAATCTAAAAAGAAATAATAGCCAAATTTTCTTTGATATCACAAATGTTTATAATTTTTGCCTTGTTATTCACAAACCAAACAACAACAAAAAACTAAGCTTTTAAAAGACTATAAGATAAATTAATCAAGCAACAACAATAACAAAAAAAAAAAAAAAAAAAAAAAAAAAGTAGTAAAAAAAAGAGGAATTACTAATGCAAGTTATTATAAGTGTTTTTCGGCATATTAACAAATTTCATATACCCATTTGCCTACAGTTTTATGTTAGTGGCTAAGTTCAAGATAATACAAAAACAAATTACAAAATAAAATAAAATGTAATACCTACCTATAATATGTATATCTATAAATATGACAAATGTATTAAATAATGTATAGAACGATGATCAAGATGATGGTAATGATAATGATTATGACGACGATAAAGAAATATTGTAATTGTGTGATCGAAAGGTCGATGCTTGATTATCTGTGTATTTATGTGTAACAATTGAAAATGTGTACGTTAAAATGACAAAACAACAAGAAAATGCAAACCAAAAAATTAAAAAAACAAAACGAAAACCAATTTAAATTAATAAAAATATAATTTTATTCCGTATTCGAAAACAAAATAAAACAAAATGAAAAGTACCGGAGAGCACGAAGTAGATTACTCAAATGAGTATTTTCAATAATCAATTTTTTTTCTGTTGCATTATTTAAAATTTTTTTTTATTACACTTAAAAAAAAATTGATAATTGAAAATACAGGCATATCCCACTATTTATGTATAATATATACATATCCAACGAACTGATTTCATTTAGCCATTTTAACATGATGTTGAAATTGGCTTAAACTTTTTGTGATTTAAAGTTTTATCTAATGTTGAAGGTTACTATCAAAAACTGTTGACTGACTAACGTTTTAACTAATTGAAATCTGATTTAATATTATTATATATATACGGAGTATAGTACAAGTTATTATACGCTAAGGAACTGTCTGATATACATTAGTTGTGACATTCATTCATTATTTAGTTTCTCAAACTTCCAAAACCAATTGAAGGATTTCTATATCGGAAAACTTTCCTTCGATCTAGTTAATCTCTTTTATAATTCTTTAAATATTGTGGGTACTGTGTTTAGGTACATAGTGTAGAGAATTTTGCACAAATTACGAGCCATAAAAGTTACTCACTTTTGATTTGTCCTTTGGTTTCCATCGAAGGGAAGGTCCTAAAGTTTTCACCCATGGAGTACGGCTCCTTTTTTTTTTTGTTTGATTCTTATGATCAATCCCATGTAAATAAAAGTTGTGTTTTTTTTTCATTTTATAGAAAAAAATTGGGTTTTAATTCATTTTTTATTGTTTTTGTTGTAATTTTTTTGTTTTGTTTGTTTTTTTTTTTTTTTTTTTTTTTTTTGATGATATAATATTATTAGATTGAAAATTTTTTTTTATGCATTTGCTTTAATAGTCTCGTATTTAAAAATATAAATTTTCTGATTTTGTTGAATGATAAATTAAGTGTGTGTGTATGTCTGTATTGTTGTTGTTCTTCTTTATGTAATTGTTTTAAATAATAATAATAATAATAAAAAGCCAGTTAAATATATATATATATATATATATGCAATTGTTAAAAATATATTATCGTGTGATTAGTTTTTACTTTTGGATATTGAAACCAAAAACAAATAAGAGTGAAAAACAACAAAAAAGAAATCAATATTAATGCATAAATAAGAGAATAAACCAGAGCGCGCGCGTTTTGCTTGTTTTCCATAAAATAGTTTGAGTTGTGAGAAATATGCAGTAATTGTATATAATTAATATATATGTGTGTATATATATATATATATATAGTTTGGATTTGGTCTGTGTTCTTGTATTAGCAGATATCAATTGGCTTCTCTTTTATCTTTCTCTCTCTATTTCCTTCTATATATATATATACATATATATATATATATATACATATACTTATATATATACATATATATATGTACATATATATAATATAGGTGGGATATTGGCGTGGCCAGTTGGAGTTCTCAAAAATATCTATATATACATACATACATTTATGTGAATATGCATTTGTGTGTGTTAATATATACGCTTTTAATTTCCCATGTATGTGTTTATATATTAGTTTGGTCGGAATAATATTAAGCTGTCAAGCCGTTTCTTTTTTTATACCCTCCTCATTGCAATGAAGAACCTTTTTTTTACTACGTTTGTATATCTTAATGCATATCGATAACCGTTAGTCTTTGTCTTGTTTAGATCCATCAAAGTTCATGAATTTTCCTTCAATTTGGAGAGGATAAACTTCACCGACAAGTCCAAGATTTGAGGGTATGAAGAAATTTGGATTGACAAAGCTAGCTTCTGCCATTTATTTATTTATTTTGTATTTTATGTTTTCTTTTTTCGTCTTTTAAAGTAAAAACTAAAAACAGAATTTCTATTTTTGAAGGAAATAGTTTTTGGAAAAGAAAAACGATTACGAAATATACTGCAATGCGTTTTATAAGCGCACTTAAGATTTATAAATAAAGAAAATTTTTTTTTTTTTAAAACATTAATTGGTTAAAGTAAAATTGTTTGTTAAGCCTAAAATGTGTGGGTGTGTGTGTGTTAAAATTAACTTTATACGTGGCTGCCGTCTTATCGGTAAAAACTCAATAGTATAAATTATTTAAAATGTTGTAGTTTTGCATAATCCCGTTCATTTTTTTTTTTTTTTGATTCTTAGTTTTGTAAATGGAATTTTTTAAGTTTTTCAACAGAAATTGGATTAGAGGCTGATTTTGGTGGTTTTATTTGGTCCATTATGGGTGAAGAAGAAACCCAACATTAAGTAGTCCGATTTTGTACCGATAATTCAAAATGAAATTTCTATCGAATGTATTTATATATTTCGGGGGGATGGCTGCTTCGAAACAGAAGTGTGTTTGGTTATTTTTATGAAACATAATAATATATCGAAATCGAGTAATGTGAAGTTAACAAGATTATAGTACTCAACTGACTCGATTCGAATATAAACTAATTTAAAGAAATTTAAATTTCCAGCCCCGAATAGAAAAAAAACAAAGTAAAAGCGAACACTAGATGTTGTAAAAATAAAAACCAAATTTTATGATTTACTTTTTTTTGTGTTGCTACAATGTTTCCCTTTGATATACATATATACAAATATATATATATTATATGTAGATATAACAACTTTACAGTTTAAAGTTTAAACCAACATTTTGCATAGTGCGCGCATACACAGATGAAAAAGAAACGAAAAATAAGAACGATAATCGATCAATGGATCACGGCATATAACATAAAAGATGATAGAAGAATTCTGATACAATGTTGGCTTGGTTTTTCTTTGCTAATATTGTTTTTTATAGTTTGTCGTTTTATAAATATATACCAAATGGTTCTTTTGATGATTTATACAGCGACATGTGTAGACACATCTGTCTTATATGTATATATATATATATATATATAATGCGTTGTATATATATATATTTTTTGTTTAGTACACATATTAGAGTTTTGCTTTTAATAAAAAAAAGAGAAAATATATATATATATATATATATAAATATATGTTTTTTTTTTTGTTTTTTCAATTTGATTTTATCTCTCTGCTCATATGTATAGTTCATTTTCCTTTTTTCCTTTTTAAATTTGCTTGCTCAGTTATTATTGATATAAAAATTTTAAATTATTTTTTTTAGTTTTAGCTTTCTTTTTTCACTTTAATTTTATGTTTTTTTTTTTTTTGTTTTGCTTGTTTGTTTATTAGGAAGGCGGGTGCTAGAAACTTATATCATAAAAAAGAGCCAAACAAAAATAAATAACAAATGTGCTTTTTGTTAAAAAAAATATTAATAAACTAAAATAAGAAAAAAAAACACATAATAATTATTGTATAGTTCTAAAAACTTAATGCTAAGCCTAAAAGGTGTCGATATATAGCAAAAAAAAATGTGTTGAGTTTGGAGCAACAAGGGAAACCCAAACGGTTTCAGATGCTTTGTGTTTGAGGTTGATGGTGTGGGCGGGGGGCGGTGGCGTTTAAGGGGCATACAGGAAGGGACACTGGGGAATTGGGGGGTAGGGGGTGCATGAGAGGTGTTTGTTTGTTTGCTTCGCTTTGCTTGGTCTCGTAATATGTGTAAACTTGTTAATTATGCTTATGGTTTTTGTTGCTTTCCTTCTTTTCCCTTTCTCATTCTCTTTTTCTGTTTTTGTTTTTTCTTTCCCCATTTTACTTTTTTTGTTTTTTGCTTTGATTTTTATATATTTATGAACATTAATTCCCACTGATGTTACGTCTTTTGTAGCAGCTCCGTCTGTGGGCTGGGCGGACTCGGACTGGGCTGTGACTGCATCATAGTTGGGGCAGACAGAGTGGTGGCCTGGGTAATAACTGTTGTGGCAGAGATGGTCGGTTGCTGCTGCGGTACCTGCTGCAGCTCTTGGGGATGCTGTTGCTGTGGCTGCTGCTGTTGTTGCTGCTGCTGGGGATTGTTCAGCGGCTGATTTGAATTGCACAGCACCGAATAGACGGAATCAACTTTGCTTAGCTTCTCAAAGAGCGGTATCAGCTCACGTAACTCACAGTCTGTGACATCATCAAACCAGGATTTAACAGGAACCTGAAAGGAATGAAAAATAAGTATACTTCGCATCGCTTCGAACCTTAGTATAGTTTGGGGCAATAGTTTCTCCTACGCAAACAGCAAACTTGTGTCATTAATTTAAAAAAAAAAAAAAAAAAAATGAATATACATATATTGGTATACAATCAGCAAAGTGACAGATATATTAAACAACCTAAAAACAATTAAAAGGCTGCTAAAGATATCCGTCTCTCTCTATTTTCTTTGAACAATATTAAAATATTACTTGTACTTCTTTTCATTATGAACTTACTGCATTATCTGGATGAAAGATATAACTGGCCGGTGAATTATCAACAATGACAATTTTCTGCAGATCACGTCCCAGACGATTAAGATCTTTAATATAATTCCCCCTGTAGTAGACGCATGATTCCCTAAACAGTCTTGCACGAAACACATTCCATCTGATATTAAAATAGAAAAGAAGTATTATTGATAATTATTCGGTCTATAGTTATTTATATATATATTTATCATACTTGTCCAGCAGATCGGCCACAGGATCTGCATATTTGGCTAGTGAGGCTGTAAATAAAACGCATTCGTACAATTCACCCATCTTTTGTAGAAATTCATCTACATGTGGCCGCTTGAGGACATACACCTGATGTATGGTTCCATCAATTTCCACTGGTACTATAAAATCTGCGTTGGGTATAGGCTGGAGGAGAAGATTGATTATATAAGGGGCTAAAAGTTAAAAGGTTTGAAAAGTTTTACTACTCACCTTAAAACTACTATGCACTAGGGTCTCATCCAAATCGATTACCATACACTTGCGATGGATATCGGAGAGCCTAACCTGAGGTAGTAAGTACCTTTGTTGGTCCGGTAATGGTGGAGGTGTTGTGGAACCATCGATTTGTGTACCATTCTGTGAGGTTTTCGTTCGATTTCGTCGCCAACAGCATAATAATGATTGGAATAAACCGCGCTTTGGTTTCGGCTTAAGGCGTTCCACATCATCTAAATAAAAATTCATCGAAAATTAATTGAGTGTCTCTAGGAACCAAAGGCAAGTAAATAAATAAAAAACCATGGGTCTCGTTGTTAATTGCCTAATCTAGAGAAGTTTCCATTCTGGCAGCTGTCCTCCTGCCATTTAAAGAGAATCAGAGCCATAAAATGTGGACACGAGATTATTTACTTAGTGAACTTGATTTTTCCACACCTTTTAAAGATCGGTTTACTTTCGCGAAACTAGTCAAGTTTCAATCGAAATACAAAGCTTTTTCAAAAGATGTTTTCAATGGAAATCTGGATAGATTTTAAAAATTAACTTGAAAGTTCTGTTTACATGAAAACTGTCTACATTAGGAAACAATAAACTTGAACAGAAATTTACAATTACATAAGAAATATTGTATAGAGTTCATGTAAAAAAAAAATTTACTTGAAAAGAAAAGTGCAATTCTAATAGAAGCTTTACTTGTAAAGTAAAATGACAATGAAATTTCCATATCTTTACAGTCGCTAAATTCAATTATAAAATTATTATCCCACTTTAAATATAGCCAGTATATTTAAAAGTTACCATGAGTTAACTAGATCCTATAAAAACAACAAACAATTTTATCTTAAATCAGATATCTATATATATGTATGTACATATAGTATGTACGTATGTATTTATGTATGTATACATTTATGTACATATGTACATATATATTCATGTATATATTTATGTGATATGCATATTCGTTTGATACGATTGTTTGTCACTTCCTTTGCCGTTAATAGGAAGTGCAAACTGAAAATAATTTTACTTACAATTAGTTTCTAAAAGGCTATAAGTCTGCAGCTCATCATGCTGATCGAGAATATACATACATATGTATGTTTGTTTGTGTTTGTTCTAGAAGTTGCTTTCTTTTTTTTTTCAATGGTATAGTAACACAAAAAACCGCATTTAAATTCTCTCTCTCTCTGCCTACACGTGAAAATAATATTTGGCTCTAAAAAATTAAATAAAACCTACATTAGATATCCTGTAATATTGAAATAAAATATATTAAATGCATTCTCTATGCATTCCAATTACTTTCAAGCCATAAAAAGTTATTCTTCTGGGTTCGGCATCTCTTTTAAAAGTGGTAACTCAGTGATAGCAGTATGAGATGATTTCAAAAATGAATATCGCATTTTATTCCATATTAATATTGAAATAAATATTCCAGAAATCTGTAGATGAAGTCACTGCTTTTTAGCAGCCTTTTTCGCTAATGAATAGGTGAATAAAAAAAAGAGTTGTTCACTAACTGGGCAAGAAAGAGAACATGTTCTCTTTCAAATGTTATTTTTTGTGTACTAACTAAAAATCATGAATGATTATAATTATTATTATTATTACAAAAAGTCTATGTAATTATCAGAATCATATTCAGAATAATAAGTGAGCAATGTAATGAGCAACTGAACAAGTGAGCAATTGAACAGTGAAGTGAGCAAATGAACAAAATGAGTGCAAAATGTTTAGCAAAATTAGCAATGTTTACCCACAACACAGCAGCCAAAACAAGAACAGCAACAAAAAGCTTCAACTTGATTCTGCCTAAAGATCGCATACATACACACACACACATCTATCTACATTTATGTGTTTGTGTGTGTATTTAAAAATATTTTTGTCCAAATATAGTGGTCTATTAAAAAAGTCTTATGACAATGTGATATGACGGATTGAGAACTGACAACGAGGTCGTTCCGCTATAAATATAAATGTGTTCGTCATTGGTCACTAATGTAAGAAGAAGACCTACACACATCCCACCTCCCACACCACACCACCCCATCTCTAACGAGTAGGAACCAGTTAATGGGCTTTTTGAAAATAGGACAAAAGCCTTGACAACCCCGCAACCCATCATCACGAGGCACTGGTATCCCAAAATGTGCATAAATCAATCGACCTAAATATAGATGAGCCTATCATCAATCAGTAAAAAAAAAAAATATGGCCATAGCCAATAGCCAAAGCCGAGCGAAGAGCTTCAACAAGTTAGGTAAAGTTTGTGGTAAAAAAAAAAAAAAATCCAACGCCGGTTAAGTGTGTGTGTGAGTATGGGCTTGAATTGATGCAGTGGGTGTTCAGGGTACTTTTACCCTTCTGCCTAATAAATACAAGAGACGAGACGAGATGAGACGAGACGACACATGAAGGGCTTTCATTATGTTCATAAAATATTCAAGTGCAGCTTGCACTTTGCACAAAAGAGAGAAGAAGAGAGGGAAAGCAGGAGGAAAAAAGTAAAATAAACTAAACTTAGTTTCACTTGAGCTAACGGTTCAATGAACCGCCGTCATCTTAACTGACTTGTATAGCTCGAGGATTCCTTTCGCATCTTACTCTTCGTCTGTCTATCTCTCTCTCTCTCGCTCTGTTTGCCTTTGTCCTTTTGTCCCGCATTCATACCACTTCTAAGCTATGTACATATGTATGTTTATTGGACTTGTGGCGTTCCCTTTTGTTTTAATGCATTTACGGAAGGAAAGGAAGAGAGCAGTAGCAGCAGAAGCGGCAAAAACATTAGCCAAGACCGCACCTTAAGTTTACCGAAAGGTCATCCAGGGACCTTCTTTCCATCGAATCACACACACACGCATGAACACATGCATGCATTTACATTTTAATATATGTATGTACGTATGTATGTGAATCTGTCTGTCTCACTCTCTTGCGATATTGTATAGCAAGCAATTATAGCTTTTTGCCATCGATTAAACGCATGTGTTAGCTAAATTTGTTTCAGCTCGCAGAAACACAACACGTTGCAAGAGAAGGTGGAAGGGAGAAGAAGGGCAGAGGGCGTGTAGAATAGAGGGAAACACCGATGTGTTTCGTGTCTAAGCGAAACAACTATACCTCATTAACTATTAGTTTAACTCTTGACAATTTCCCTAACTGTATTGTGAAATAGAAAAACTCTTTATACAGGAATTGAGCGTGAAAAGCATTTTAACTTTGATCTATTTTTATTTATTTACATACAAATCTATTTATACTCTCGTTCCAATATCCAACAGGTGAAAAAGTTTGCCATACACATACAAATGTATATCTTGAAGACCTCTTGACACTTTTCGACTGTTTTATACCTATTAAACCCCTTATAAAAGGTCAGAGGTTAACAAGAGATTCTCAAATGTATTTTTTTCATTTAACCATTATTGTTTATTTTGTAATAATTATATTACTCGTTTGTACTGATTTTATTCGAAATGATATTTATGTATAACTTATATACTCTTTTATTAGATACTGGGTGTGAAAATAAAACAGCAAATATAATCTTCTAATATTAATTGTATGCAAATTCTTCTCCGACAGACTGTTAAACAGCCTTACGCGTCAATATAAGCTCAAAATATATTATAATATTCGCTCAACCGAAATGGCAATGAAAATTATGAAGATTTTCATTTGGTTTTTGTGTTTGTTCCTTCTTTTCTTTCATTTTATTTTATTATTATCTCTTTTTTTTTAATAAATAATATTTTGCTTTTTCTTTTTTTTTGACAAGGTCTCTTCTGATAAATATATATTTACAAAAGGCAACTGAGATTTTAGTTAAACATCAATCTTGGCAAAGTTTGAATGCTCTTTTAGTCGTAGTTAAAGTTATAAAAGTCAAGAGATTTCTATCAACGACATTCTATTTGGTAATCAACAGTTTTGGTGATTAGTTATTCCAAATCAATCAAACCGACCATCGCGGACCTGGAAAAACAACCAACTAACAATTTGCCTTAAACTTGTTTTACGATTGATCACTTTTACAGTTAATTGAATGATATAACATTGTGTTTTATACTATATACATTTAGATGTAAGTATATATGTAAGTTAAGATTTATAATATCAAAGTTTTTTTTTTTTTTTTTAAATAAAATATAAGCTTAATTATATGAGAAAGTCTACAGAATTCTGTTGTACATAGTATGTATGTAGGTACGTATTAAAAATCAAAATTTGATTGTTTTGAACATTTGATTAATAGTATCCCAAGATCAGGGCCTTTGGTATCAATAATATAAGAATTCTATAATGGATAGGTGGAACGTTATAAATACTCCTTTCTTGTCTTTGAAATACCTCACACATACATACATACATACATATATACATAATAATAGCAAAAGAAATACTACATAACTGCCCGAAACATTTCATTTCAACTTATCTAATCAGTGGGTAAGGTAACAGAATAAAAATGTTTGTTATCTGCTTAATATGATATCATTCAATGAAATACACTTCCACCATTGACCTTCAGCATATTTCTTTAGCTAAACTTGAAATTGAGTAGAATTTGAAACGTTGTGTGAGAAATGTTGCACATACGGCACAACTGCAAATACGGACACTGAACTTTTTGGGATGAAAAATCTTTAAAATCTTATCCGTTTGATCTGTATATGTCTCGAAATTGGATTAGATAACATATTTGTACAGAAAATATATTTCCTAACTATGAATTTGATATTCGGTGTCTTCTATGCATATCTAGTCTAGTTAGTTAGTATGTGTGTGTCTGGTTCACAAAACAGCTTCTGCTTTAAAAGAAAACAAATGAAAAACCCAAAAAAACCAATATGTTGTAGTCGATTTTAAAATACCCTTAATGTTACACAGATAATATCAATTAAGTGTTGTATTTTTTATCAAAGGTAATTTTTTTTCCAAAAATAGTTACTATACATAAAAACATACGATCGATAATACTCATTTTAAGGTTATTAGAAAAAAAAGAACTTTCAATTTTATACATACAAAAGTACATATAAATATGCACCTAGTCTGTAGCTCAGTGGAGTTACAATAGTGGCCACGAATTTTTAAGGTTGGATTTTCGGACTTTAGTTCTGATTTTCTCAGTTCCCATGTAACTCAATTACGCAATTTTTTAAATTGCTGGGTATTGTATTCAAATTATGACACGTAAGTGTGATCATTTTAGTTTTGGCGGATTTTTTCGACAGGTGCATTTGAACAAAAAATCTACCTTTTCTACCTTTGTTAAAACTTTTAGTATTACAGATATTAGTATGAAGTTGTAGAAGTAGAAGAAGTTGTAGATCTAGAAAATCCAAGATAAACTGCATTCCACAACTTTATTATTTAGCCCCAACATTTGATCAGGGGCCAATTTAAATGTTGTATGTAATTTTTGGGTCTTTTACACAATGCCATTTTATAACATTACTTTGTACTTAAGTACTTTATGCCTTGTATTGCACAATAAAATGAATTTAATTCTCCATGGATGGATTTATTTCTATTTCAAATTGAATAAAAATTAGATAGTTTTCAACGCCTCAAAATACATACATATACTTTAAGTATGTACTATGTACATGTACAATGTAGCCAATACTAAGAGGTAGTTTCGTCGAGGAGAATGGAAAGAATTGTGGTTAAGACTATAACCGGACTAGTTTTGCACTTCAGTTCAGTGGGGTCGCCCCTCCTTAGCAGCCAATTCTATTTCAATATACATACATCGCTCTCTAACTGTAAATAATTGCCAATCATAAAAAAAAACAAGAAACAACAAAAACAAAATCATTGGCAAACAATATTTTTTGTGTTTACTTTTTGCCCACATTTTATGTTTTTTTTTTTTTTGCTGCTATATTTTTAGATCTGAATTATATAATAAACATTTTCTTTTTTTGTTTTTTGCTGTTGGAAAAAGCATAAAATGAAAATGCCTGTGCGTGAGTAATTTTTGTTATAAAGAGGCCTTCAAAATAAACTTTTAAGATCATATAAAAATCTGCTAAAACAAAAAGAAATGAGATACTAGGCAAACAAAAAAAAAACAGCAAGAGCGTTTGTGTCCATAAAAAATAAAAACTGAAACTTGGCTATATATGTACATATGTAGTTACATACATATGTATGTATGTTTATGCCGATGTATTTAAATATCTTAGAGTGGGCCACTTGTGCAAAATGAATTAAAAATATTTGTAAAGTTTTCCTTTTTTCTTTAGGATCATAGATCTGACCAAAAAATTACAAATATTATTAAGTATTTATTTTTGAATTAAGCTTTTTATGCAGCTTCCTTCAATGATTTAGATTCTATATATTTTTGTTTGTTTCTCCACCCCAAAGAGAGATAAAAGGCAGCGGCAGCGGCGACACCCACTAACTCTGATGAAGTGAATGTTAAAGCTAAAGGCAGGCGCTCCGACTAGCAGACGCCCTGCCTACATCATAACATTTCGTACCTAAAGGTATATACTGAAAATATACTTCATATTTTATAGTGAGTGTAATCGTTTAATTGAGAAAAATATCTAATTGAATGATTATTATATTTTTTTTTTTTCAAATATGCCTTTTTAATCTGCAGGGTATCTACGCATATACATATATATGCATACATACATGTGTATATATGTAAGTAGATATGTACATATGTATATGTACATATAAAAGAAACACATTTCAACTGTTGCTGCTGCCGGGGCTTTGCGCGCTGTTTCTCTTGTTTTTTTTTTTTGCTCTTTCTCTCTTTTACACCCACACTGTTGGCTGAAACGTAGACGAACACACGCATGTTTTTGTAAAAAGAATATATACATACATACATATATATGTATGTATATAATAAAATTTGTTTATTTTTGAAGTATGCAAAAATTGGACAAATTTCGAATCATTTAATATTAATAAATGTTTTTTTTTTTTGTCTAATTTGCGACAAAGTGGCAGCCCTGTTTGTCGATCAAAGCAAAACGTCGATGCAAACTTATTAAGCAAGCAACGAGAGACGTTAATTAACACCTAACCGCAAATACATACATATATGTATATATATAGATATGTACATTCAAATGTATTTTTCTATGTATGCACACATACGAGAGATTAGATTAAATTTTGTTATTACTTAAAGGCATTTAAGACAATATTCTTGATTTACCTAAAGCCCCACCCCGCTAAAAACAATAGTTACGCTCCGCTCGCTTCCCCTTTGAGACTATCGCTCTCTCTTCTCCTGCTTGTCGTATTCTCTCACTCTCTTCATTCATTAACCTTTAAGCTACAGTTTTGTTTGTTTGTGAAAAAAGTGTAAAAAAAACGAGTTGTGCTTGCGAACCGGTTTACATTATACATTTTTACTTCTTTTTTGCGCCTTGCAATTTAATTGTTAGTTTTCTATTGTTGGAGAACATAGAAAGGCGTTTAAAAGTTGAGTGACGTCACATACAAACACCGACGCTCACACTCAGTCATACACCATCGAGACGTCATCAATTTGTGACAGGTGGGAGACGATGAAGGTGGTCGAGGGCAATAACGAAGTAGGGTTGCAACTGCGTCGCAAAAAAATTCGATAACTGAAGCTAGCAAGTGGTTAGAAAAGACAGAAAGAGAGAGAGAGAGAGAGGGTGAGCGATAAAGAGAGAGATGTAAAGAGGGCGAAGGAGAATGGAGCGATATTTGTAAGGTCAGAGGGGTTTGGAACAGTAGGTAGGTGCAAACTTCTTTGACACTTGTCCTTTAAGACAAAATATCGTCTTTGTTGTGACGCTTGCGATTGCTATTGTTATGGTCGATGACTCATTTGAGTACTTTCTTATTTTAATCCTTTGCCCCTGTCACTCAATTCTAGTTATTTGTGATGGCATGTTCTTTTTATATTTATTTGAATTTTATTGCTTTCAATGTTTTCGTCTCACCTTTGTCATTGGGATAGCTGGGATAAACATTCAATTGTTCATCATCGCGGGAAACTTGTGTGATTATTGATGTGGCATCCATTTGAAGCACACAAAATAACGTTGATATTATGTTGGGATGGATGATGATGGAAAGGCTAATTAGAAAAAAAATTTGGTCATAATCACAGAATTTTTATGTATTTAAATATATATTTTTGAAAATATTTCTTTGATTTTCATTTTGCACACATTGCTACTGGTCCCAGACGCAGCAGACAGTGGAATTTGTGCAATTACGCTTTGGTCGCCTCATTCGCTTCGAACGCAGACTGAATGCAAATGTTTTGCTTTTCCTCGACTCACTCCCTATGTCTCTTCTTTTACTTTTCCGAGATATTCACCTTTTGAAAATGCACTTTCGCCTACAAAAACAACACTCTTTGTCGGTTAATTTTATTCTCGGTTCGTTTTTCTTTTTGTTGTTGCTTTTAGATTACACTTTCTTTTATTTCGTTCATTCTTTTTGTGATTCTTCTTCGCGTCTTATTTTCGCAGATTCTTTGGCGTTTTATTTATAAATCGACACACACTCTGACACACACGCACGCACACCACACACAACACACACACACACACACACACTTGCAGACACCACAAACACTTCTGTTGCTTCGATTTCTTTCGTATCTGTTTTCTTTGCGTTTGTTTTTCAAATAAAATTTAAAAATATTATTCTGCTTTTATAGTGTTTGGTAAAATAATTGAATTCAATTTTAATTAATAATAAATTCGCGGAAAACTAGACGCGTGACAACGAACGTTGAGAAAATTAACAAGACTAATTCGATAGGCGGTGAACGGAGAATGCGATAGCTCGACATTGTCTATCGATATAAAATTAGAGATGGGTGTTGTGGTTATCGATTGTAGGACCGGCGTGACATAACTCGAGTTTAGCTTAAAAATGTTGAGGGTAAATAAAATAGTTACAAATAACTTATTAATTTTGAATTAAACACGACGCTATATTTCTCATGCAGATCTCAACCCAACTGGCGACCATTGTTCGCAGTCAATTACTTCGAATTGCTCCGATTCAAAACACGCGGGTTGGGAACCTGTCCTCAAAGGCTAAGGATGACGATGGTTCCTCTTCCTCTGATGACGAAAAGTCTATTAAAAAAAACCCAGGAACACAAACAGCAGAGACTGCAGCCCAGCGACTGAACCGACTCCTGGGTAGCATGGCTGCAGACCAATATCAAATTTCTCCGTCGGATTTTCCACATCCTGGTGACGCGAATCGTCATCGACGTGAAGCTCTTAAACAAGAGGCAGCCTCAAAGGATGTTTTGACAGCAGCAAAAAACATTGCCAGTATGCTGGGAACCAGCGAAAGTGAAAAAAGGCAAACCGAATCGGAATTGTTGTCTAAATTGCTAGGCAAAAGTACAGCGGAAGCAGAGACAAGTAAACAAAGCAAAGGCAGTGAAGATGCTGGTCCCTTGGAAAGTGTACTGAATACAACGGATAAAGAGCTTAATTTAAGGTACGGCTTCTAGAGCCAATTATATTGTAAATTAATCTCAATTTTCGTCATTCTTATCTCTCAGCGAATTAATTGTGGGCATGAAAATTGATCGACGCCAGCAGCCACCAGAAACGGAGCCAACTCGTGGTGACTATGTGCGTCGTACATTGGCTTCACGGTCAAGGCCCAAGCATTCTGATCGTCCGGCTCGTCTTCCACAGCAAAGAAAACGTGAGGCGGAATCGTTCACCGGCAGCGTTAATCTTTATGGCGGTGAGCCATTGGGCATATTTAAGAAATCAGCTACAGAGTCCTCCGCTCCAGATCTTCTTCCAACTTGGAAACACCTAAGTCAACATGAATTAAGCCTACATGCTAGCCATCCGCCTGCCAATCATTTCGAGCAACTTGCTCAATGGACGGAGCAAGGTAAGGTTTGGCGATTCCCAATCGACAACGAACAAGATATGATTGAGGAGAGTAGTGTGGATTTTTCCGAGCATATATTTTTGGATCAGCATTTAGAGCCGTGGTGTCCCAGCCGTGGACCCATACGCCATTTCATGGAGCTGGTATGTGTGGGTCTCTCCAAAAATCCGCATGTCTCAGCCCAGGAAAAGAAAGAGCATATACTTTGGTTCCGAGACTATTTCGAGGCTAAAAAGGATCTGCTTAGGGATTTGATTGAAGTAAAGAGCACTAAGAGCCTATCTGTTTAAGCTAATTCTTGGAAAATATATTTTAAAATCAATATACATATGTATATATATGTTATATGATATATGTTATACAAAATGAATTGTACGCATACTGTTTTTACTCAATCCTTGCCAGCTCCTATTAAAAAGTGATTATGACCGTGAATACGCAGGGAATGTAATTAAAAGAGAAGTATCCGTTTCTCGACGGTCTTTCTACAAATCGGACAGCCCTCGATTTGATCTCCACACATTTGACATGTGCCATGACCACACAGAAATACCATATTCTTGATGCGATCAAAGCAAACGGGACACATGGTCTGAAAAGAGGGGAAAGGATTCGTAAACAATTTATTTTACACTTGTCTTGCACTCACCTGTTCTTTGATATCCTGCAATTGTTGCTTTAATTTTTGAACATCATCCATTTGGAAATTGTTTACATTCGAGGGTGCCACCATACCCGAGCTGGAGGATATTTTCGAGGATGTAGAGGCAGATGCGGCCAGTAAATTATTTTGACTATTCAATTGCTGTTGTCCGGCCACAGGAGTGACAACTGTGTTATTCATGGCCACACTGTGACCAGATGGGTTGACACACACAGATCCTCCTGCACCAGCAGCACCACTAACAGCATTAGCTGGCATCGGAGCGTCCAAATCGGCTGCTGTTGGTTGAAGTGAAGGCATTTGTAAGCCGGTTACCTTTTCTGGGCTACCCAATCCGCCGCAGCAAAGGGAATATGAGAGCATTTCATCGATTTGGGTGCGACAAAGGACGCATTTTTTCATGAGGGCACTACAGTGCTCACAGGCCACCATATGACCGCACGGTCGGAAGAAAACAGCCGCTCTGCGGTCCGAGCAAACAAGACACTCGTCGATTTTCTCACGGGAACACACTGTGCCGCGACATATAAGGCATTTCTTAACTCTTGGGGCGCAGGTCTCACAGCAGCTGACATGACCGCAGGGCTTAAAGACCGTATCCCGTTTGGCATCCGAGCAGACAAGACATTCCTCCAAATTGGAAGATGATGATTTATTGTGACTGCTGCTGATTCCATTCAATGATTGAGACATTTCAGCTAAAGCGAAAGAAGATGCCGAAGAGTTGGATGGCGAAGAATTGGAGGCTGCCACTTGGGAGAGGGGCATTTGTGCTGACGACGACTGTGGTACAGTTCCTGTTCCGGTTCCAGTTGCCATTCCCGTTCCCACCACACCAGAAGCCGTTCTTTGTCTGGCATTTTGACTTGTTCCCGCCACATTGCCTGGCAGCTCAGAGTCATCAGTTTTACGCTCATTATAACATTTTACCAAAGTCTTGCAGAGATTTGGATCCGGACACAGGTCCAAAGGAGTTTGCAATTTTCGATTCTTTAGGGTCAGTTCCGCTCCATTGGCAGCCAGGAAACAGGCTATTGAGGCGGATGCCTTTTTATTGTTCGCATTTCGTAGCCCCATAAGAAGCTTACCAAAACCTTCAACATCTTGAAGCTGTTTGAGCTGTGACAGCGTATGATGACGTAATGCCTCATGCAGGGGTGTGTCCCCATCTTTATCGGGTATATTTAAGTCGGCACCATCTTGGACCAGAAGCTTTACAATTTGCACATGCTGCCGTTCGACCGCCAAATGAAGCGCAGTCTGGAGATTTACATTCTGTCGATCCATATTGGCTTTCCCCATGTGGACCAAAAGTTCTGCAATTTCCACATGATTATTGAGAGCAGCCAAATGGAGGGCCGTATACCCATCATCCTTTTTCTCTTCAACAATCCAGGGACGATTCGTTTTAGTTAGCAGAATACTCATGGCACTGGGATTACCCTTGAGAGCAGCATGATGTAAGGCATTAAAGCCATTGTTATTGTTCAAAGTGATATCAGCGCCGAAGTCGAGGAGGAGGGACAACATTTCGTTGTGTTCCTTAGAGATGGCGTCATGCAATGGAGTGTCGCCTTCCGAATCCTGCAAACTGGGATGACAGCCAAGAGTTAATAGCGTTTTTACCACCTTAAGATGTCCCTTATTCACGGCTATGTGAAGAGAGGTCTGTCTTCGCTTGTTTCTGGCATTTAGATCTGCCCCAGCCTTGGCCAAGATCTCTATAACAGCTGCCTCATCCCCGAAGGCGGCATGATGGACAGCACGGTCACCGTCCTTATCCTCAATTTCCACATCAACCGAATGGCGCAGTAAAACCTGAATAACCTCGATATGACCATTCTGGCTAGCTGCCTGTAATGCTGTGTGACCAGCAAAAACTCCATTTACATTCACATCAGGAGAACCGCCAGAAGAGGGTGATGCAGCTGCTGCTGCAGCCGCACTAGAAGTTGATGCACCGCCTGAACCTGCTCCACCTGCACTACCAGCCAAATATTCTTCGCAACGTGTCTGATAATTAAATAGAATTTTACTTAAGGGATAATTTGTTAGTGAAATAGGTTACTTACAGCAAAACCATTGGCTGCAGCCTTGACAAACTCTTCGGTAGCATCTCCCGACACATTGGGTTCGAAGAGCTTCTTCAATATGGCTGATAGACGCTCACCACTTGGTATCACTGGTGGACAATTGGCGGCGCCATCTTGACCAGCAGTTGCACCAGTTGCCGATGCCGACGAAGCCACCTTGCAGACGGCCAATGGATTGTAGGTCCAAGACGTGTTACCGACCTCCACTTTGAGATCATTGTCATGGTAAACCTGTTGTACACGTCCTATCTTGCCGAGAGTTAATTGCATGGCATCTGCCCATTCGCCATGGCCACGTTGGAGCATCTTAATGCTTTCCACATCAGAGCAAATCTTAACAATGTCACCAACTTGGAACTCGGGTGGCGGTGCTGCTGTGGTTGGTGATGAGACCTTAGTTAGGACTGCTGGATTGAATGTCCAACGGTTGCCGGAATTATAGGCTACCACAATGTCATGATCCTCATCGATGCCCACAACCATACCCGAGTTACTCAGACACTCGAACATACCATCTGTCCAACCGCCATGGCCATGCTGCAGCGATTGAACGATTTCTAGATCCAAGTCGACAGTAACCTTGTCGCCAATTTGAAATCCATGTGGTCCTTTGCCCGGTCCATTCTCACCGAGCAGTGGCAAATGATCGCGATATACATTACTACCCTTGGCATCGTTAACAACTTTAAGGTCGGCCATGCCCTCAAAGCCCACGCGATATAAATTCTTTGAACCATTGTCCCAGATAACATAGGCCGCCGATCTGGGTGATGCCGATGACCAATCCTGTATCTCATTGACTTTCCCTCGACGGCCAACACCTCCATCCTGGTCCTCCCATTGCCAGTCTACGCCACGCACCACACGTGCTCCTGGAAAAATGCCTCTGGCCAGGACTTTCTTAGACTTTCGACGTGGCTCCAACATGGTACGCTCGCCACCAGGAGTTGAAATGCGATAGAATCGATGACGCAAATGATGCTTATCCCCGTGGTAGCAAATCGAGCACAAATCATAGTTAATACATTCGGCACACTTCCAGCGTATGCCGAAGATCGGTTGCTGACGGCAAGTATCGCACATAGTACCCTCATGCTTAACACCGGTCGGAGCACTATCCAGAATACGCAAGTCATAGGCTCCAGCACATCGATAATTTGCAGCTGTACCATTGTCCCAAACAACAACCACTTCCTCGGCGGATTCGAAATTGCGCACAGTACCGACATGGCCTTCGCCCCCATCCTGGATTGGAGTGGAGAAAGATATAAAGGATTAGTGTGCTGCACGACTTTTGCTGGCTACAGAATACCGCACAAGTATCATAATACGAAAGTTGTAGACGAAACGCATGACTTTGACTAATATATGTAAATAATAGGTCTGGGAAAATTTTTGTTTTTGTTTCGGGCAATCAAAATAAAAATCTCATCATTGCACTGTAGGTCAAGGGTGTGTCAATAAAGGCGTGAAGTGTATGAAAGAACTTGCTAACACTGTTTGGAGATAATAACAAAAAAAACATCGGACAGGAATTGAGGGCGGGTTTGTGAAATTTGTTAACTCCTTGGTATAGTGCCTCAAGATACATTTTTTTCGTGCTTGAAAATTAGTGGTCAATTAAGTTTTCACAGTGTGTTGTTCAATTCGAACCACTGTACAATATTTTATTGGCCCCATCAATTGACATTGACAAGGCGAGCGCTAGCAAGTTTGTTTCTTCTTTTCTTGACCTCTTGACACTTTCTTGATGTCTCTGGATTTGTCACACTTTCAATTCACCTGTTTGTTCCACTTCCAGTCCGGGCCTCGTATGACTCTTGCCCCGACACCTTCCATAGAGAAGCGTCTGGCCACAGCAGAGGCGGATCCTCCACCACCACTTCCAGCTGCAGTTGTGCTGCCAGTTGTACCGCCACTAGTTACTACCACACCCACACCTGCAGCTGTTGTCGCCGTGGAAGAATTTCCCCCTCCTCCCCCTCCTGCACCATTGGCATTAGTCGAGTCCTTAGCCGCTGTTAAAGTGGCCGCACAAGACATTTCAAGTGTCAAGATGTTGCAGAAGTTGGGCTCCTACGATTTGAACAAGATGTGTGTTCGTTTATTGCACAACAAAATGATGATTACAACAAAAAAAAAAAAGAAAACACAACAAATAACTATTTCAGCGTTGCGATTGGAAGTTAGAGTTGGCACCAGTGCTGCAAAGCCGATAACCCCAACGATATAAAAAAAATGTATACATATATCGATAGACGTCGACAACTGTCACACTCGGTTCGATCGATATTCAAAAAATACCTGTTACTATTCTATTCTAAAAAGATATGGTGAACATTAAATTATTTGTAGATTGTTGTATATACAAATGCAGAGTGTAATTTAATATATATAACATTGTATATTGTTTGTTTGTTGTTAACTGTAACTGTACTATAAACAGCATCAATAATTTGTAAATATTTATTTAAAATTAATAAATCGACATTTTTGTCAAATGATGGGTCACTGGTTGCCGTTCTGCATTAAATAGTTTTCTGGATTTGGAAGAAACGCTTCTAAGAATGCCACGCCCTTGGGCAAAAACTGGATGTTTTTATCGAACATATGTAATTGCGGCTGTACTATATCTTTAAAGGAGATCTCCTCCAAATTGGTTATTTCGACCATGAACACTGTTTCTCGTATTCGCAATACCCCATCGGAACCAATTGGGGAAATTATAAATGATGTTTTACTCACTACTGTTCGATGTTGTTGTCTGAAAACAAATCAATGGGTCATTTAAATGTTAACAAAAGGTTTTTCTTATAGTGCTTTTACCTAATAAGTGTAGATACGCTGGAGGATATTACTTTGGCCATTTCACCGACTCGTTTCCTTATGTCTAGGCAAATTTGATTGATCTGTTTCAAAAATGTAACGAGCGACTCAATATCGTGACCTCCTAGAAAATCCAGTGGCTTGACGGGTAGCTTTAGACCCAATTGAAAATGTAAAACATAATCCAATGGTAGCCAGCTTGAAAGAGCTATTATGAATCGTAGCTAGAGATTAAATGTAAGATTGAACAGAATTCTATACTTACGCCTAGTGGACTCCAACTGAATGGCCCTTATACGTATTGCCATATTCAAATTATCTAGAGAATCATAGTTCATCACTATACGAAAAAGGTGGGCATATTGTCGATGAATGAACAGCATCTTCCTTGACACTCTTAATTGATGGTCAAATATCCATTGGGGTTGCTCTGTCGCCAGTCGGCATTCGATGCTCTCAAAAATGTCCACACGATAAATTGATTCATCTTGAATTTTACTTCTGGCCGGTAGAGAAAGGAATTACAGATTTTAATTAATTACGCAAACCTGAATAGAGATAGCTTACCTTTGCGGAAGATCCTGAAACAATTGCATAATTTCGTGACATTTAGAACTAGTTTTTTCTTCCAAATCAGATTGTTCTGCCCTTGAAATGATACTATAATTCAGCTCACACTCTTTGAGTTCAAAATATTTATGAATCTCATTAAAGTGCGGTTTTACATGAAATCGTTCCAACTGCTCCAAGTTGCAAATTAATTTTTGATTTCTTATCGGTGACAGGACAAAGGACTCATCGGTGATGATAGTACTGCTCATGGATCGACGGCAATTTTGACATTTTCGGCAGGAGGATCTTGTTCCAGCTGCTATTGGTCGTTCTAATGTCATCTCCAAACACACATCATCATCTATTACTGTCGTAGATGCTGGTAATGGATCAAAATCTTGTTCTGTTTTATCTTTATCAACCTCCTCGTCTATCAGGTTGGAAACCAAACTGAGTCGGACTTCATCTATTTCTTGTTGCGAAGATTCATCCAGTAGAGGAATAACAATAGTGTCACCGGTGATGTTAATAAATTTATTGTACGTCTGGATACCCTCGCTTGGAATCATCTCCCCTTCCAAAATATCTCTTCGCGATTGCTCCTTCAAATGTTCCTTCTCTTTCTTTCCATTCTCTTGCTCTTGATTCTGCCTTCTTTGGATCTCAAAATAGTTGGAGACATCAGAAATGGTAATGGATTTGTCTGGATATGTGGCAACATTTTCGTAAAGTCTTTGACTTCTAGCACACCGCAAAACTTGTACTGTCTCATCCACATTAATTTCCTTGTCCTGATCAAAGCTCATGGGCTCATCAAATTGGGCATGACGCTTCTTAGATTGTGGAAGATTTGGAGTCAATTGTGCGTGCAATCTCTTGACTCTTGACATTGGAGTCCTCGGCACTGAATTTTTGCGAGATGGCATTTGATGTGAGCTATCCTCAGCCACTTCTTCTTCGACATTTTCAAACTCGATAAGAGATCGACCTGGAGTTATTGCAAAACATGCTCGCTTTGCTTTATTTGGCGGCGTGTTTACCACATCCATGTCTATGTGCCGACCTAGTTTAGCACTGCACATTTTATGCTTAATTGTCAAGTTCTGGTGAAGAGTTTCATTTTTGTCAACTTCCTCTGACATGAGAGAAATGTGTTCATTCTTTAAATCTCTACCAAAAGCGACCCGTGATGCTTCTTTTGGTATAAATGTATCTTTATTTTTCATCTGTATTTCGAGTTCAATATTTGGCATATCTAAGTCAGAAATCGACAAATCAGTGTTGAAACTCTTATGTGAATCATCACCTATGGCGTCTGACATAAGCAACGAACTCCTTGTTTTGGATTTTCGAGGTTTGGTCAATGAAACTTCCGGAATATTTGCACTAAGAACCTCTTCCATTGGTTCCGTCAAAAGTGAAGTATTTGGTAAATTCTTTGATGAAGTCATTGTGTCTTCTTTGATGGCATCTGACGACAGTAGAGTACTCCTGTATTTGGGTATTTGATGTTTGATGACCGGAATCTTAGAAACATTTTGTCTAGAAGTCATTAAGTCCTCTTTTATGGGTTCCGATAAAAGTAAAGTATCCCTGGCTTTAAATTTAAGATTTCCAGGTGCAGCAACAGCCGGTAAGCCCTTATATAAAGCCTCTGTATCCTCTTCTATGGCTTCTGACATAAGTAAAGTACTCCTGGCTCTGGATTTTATCTGGTTAGTAACTGGAATGTTCGGATCATCTTGTCTCACAATATTCAAGTCCTCTTCTATGGGTTCTTTTAAAAGCAAAGTGTTCCTGGCTTTGGGCTTAACACTTTCTGTTGGGATAATGGCCGGCAAATCCCTAGGAGAAGCCATTGTGTCCTCTTCTATGGCTTCTGACATAAGCAAAGTACTCCTGGCTTTGGGCTTTTGATGTTTAGTGAGAGGAATCTCGGAAATATTTGGGCACGTTGTCATAAAATCTTCTTCTATAGGTTCTGTCAAAAGTAAAGTGTTCCTGGCTTTGGATTTAAGATCGCCACTTGGAGCAACAACTGATAAACCCTTATATAAAGCCTCTGCATCCTCTTCTATGGCTTCTGACATAAGTAAAGTACTCCTGGCTCTGGATTTTATCTGGTTAGTAACTGGAACATTCGGATCATCTTGTCTCATAATATTCAAGTCCTCTTCTATAGGTTCTTTCAAGAGCAAAGTATTCCTGGCTTTGGGGACAATAACCGGCGAATCCTTATGAGATGGAACTGTATCCTCTTCTATGGCTTCTGACATAAGCAAAGTACTCCTTGGTTTGGGCTTTTGATGTTTAGTGAGAGGAATCTCGGAAATATTTGGGCACGTCGTCATAAAATCTTCTTCTATAGGTTCTGTCAAAAGTAAAGTGTTCCTGGCTTTGGATTTAAGATTGCCACTTGGAGCAACAACTGATAAACCCTTATATAAAGCCTCTGCATCCTCTTCTATGGCTTCTGACATAAGTAAAGTACTCCTGGCTCTGGATTTTATCTGGTTAGTAACTGGAACGTCCGGATCATCTTGTTTCACAATATTCAAGTCCTCTTCTATGGGTTCTTTTAAAAGCAAAGTGTTCCTGGCTTTGGGCTTAACACTTTCTGTTGGGATAATGGCCGGCAAATCCTTAGGAGAAGCCATTGTGTCCTCTTCTATGGCTTCTGACATAAGCAAAGTACTCCTGGCTTTGGGCTTTTGATGTTTAGTGAGAGGAATCTCGGAAATATTTGGGCACGTTGTGATAAAATCTTCTTCTATTGGTTCTGTCAAAAGTAAAGTGTTTCTGGCTTTGGATTTAAGATTGCCACTTGGAGCAACAACTGATAAACCCTTATATAAAGCCTCTGCATCCTCTTCTATGGCTTCTGACATAAGTAAAGTACTCCTGGCTCTGGATTTTATCTGGTTAGTAACTGGAACATTCGGATCATCTTGTCTCATAATATTCAAGTCCTCTTCTATAGGTTCTTTCAAGAGCAAAGTATTCCTGGCTTTGGGGACAATAACCGGCGAATCCTTATGAGATGGAACTGTATCCTCTTCTATGGCTTCTGACATAAGCAAAGTACTCCTTGGTTTGGGCTTTTGATGTTTAGTGAGAGGAATCTCGAAAACATTTGGGCTAGTTGTCATAACATCTTCTTCTATAGGTTCTGTCAGGAGTAAAGTGTTCCTGGCTTTGGAATTAAGATTTCCAGGTGGACCAACAGCTGGTAATTCCTTATATAAAGCCTCAGCATCCTCTTCTATGGCTTCTGGCATAAGCAAAGTACTCCTGGCTTTGGATTTTTTGTGGTTAGTAACTGGAACGTCCGGATCTTCTTGTCTTACAATATTTAGGTCCTCGTCTATGGGTTCTTTCAAGAGCAAAGTGTTCCTATCTTTGGGCTTAACACTTTCTGTTGGTGCAAGAGCCGGCACATCCTTATGAAAAGCAACTGTGTCCTCTTCTATGGCTTCTGACATAAGCAAAGTGTTCCTAGCTCTGGATTTTATTTGGTTAATAACTAAAACATCCGGATCTTCTTGTCTTACAATATTTAAGTCCGCTTCTATGGGTTCTTTTAAGAGCAAAGTGTTCCTGGCTTTGGGCCTGATGCTTTCTGTTGGGACAATAGTCGGCGAATCCCTTTGAGATGAAACTGTATCCTCTTCTATGGCTTCTGACAACAGTAGAGTACATCTGGGTTTTGGTTTTTGATGTTTAATGAAAGGAGTCGCAGAAATATTTGGGCTAGTGGTCATAAAATCTTCTTCTATAGGTTCTGCCAAGAGTAAAGTGTTCCTTGCTTTAGATTTAAGATTCCCAAGTGGAGCAACAGCTGGGTTACCAGCCACTTCATCCTCTTCTATGGCCTCTGACATAAGCAAAGTACTCCTGGCTCTAGATTTTTTTTGGTTAGTAACTGGAACATCCGGGTCATCTTGTCTCACAATATTGAAGTCCTCTTCTATAGGTTCTGTGAAGAGTGAAGTAGTTCGAGCTTTGGATTTAACACCTCCAGTGGGGTCTATAGCCGACATATACTTATGAGAAGGAACTGTGTCCTCTTCTATTGCCTCTGACAACAGTAAAGTACTCCTGTGTTTGGGCTTGTGATGTTTGGTTACTAGAACTTTCGGAATATATTGGATAGAAGTTGTCAAGTCTTCTTCCATAGGTTCTGTCAAAAGTAAACTATTCCTGGCTTTGGATTTTTGATGAGAGGCAACTGTGTCCTCTTCTGTAGCTTCCGACAAAGGCAAAGTGTTTCTGGCTCTGGATTTTATCTGGCTAGTAACTGGAACGTCTGGATCATCTTGTCTTACAATATTCAAGTCTTCTTGTAAGGGTTCTGTTAAGAGCAAAGTGTTCCTGGCTGTTGATTTGAAAATTCCTGTGGGGACAACAGGTGGCAAACCTTTATGTGAAGCCGCTGTATCCTCTTCTATGGCTTCTGACATAAGCATAGTATTTCTGGTCTTGGATCTTTGATGCATTGTTTTAGGATCTGCCATCGAAGCTGAGCTTAAATGCCCCATGCTTTCGTCCATGGGCGTGGCTAAGTGCAAAGTGTTTCTCAATTTTGGAACTTCAGCTGAGGTAACTACCGAATAATTATCCTGGTCTATCCGGTCATGATCTGTCATAGGCATTAAATTATCGCAAAGGTCAATATTTTTAATTGATTCATCCAAATCCATTAAGGAGTTTGATTTTTCCTGATTCTCCGTATAATTCGGAGCTTGCTTCTCCCTTAATTGCTCGGTAATTTGAGACTGCCCTTGGATGGGTTTGTTCTTCCCTATTATTATCCCGGTTGTGAAATCTCTCATGGAAGGCTCAGACTTCAATTGCAATTCCCTGAATGAACTCATTAAATTATCTTGTTCCATGGAATCATCCATTTGAAGGAGCGACATAATTTCTGTATATTTGGCTTGCATCTCCAATTTTGTTTTTGCGATTATCACGTTTTTAACATGGGAATGAGCATTTGGTCGAAAATGCTCTATCTTCAGCTTGGAGTTATTGTTGCTAATTTCTGGCAATTCCGTGTGGCTTGAACTATTGCAGGATTCTGTTTCATCACCCAACTTTGCGTGGGCCAGAAAATTTGTATTGTCTAACAATATTTCATCCGCTTGGGAGTAACGATATTTTAGCTTGTGGTTTGGTAAACAAGAAGAAACCAAAACAGGAGCAGGACTTGACATTAAGGAAGAATCATTGAAATTCAATGTTTGCCTTGGCTTAATTTTGCTTTGGGAACTCTCATGAGTATCTTGGTCTCCTTTTTCTTGTCCAAAGTCAGTCAGAAATTTTGAATGTCTAGTTTTTATATCTGTAGACGGCGTTTTGGGGCCATCTGGACAAACGCAAATTTTGCCAGCCTCTATTGCCTCATTCAATTGTCTGAAGTTCTTTGGTGCTTTAATACCTTGAACGGAAATCATGTCCATCGATATCAATGGTGAAGACTGAAAAGACTCTAGATGTTTATCGTTGCTTAAAACTGGACTATCAAATGAATTGTTTATTAAAGGATCCAACAAATTGACATTCCTGGCCGCCGTACCAGAAGGTTGACTTAGACTCTTTAGTGGCGTAGTGTCTTCATTTGTGATTTCGGAACTAGACGACTGAAGTTTGGAAACGCCCAATGGGGATAAAACTGTAGAAGTGTGCTTTGAAACTGGTGTGACCGCGAGCGATTCCTCCTTTTTCCTTTGCGATCGTATGTCATCCGGAAAAAGATCCACGGTTTTATCGAATATGGGATGCTTTAAAGAATTATTCCTCAGTTGATCTTGTTTTGCTGGTGATAAACACAAACTGCTGCTTGTAAGGGGTTCACTTAACGATTCGTTGGGATGACCAAGGGCGGCAGCTTTATCATTACATTTTCTTTTTAGTTCATTGGGCAACAAAGTTACATCAATACTAGTGTGAAAATTGAAAGTGGAATCCACTTGAAAGGAACTCAGCGGTAGATTCTCCTTATCCGACGAGTTAGTTAGGGATTCTGCTGATGCTCCTCCTGAATTATGTCCTGATCGTGCTGTATAACTCTCCTCGCCGTTTGTAGGATCGGACAATTCATAGGAGTTGACGTATAAACGACTAATATCCGTATTATGAAATACTCGCACAGATTTTTTGTCACGAAAACTAATCCGCCGTTTACTTTGTGAATTTCGGTTGCTAGTCGTAGCCTCATCGCCGTCAACGTCTTCTTCTTTGGACACTCGGTGTAGCTGTAGAAAGCAATAATTAAATAAATAATAATGACATTGCGAATAGGATTCCGACTCACAGAACTTCGGAGTTTAAATCGATTTGGTAACATTTTTGACGTCCGTAGTATAAACTAAGATGCAAAACAAAAAAATAACAACACAAACAGAAATTAAAGTGACGCCGCCAAGTTATCGAATAGTGATACATCTTTTATCGATAACGCATTGAAATCGAAACGTAAATTAACAATGGTATTACCCTGACAACCCTAACGATTGTCACTGCAATATTGCACCCCCTCCACCATCAAGACAACCTCTTTGGTACTTCACCGTATTGTAGTTACAAAAATTGACTTAAAAATCAACATAAAAATGACTAGCAATAATACAGACACGGGTGATACAACCATACTAGCCACTACAACCACCACAAGGACAACGACCTCATCGCTACAAGATCAGGATAAGTTGGAGCCAGAACAGCCTCGAGAATCCCTTGTAAGCAAATAATAAATCCAAGGTTCACTATGTGTGGCCAATGTTGTCTAATCTCGAGATTTGAAATCCCTTTTTAAAGATAACCACTGCTGTGAGCTTTCTACAAAATACCAAAGTACGACATACAACCCTCATCCAAAAGCAACAATTTCTACAGTCCAAAGGTCTCACGGCCCATGAAATACAATTGGCATGCGAGCGAGCCGGTGTTTTCACCCAAGATCCAAGTAATCCGAATACTGTAATACAAATCGGATCGCAGCTGCAGACAGTGCAGCAGCAGACCACAGTATTGGGTAGGATTCGAGATCTTTTACATTCGGCCGCTTTATTTGGTGGTGTTATCTATGCTGTATATTTATTTTGGAAGGTTTGTTTTGGCCTCATATTTTAGAAAATTCGAAAATTGGTAATTTGATTTTCTGCTCCTGTAGAAATACCTGGCACCATTTTTATTCGGCCAAAGCAGCAAGAAAAAGAAACCAGTGGATGTAGCACTGGATGAGATTGATAAAAAAGTGGATTTATGTACGACTGAGCTCAACAAAGAAATCAATTTGGTAAAGGAAATGCTTACATGCCAACAAAAGGAACAGGCACAACAATTGAATCGAGAATTCCACAATTTTCGGAGCGATTTAGATGCCATTAAGGGTTTGTTGTTAAATCGCAAACAATTTGCCTCTCCAGTGGCACCTCTGGCGACAGTTCCATCGATACCTGCTTGGCAATTAACTAGCTCACCACATCATCATCGTCACAGTCAATCAGATGATAATGAGAAGGCCGATGATGCGGGTTCCGGTTCCGGCTCATCCGAAACTGAAGTTGTGACCAAGAATAGTGATTCCAGTCTAGAGATCATGTAAAGCAAGCGAAACGACGGCTATATAATCTTAAATTAAAAAAGTAAAAACAATTGCACATTTTTCCTCTTGTCAAAACAGTTAAGGCTATGAACAAATTTGAATGCCGTCAATACATACATAGGTATGTATATGTCTCTGTATCAAATATCAATTTTGCATTTAAAATATTTTGAAAACTCAATTTAAAATATGTGTAATTTGTTTGTTTGATTCTATGCCGATTAATTTGATACAAAATGAATTGTTATGCGAGTAGGTTAATAATATTCAAATAGCCATTTGCTGGGAGTATGTATTGCAGTCTATACAAACTACATACATATGTGCAATTTTCCCCAGTGTTGAAATTTACAATTATATTATAAAAAAAATTTTGATTAAAATACGAAATTCATTCAGATTACATTTAAATACAAATACTTGTTTTCCTATAAGAATGAATTCTAACTAATATTAAAGGAAAGTATGTAAAAAATATATGTACCTTTATATAGAAAAAGATTTTTCATTGCACTTTGCACTTCTTTTTATGATAATTAACTTGTTTGTCGCGGTCAAGAGATATTTGGTTTTGCCTTTAAGCGTTTCAAGAAAAGCCAGAATCGGTTTAATCAATAAATCAAACTCGGTATAAGGATGGTGAAACAAAATGCTCCGCTGATATAGCTAATCTTACTTAAATGGAAATGCATTTATCTACACTTTTCAATTGCATTCGGAAATAATGTATAAGAATAAATAAATGTACCTCAAATATATGCCAACTCTTATTTTTCATATGAAGATTTAAGTGTAAGTTTTAAGTATTAATATCAAAAAATTGCAACAAAAAAAACCAACGCACAAGAAAACAAAAGAAAGAGACAGGTACATTCAAATGCAGTTTGTTGCATTTTGATCATGGTAATTATATTAATTAATAATAATAAAAAAAAAAATATATATATATATAAAAACAATCAAACCTTTACATTATAGCAACTTGAATTTTGAGACTTCTTTTTTTTTTCTTATTATGCGCACAAAATATTGTTTTTTTTTTTTTTTTTTGTTATGGAGGTTTAAGGAAGTGTTCAACTTAGTTCACACAATTCTAATCTTAATTATAGTATTACATTGGTTAGCTAAAAACTTGTGAGTTGTAATTTTTTTATGCGGCCTTCTACAAAGTTTCTATAAATTGGCTACGTTTCCGGTTTGCTTATTGATCTTTCGATTCTAGGGATACATTAACATTTTATTGTGCGACATTTATTAGTTTTTTTTTTAAACTAAGTATTACAAATTTGGTTCTCTGCACTGCTGGCCGTTTTGTTCGTTTATTATTTTTGTTTTTTAATTTCTGTTCGTACTACTTAAAATTTTTTCCTTTGTTTATGCATATTTTCGTTTTTTTTTAAATTTTTTTTTTTTTTTTTATCGATTTGTACATGCGATAAATTAGTTGTCAAATTAATTTTGTTTAAAAAAGTTTCTATGAGTGTATAGTATCTTTATATATAGATGTGTGCAAGTTGAATTTTTATAGTCTCATATAAGATTGTTTAAGGTTTTTAATTTTTGTGAATATGGAAAACAAAATCAGGTGTTTAGATTCTCATTTTTGTGTGTTTATTTATATTACCACTATTATTATTTTTTTTTTTTTTGGGTTGATTTTCTTATCGTTTTTCGAATCGATTAGATATACAAACGGCCTAGCCGTTAATATATCGCAATCATGTATATACATAAATGTAATGTATGTATATATAATTATTAAAAACATATTTACATCAATTAAATATTAAACTTTTTACCAAAAAGAAAAAAATATATATATTTTAAGGGGCAAAAATCATGTTGGCATCAGTCACTGACTTAAAAAGAAAATGCTTGGCAACCATATTAATTTTAAAACTGGCTAGGATAAGTTTTTTTATGTTTTATAGTTTCAATTTTTTTTTTTTTTTAATATATAATTAAATCAGAATATTTGTTCCGTCAGCGGTTTTCTGTTAGTGACAAATCCAAAATGATTTTTGGTCCGTTGCCCTAAAAATTTATCCTAAAAAAAAAACAAAAAAAAAAAAATTTACAATATAGGGCCCGCCTCTTCCTTCGCCTATCAATTTACATGCCCGGCCTGACCTTTACCATTCTTCGAGTTCTATTTATATTGCTCCACGGCTATGGTGAACAGGTATTACTTATACAGCTGAATTTATCACCGGCTGGCTGGTGGCAGAGCTATTAATGCTATTTCCCGTTTGACCAAAGGTGGACGTCGCTGCCGCCGCTGCTGAGGTGCTTGCCGTTGCTGTTATGCTTACAGCAGCCGTCGTAGCCGCTGAACATCCGTCAGGATAACCACCAGATGCCGGTGCCGGTGACAGAGACATGGTTGATGATGAGGGCGATGAGCAATCACTCTGTACACTCATGGTTGGTGAGGCAGCCACTAGATTTGTACAGTTTGTGGTATTGCTAATAGTAAGAGGAAACTGTGGCGGCGGCTGCCCAGTCGGTGTATGGGGAGACAAAGGCGATGATGTGGAGGCTGGACTGCTGCCGGCACTGGTGGAATTAGCCGTTGATGTGGCTATAACCGTGGAATTTCCCATTGTGCCCACAGAAGAATTGGTTAAGATAGTGCTGCTGCTACTGCTAATAGTGGTAGAGTTGGTTATGGCTGTTACTGGTGTCGCAGACACTGAAGATGCCGGTAAAGATGATTGAGAGTTTTGCTGCTGAATGCCCCCGGCATGAGGTCCAGCCGCGGCGGTGGCAGCTGCTGCAACAGCGGCCCTTTCACGTTCCCGATCCCTTTGCGGTCGGAAGGCTTCTCGCAAAGCCTCCACTCTATTCTCATTGGGACCCCATCGGGCATAGCCAGCACTGTTTTGCAGCCATACCACTTGTGTGCCTTGCATGCATTTGATTAGAACCTCAGATCTATGAAAAAACACCAAAAAATTATTTTAATATGTGGGTGAAATTTTATTTTAAATTACTTACTTTTGCATCATATGTTGATAGCCATGTCGGTACTCATGGGCCATTCCTAGTACAACCATCGAACGTCGCTTGTACATGCTTTCCTCCAATTTAGATATGCTCTTCCATTCGGGCAGGAATACAATAAAGCTATAAGGGGTATTCGTTTAGTTTACTTCATATTAAAAGAGGAAGCAATTAGAATTATATAGAAACAAAATTATAATATACCTAAGTGGTTCCATAGTATCAGTTAGCAATTTGTCAATATGAGATAAGCAAGCCTCAATAAGCTCTTCACAGTGCGGTGGATTCACTTGAAAGGAACCAGAAACAGGCTTAAAGTCCAGAAATGGTCTGAAAAGGTATTGTCAGCATTTAAGAATAAATTTATTTTGGAATAGTTTAATATATACTTACCCACGGGAACCGAAATAAGCATCCGTATCGGCGAATGCCGAGCAATATTGCCTAAAATATGAATTAAATGGTGAGGCAAAGCATTCAAAACTAACACCGAATTGCCTATGGAGACACTCGAAAACGGGAACCGGTAACGCTGCCTGTGTAAGTTCCGCTTCTTGGGAGGAGTTAAGAGCGTTCCCTAAGAATGTTTGATATCTTTTAAGTAGGCACCATACACGTCCGATGAACAGATCAAATTTCTTATCATCAAAACAATTATGTCGATACAATTGCTCGAGTTTTTGTAGATAGGTTAGGTTGATATACTGGGCATCTGGTTGATTCATTGTGGTTGGTGTATATTTGATTATCATGTGATCACGATCCTGCAAATACTCAATGGCCGGCATGCGGGGCGATGGGACAGCAAATTGTATGGGGTAACACCAGACTTTCTTCAAATGGGGCGGTGGTGGCGGCGGAGTGGGCTCCGGTATGCCATGCTCCTTTAGCAATTGGATATGTCGTTCGCGAATCTTTCGCGCATGATCGGCCGATAGATGATAGATCTTGATGCATAATGTTTCCACACTGCTTTTGACTGTTTCTACCAAATGAGGTTCACATTGTCGCTTGAGATGGGCAAGGCGATCTTGAAAATCCTCGTAACTGGCTCCAACAGTTCGTCTCAGCCATTGGAATGTGTCTTCCACATTCCATTTGACTACTTTTTTGGATTCCGCGGGAGCCGATCTTGATTCAATTATTTGTTTGGCCGCTTCTGCATAACGGGACAGCTGCTTGCGGGCATCTCCAGTGAATTTTGGTTTAACAATCTTGATGGGTATATCCGCCATGATCTCCCTGAACATGGAGCTGGAGATTTCGGGCAGGCAATGGCTGGGCAACAGTGGATCACATCCCGTATCGATGACCTTGCGTTCCATTAGCCATCGATTAAAGGAATCTCGTGGAGCTTTAATATTCTCACGCCGCATGCACAGATCTTCGTAGGTTTTTAGTAGTTTCATGGTAAAGGCAGCTCTTAAGGCTTCAATTTCAGGATGCGGTTGGGGTAACAGCGTCGGAGGACGCTCTACTATTACTGCATTCGTGCAAACTTCCAAGTCCCAGGGTCCTGCCAAGACAAACTTTTTCATTGGCGGACCCCCGCCTACGTGGTGTTGTTGTTGCTGCTGGGCATGCGGATGAGGATGTATGTGCATGTCTTCCGAAGGTCGACGCTTTAAATGATGATGGTGATGATGGTGGTGTTGCTGTTGTTGTTGTTGGTGTGGTGTCATTGGCGGTGCACCTGGTCCCGCATGACAAATGCCTAGAGGATCTGTCAGAGGATCAAATGGCCGTGTTCCGGGCATTTCCCACAGTGACTCCCCTGTAACTTTGTTCCAGTAATAAGGTCGATTCTCTCGCTTTGACCAAAACTTGCGCCATCCCTGATTTACCAGCTCTGCGGTAAGTTCCTCACCAAATCCTCCTGGACCCAGATGGCTGGGGGGGCCCTGAGGCGTATGGGCCATGCTTTCTAGAGGTGAGGGAGTATGCGATTTAGTTGGCGTTGAGGGGGACGAACAACTGGGCACCGGTGAGCCGCCGGCATTCATAGTGTTCGCAATTGGTGAATGATCCACACCACTCATAATAGGTCCAGTGGCAATTGGTGCTCCAGCTGTGGGTGAGGGAGCTATGTTATTGGAGGCACTAGCTGTCAATTGCTCCCAGGCACTCTGGGATGAGCTGCTGCTGCTGGCAGAAACGACTGACGGGGCCACTGACGCTGGTGTTCCCGTAGAGGCGATCACGGATGGTGGCATCGCTACTGTTCCCGCCACCAAATTGTGTATGTTGCTATTGTTGTTGTTAGCTGCCATGATGCGAAACTGGCAAAAAGAAATTTAAACAAAAAATGTTTGTTTACAAATGAGAGAGCCAAAATACAGCAAGTTAGAGAGAGAAAGTAGAAGAGAGGGAGAAAGAAGGAGAGAGAGAGAGAGAGCGAAATGATTATCGCCAATAGGCAGTGCTGATAACTTTTTTAAAAAAAGCTAAGCTGTTTTTCACTTTGTTGGACATAAAAATGTTTAACTATTTTTAACCAAAAATTAAAAAAATTAATTTTGAAATTATATTTAAAGCATATTACAGAAACACCTGAACATCATTGTAACAATCCAACAGTGTACACTTATATAGAAGATGCTGATTTACATCTACACATTTGTATTTTGGAAAACACAAAATTTCAATATTCAATTTTATTTGCTATATCATTCAATATGCCTATAGACCTACAGATTTAACCGAAATGAAAAACGGCTATATTTAGCGGGATGAAAACATCGCTAGTATTGCCAACTCTGTCAGATAATAATGAGCGGAGAGTCAGAGTCAGAGAGGGCAAGAATTTACGGCGAGAGGGCAAAAATTTACGGCGAGGGCAAAAATTTACGGCGAGATTGGAGAGCGCAAACCACAACAACGAATGAGAAATCAAAACAAATTGCAAAAGAATAGAGATTTTCTGTATGTTTTGACGAGCGTGTACTTTGGCGTATGCGCACCGCCAGAAAACGGAAAATACAACAACAAAATGTATAAAATTATTTGCCACACACACGCACACACACACAAACTAGTATATTTTTGTATATATATGTACTTATATATATTTATATGCAGAGGCATTATGCATGCCTTAAACAATTGCAATTGCACTTAAATGAAATTACAGCAAAACACTCTGGTTTCGTGGCCTTACTCTCTGCCTACGTCATGGCATGAAAATAATGGCGCGCTTTTTCTGTTGTTGTTTAGTTTCCATAATTCCAAAATATGTATATAAAGAAAAAACTTAACAAATTGAAGAGAAAAAAAACCATAGTAAATAAAGAAAACATTCTCTTTAATTCGAGTTAAATGAAATAAACAATAAACAAACATATTCTGGCGTTGGCGTTCCTGCACCTGAAGTAAAAGGAAAATTTCTCTACACTTTCTTTTTTCACATCAATATTTTGTGCCGTTGCCTCCATCTCTCGATCTCGTGTGGCAACCGAAATGCCTATTTTGCCACAAAACTCACCTAGTTTAACTATGCTACAAAGTGGAAAAACACACGCAACGTGTATGTAAACATTTAGCGTATTTTGTACGTAATAATTCCCGCGGTTTTTGTCTAGAAAAATTAATTTTTTGTTCTCCCGAATTCTTTTTTCAACTAGTTCTGTGGATGGGACACCCAACGATTAATGGTCATAAGTTGTTATCGATTACACAATTACAGGGTCGCCACTTCAGGGAACACACAATAACAAATAAATGTCGTCTCTAACAAGAGTTGCTTTAATGTTTTTGTTTTTGTTTTTATTTTGTTCTGTAGTTTTATTTTTTTTCGTCTAGTGCAGCGTCTAGCGTAAAATTTTATCATAGCATATCTTCCAAATCCAATGTCTTGCCATTATCCAATGCCATTTTTTTCGAATCGTCATCGAGACCACTCGCCAATCCGTCGTAATCAACATCCGATGATCCTCCTGGCGGTACATTGTACATTCTACGATAGGAGGCTTCTATGTTTTCATCAAGCATACGCTCAACAATATCAGTTTGGGTTAATCCCGCTGCCGGGCCGGGACTGGCAGTGGTCATTTTAAGTAAAAAATCTGCCGGATCACTATGCTGGGATACATTTTGAGGCAGATGTTTTGCCTTTCGATCCATACGGAGGGTTAATTCGGCACTTTCCGCCCCCATTTTACAAAGCGCACACCTACTCTGTGCGATTTGTTTCTTTAAATTATGCAAAGTTATGCGATCCTGGGCAAGAAGCATACGTTCCTGTGATAATTGAGCTTCTTTCTCGCTTAGTTCATGGGCACGTTTTCCTAGTAACTGCAGTTTAGCTTGTAGTAATTGTTCGGTTTCGCGAGCCTTATGCTCGACCATTTGACAGCGGCCGGTAGCCATACGATACGCACTAGAGGATTGGGCCAGCTCATCTTCACGCAAATTCAGAGCATTCTCTTTATCTAAGAGTAGACGCTTGCGTTGTTCCACCTCACGTTGCAGTTTGTGACAGCGTTCCCTCTCTTCATCTGCCCGACGGATGGCATCTCGGGCCACTTTAAGCTGGGCTTCTAATTCCATGCGCTCCTGATCATTATGACCGTTCTCGTCATGAAGTTGTTGCTTCATTTCTAACTGCTGTCGACCCACGGCTAAGCGTAAGCGTTCCTGTTGAAGATCATGGTGCAGTCGCTCTGTTTCTGCCAATTGCAAAGTTTTCAGCTCCTCAATGCGTTTTTCGTCGCGTTCCATTTGCTCACGATGGAACGCCTTCTCATTCTCAAAAGCCTTTTTTTCCGCCTCAAGGCTGGCCATTCGTTGTCTCAGCTGCCAGTTCTCCTCGGCAGATTCCTTAGACAGACGACCCAACTGTAGCTCCAAGGTGCTAACCAGTTCCATAAGGCGGCGCTTCTCCTCATCTGCACTCTCCTCATCTATTTTTAAACGACGCTCTTGATCTTCTAATCGCTTTTCTCTGACCTCCAGTTGGCGTTGTCGGTCTTGTCCAGTTGTCAGGCCATTGCTTAACTCCTTCAGATTATTTGAAGCCGTACGTAGAGTTTCCATATAGTTACCATGATCCTGCAACGCTGCCATTTCCAATAACTTCGCCTGCCGAATGGCCTCCAAGTCCATTTCATGGGAATTTCGTAATTTGCGCACTTCGTCCTCATGATCTTGTTTCAAATTAATTATCTGCTCAGTGTAATCAATCTTAAGTTTCTCTAGCTTGTCAAGATAATATTGGCGCAGCTCTTCATTCTCTGATTTAAGTCGTTCCTCAACAGCTGAGAGATGGTCCTCTAGGACTTTCAGTTGCTTTCTAAAAAACATAAAAGTGTAAGACGCAAAAAGAAAGTCGAGACAATGACAGCCATGACTTACTTGTAGGATCCTTCAATCATCTCAATTTCCTGTTCGTAGTTTACCTTCATGTTGGCCACGAGTTCCTCCAGTCGTAGTTTTTCCAACATATTTCGCTTGACATCGGACTCCAGCTGCAGAAGTTGATTATGGTCTGTATTCACCTCCTGCGTTGCAACCTGCTTCTCTTCTCTTTCGTGTTCTCTTGGCTTTGACAACTTCTGCTGTTCCTCCGCCTTTTCGACTGTCTCCATTTCACGTATATGTACAGGCTGTGACATCATTAGTTGAATATGCATATTAATTCTCTGCTGCTGCACTTTAATGTGCTCTTCCATTTGCTGCTGACGCTGCAATTGCTGCTGGATAAGAGATTGAAATTTGCGATCCTGATCCTCTTGACGTCGTTGCATTTCCAATAAAGCACGCTCCTGGTTTTTCATTTGGGTAGCAATCAGCAGTTGGGATTCCTGTTGCTGCAGAGCCTCAAATTTGTGGCTACTCTCGAGATTTAGGCTGTTAAGAAGGAGAATATTCTGTGTAGCTGAGTTGCCGGCGTTCGCTGCAATTAAAGGTAATCTATTCTCCTCCTCAGAGTCTGGCATCTTTGAAGTAGGAAGCAGTGGATTGGGGACGACCACAGATTCTTTTACATTTTGGGGCGAACGTGGTGTAGGTGGCCGTTCTTCTATCTGGGCAGGTCCCGCCTCCAAACCCAACCAATCTGCTGTAGTCGATGTAGCTCCACGTTTTTTGGAAACAGGTGTGGACATACCTGACACATTTGCGTTTGTGGCAGCATCTTTGCCAAATAAGCCGAGGGGATCGGCATTAACAATAGCCGATTGAGCCGAACTACGTCTACCCGTAGAGGTTTTTGGTCGTGCTTGCGAGTTCTCCGTAGTTGTATCCGTTGACTGGCGAGACATGGAAGGTTTGGCCGTTGCCGGCCTGCTTAATATGTCATCGAAAATGTTTTTCTTTGGCTCAGCTGCTGGCAGTAAGTCATCGAAAAGATTTTTCCTTGCTCCGCCGCTCTTTGGACGTTTGGGATCGAAGCCCAGATCATCGTCATCGGCTACGGCAGCATCATCGTCCAGCGAAAGCGATGGTTTCTGTTTGACAATGCGCGGAGTGCTATGGGCAATGGGCTTAGATTTGCTTGAGACGTCTACTGGATTCTGGACATCTGCTTCAGTTTCTTCTTGTATGCCAAAGAGATCGACAATTTTGCTGGCTTTGTTGCCAGACGAAGGCTTTTTCAAGTTACCGCCAGATGGTGTATCAAAGAAGTTATCATTGTCCAAACTATTGTCACTCAAAAGTTCAGCTAAAGGATCGTCGTTAAAATTCATAATACAAATTTATTTAAATTCGCAGTAAGCAAAATGAAAACAAACGCAACCGTTGCCTAGTAACGGATTTCATTGGCTAATTCAAAAATGGTGCCTATCGGATGTCGATACTTATATCGAATTTACCTAAAATGATTTGCAACACTAACTCTTTACCATTGTAAATTGGACAATACTGGTAAAAAGAATTTGTTGATAAATAGTAAATAAAATTTGCAATCCTGCATCGTAAAGAGTAAAAGGAAAAACGATGAGCAATATCTATATACAGGAGCCGCTCACGTCGGGCAAGGTCCTTCTAAAGACAACAGTGGGCGATATTGATATCGAGTTGTGGGCTCGCGAGTGCCCCAAAGCCTGCCGAAACTTTGTTCAGTTATGCCTAGAGGGTTACTACAACAATACTTATTTTCATCGCCTGGTCAAGGGGTTCATTGTCCAGGGTGGGGATCCAAATGGCGATGGAACTGGCGGAGAATCCATCTATGGACATCCATTTAAGGATGAATTCCATTCAAGATTGCGCTACACACGCCGGGGTCTGCTAGGAATGGCCAATTCGGGGAAGGATGACAATGCCTCACAGTTCTTTTTCACATTTGATGCTACACCAGAGTTGCAAAACAAAAACACACTGTTTGGTAAGGTAACAGGTGACACCATTTATAATATGCTGAAATTGGAAGAGGGCATGGTAGATCATCAGGAACGACCTATGCATGCCCATCGTATTGTAGCCGCCGAAGTACTTAGCAATCCCTTTGATGATATTGTCCCACGATCTCTAAATAAAACGGAAACCAAACCGAAGAAGAGCAAAAAGCAAAGACAAGGGGTTAAGTGAGTTATAAATTTATAAAGCTGACGGTTTCAATTTTCGACTACTTTTTTTTATGACTTTAGAAATTTTGGCTTGCTGTCTTTTGGCGAAGAAGCCGAAGATGATGAGCAGGAAACTAATGTTTATGTAAAAAAAAATGCGGGCAAAGCGAAATCTTTGCACGATGCCACTGACGATCCGAAACTAAGTAAAGAAGCCATTCAAATACCCAAATCGAAGCATAGCGAAGATTATATTTCCGACGACAATCAAGTGGACCAACAAAAGGAAACAAAAACCCATTCGGCATCAGAAGTGATAAAAACGAAGTTAGCAAAGTCAAAAAACTCTCGTGAACCTCCACCCAAAACTACAGTTAGTGATGGTGATGGGGAAGATGTGGATTATGATGAGGACCAGCTAATGACCAGAGAGCAGGAACGCAAGCTCAAGATCTCAAAAGAAAAGTATGTTAAACTAAAACTAAAATCTCTTTTTGTTCGTAAAAAATATTCCTTTATTTTAGAATTAAAATACGCGAGGAAATTGCCACTCTTAAGAAACAATATCAAATGGATAAAATCTCCAAAGATAAACTCCTTACCAGCAACGTTAATGATAAGAAATTGAGCAAACCTGATATTAAAGGAGATGGTGACAATCATTATATTGAAGATTTCCTGAAATCAAAAGAGCTATATACAAAGAAAACCAAAATTTCCACATCCAAAGATGTTTCAAGGTAAGAAAAGTAAAATACAAAATCGCTATCTCCAGGTAATTTCGATGTTTATCACATTCAGAGAAGAGTTTACACTGAAATTGCTTTCTAAATTTCGATCTAAATTGGATAATATTAAACAAAAATCAGAAACGGATGATGCTGCAGCCGACAATCCGAAGCCATCCAACGATGACAATGAAGTGGAGAAAGAAATCGTTGGAGATGACTGGCTGGCGCATACTTTGAATTTCAATGGTGCAGCAGCGGCTCCTGTCCTGGCTAAGGATGCAAATAATAAGGGCGATGACTGGTACGATGCCTACGATCCTCGCAATCCACTTAATAAGAGAAAACGGGGGGATATGAAATCAACCCATAAATCCAAATCATCGAAACATTCATAATGCCCTACGATACGTACAATTTGTAAATAAATTGGAATGTTATTGTTAAAAAACTTTGTGTTTATAACAATTTATTATTTAATAATTTGTTTTAAAAAATTTAAACACCAAAAAGATTTACATTTCTATTATTGGGCTTTGATTAAAAATTTAAGTCGAAGAAAATATTTTCTCGCATTTTTAAATTTATTTCGATTTTAAGTTCGGTTCAGGGCTACACACTACCCTCGATTTTTCGATAGCATTATTGCCGTCGATAACTTAGCCAGTGAGTAACAGTAGCCGCAGCTGAAATAAAGCAAAAACAAAAAAGAAACGGAACTTCAAGGTGAAGTAATTTGGCTTAAGTTTAAAAACTCAGGTAATTACTTTAGGCGAACAAAGCCAAAATTATATTTAATTATATATTAATGGCAATTGGCTACACATTGACATAATGTTGAGTGAATTTTTGGCTAACGATTGCGTCAATGGAATGGAATTATTGATTTTATTTGGCAATTTGTTTTTTTTTGTTGTCCCGTTTGCACCACTTGCCGTTGTCTTAGCTACTGCCGCCGCCGAGGCCAGAGGCAGAGGCGCAGCTGCTGCCTGAGTTAAAAAGAAGTTAGTCATAGCATAATACAAACGACGTATAAATTGTGATGAGTGCCAAGAGTAAACGCCCCGGGACGGCCAATGGTCAACAGCAACAGACGCCCAATGAGTGTGTTCAAGTGGTTGTCCGATGTCGTCCCATGAGCAATCGAGAACGTTCCGAGGGCTCCCCAGAAGTGGTCTCCGTCTATCCGAATCGTGGTGTTGTGGAACTACAAAATCTGATTGATGTAAATAAGGAGCAACGGAAGGTCTTTACCTATGATGCAGCTTATGATGCCAGCGCCACACAGACAACTCTCTATCATGAGGTGGTCTTTCCATTGGTCAGCTCTGTGCTAGAGGGCTTCAATGGCTGCATTTTTGCATATGGCCAGACGGGTACTGGCAAGACTTTCACCATGGAGGGAGCTAGGGGCAATGATGAACTCATAGGCATCATTCCACGCACATTTGAGCAGATTTGGCTGCATATTAATCGCACAGAAAATTTTCAATTTCTTGTGGATGTTTCCTATCTGGAAATCTATATGGAGGAGCTGAGGGATTTGCTTAAGCCCAAGCAATCCAAGCAATTGGAAGTACGTGAACGTGGCTCTGGCGTATATGTACCCAATCTGCATGCCATCAACTGTAAGAGTGTCGAAGATATGTCTCGAGTGATGCAGCTGGGTAACAAGAATCGCACGGTTGGTTTTACCAACATGAACGAGCATAGTTCACGGTAGGTGGAAGGTTCATAATATTCAATGGAATCGAATGATATACAAATTGTTTTCGTTTCTTTTGTTTTCTAGTTCACATGCCATTTTTATGATCAAAATCGAAATGTGCGACACAGAGACAAATACAATAAAGGTGGGCAAACTGAATTTAATAGATCTGGCGGGCAGTGAACGTCAATCGAAAACGGGTGCTTCTGCCGAACGTCTCAAGGAAGCCAGTAAAATAAATTTGGCTCTCTCCTCGCTGGGCAACGTTATATCCGCCCTGGCCGAAAGCTCACCCCATGTACCATATAGGGATTCCAAGTTAACGAGACTACTCCAGGATTCGCTGGGTGGTAATTCCAAGACCATTATGATTGCCAATATTGGACCCTCAAATTATAATTACAATGAGACATTGACAACGTTGCGGTATGCATCGAGAGCCAAATCCATACAGAACCAGCCCATCAAGAACGAGGATCCGCAGGATGCCAAGCTTAAGGAGTATCAAGAGGAAATTGAGCGTCTCAAGCGATTAATAGCACCACAGCAGCAACAGCGAAGCGAGAAACAGGCAGCTAATAAAAAACCGCGTGTTAAGAGACCAAAACCTAAGGAACAACAATTGGCATTAGCCGCCACCACGACCAACACAGAGCCTGAGGTGGAGGAAGAAGAGTCAACCGATTCTGAGGCGGATAAAGAAAATGAGGCAGAGGTGGCCAAATCGAATGAAGAGCTTGAGAAAGAGCGGGTGGAGAATGCTAAATTGGCAGCCAAATTGGCCGAATTGGAAGGCCAATTGGTTAGGGGCGGCAAAAATCTGCTGGATACATATAGTGAACGTCAAATTGAGCTGGAAAAGAAATTGGTGGAGATAGCTGAGCGTAAGAAACGTGAAATTGAAATCCAACAGCAATTGGAGCTGCAAGAGGAGACCACCTTGGAAATACGAGAACGCAACATCTCCCTGGAGCAAGAAGTTGAGCTAAAGAAGCGTAAATTGTCCAAATGTTATGCCAAATATTTGGCATTGCAGCAGGAACTAAATGACTGCAAACATGATCATAATCAGGATCTACGTGAACTGGAGATGGCGCAGAATGAGTTGGTCAAAGAGCTGAAACGTCAGCTCCTAATTATTGACAATTTTGTGCCCATTGAGGTGAAGCAACGGCTCTATACGCAGGCCAAATACGACGAGGAGCAAGAAGAATGGAAATTCTCATCGCTGCCGTTGCCCATGTCTTTGACACCGGATGGTAAATTTGGCAGCAAACGTCCCGTATCGCATCCACAGCGAAGGCGTCCCACCTCTGAATATGCCTTACAGGAGGCTAAATCTAATTCACCGAGCTCATTGCGTTTCAAGAGCGAGAATATTGTTGGCTACGAATTGGAAATGCCTTGTCGTACCACCCAGGAATATCGCACACCCAAAGTGTCAGCCTCCTTGCAGGCTGTCCTAGCCCAGGCCATGCAAACGGGCAGCGATGATATCGATATTGTAGATTCCCATACCAATTCGTTACGCAATCGTCTTGAGAATATCATAAATGGCAGCAGTAATGGGGGAAATAATGGTGGATCACCAGCTGGCCCAGGAAATGGTATTGTACCTCCACACGCCATTACTCCTGGTAGTGGGGGCGTTGGTGGTAGCAATGGTGGTGTTGGTGGCGGTGTCCGCAATATCAAATCCAGTCGTGGTCTGCCCAGTGCGGACTCAAATCGCCGTCCACCTACTGGTCGTGTGCCTAGCAAAAAACCAGCCTCGGCCTATCCCAAAGCTCGGGGATTGGTTAACAAATAATTTAAATCGAATCGAATAATATCGAATGGACTAACAGCCACACCTCACTCATTTGGATGCAAAACTAACCAAAGTATTCATAGTCACATCAAATGCAATATGTTTAATCAAAAGCAACAAAAAAAAAAAAACGTTTTTAGCCCAATTTTCTCACATTTCGCGCTTTATAAAAGTTTTTTTTTTTTCTTTTTAATAATTAAGATTAATTTTGTGTTCAATTTTGTTTTGTTTTTTTTTTCCTTAGGCTTGTTCACGCTATATAAATCGGTTAGACTAAGCAACTAATTTCATGATTTTAATCTCAAAACATAAATTCAACTTATGACCATATCTGGAATATAGTACTAATTTAAATAACAAATTATGTTGCCTAGCTGATTTATTTATCTGAAGCCTGAAGTCATATACATACATACTTGTATTGTTGAATTGTTTTTTTGTTATTGCTTATATTTTTATTTTTTGTGTTCTTTCTCTTTTGCCCTTTTGGCGGATATGCATTTATCGCCTTAAACTTAAACTATGTATTCAAAATAAAGGGCGAGGCGGCAAGCAGTCATACTTCAAGTGCAATTTAAATTTAAGTTCAATTTTGCGACTGTAACAGTTTATTATTTGTGTAATAATATATTAAAGTTTCTTTATTATTATTTGTAATTTAAGTTAAGCTTATAAACCAAATAAAATACAAACACCATAGACACAACAACAACAACATAATTAGCTGAATTTGAGTTAAATTTTTTAATAATACTCATTTATTTCACGTAAGTACAACAGTAAGACCTCGATAAAGCGAGCTTCAATAAGACGAATTGCTGAGTCCCTTCAAAAAACTAATAATTACTATATAAAAAATTAAGGTACCTTTTGAATCAATAGATATAGCAGAGAATTGTATGCGTCTCCTCAGTTTCGGTATATGACTGTATATGGCTTTATTTATTAGGCCGAAATGTTATTTTTTATACTGCACAGGTCTGTTGTCTCAGCTTTAGCCGGTTTTCTACTAAGAATATAAATATTTTTAATTTAAAGAAATTCTTGTTTTTTTATGGATAATCTTGGATCAACTTAAACCATCTATAATATGGTATATGGATATTTAAATCCTCCGATGAAGAAATCAGATAAAGTTCCTTTGCTAACAACGATATTTCAACTCTGAAGCTGTTAAATTTTCAATATTCAATACCGATTTCCTCCAGAATATATACCCAGATATGCCACTTACCCCTTTCAGGGGATATCTAGTCTAGAAAATTTGACAAATTGATTCGATTCGATTAAATATGACTTTAAAAAATATTGAATTAAGTATTTAAGCATTTTTTGACCCCTTTACAGAGTGAACTACCATATACCTAAAATTTTGAGCTTTACTATTTAAATAAAAATCTTCCAAAACTTCATTTATCTATTTTGTTTATGTTTTTATTTTGTTTTAGCGGCGCTACACTAACTGAAATATTGAAGAACTTAAGAACATATTGGGCAGATGTTGATAAGTCGGAAGTATTTCTTAAATGAACGCCGAATTGCTATTAAAAGTAGTTTCAAAAAATGAACTTTATCCTTTAAAATAAGGGACAAGCTTACGGTAATTTGTTTTTTAATTTTCGAATAGATAAAATTATATTCGAATTAGAATTGGGCAAACAAAAAGGCCGTATAATACCTCTTAATGAGCCTAATTGACAGTCAATTAATAAGTCTTTTATACCAACTCAAAATTGTGTTAAGTCCAATTATACCAACATATCTACCACAAAATCCATCTGTGATTTGATAGGTCTAATTATTAGTTCTTGGTCTTACAACAATTTAAGTTATATATATTACGTATTTGAATATATTAGAGATTTATATAGATCTATATGTAATATCTATAACTATATGTTCTCTCTTTATTTTAATCATAATAAATGCACAAAATATACATAAGGGATCCCATTCACAATTATTGAATGACTTTCAAGGAACGTCCCACTTCGATAAAGGCTGCAATAGCACGATCAATATCCGTCTCAGTATGAGCAGCGGAAATCTGTACACGAATGCGTGCCTTCCCCTCAGGGACCACCGGATAGCTAAAGCCAATAACATAAATACCACGAGCTAAAGCAGCGAAGAAAATTTAAAACATTAGAGCGTAATGGAATACAAATTTTGGAGGGTTTTGGACAAACTTACTTAGCATTTCATCGGCAAATTTAGAAGCAAGTCGTGCATCGCCGAGCATTACTGGACAAATGGGATGATTTTCACCGGATATGGTGAAACCAGCCTTGGTCATGGCACTACGAAAACGCTGTGTATTACCCTGGACACGTTGCGTTAGCTCGCTTGACCTGAGCAGCATATCCATTACCTTTAGGCCAACTGCCACCACGGCTGGTGGCAATGTGTTCGAGAATAGATAGGGTCGCGATTTTTGACGCAAAAATGTAATTAGCTCAGTTGGCCCAGTGGTATATCCTCCAGAGGCGCCACCAAGGGCCTTGCCAAGAGTAGAATTAATAATATCAACTTCGCCCATTACTTGGGCATACTCTTCAGTGCCACGCCCGGTGGGACCAAAGAAACCCGTCGCATGGCATTCATCGACAAATACTAAGGCATTATATTTCTTGGCCAATTCAACAATTCGTGCCAATGGTGCTATATTACCATCCATGGAGAATACTCCATCGGTGGCAATCAATTTTAGTCTCGAGTCACTGGCACCTTTTAGTTTTTGCTCCAAATCATCAAGATTGCGATGCTTATAGCGTTGCTTCTTGGCCTTGCAAAGACGTATACCATCAATGATCGAGGCATGATTCAGTTCATCCGAAAAGACGGCATCATCGGGAGTTACAATTGCCTCGAATAGACCAGCATTGGCATCAAAACACGAGGCATAGAGTATGGTATCTTCTCTTCCATGAAATTGTGCAATCTTTTTCTCCAACTGCTTGTGTATATCCTGAGTTCCACAGATAAAGCGGACTGAACTCAAACCGGCCCCATATTTGGACAATAAATTCTGACTATACTCGACAATTTCCTCATTATTCTAGATTGAGTGGAAATCATTAGGAATTATAAACAGCCGGAAAGTATTTTGAGCTCACCGCCAATCCCAAATAGTTGTTGGCACAAAAGTTGAGTATCTTTTTATCACTACCCTGGACAGTGATTTCGGTACTTTGTGCTGATGTTATGATACGTTCGGCCTTAAAGGTGCCAGCCTCCTTAATATTGGCCAACTGAGTGCTCAATAATTCACGTAAATGATTCTGTGCCGGAACACTGTAATGGCGACAGGCTGCAACAGTTTCAACAAATTAATTTCATTTACCACAAAAACTTATCAAAATTTAAGCAATTGTACAATAGTTCACCCACCTCCACCACCAGCGGCACATCGTAATGGCATAATTTTCGAGAAAATTGACATAATGTGTGAGTGACTGGATTTCTGTTGTTGTTCAAATAACTTTGTCTTTTTATAGATGACGATCCGACGAAACGATCTCAACCGTTGCGATTCTTTTTTGCTTTTGACAACAACTGAACGCGATGGCAACGAGAAAAAAATGGACAGGCCCACCATAAATACATATATATACATATATGTATATAAATACATACATACATAGTATGTACGTTTCGCCTCCAAATACATAAATGGGAGACACACAGCAAAGTGCACCAGCTGATTTTTTAGAGAGATACAAAAACACAGTAGCAGATTTTCTAGGCAATTCATAAGAATTATAAAGACTTATAATGACTTTAGGGTTTAGTATAGAACGACATTCTATAAACACTTTTGGATAATGAAAAATATATTAAACATCAGTGTGTAAAAATTCCCTTGAACACAATACATCCAAGGGAGATCAACAAAAAAGAAAATCTTGAAAAATAAAATAATGAAATATTATATAGCAGTTATCTATCCCGAAAACTTTTTAATGGCTAATGGGAGTTTCACTTTCGTTTAGTTGTTCAAATTCAAAAAACTCAAGTCTTAAACCTGCTGGAAAAATGTCATCTTTTGCTCTATCCTCTCGATTGCCCCTCTTTATTTTCAAGTAGCATTTGTTAAATTTTTGTACAATTTTTAAATTTGTATATTAAAACAACCAATCTAAGAACAAACTGAATCCGCTCCTGTCCATTATGTGTATACAGCGTTTATATTAGTTAAGCTAAGGCTTCTTTAGGTACTATACATAAAATTGATTTAATTTACTTTCACTATTGTTGTCATAGCTGCCGCTCTTGCAAATAGGGATAGATATATACAGATAGTTAAACAAACATACATTTGTATAATATGGTTAATATGTTTGTGAAAATTATTTTCAAGGTTATTCTACATACATATATCAAGTGGGATTTGCTTTTGTTCATGTTTTTCATGATTATCTGATCGCAATAGTGGAACACAACTGATAAGCAAAAAAAAAAAAATGCACATATAAAATGTAAAATGTATATGTAAACTTAAAAACAAACATGCCGAAGTTTTGTATGCCCTTTTATGAAATTTTAGGTTTCGTTTTGATATTTTCTATATACAGTGCGCAGACATTTTTGAACTTAGCTCTTTAAAATGGTCAAAAATATAAACCTAATCAATAAATAACTTAACTATGAACATCATAAATGTCTAATATGACAAAAAACTGAAACTATTCTTTGAAGACGTAAAAACTTGAAAGGGAATTATAAGAATGTTTGAAGTTTGAAATAAATGTGCACATCTTTTTATATTCATTATAAATTTCTTAAGGGGGGTTTCTACCTTGTTGGGCCGAAAAGGCTTTTTTGTAAGAATTTTTTTTTGAGAAAAGTATATTAGATCAAGTAATGAAATTTTCCACAGTTGTTGGGAAAACTTTATTCTATGTATAATAATTTTTTTTCGGTGATCAGTGAAAAGGTGGAGGGGGGAGGAATTTTCCAATGGCATCCCCATTTTGTCCTTATGGAAGTCCTACCGTTCGCAAATGAAGTCTGAATCCAGCGCTGGTAGTAGAATTGGGAAAAAAGGATGAAAAATGAAAAAGTTATGACCTTTTTTAGAAAAAAATTGATTTTTTGTCTATTTTTGGTTACTAATTAATTTTTTAAATTAACAATTTTTAATATTTTACGCGAATTCTACTACCAGCGCTGAACAATATCCTAAAGAACATGTGTAAAAAATTTCATAGCGATTGGTTAATTTTTACGCAAAGCGCTTGACACCGCTCCACTTAACGGCCGACAACTTTCGTAATTTTACAGATTTCAACTTGAAATTTATACACAGTATTCTTGAAACATATATCTATCCGAAAATGCAAAAACAAAAATCGAATTTTTTTATAACACAAGGAAGAAACCCCCCTTAAAGAACTCAGTGATGGGATTGTTATTAACTGGGATAGCATTTAGCTAAAATATAGTCAATCTCATAATTGAGGTCATAGTTAATCTCTCACACTTATAAATTAATTCTTAAAGGCTTCCAAACGATATGTTTAATACCTCAAAATAAAATTATAGCAGATTTGTCTATAAAATTTTTTTAGTGGTTGCTTTTCGACTGACCGCAAAAAATAGCTAAATTTTTGCAATGCCATTTTTCGAAATTCTTTTAAAAATAGACCAGTCAAGAAAAATCAATAATATCTTTTCCTATTTTTATCTAAAAAGTTTATGTTTAATTGACACACAATTAAGAATTAAACCTTCTTTGATAAGAAGATATTAAGTTTGAGCTAAATGTGTCGTGTGGTGACGGTAATCGGCTGTTCGGGATTAAATATATATATACTTATATATATATATAGGTATATATATACATATGCCCAATCTCTTGCCTGAGCACGTGAAGCAGGTAAAACATATTTCTAGATTTGTTTTCATTCATAAAAGTGTATATCGATGATTTGACACTAATCTGCTGACGTTTTTGACAGAATAAGATTAACTTTTCCAGTTCCAATTCGTAAGCTAGTTGAGTTCGAGTTTTGTGAATAAGATTTATTAATTTGTTTTGGCAAAATGAATTCATATTTTATGTTTAGATCGTATTTAAAGGCAATTAAAAGTTTGCCTAAACTAAAACCTTTTCTATACAATTCAATAATAGATAACACAGTTTCAAGAGTTTGAGAAACAACCGAAAATCGTTGGTCATTATTATTGCATACGCCCCTTCTTTTTGTAATCAGTTTTTGGTGTATGTATATATAAAATACAAGTACCAAGCAGCTCTGGATTCAGTATACGCTCGGATATCTTCCTATAAAGTTTGAAAGAGAAAAAATATTTAATTCTCTGATCCAAAAAAAAAAGAAAAAGGATCTAAAGATAGATGCCTCTTTGTTTTTGTTTTGTGTTTGAATTGAAAAATGTGTAAATATGTTTAATACGCCCAATTTGAGTAAATTTTGCCATTGCCTGTTCATATTCTTCATTCATCAATCCATTTACGTTGATGGAGCAAAGGAAAATTATGAAAATCGTGGCCAAATCATTGGCCAACACAATGGCAATTTGCTGCTCGAAACGGCCAACAATCGGAATATAACAGTCCGCCTAATGGGCGATGCAGCCACAATCCTAGTGAATGATGTGGATATGATGGAAATATTTCGACGAAGACAGCGGGCAATTGCAGCCCATAGGGCAAATGAGCGACGTGAACCCTTATCCTTGGAGCCAATAAAAGGACAATTCCGTATAACTAAACGCAACTTGGTGAAATTGGAAAGACGCTTGAATAGATTATCAAACGGCACGAAACGGAATGGGGCTAGCCAAAGGATGTTACGAAAACAAAAACAGCGCATTCAACGAATCGAGGACTCTATACAGAATGTGGAAAAGATTCTCGTCAAGGATGAGTGCAAATCGAATCCGTGTAAAAATGGTGGAATCTGTTATGATGCTTACAATGCATTTCAATGCGAATGTCCGGCCGGTTGGCAAGTAAGTACGCTCTTCGAATAGCTGAAGGGGCGTCTCTGTCTACTGGAAAAGAGAAAGGGAGATTAGGTCGGGGGCGTAATCACTAATCGTTTAATAGAATTGAACTTAAGCTACATATAATGTGTAATAATGTGCTGTTCCCTTGGATTAGCCTTTAAATCGATATATGTACATACCTTGATACAGATTGATCGAGCATGCAAACGAAAAGTATTTCCAGTTTGGTCTAAAGATGGGCAGAACAACCACAATTTGAGGGAGAAAATGGGGATTCTTTCCGAACGAACTTTCCCCTCCCACTTTCACTTGTTCAGTGTGTGTGTGTATAACCACAATTATATCATTAACAGGGATCCACATGTGAAGATGATGTTAATGAATGCTTTGATTTAGCTGGCACCGATTTGGCAGCATGCCAGAATAATGCCCAATGCATTAACACTCCAGGCAGTTACCGGTTAGTAGTATCTAAATTTCCCCTCCCTGACCACGGTGGATTTAATACTCTCTCTATCTCTTCCTTTCTGGTAGATGCGTTTGTCGCAATGGCTTTACGGGAACCCATTGCCGTCTGCGTCACAATGTTTGCCTGGCCGAACAGTCAAAGGAGCTGTGCGGTGATCATGGAACTTGCATCCATTCGAATGCAAATGCTGATGGCTTCGTGTGCATCTGTGATCAGGGCTGGACATGGGCAAATACGACGGCAACTACACCGAATTCAAATCCATGCACCAAAGATGTGGACGAATGTCATCCGGATATTAATCCATGTCATAGGGATTGCATCAATTTACCTGGCTCATATCGATGTGGCCCCTGTCCGCCGGGCTATACGGGTGATGGCAAATATTGTCGTGACATCAATGAGTGTGCCCCAGGCGAGGGAGCGGGCCAGGAGAATGGTGGTTGTAGCCTTCAACCCCGTGTGGCCTGCATCAATACGGAGGGCTCGTATCGCTGTGGTCGCTGCCCGCCTGGCTGGAATGGAGATGGACGCACATGCAAGGCGGCCGACTCGAATACATGCAATGGCGAACAGGTTTGCCATCCGCAAGCCACTTGCGAAATGATCTCACAAACAATGGTCTGCAGTTGCCGCGAAGGTTTCTACGGGCATGGTTATGGTCCGAATGGTTGTACCGAGGATTCCGATCGCCAGCCCTGCCATGAGCATTTGTGTCAAAATAATGGTACGTGTGTATTAAATGGCGGTCGTGGCACTAGTTGCATATGCCAGCCCGGATATACGGGCGCCCTGTGCAATCAGTCAGATGCCTGTCATCCGAATCCCTGCCGGAATAAGGGCACTTGTCGTCTGATATTGCCCAATGACTTCACTTGCAATTGCCCGGTTGGCTATACAGATAAAAAATGTTCAAGTCTGCGATTCTATTGCGGATCGACGGTGCGAGCAGCCAGAGGAACTTTACGATTTCCTCCCAATAACGAAGAGAGTACCTATCAGCCGGATGAACGTTGCCCGTTTATAATACGCACTACGCCTGGTTCGGTGCTGAATGTGACCTTTAATCAATTCGATTTACAAAATTCTAGCAATTGCAAATCAGATTTTCTGCAATTACATGATGGCAGTTCTCTGGCTGCCCGGCGTATAGGCACCTATTGTGGCTCCTCATTGCCCGAAGGCAATGGAACAATCATTGCAACACATGGACAAATATTTTTTTGGTTCCTCTCGGACAATCGCACTGAAGGACGTGGCTTTAATCTGACTTGGTCGTCGCAGCCATTGAGTTGTGGCGGCGAGATAACAATACCAACACTAACACAAAATCAAAGCGGCATTATACGATCGCCGGGCTATCCGGGTAAAGCTCCTCCACGTGCCGACTGCCGTTGGCTAATAACAGCTCCATTTGGTACTCGTCTGATATTGCGTTTCTTTGCCATTACCCTCGGGGGTAATCAGAATACCAATTGTAGCCAGGACTCGCTCATTATCCATGATGCAGATCGTCAAATTTTTGTTGCCTGCGATTCAGTTCAACCATCACCATTGCATAGTTCGTCGAATAAATTACGTTTGGATTTTCATACGGATGCCCATTATGCGGATAGTTCATTTCAACTGCATTACGAAGTCGTGCCCGGGGTACCCGGCTGTGGTGGCCTCTATACGGAGCCAATTGGGCGAATAAGCAGCCTAAGGAATTCAGAAATTTGCCTATATCTCATTCAGCAACCACCGGGCACACAAATACAATTAAACTTTCTGCAAATAAACCAGCCAATAGTGTCAATGTGTCAGGTTCAAAAAATTGAAATATTTGACGGTCGCACCGATTCGGATCCGCTGCTGAAACGTTTTTGCCAGAAACCATCAGCAAGTGAATTGGAGACGATAGTATCAACCGGTGAAGTGGTTCTCATACGATATGAAAACAATTTGGCCGGATTACTACTTAACAGAGGATTTGAATTGAGCTATACCCGAGGTAAGTTAATGCTTTATTATTCCTACATACCTACCTACATACCCTCCAACACAAAGCGAGGATGAAATGAATTTTGTTTTCAAAGTGTTTTGGATTGAACCAATAAAATATTATATGGGATTTTTCTATCAGCATTTGGGTATTTGTTGTATTTAGAAAACTAATTATTGCATTTTGAAAATATGTAGCTATATTTAGGGTAAATTAAATATTTATTTGAATTTGTCAGAAGTATTTTTGAAAAACACACAATTCCAATGGATTTTCACTATTACTAATACCATAAAACTAATAAATTAATATGAAAATGCATGGATATTACAGGGTAAAGACAATGTGTTGTACATTTAGCTCTTAGCAAGTAACCTTTGCAAGGATTTTTTCATTTGTCTTTCTGAAACACAATTCTTGACCATTTTTCGATTCCCAAACCAAAACCACCAAAATCATTTTTCGATTAGTTTTAGGACTAAGGACAATCCTTGGCACTAATCTGCCAGAAAATCATTTTTTTTTTGCCTTTTTATACCCTTGCAGAGGGTATTATAAAATTGGTCAGATGTTTGTAACGCACAGAAGGAGACGTTTCCGACCCTATAAAGTATATATAGCCATGTCCGTCTGTCCGTCCGTCCGTCTGTGCGTATTCGTTTTACTCAGCCATCTTAAGAGCTATCGGGATGAAATTTTTATTGGGGATTTTTATTACCTGGGAAAAATAATGTATGCAAATTGTCAGAATCGGACCACTATATCATATAGCTCTAGAGGAAACATTTTTGCAAAAATTGGAGTATCCCCAAGAAATTTACCAATATGATAGTATTATATATAAAATCCCAGATCCCAAAATTTGAATCTGATCGGATAAATAGAACACAGGTTACAGCCGATATAAATCGGTTCGGCTTGCTGCCTACTACGTCATCATCAAATCAACAGAGCACACGCATGCACACATACAGACGCAACGCTACATAAACTATATGTGTATGCGTGCGAATCGCTTCATGCGTGTAAAAGGGGATGGGGAAGAAGAAGAAGAAATTGAAATGATATTTAAAAGGTTCTGTGCATTAATGAATTGATATACAGAAAAAGAGTTTGGAACATGTACAAATATTATGGCCATGGACTGCAAGGGTATATAAAGTTAGCTTCTTTATATACCTTATAACCCATATTTGTTTTCTACCATGTATTGGGCCCAAATTCTAATAGGGAAGTAACCCTATGATTTTCCATCCTTATACTTGTGTGCATATTATATAAATGAAATAAGTAAGTCGTCTCGCCGACTTCGGTATACCATGCACCAGGTGAAAAATATTTAAAATTTCACTGTATGTCTTTTTAATTCTTTTAGCATTCGCTCACTAGTTAAACAGGTTTATACTTATATATTCCATGTGTCTTGTCCGAAACATGTCAAAGCCAATCGATTTTTTTCTAAATTATGGAGGCGGAAATGGGCGTAACATAAATTTAAAATGATCATAATCTGCGCGCATAGTAAACCAACCTAAGTACCAAATTTGGTGACTTTTTTAGTTTTCGAGAAAATTAGTTTTTATTATTATCAACTGAAAATTATTTGTGGTGAAACGAAGGAGTTTTTAATTTTAATAGTAATCAAAAAATTGCTGAATTTACATATGTACTTACTTACCCTACCGAATCAGTTGTGTTAGGCGGAATCCCGATTAGGTCGGGGCAATCTTTTTGCGTTATATTATTGATGAAGCTCAGAGTTTTTTTTTTTTTTATTTTTTATCAGAATTGTTTTTCTACGTTGCCAATATCTTTTGAAAAATAATATTTCCAAAACTTTACGGAAATTATCTGTAAAAATTTATTAATATAAAACATTTATATCTTAGTTGAATAATTTCTAAATATCGGAAAATTCAAATCAATTAATACACAAGTAATGTGTAGTTTCAGGTGCTTAATTCCTAAACCTATGTAAGTCTTAATATGTTTTTTTTTTTTTTGCTATAATTACAGTTTGCAATTATAATATTGGAGATACTCATTCTGGTATTATACAAACACCAAATTATCCTGGCGCTTATTACAGTGGTTTAACCTGCACATTCCTTATACAGGGGCCCATTTATAAGGCAATTGAATTAAAAATCGTGGATTTATCTTTTAGCCTGACTGATTCTGTTATATCAGATAACAATTATTTGGATGTAAGTACATACATATTTTGGCAACTATACTAAATAATGTAATATAATTGATTATATTGCGCAAACAGATCTACTTATCACGTGATGAAAAACGGCGCTACAACAAAACAATGAGAAATGTAATTGTTGTAACCAAATTGAATGAGGCACGTGTAATATTTCATGGCTCTAATACTGGACGTGGCTTTCGCATTGAATATACTTTTACACACCCAATTTGTGGGGGCGTGGTAACACAGCCTGTAAAAAAAAAACTTCAACGCCTAGGCGATCAATTTTGTCAATGGATAGTTGAGATTCCAGGCAGAAAACATTTACAGATGTCTAGTACAGTGAACAGCTCTATCATGGTATTTGATAATAGCACCAGTAGAGACGGATACCTTTTGTTTAGGTAAGTGTCAAATGATGCAATAATTGTATAGATTAGAGGAAACTCCGATATACCTTACATATTTGTTGTATAATACATACATATGTAGCAAAGGCGATGTCAGGAGTCGGTACGTAACACGGATAGTTCTATTTACATAATTGTGGTTACATAGTATCAATTATTTTTTTTTTAGCGCAATTAAACCTCATTTAACTTATTTAATACTGGATGAACATTTTGATGCAAACATACTGACAATTAATTGGAAGGCCAGCGGGCCGGCATTAGTTGGATTGACACTGGAAGCAGCACCTGAAGGTAATCCTAATCCTAAGACCCAGAAAGACGGACTAATATCGGCCATGTCGATGTTCATAGAAGCCGCATACGCTTTTCCTATCAATAAATGTTCAACTGATACACTTTTATGTAAAAAGTCGAATTTCTGTCAAGACATGGAGCAATAACTCCTTTAAAAGATATATAAATATATTTACCCGATCATTTATTAGTTTAATGGACTTAGAAATTAAATAGAATTAATCATGATGTACTTTTTAAATCTACGGTGACTGCAACATATAGAAACCTGGAGGATCCAATATATGTATATATATTTTGTATATAATTGAAGATGCTTTCTTCTATACCCTTTTTTCAAAGGCCAAGAAGTCTTTTCACTATTATTCAATTTGAATGGAATTTTCATATTATTTGCAGTATGTGGAGGAACTTATACTCATCGCTATGGCACAATCAAGTCACCAAATTGGCCACGACCCTATGGTTCAGATGAAGAATGTATCTGGCTAATTCGAGCACCTTTGGGCCATCGTATTGTGCTTATTGTACGTAATTTTACACTGGAAGGTTGGTTGGATCACTGTGATATAGATTATCTGGAAGTTAGGTACTAGTTTTTAGTTTAGTTTAGCTAATTTGATCATTCTCATCTCGCTCGCCCTTTCTTTTGATTTTGTAGGAATGGAGATATGATTTTGTCGCCACTTATAGGACGATATTGCGACGCGAAAATTCCATCGCGTATCCCATCATTTGGCAATGCATTATATGTTAAATTCAAATCAGATGATTCCGTAGAAAGGGACGGATTCTATATAAATTGGCAATTTGTGGAATCCGGTTGCGGCGGAAAACTAAATACACCAGAGGGATCCATACACTCACCGCACTCGGCTCTGGAGACCAGCGGTGCGGTGGCTTGTGACTGGCAAATTGTGGTCGCCCAGGGTTCTACGATTACAATGCGTTTACTGAGCTCTGACCAAGACCTTTGCCGTGGCCAGCTCATAATTTATGATGGTCCCACCACTCAGAGTCGTCCGATGCGTTTAAATTGTACTCGAAACTTAGAAACATCGATTACTGACATAACCCTACGCTCCTCAACGAATCACGTCCTAGTGCGCTATGATGTGACCAACGAAGAACCGGATGGCATTAGTTTCGCATTGGATTATGTCACAAACTGTAAAGTTGAATTGAACCAAATGTATGGAGCTGTTGAGACACCAAATTTCCCCGAAAATTATCCAGAGAATTTGAACTGCGAATGGGATTTACGAGCCGGCGATGGCAATAATCATATTCAGTTGGCATTCTCGCATCTTGAATTGGATTGTACTGATGATTTCATAATTCTTCTGGATATGCAAAACGATCAAATTCTTGGCCAACGACGTTTATGCCATCATGAGCAACAAGATGGTCCAATTACTAGCGAGGGTAATCGATTCATTTTAAGTTTCACTAGTGATATCTCTTATACTAGTAAGGGATTTCATGCCGAATACAAACGTGTGGGTTGCGGTGAAAAACTGCAAGGCTATGGAGGACATCTTGAGTCGCCGAATGCTCCGTATAGTGTGGATTTTGATTGCAATTGGCTAATTAGCGTACCGGAAGGTAAACGCATACGGTTAGTTATAAATGAACTGCATATTGAAACAAATGAACAGGATTGTAGTCAAGATGCTTTGACCGTTGCTGTACCCATGATCAATGGGGGTAATAATTATTCATCCACTTCTGTATTACTGCGAAGTTGTCAGATAGAAACCTCCACGCAGACATTCAAATCACCGGGCAATCAGTTGAATGTGCATTTCCGTAGCAGTAAAACGAGAGCACGTAAATATTTTAAAGCCTCCTATGTCCAGTTGCCAGCATCTTGTGGTGGCTTATCTAGCAGTAGCAATGGCCTGATAACCAGTCCTGGTTTCCATGATCAGGAGGATGGTGATTTGATTAAAGTTAATGCTGCTGATCTGGAATGCGATTGGCAAATACAGGTGTGTATCAAATTATTTTCCTTTTCATATACATATTTAAAATAAGTTCTTAAACTATCCAGTCACATATAGGCTAAATTAAAATTTCTTCCATTTCCAATGCCTTTCAAAAAAATAATTATTTTTATTTGGCATCTTCCATCTCTTCCTTTTACATGTGCTCAATAGAAAATAATGCATATATTTTTTTTTTGTGAGGCGTGAAATACAATTTTTGATGAAAGATATGTCCCTTTTGACATAAAAATAACATGTCCAATCATAAAGTGTAAATGATTATTTCACTTGTGACTTCTTTTGGTTTCTTTATTCATTGTAGGTTCCGAATAGCTATGGAATTAGTCTACAGTTTGAGTTCTTTAATTTAACCGATTCGCCCAATTGTTCGGCTGCATTTATTGAGCTGACAAAACTTGATGCCGATGATGGTGAACATTTTCTGGAACGAGCTTGCGGAGCTGAGAAATTGCTAATACGTTTGGTCCATGGCAATAAACTGCGAGTACGGTTTATGGTTAAAGCAAACAATTTTGGCAGATTTGCCCTACGATATGAGCGGCAATGTGGTGGACCTTTACCCACCGCCGAGGGATATTTAAAATCTCGTATGGATGAGAACTGTCGATGGATGCTCTCATCGCCGGAGGGTAGTAAATTGAGTTTAACCATATTACAATTGGAGTGTCCGGCGTGTGGTGTTGGCAATTGCACAAATGGCCTTACCATATTGGATAACGATGATGAGGTGACGCTCAACTCATTCTGTAATACCCATCCGGTCAATTTGATTGTACGAGCGAATAATGTGGCCATCCTGGCGAAAGGTATTAATTTCTCTGGACGATATACAAATATTGAGAATACCTGCGGTGGCGAAATATTCTCTGCTCGTGGGACACTTACCTCACCCAACTATCCGGATAGCTATCCTGAAAATGTTGAATGTGTTTGGTCAATAGCGGCATCTGCGGGTAATTCCATTGAGTTGACATTTTCGCAGCTCGATATTGTTAAATCGGAGCATTGTAATGAGGATTTTCTTGAAATACGCGCTGGACTGCAGGGCCGACTTCTGGGTCTTTATTGTGACAACAATATACCCGACACGCCAATTTATGCAAATTCATCAGTTTGGATTAAATTCCGTAGCATGATAAAAAATGCAGCCAAAGGTTTTATGCTTCGTTGGAATTATGGTAAGTGAGAGAATAGTAGTAGTACAAGTAGTCCAATCCACTGATGGAATAATAATGAAAATGACTGGCAACAGGCAATGTTTTTAATCCCATCCGTCCATTGAATCTTGTGCAGCCTTTAGTTGTTTTGGCGTACATAATCTTCGGTCTTAAACATTTTATATAATTTTTCTGATTGAGGAGAAGTATGAGAAATGGTCTGAACGGACTTTTATAACAAATAGTGCCATTGAAACGAACTTTAGAAAAATAGAGCTCGAAGTATTTCTAACAAGTTTAAGATATGTAGATACATAGTTCATTAACATTATATACCCAAATTTCAATTAGAATTGGATCACCAGAACGCGAGTAATCAGCCTAACGAAATAGAAAGAGACAGAGTGTTGGTAGGAGATCAAAGGCCCAAAAAAGCAAGATATATAAACTGCGGCATATCAGATGTCAGCTTCCTTATTATACATAATTTCTTTTCTTATTACCAATATTTAATTAGTGCACGAAAATGAGGTAATAGACCACACAAATGGAACAATCGAATCGCCGCCTACATTGTCTGTGATTGGCGATTTCCAACCCTATAGTTGGCGCATATTTGTGAAACGGAATATGTTGATAAGGATGCAATTCGTGGAATATAACAATGGTCTAATGGTAAGCCCAAAACCACTGACAAACCACTTGTTGACTCACTTCTGGCTTATTTCTTTCCTCTTTAGTTATACGATGGCTATGATTCAACTGCTTTGGGTGTCAATATAAATATTTCGCCTTGGCAATTTACATCGAGCAGTAATGTCCTTTATTTAAGGACCACCAATGCTGCCTTTAGCAGTTTTCGTCTAACGTGGCATACGGTTACCACTGACGAAGTAGAAAATAATCGTACCACTAGTAATCTATGCTATGAGGAGTTGACTCTGAATAGTCTGGCAAGTGTTTTGGTAACATCACCTGGCTATCCTAATGGCTATAAGACCAATATGGATTGTGAATGGATTTATAAGGCTACAAATAACTGGGAGCATGTCTATGTTGATATATTGAAGGCTCGTCTTGAGGATTTAGCCGATTGCAGAGCTGATTACTTACAAATACAAAGTTCGAGTAATTTAAAGGATTGGAATACAGAGTTACGGGTTTGCAATATGTTGGATAAATCACCTATTCCACGAGTACATGGTACACCAAATCTACGATTGCAATTTGTGAGTGATGCCAGCATAAATGGTACAGGTTTTCTTGCCCGTGTCCGAACAAAATGTGGTTCGAATATGACTGGACCAGTGGGCACCATAGATTCATCGAGTTTGAGTTCTGATTGTGAATGGCATATAGAAGTAAAGGCAGGTCGAAAAATTGATATAACCATACAGTACGCCAAAATCAATTTGAATGATATAACTTGTACATCGTATGGACTGATCTATGATGGCTTAGACAATGCCGCCCCATTGATGGTCAATGGGAAATTCTGTAATCGATATGATTTTGCTATTCAAAATTATCGGACTAATGGATCACATGCTTTCATTAAGTATGTGCTTGGCAAGACCTTAGTTCAAGTTCCGTTCAGTAATTGGACTCTCACGTATCGAGAATTCAATGAATGCAATAATGAGATTCAATTAACTGAATTGGCAAATACTTATAATATAAGTACACCCGGTTATCCCTACTATCCCCATCCGCATGCCGATTGCACATGGCTGGTGATTGGACCATCTAGTGAAACCATTTCTGCGACATTTGTCGATCGTTTCGATCTGAATATACGTCAGTGTGAGGAGGAATTTGTTGAACTCTACGATGGCTCCACCCAAATGGCAAATCGTCTCCTAAAGAGTTGTACACGGCCTAAGACGACATTACATAGCACAAGCAATTTTCTGCTTATACATTATCAAACCAATCTCATTGAACCACGCAGTGGTTTTCGTTTAAATGTTTCGTTAAGCAAATGCGGTGGGGTCTATAGCACATACTCTGATTCCATAACCTCTGTGAACTATCCAGCTCTGGGTGCCTATCCCAAAAATACTTTGTGTACCTATACCATAAAGTTGGGAAATCGTTTGACTCTACAACTAAATATTACGGACTTGCATTTGCCATTCAATGACCAGGAGCAGGATCCAACTAAACTGGATTCCATTGAAGTCGTTGATCTCATGGATATGGATAGAGTTCTCTATACACTCTATGGCAACACAACAACGCCACTTCTTCTACAAGTCTATACAAATCAGGTGGCCATTCGGTTTAGGAGCGTCAAAAATGTGAATAATTATCGCGGCTTCAAAATCACCTATGCACGTGCATTGGAATATTGTTCTCGAGAAGTGAATGCACCATCTGGAAATTTGAATATACCATTCCAGCAGATATCATTTGGCAATCGAGTCTGTCGCTGGCGTATTACCGCACCCAAGGGGCAACGAGTGCGTTTGGAGCTTACGAATCTTGGTGATATAAAGCAAGCTGAACAAAATGCAACAAGTATCAGGTAAGTAAACCCATTAACAACAAGAGGGGGGCGGAGCATATGGTAGAGCAAAAGAACAACAAAATATCTCGATATGAATAATGTGAGTTCAATCGGTACAACAATTGGCTTCTTTTTTCAAATAAAAATTAAGTCAAAATGAATCAACGTTTTCTACACTCGATTATAAAGCATATTTCTTTAACTTGGGCATGAGTAGTCGTTTTTTTAGCCCTATAGTTTCTTTGAATTCAATTCTTTATTGGTTTTTGAATATAATCACTGAAAAGATATCTTCAAACAGGACGAAAACAAGGTTTAAAAACCTGTGCAAACTGTAACATTTCTTTTCCTTTTATATATTTTTGTATACCATTAAAAGCTAAAAATAGTTTTGCCATGCTAACAAAACATTTTTTTTTTTTATTTGAGATGAGAAATGTTTTTCAAATGAAATGAATATTATTATCCATCTTCAGAAACTAGAACATAAGTTTTTTAGTTTAACATGGTGGGATAACAGGGCGCCGTGGCTTAGTTGGTTAAAGCGCCTGTCTAGTAAACAGGAGATCGTGAGTTCGAATCTCGCCGGGGCCTATAATGTTTGTATGTTAGCCTGCAAAGTGGAATTTGATGGCTAATATTTTTTTTTTTTTTTTTTTTTGATTACAAGAAAGTATACGAAATAAAAATATAACGGGAATGTATCTAACTTGGTATACTTGTGCCTAACAAAATAGAAATAGAAATATATGAAAAGATATTGGAATTTGATGCATTTAGACTCTGCTTTGGTTTTCTTCTTTTTTACATCAATTATTTCTACGTAATCCCCACTGCTTTTTGTAGGATTCACCACTGCTTTTTTTAAATGACGTCATCGTATTGTAGTTTTTGGTTCTTTATGAGTTCTTTCACTTTAATTAGAAAGATGAAAGAATTAAAAAATCAAGCATTACCATTTTCGGTTCTGCATGTAGCTAAATGTATATCAGAAATATTAAAAAAAAATTAAAGTAAATAACTGCAATGCTTAAAGATTAAGATTCTATAGAAATGTGTGAAAATGTCTAATGTTTTATACATATTAGCTAATTTAGAACATGAATGAAAATCGTCCAAAAACGATATGCAAAGATAATGTTGTTTCTTTTTTCTGTTTTTTTTTTTTTTTTAATACCCTTGCAGAGGGTATTATAAAATTGGTCAGATGTTTGTAACGCACAGAAGGAGACGTTTCCGACCCCATAAAGTATATATATTCTTGATCAGCATGAGAAGCTAAGTCGATATAGCCATGTCCGTCTGTCCGTCTGTCCGTCTGTCCGTCGGTGCGTACGCGTTTTACTCAGCCATCTTAAGAGCTATCGGGATGAAATTTTTTTTGGGAGCTTTTTTTTACCCGGGTGAGATAAAGTATGAAAATCTTTGGGATCGGACCACTATATCATATAGCTCTAGAAGAAACATTTTTGCAAAAATTGGAGTATCCCCATGAAATTTACCAATATGATAGTAATAGATATAAAATCTCAGATCCCAAAATTTGAATCTGATCCGATAAATAGAACACAAGTTACAGTCAATATAAATCGGTTCAAACGCTGCCGGCAGCGCTGCTTGCTGCCTACTACTGCCATCATCAAATCAACAGAGCACACGCATACACACACAGACGCAACGCTACATGAACTGTATGTGTATGCGTGCCGTGCTTTGCTTAGAAAATGATGGAAGAAGAAAAACTTGTGGTAAAAAGAGAAATAATATTTTGTTTGTGTATTGATGAATTGAGTTGCAGGGAAAGAAATTTCAAAAAGGAAAAATATTATTGCCAAGTATACTGCAAGGGTATATAAACTTCGGCATAGCCGAAGTTAGCTTCTTTGATATTTTTAATTTCTAAACATAAGTTGTTTATAAATTATCCGTTTTTGTCAGACTGTATTTATATCAATTTATAACCGAATTTATATTAAAGTTATATTAAATTATTAATTAAATCAGAACTCAGTATACTTTAAATAACGTCAAACACTTCGATATTTAAATAAATCAATCTCGATCCGACTTTTTACAAAGGTTTTAAAGCCCAAAAAAAAACACATTTTGCAAAAATGTTGAATTCTATATACATATGTATATATTTCGATCCGTGGCAGCGCATCTGCTGAGGCTCTATGAAAGAAAAAGGGTTTACGGTGAGCACTATGCTGGTCAGGATCATCCGAACAAAAAAAATTTAATTGCTTCTAAAAGCTATTCAGCTGGTAATGACGAAGCGTTTTTTCGAAAATTTTGTTTAATTTTGGCACAGTTTTAAAGTAAAAATTTCGATTTTCAGGCAAATTTTTTACTCATTTTTAGTTAAAAAAATTTTCGTATAATGTAGCAAATGTCCGCCCCTCTTAAGAATTAATATTAAGAACAAAATCTGAATACTAAATATAATTTAAAAAACATTTTACAGAGCATTTGGATTTGATGCGTATTATCGCTTCCCTCAACCGATATTTTCATTCTATAACGATGAATTGCAAAGATCCGATATAACTAAATTCAATTTAATTGGATATAATGGCAGTGGTATTATAGAGTCAACAGATAATTATATGCTTGCCGTAATATTGCTCTATAAACTGAATTTGGCTGCAGCCACTCTGAAGGCCAAATATAGCTCGGAACAGGCATCACAATGTCCGCCGGATATAGGAGATAGAGAATCTGGAATGGTGTCCATCGAAAGTTTAAATAATTCAACTAATTATTTCTGCATGATTAATTTTGTGGGTTCGAGCGATGAGACAATTGTGTTTAAGATCGAAGAACATCGATTTAAAACTAGAAGAGGGTCCATGGCTGTGACATTTAGAGACAACAATCGTGCGTTGTTCACAAAGAAGTTGACGGCAAATATGACAAACACTTTTGTCTCTCTAGCCACAACCTCTGGGGCCGTTCTATTACTGCAGAATTCTGATACACAATTGCAACGTTTTCGGGCCTCGTATAGGCGCCATAAGTGTGGCGGTATCATACCCATGGAGGAGTCTTTAATTCTGGACTTTCCACCTGAAAATGGTCTGTTTGATAATAATGATGATTATGGTGAAGTGGAATGTGCCTGGATAATGACAAATAGCATGGGTTATGAGTTATTTGGTAACATAAGTCTTACGGATAGATGTGATAGAGAATATTTGGTAATCTTCAGCGGAATGTTAGAGGTGGCTCGTCTTTGTCGTGGCATGGCGGAGCTTAATACAACCCTATTAGAAAAATCAACATCAAGGGTTATATATCATTCATCTCAATATCGATCCGGTGGGGCTGGTCCTGGTCCTGGTCCTGGTCCTCGTACGCAATTCACACTACAAGCTCGACGTACTACAGCCTCAAAATTGGTATATGTTGGTCAAAGGGGTTCGCCTGTGGTTGAAATAAATTCCACAAATTATAAAAATAATATGGAATTAAGTTGGGACTATCAGACAAGTGATGGTGTGTTTTTAGTTTTAGAATTTCGTGGACGCTTCTTTATAGAATCCTCACCCAACTGCACTAACGATCAATTGCAGGTATTGGCCTATATAAACGGCTTGTGGCAAATAAAAAAAACATTTTGCGGTCGTGAATTACCAACGAATGTTGTGATAAATGCATCGAAAATTCGTGTCGTTTTTCGAACCAATGCAAATATAACCGGAGATGGTTTTGCCTTCACTGTAAAGAATACATGTAATATCCTATTGAAGGCTACCGACCAACTACAGACCCTGACCAATCCTCGTTGGCTGGTTGCAAGAGATCATAAATTGAATTGCAGTTACGAAATCTACACAGATACCCAAAAACAATTGTTGGTCAATGTAAAGTCAAGAGGTCAAGATGGTTGGTCTTCTAACATGTGTAAAACATCCTATTTCAAGGCATTTAAAATGCCTGAAGTGACTTCTGATGGCGCGGCCAATGCAGCTAATGATGAGGTGGAGTTAGTCGAACATTTTTGTCCAAACTTTGAGTTAACTGGCTATAAGAAATTACGTCTCAACTACATATCGAACGCGGTACGACGCTTCGAGCTGCAATATCAATTGTGGGAATGTGGTGGTAATTACACACAACCCTTTGAACTACGCTCACCAAAGGGTGAAACAGCTGGCTCCTATGCCCATAATATAAATTGTGTTTGGCGTATCACAGCGCCCGCCAGTCAGGCCATATTCATAGACTTTAAATATCTAGACATGGAGAAGAGCAGAGAGTGTAATTTCGATAAATTATCCATTTACAAAGGCAGCTTAGATATTTTAGAGCAACAGGTGACCAGACTATGTGGCACTATGAATACTCCCCCCACTGTTATGGTGAACAGCAATCAGGCTGTCATAGTGGTCCGTACAGATGCCAGCAATAGTGGACGAGGATTTTTGGCTAACGTACGTTTTACTCCCAATTGTAATGAAGATTTGGCCCTGAGCGAGGGTAATGATCGTCTTAATTTAATGCGTCACTTTTATATTAATAAAAGTGAGGACTTAATTTGTTATTACCGGGCCAGCGTCCCACCAAAATATCGCATTGCGGTCCAGCTGAAAACCTTAAATTTGAATAATCAAGCATATTTAGAGGTAATTGATAGCAAACCAGAAATTACTAGTTTGGCCAAATATTCGAATATCACTGGGATCCGACCAAAACTCTTTAGTTCGTATGATGATTTATCTATATTACTTAAATCGAGCAATCAAAGTAAATCGAGTAATATTAGTTTCGAGTTAATTCTACAAATGGAGCGTACAATGTGTGGAGAAAATGAAATTCAATTGAATTCAAATACGGTAAGTGTACAGTGTGGACGAAAATGAATTTAATTTTTGACGGCACCTTGTGTAGGAGATTGTTTAAATCATATAATATTTATCCTTATTTATCCCCATTAAGAACTTTACAATACGTTTGCCAAAAAGAGATGGAAATATATCGACCAGCCATGAAACTTCTGCCGGCGGCGGTATACACTGCACTTGGAATATCAAATCTACGGAGGAAGTTGAAATCCGTATCCGTTGGTTGAGAGTCAGAGAAGTCTCCCAAATAACGGGTAAATGTGTGGATTACCTGAAAGTCTCGGGTTCATTTGTATGTTAACAAAAAAAAAAAAACAAACACTTTAAACATGCATATTTTCTAAGTGAAATTGTTATTATTTAATAGCCCATCAAATATTACTGCGGTCAATTGAATGATACATATGAAGTCATTTCGAAATATTCGGCCGAGGATTTTAAATTGACATTCCACACTGATGATCTGGATGAGAATTCTGGCGTTGAATTTGACGTTACCGAGAGAGTTGGTAAGTAAACGAAATAATCACTCTTCATATTTACATATGCTAAGTACTTGCATTGATCCTAATGCTTTTATTTTGCTTAATCACTCACTTTAAATTAATAAAAAAAAAGCTTCTATGTGCATATGCATATTTCACACAGCTTTCTTAAGAATTTCGTCTATTTATTTAGCATTAAAATTTACATCTCCCACTCTTATGCGTATCCTTTAATTTTTTTTTTTCAAAATTAAAACTTAAAATGCTTGATTTATCAACGCACATGGATAAAGATAAAGATTTTTTTTTACGCCGAAAGCCAGTGTTAATAACTGTTCTGGAAATGCAATAGGATCTTATCCCAACACTTTTAATATTTCGGATTTGTGAAACATATACATAAACTACACAATGCATATTGGCGATTCCTATATATTAAATATTTTAATTTTCAGCTTGTAATCGAACGTACACCGAATTGAGTGGCTATATCATGTATAACAGAGAATATGCCATTTTCAATTGCACCGATTATATACGAGTGCCTAATTCGTATACCTTATTGCTTAGAGTATTGGATGTACAGTTTGTTTGGGGCGACAGTGCCAAATACTTTAATGTAAGCTCTCTTAACGATCTCTTTTACGATCGATCGGTTGTGTAATTAATTGCATTCTTCTTGTAGGTAACCGATCTGAAGGCCAAACGTACACTTTTAAATATAACTAGCAGCGAATATACGGCCATAAACAAATTCACAACCACAAATGAATTGCTCCTGGAGATGTCATCTATAAGTAATATGCAAATGTTCTACTATGCTACTAACAAAAATTTGCCCAGCGGTTGTGGCGGCTATATTACATCGATTCAGGGAACTTTGGTAAATCCCCCCTATGATAATCGCAATCATTCTGTGTGCACCTGGGTAATAGCGCCTGCAGCAGTTGTGGATTTAACATTCGCTTTCTTAGGTAAAGCAAACAGTTTATATATATTGTCTGTAATGTAATTTAAAACGAATTTATTTTTAAAATAGAATTTGACATGGGCTCCGAAACTAACTGTCCACTGGATAATATAAAATTCTATGAGATATCGGCAGATGGCAGCGAAAAATTGCGGCAAACACTTTGTGGCCAAGGATATCCTGAATCATTTGTTATTACAAGCAATCGTGTAAAAATTGTGGCCAAGAAATCACCAAATTTCGATGGCACAGGTTTTCAAATAGAGTATTTACCAAAAAATGATTTCGATTACTAACTGTACATTACATTTAATTAAAAATAAATCCTCGTATGAAAACTAAAATCAAGTTTTTTCCATTGTGATTTTTTTCGAGAGCAAAAAGTTGACAGACCGTTTGTGTCTTTTGTCTTACCCTATTACTATTTATGTAATTGATAAAAACATAGTTAAGAATTATTTAGAGAAAACTTAAATTTTTTGTGAAAAATTAATTCATTTAAAGCTAATTAAAATGCGCGCCCAATTTTAAGCACAGCTGCAATAGATGGCGCTAGTGATGCTGGTGTGACCGTATGTAGATTGCTCATTTTTAACAGAGCACGCTCATTTTTAATGAGCAGACGATAGGAGTGGTAGAATCATCGATATGAAATAGAAATGCAAAAACATCTAAACATCGATAACGATATCGATGATTCCGCCACCTCTGTCACACGTGCGTAGTTTGTTGTTTTTTTTTTGGAGTTAATTTTGAAATAAGTTAGTTGATATTATAAGTTATCCTGAGCATGAAAGCCAATTTGAAAGATGCGCCACAAGAAGGAGGCAGGCAACAATTGCATAATGTGCGTTTTTATACGATTAGGCCACGCGGAATTGATTGTATGGCGTACAACAACTGCCATAAATCTCTGGCTGTGTGCCGGTAAGAGCACGGATAACACCATTATTCCAAAAAGATTGCCTTTCATCAGTTCTAATCTTACAGAGAAGGAGCTTCCATTGAGTTGTGGAATATGCAGCATACACCCTATTTGGATGTTGTGATCTACCTACATAAGAAGGCTAGAGTGGAGGATTTAGCCTGGTCGGGTAAACGTCTCTTCACAGTGAGTTTGCAGGGAAAAGTAATTGAATGGAATGTGGAAAAAGGAGTGGCAGTTGCAGAACAATCTCCCACAGGAAATGCTCTATGGTGTGTAGATGTTAATCCGGCAGGCACCGATCTGGCTGTAGGAACGGAGGAGGGACACATTAATATCCTAAGCATAGAAAATAATGAGATCACCCACAAATCAATCTTTGTTAAGCAAAGAGGACGTGTCCTATGTTGTAAATTTGACAAATCTGGTAAGCGTCTGGTCACAGGCTGTGAGGGTTATGTGAAAATCTGGAATGTGGCCAAAGGAACTACCATACACACGATGACTCTATCGGACAAACAAGTGATAGTATGGTCTATCCAGGTGCTAAGTGATAATACCATCATAACGGGTGATTCGGCTGGATTTGTCTCCGTATGGAATGGTCAGAATGGCACACAAATCGAAACACAACAAGTGCTTGACAAGAATGTCTTTGCATTGGCCATTAACGAGGATGAGAATCGTTTGGCCTGCAGTGGTATGCAGCCGCCATTGATACGAATATTGAATAAAACTCAAATCAAGCGGGAGGATGCATCCTTTGACCGTTGGATTAAGTTCTTGCAGCGGGATGCCCATAAGCACTTTGTCAAATCTTTGGCCATGATACCAAACGGCCGTATTGTCTCCGGCGGACAGGATGGCATACTAACCATATCCTCGAGCGAACGAATGCGCGGCTATTCGTCTCAATATGCCCCATTCTTAAAGGGATCCGTTGTCTCTGTGGCGGCAACAAAGAAGTTGGTCCTTCTCCGATATTCCAATAGTTTACAACTATGGCGTCTGGGTTCGGCCAAAAAGAAGCAAACGATTAAACCTGGTTTACGCATTAACACCCTGGCCATAGGACATACAGAGGATCTGCTCTTGGAGCAGCCACCACAGAAACTTGTACAATTAAATGTGCGTCAATTTAAATTCTGTCGGGCCAGTGCCATTTCGCCAGATGGCAAATGGATATGTTATTCCACCCATAATGAGCTAAGATTATATCGCCTGCACACAGATCCTTTATCAATCCGGCGAAAATTTTGTTCAACCATTTATAAGCTATACAGTGATCATATAATTTTCTCCGCAGACAGCCAGCGTCTTGTGGTCCTTGATCAGAATACGGCGAAATTCTTCGATATAAGCGAGGATGATCTTACGTTTCTCTATCAGGTGTCATTGGGAGAGACAATTACAGCAAATATTAATCACCTATTGCTCTCACCCTGCGGCAATTATTTGGTGGCAGCCAGTTCCGATAATGTGGTAGCAATATGGCACAATAAGGATAACAGACATCCCAATTTTAAGCTGCTACTTACTCTGCCACGCCATCGGGCCGGCACCACTGCCCTGGCCATACACGAGCATGAGCCCCGTTTGGTGGTGACCTATGCCGATGGCCGTATTGTGGAATATGATTTACTTAACAGTTGCTTCACATGCGAAACGGAGGAATATCTAATAACGACAACACAATCATTCGTCATCAAGGGTATTGTTTTGGATCCAAATAATCCAAATATGTTCCTTGTCTATAATGAATTGTATATTTATTCAATGGAAAAATATTCCAAAATTGAGGATAGTCAATTAGCCAAAAGCGCTAAATTAAGTAAGGAGAGTCGAGCATTGGACACCAAGAAGCCAATGAGTTTAAAGATTAAAACCAAAATGTTAAGACACGTAAGTTAATATACTAAGAAAAAAACCGTAAAATACCTTGAAACCGCAGTATTAGTTACTAAAAACATTACAAAGCCTTATCTTTCATGTATCTTCAAGTCGAATTTGACCAATTTGTGTTAGAAAAAATAAGATGAAATGATGTAGAACGATTATCATGTTTGATCAAACCTCACTTTGCGTCCTAGTTACGAAAATACGACGCACATTGAATTAATTAATTATCAATGTTGAGATTCAGATTTAAAAAAGGGGCAATTAAACAAAACTATAGTACATTGACACAAAAAAAATCGATTCAAAAATTTAATTCATTATTTGTCATTTCCTTCAAAATTTAATACTAATATCACTATTAGAATGTTTTTTATACTCTTGCAATAAGGTCAGAAGTGTGTAACGCATAGAAGAAAGCATCTCCGACTATATAATAATTTATATATTTATATTCTTGATCATCACAACAAGACGAGTTCATATAGACGTCTGTCCGTCCGTCCGTTTGGTTCTGCGCAAACACCTCCTAGACCGTATGAGCTACAGAGTTGAAATTTTGCATGTATTTTGCTGTATATACTGCAGGTGTACCTCGGATTCAGCCGGATCGAACCACTATATCATATAGCTCTCATACAAATGACAAAGTGACGACGAGTGACTTTTCTTAATAACTTCGTTGTTTTCTAAGCCATTGTCAAGCAAATAAATATTTAACAGTTCGGTATATCTGTGCCAGATTTGATCAAAATCGGATAACTGTATTATATAGCTGCTATATAAATTTATGGTGGAAAGGCATGTTACATGTGCCGCTTTGCTTCAGCCTTAGATTGCAGGCCCTTCTTTCGCAAACATTAGTCTTTTAAGACAAAACCTTTTTCACGTTGACGGCTATACGTAAGAGTAACAAAAGAACTTGCAAGGGAATACAAATATCGGCGCGCTCGAAGTTAGCTTCGGTCTTCTGGTTTTTTTTTTTTATAATTCTTATGGGTTATATAGTCAATCAAAAAAAAATAGACTAGATTTCAAAACAAGGCTTCATCGAAAATCTGAAGACCCACAGTGAAAATTTGTACTTATTAAGCTGCAAAGCAACTTTGAAAAATGCAATACGAAAAACCCAAAGTGAGGTATGGCTGTATTTTCAAGGGCTTCAGTTAGGAACTGTTTTTATAGTATACACTTTCTATAATACTGTCTTCTAGATTTAACTCTTTAGGCTTTAACATTTTCTCATATCTTTTTATTTTTGTGTTTTATTCTTTTACAGCACCTTGTCCATGTCGCTCGTCTCAGCGCTAACGAACTTGTCAATGTCAGCATTCAGACAAACAATCTATTGGCTTCATTGCCGCCACCATACGAAAGAAAGAAGTTTGGAGCCTCCTAAAAGGAACAAAAAATCTAATACTAGGAATAGTGTGCTGCCTCTTGTTACAAATACACAAAACAAAAATAAACAAAAACCATACAAAAACCAAGAGAAAACTATTCTTTTGCTCAGTCCCTGTTTTTTTCAAGGCTTGAGTAAGGAAAAAACAAAAAGAAAATTTGTCAAAAATATTGCCAAAAATTTGTCTCTGTCAGCGGTGTCAGCGTTTGTATGTATGTGCGTATGGTCGTCTCTCTGTCTGCCAGTCTGCTTGTCCGTCCGTCCATCTATCCATCCCGTCCTGATTCTACGTGGATTGTGCAACATTTCGTTTCGTTTTGTGTCGCCGGCATTTACTGTAATTGTTGTTGCTGCTGTTGTTGTTATTTTTTGGTTTTACACTGTCTAGCCAATGTCTAGACAAGTGCATACCACACAGACACACACACACACACACACACACACACACACACACACACACACGCACGCAGCAGCACTACGTGGGAGTGGGCAATTTCGATGCACAATTCAACTTTTAGCTCAAAAACTCATTGCCCGGTTCAGGCCGACCGACATCGTCTCCGTCGCCGTCGTCGTCGTTTGTCGTCTCTTCTCTCTTTGGGTGGGTGTGGGTGTTGTGGCAGGCAATGGCACCAGGAAAAAACCAAACCAAACCAAACCAAAAGTATCCTGCAGCCATATTCAAATGCTATGAGTTTTTGAAATTACCTCATTTTTTTACAGTAAATGGGTACGTTCACTATATGAATGAATTTGGGCAATAGATCTCTAATATATTACTACCGTAAACTGACTCAAGATTCTTATGGGTTTCTAATTCACATTGAATTTAATCTTTCCTTTGAACTTTAAATTTTAATCCCAGTTCTTTAATGAAAAGAATAAACGCAAGAAATTTGCCCCCTAAAAGTATGCAATCAAATGCCAGGAATCTTACTTTTTCACTGTTGTTTCCCTAGTGTTGTTTACTAAGTTGAGTGTGCTGATTCCGCATCTGCATTCAACAGCAGCTTTAGTTTTTGAGATTTTGTCAATTTGGATATTTTTTTTTTTTGGTTGGAAAGATAGTTATTCTTTTGATATACTTATTGCGAATTTTTTTTAAAATTAAAACTGCCACAGAAACAGTTTAAAAACTTAAAATCTCATTTATTCTTTTAAATTCTTTGACCTTCATGCCATTTCAAAGATCTAATTTTTACGGACGACATAATTTAATATTATTACATAAGCAACAAAAAATGTTAAACCAGGCCGACATGATATTAGCCGTTGTTAATTTGAGAGGTGTGTCTAACTAATTCGCGTACGCTGATTCTGACTGCATACTGCATCGGATTTTGCCCTTCACGTCCAGATTTTGTGAAATTAGGGGATCTGGGGTTCGAAAATAGGCACCCAAAACTATCCCATATAAAGCTTAAGTTCTTTAAATATGAGTTCTATTCCTATTTAAGAAAAACATCTCTTGTTTGCAAACATTACTAATAAACAATTTGTTAGATGCATAAGATTCTAATAATATTCTTCTGTGTTTATGTATTAAACAAAAGTTGTATGCATTAAAAGGAGTTTTCTTCCTTTAGCATGATCTTCGAGTAGAATTCGTTAGTCTTCCAGCATCTTTTGAGAAGCATAAGGTAAGCCCGGAGTTGTGTAAATACTTATTCATCTGATGCGTACAGGTTAATAAATGATAAAGGCTTTTAAATTGCAACACCAAACTTAAGAAACAATAATAAAAGAAGAGTATTCTGTATAATTAATTCATATTTTTGTGTTATAAATTTAAACTTTATTTGAATGAATTCGAGTCACTCGTTTTGCACAATTTCGGTTTGATTTTGCATTTGAAAAAAAAGAGTATACGCCAATTTGGATTGAAAAGAATCTCTTCTTTAATTATTTTTTTTTTTGCCATCTACATGGATGCAATTCCATATATAGAAACGTAGTTTGGTTTCTTCTATTTTTTTTTTTGTTTTTAGAGAATTTGCATGGAAATTTTTGGTTTTCGGTTGGGTTGTGGTTGTTGCTGTTTGTGTGTGTGCACCACATTTATATACATATATGCATATGGGCGAATAACTTCCCAAAAAGTGGCAATAGACATGAATAATGAGTGATCAAAATGGTTACGGCCTTATGAACATATAACGTATACGCTATGTATGCCGCCAAAAGCAATCAACAAGCCATTTTCCTCCTTGCCTTTTCCCGTTTATCTTTTGTTTTCACTCCAGTTTACTGTAGTATTAAAACGCATTTATGTAAAACTATAAAAGAGAGGTGGAAACTTGTGGAAATGGTGGAAAGTAATGCAAATGTTTGATGGGCAGGAAAAGCAGCGGCAACAGCAGCACCCAGCAATAGCAATTCCTGAGCAGTCAAAGAAAGCCGAAGTTGAAAGTTGCAAGTTGAAAGTCTGGCAAGATGTCTAGACAGACATTGAAGGCGAAGGCGATGTTGGTGGCGGAAAAACTTTACTTTTGGCATTGGCTTCGGGAAAAACAAAAAAAAAAAACTTTTGCGCCTCAGGCGTAACTCCTTTTCGCCTTTGAACTGGGTATGGAGCCCATTCATAAGAGAAGAAGTCGAGACTGGTTTTAGTTGAACAATGCCTTAAATTGACATTTAATTGGTTTGCAAATTAGCCAGAAAAATACAAAAAGAAACTACAGATGTACGATGGACAGGGTATGGGAAGTTTAGTTAGTAGTTTTTACTCCATTCTACCCCCACCCACCTCTTTCGTTTCGTTTTATTTTGGCGGCGGTTTTGTTCTAGGTGCTAATAAACAAGGGACAAAAGCATGCAAATTGCTTTGCTAATGAATGAAATGGGATAAAGCTTAATTTGCATTTAATAATATTAACGCTGTTGTTGCCGCTCTAGCTACTTTCTGCTGAATGGCAAGCAAATGAATGGACGGAGGAATGGGAGTGGGAGAGGGAGCAAGAGCGGGAGCGGGAGCGGTAGGTTGGGGTGATGAGTGGATGAAATTTGGAATTGGGTTTACCGCCTGCATCAGTCGCATCAGCATAAATCGCATGCTGCGGTTGTCATGGGTGCATAGTACAACCAACCCGGTCTAGACTTCAGCCAGAGGACAATGTAAGGACAAACGTGTACTGGTGTCTGGCTGGGATCTTCCACATTCTCCCTCTTTTCATTCACTCTCGGTTCGTAATGGCTGTGTGTTCCAAGAGCCGGGGGCTAGGGACGCGTCTGTCGTAACTTTTGGCTCAAGCCAAAGTTGATTGAATTTTATGTGCTCAACAAAAGAAAAAGAAAATCAACTAAAAGGGGGACACAACAGCAATAGCAACAAAAAGCAAAAAAAAAAGCCATGAAAATAAGTAATGGAAGGAGGCAAGAGAAGAAAGTTGGGTAGTGAGTGACTGGAATATCCGCTCCATTCAGCCACAAATTAATCAAAAATTGCAGCTGCAGGTAATGGACATTGTGCAAAGTTATTTTGAGGGCAAATGGATACATTATATTCTTAATCGATGATGGGTTCTTTGTAACAAGATGAGAATTGAAATTGAAGAGTATGTACTTATATTTATATATCCAGGACACGAACAATAATTTAAGTACATAATATTAATACCAAACCCAGCCAAGTGGAGAGAGCTCTGAAGGTTACCGAACTCTAAATTTGAAAAGGAAAAGAGTATTAATTCACAATTTTTATTTTTATTTGTATTTCAATTGATAAATAAAAATTTTAAATGTCTACCAATCAAACCTTTGATTTTGTAGGCTCTATTTTGATTTTGAATTTGTTTAGAACTAAATTTTTTTCACTTTTTGTTTTTTTTTGTATGGCCAGGGCATTTTATCCTCTTTTTTTTTTTTGTTTAAGAGATTTGCCCCCAAAACTTGTATAGTAAACCAAACGATAAGCGAGCAATTTGAGGGATTTTGTTGCATTTATGTGGGGAGAAAAAGGACAACGCAGATAAATAGACATACAGACAGGCAGACAGCGAGTAGCAGAAGGAGCTTTTGTGGGAGGGATGGGGCTTTTGTCTGTGGACGTGAACGTGGACGACTGGTGCCAATTGACAAGCAACCAAGTGCCAAGGAACTTGCCCAGTTGGCGTTCATTGAATTTTGTCCTTCGGCGCGCTGCCAAAGGACAAATGCACAATAAACAGCGGCACTTACAGGAAGTTACTTGAAAGCTGTCTAGGGGTATGAGAGTTACGCACACAGCCACACACACACACAGACACACACACACACTTCCTGTCTGTGAAGGGAAGTTTTTGCAGTTTCATTGCACTCTCTTACCATAGAATGCAAACGTCAGCCAAGTCAACTTGTCAGCCAACTACAATTTACGAGGTATTTTTGCCCCGTTCTTGAACTCCCCTGTTTTTACTCTCTTTTACTTCTCCTTTTCTACTTGTTGTTGTTTTTTTTAATACTTATATTAAGCTTCTTGGTTGGCTCAAACTGATTTTGTTGCCTGCTTTTATGGAGCGCAAATAAAGTGAAGGAGTTTCCATTTTATTTTGAAATATCAAAGAAACTAACTTGTTGGCTATGTCGAAGTTTATATACACTTCCGGATCTTTGCACATTATATTATTAAAAGTTTTACAATTTTTTTGCTATCGACTAATCAAGAGTATACTATATACCTTATGGGTTCAGAAACGTCTCCTTTGCGTTACGAACATCTGACTCCTCTGAAAGAGTATAAAATGACAAAGACTTTCTCCCCTCTAGTTCTCCCTCTTTTGCTCTGTCGCTCTCTCTAATTTGGTTTATAGTCAAAGAAATTTTCACAGTTTCATGTAACTTTATTGCCACAAAGTTGGTAAAAAGAGGGAGAGAGAGACAGTCGGAAATATATTAATGGTAAAAGGTATTGCTGACAACACTTGCTAACAATTTATAATTCATTGACAATTTGTGGAAACTAACTAGACTTAAAACACATGCACATCCTTGCCTTAAAAAAGGTGACTTCACTGTGTTAGTTAAACAATAAAGTTAAAATAAAACTCAAATTAAACCTCTCAAGTTTTTGTTTTTCTACAACTATATGTTAGACGTTAGTCCTGCGACCCTAAAATATCCCATTTTCTCAACGCTAGTTGCAAGTTGCAAATTATAACTAAATAAGACGAAAAATAAACACAGGCAGATTTTATGATTTCTATGGCTAATATATTTGAAAAAGTTTAAAGCTCTGTTAAATTATTTGATACATACATACCTATATGTAAATCAATATACCTCAGTGTTAAACTGATGTTGATTTTAATTTATTTTAATAATAAAAATAAAATTACCTTACTAAACACTTGACTTTATGACTTTTAGGAGCCCAATGTCATAAAATATGCCACAATTGTGGTTTTCTTTTGAGTTATCCCCATTTATATGCACCTTGGCTGTGATCATTGGCAAAATGACCTCAGATTGTCATCAAACCCGTAACTCATGTGGTCAGAGACTTCATCTTTAATAACGAAATTCATTGTTCTAGTTTTCAAGTGTGTGTGGTTGTTTTTTTTTAATAGCGATAAATATGTGTGCATAATGCGACCATAATAATGATGATGTTGTTAGCCAAGTTCTCGTTTTTGTTGTTGGTTAGCATCGCTGTGATTCTAAAGTAAAGGCTTATCTCGACTTGTACTTACCCTAGATACTTGGGGTTTTGACTTGGGAAAGTCCAAGCTAAAAAGCCTTTTAAACTACATCTTGGTTTTAAAGATTTTTACAAGCCTTGAATTATAAGATCTAAACTATCCAGAATCCAATATGTTCCAGTAATAAATGTAGGTAATGAAGCGAAAACCTAAAATTGCAAAATGAGATACATAGTATAATAAAATAAAGTAATGCTAATAACACGATGGTAAAACTCAGAAAAACTGTAAAGTTAAAATTGCCAGGACATCCCTAAATATCCTTCTAAAGGCAAAACACTTTTTCGAAATTCATGCAAATATTTAGGTACATCTTGAAAATCACGGCTCCAATATAATGATGAATATTGGGTCGAAGTTAGCTCCGGTCCATCTAGGTTTTTTTTTAGAAAGATGAAAAATTTATATGAAAGCCATATCTTGCGATCTATTGCTAATTCTTCTTTTAACAAAAATTGGCGAAATGAGGTCTGAACAAACTTAAAGTCTTTTTTAATAAATCTAAAATTGAAATCTTAAGAATTCTTTGAAAAACAGTTTTTTTTTACTAAATAAATAATTTTTAAAAACTCTTCTATAAATTATTAAATATACATATTGATTTTAATTAAGTTACAAAATAGAATTATTTATATAAATTAATTTTTTATAAGCATAAAAAATAAATTATAATATTAATATATTATATTACTTATCGATTTTATTTGCAATAAACTAACTTTCACATTATTCTTGGCATACTTTTAGGATTGATATGAAAATAAGTATTCGAATTTATTGTTTTCTAAAATGGTGTTGCTTCGGCCTAAATTACAGGGTATATTTAATGTTTTAAATGAGATTCAATGAGAAAAAAAAAACAAAGTCTAACCACATTTGCTGTGTGTGTGATTTTGTGTACGCGCTTCGTTTGCAAGTTGCAACCGCAATTTAATTAAGCCAACAGAAACCATAGAGGAGAGTTTGACGACGCGGAGGGAGGAAAGAGGAGCTAGCAACATTGTTAATGGTAATGTTGTTTGTGTGTGTGTGTCCAGAAGTGACCAAAGCTTTAATAGACACGTTCTCATGAGTCTACACAACCAGCCCCTTCGATTTTTCAAAACTTCCACTCTATTCTCGGTGTGCTCTTATAGGCTAGGCGCCTGCCTTCCTTTTCGGTGACCGCAAACAGAAAATGTGGAAAAAGACTTGTCGTTGTGGCCTGGGTGCCATCTCTTATGGGACTCACTGTTTCCCCACTTTGCCCGCCTATGGTCTCTTGCCAGCTTGTTATTGTAATAATTTGATTAAATTGAACGCTTTAAGTGATTTGCATTTTAAATTTCAATCAATATGACGTGACTTCTAGAATGAAAGCGGATGGATGGATGGATGGATGGATGGGGTTCGAATGGGATGCATGGGAGCCAATGCAGCAGCTTCGACAAGTAGGAAGTGTCTGTGTGTCTGGCGCCAGGCGGAGGTCTCTAATGATGTGTGTGTGTCTGTGTGTGTGTGTGTGCACATGAAAATTGCTCACTTTGCCTGGACGGAAACCATAAACCGTTTGCACTGGCCACTGGGCACTGGTTTTACACTTAGACAACTCTCGGCCAGAAAGTTTACACAGTTTGTTTTTGTTAGTTGGTTGGTTGGTTTTTTCTTTTTTTCGTTTTTGGTGAGTGGCCAGACAAACTAACTGTTGGTTGGTCGGAAAAAGGATATATAGAGGCACGCCCACTGCTCAATTGCATTAAGTTTTCTCGAAATTATTTTGTTGTCGCCTTCCTGATTGCTCATGGAGATAAAGGAAGACCAGGACCAAGCACCTGAACCTTGTGGACACATGGACACATTGAATAACTATGCAAAACGGAAAATTAACTCTTTTGTTTATAGAATTTATCCATATTTGTTTAAAACTAAATCGGGAAATTACTACATCTAACTTTAAAGTACCAACGAAGTAGATTACCAAATAGATAAATTAAATTGTTGTCAATAGTTTTTTTTTTTTTTTTTTCAAGAAAATACATTAAATTAATAGTTAGAAATAATTTTAAATTTATTTCATCTCATAACTAATTTTGAATGGGTTTAGTTAAAAGAATACTAACCATGAACTAAAATAAGTAAGTCCCAGGAATAATAAGACTTGTTAAAGTAATAAATCATCAATTTCAATCGGTTAACCCAAAAATATATATAGAGGCACGTGTTTTAGATTATCAAAACAGCTAAGAGGACTTTTTATTTTAATTTTTTCGACTTTTTTGATGCCAAACTTTTTTGAGGACAAACATACTTATGTACATATATTTAGATGTTATTTTTTATTGATGGCAAATAAGATAAATTAGTTGTTTTTCCATGAATGTAGTAAAACATCGGATTAAAAAATGGAAATTTAAGCATTTTCCGTTTTACTTTTAAAGTGATTATGAATATCGAATCAACAATTAAGAAAAATTAAATAAAAAGTTTTTTTTTATGTATAATATTTTTGTTATTTTTAGAAAATTGTAATTCCAATTGTAGTGCGAATTTTCTCTTTTATTTAGTCCTTTGAGCCAAAGCATTTTGGTGAAAATTTAATCAGAGCAGTAATTGTTTCCGTTTTCCCTAATTAAGTTGATTTCAGAAGAATAATTTTGCTTTAGATGCTGGTGTAATTTCATGAACTGAAAGTATTATCATCTAATTGTCGTAATCAGTTCTGTTCATCTGCAATGACATTTGTCTTCCTATATTTTTTTTTCTGTATTCCACACATAGTTTTTCTATTATGTATTTTTATATCCTTGCAAATGGCAGTATAGTAGCATAGACGTGGATTGCACACTATACTTACCGATTATAGAAGGTATATATATGTTCTTTATCTTCATGCCTAACAAATATCCTTTTATATACTCTAGGCATTCAGATTACCATCCAAGTTCCTACCATCAGTCTACTGGCAATATTCTTTAAGGTAATCGAAGGAATAAGAGTATTCCTTCTAGAATATTGTTGGTCCTTGTATTAAGTGCGGATCACGGCACTCCAGAAAGAATAGTTGAAAAACTCCTCAGTAAATTTAAAGAAAAGATGTTACTGTGAGGTTTTTTCGTCCTCAAACAAGATTTTGAGCTACTCTATGGGCTAAAACTGCTGATTCCCGGCGGATGGCGGTCTACCAGTTTTTCATGTAAGATCTCAGCAAGAGAGTGCGGAGTCGCAAGGTGAAATCAGAAATATCTCAAGGTAGTGTTATAGAAACTATTCTCTAGACTTTCTCCTCTAACAGATTCGGCTTCTTGAATTGTGCAAGGGCAGGTAACTTGGTTAAACAGATTGAAACATTATTGTTAATGGTTACAAGTCATCACTCATAACATTTACCACGGTTGGAAGTTGGTGTACAACTTTTTGTCCAACAACAGATTACAGTTCCCAAAGGGACAATAGAGTTTTGTTTTTGCTAAAAGATTGTTAGCTTAATACACTTGTTAATGGCTGAGCTTAGTTTTAACAGGAAAAAACATGGAAATTCGATGCCCTTAAGATGGGAAGGATATACAAAATACGACACAGCGCTTTTTCTTTTTTTTTCTTGATTGCTTGGTTTTTCCTTTGAATCGTTCAGCCTATTTATCATTGATATAGCATATGTGTAGGTATATTGGTTTCAGTTCTTAACTTATCGCCGCAATAATAATTCATTGTCATCTGTCAGAGATTTTTCGGGTGTAACCACACACATACACACACGCCGAGAGAGAGAGAGAAAGGTATTACGTATACGCCACAATGGCCACAGGACATGGCAATAAAAGGAAACAGAAAATAAGTCTACAAGGAATTGAAGCAATTGCATCCGCTCCAGACAGTCAGCAGCAGAGGCAGCCACAATAACAACAACAACGACGAGAGCAACAATTGCTGCTAAAAGAAATAAAAATTGGGGTAAATATGTATGGTATAGAGGAAAATTCAGTCATCCTTTTAAAATGCCATTCAGTTTTGATTTGGCTACGAATTTTTGCTGTTGGGTTTTTGTTTTTGTGGGTCCTGTTTATGCAGTGCCTTGCCTCTTCGTATTTTCGCGTTGATTGCATTCGTTGTTCATGTTGTCGGCAGTTGCCGTTGCTGCAACAAAATGCAGCAGTCTTTATTGTAATTATGTATTGTTGTTGTTGTTTCTCTTCAACACATCATCATCATCATCATCATCATCATTAACTGTGCTTAGTTTTCTGGGCATTGTTCTTAGTCAGGCATCGTCATCATCATCGTCATCGTCAACGTCATCAGCGAAATATGGTCCTAGTCGTCTGGCATTCTTCCTTTCTACATTTTGCAGTGCCAACTTCCTGATTTTCTTCAAACTTCACCTCTTTCCCGTACCACGCAATCCTCCTACGCTTCTCTCCTATTTTCTTGTGAGCAATTTTTATTTTCCCTTTTTTTTTTTTTGCCAAAATGCAAAGTCTAAGGACTTTTGTCTGAGTGGATTTTCCCACCCAACTGTGTGAATTTGTGTTTTCTTCACATTTCCCTGCTGTTTTTGTTATTGCTTGAAATTTTCACATTACAAAATTGGAGCAGGCGTTACTTGTCACGTATTTTTTTTAGGTTTCACCACACATAAAAAACTCGTTGCTGTTGTTGTCGTATTTCGTCATTGTTCATACACAAATAGGTGTAGGAATACAGTTTAAAAAACTCAGCACCAAAACACCAGACAAGTGTGTGAGTCAACAGACACGGCAGCCGGCATTTATCGCTCAAAAATAGCCCAGAATCCCACAATTCATACAATAATACCAATGGAGGCGAAGGCGACCCCATGCCCACAATCACAATCACAACCAAAACCAAAAAAACCACAACCAAAAACCAAGAACCAAAACCGCACAACACGCACAGAGCTCTTCAAGAAGACTTGTGCTCCCTTCTCTCTGTCTCTCTTCCAAACAAACAAAACGAGGAAACAAAAAAAAAAAAAAACAACTAAATGAAGAACAACAAGAGTTTAAATTTTGCCCTCCTGCATCCTCTCATCATCTCCAGCTTCCCAAGTAGCAACAGAAGGACCGACAGCCTTTGTTTATCTCTAGCTAGGCGTATTATTGCATTGCAATTTCTGCACAATAAATCAGAGTATTATGGCTATATGAAGAAAGCAGTGGCGTATCTAGCTTATAAGTTTGTTAAGGGGAAAACAGGCATTTGGCGGAGGAAAATTGTTCTTAATCATTGATTGAAATTTGAAAGAAGAGGATTTTAGAAAGGCTCAGGGACCTTAGTTAACCTTACTCTCAGGCTCGCCAAGATCTTTAATGGGTAGATTACGCAAATAAATTTAGGACTTTCATGTTACAACTTTCCTTATGCATATCCAAAACTAATTTTTGCTTTCTTTAAGGGTTTAGTTCCTGCGAAAATATCTTGGAATATTTGTAGTTTCCTATGCTCTTTCCTATGCTCAATTCAAAAAAAAAATTCTTATGTTGTGTTGTGTTGTATTTGCCTCTGCCGTTTCTCCTCTGAGTCCAAGTATTTTTGGACTTGGTAGGCCTCTTTTCGTAGACGTTTTTCAAACGTTGATAGCCGTAATGAGCAGAGCAGAGCAGAGCAGACAGACAGTGAATGTGTTGTATGTTATGTTGCCCGATCCCCGAGAGAATCAGCAACAATATGTGGCTCTAGCCCTTAGACGTTGTCGTTGTTGTAGTAGTAGCCCATGTGTGGTGAGCGCGATGATGACGATACTATGCTGAGGATTGTGGGGAGAGATGCCAAAGCAGATTGTGTCGAGTGCGTGGCCATAAGGACGCGGGAAGGGCTGTCGGTAGGGGTAGGAGGAAAGAGAGGGGCACGCTTCACGCTTGATTTTCATGTGGCCGTTGTTGTTTGCCTGCTCAACGAACACAACACAACACACATATACAGATAAAGAAAATGCTTTTCAATTTATTTTTAAGTACAAAAATAATTTCAGTTTTTCCTTTTGTTTTATTTTTATTCTTTATTTTTTGTTTTGTTACTTTTTATTTATTTTGTTTTTGGACGACGACAACGTCGCGACGCTTGCGTTGTGTCTCGTCGGAGTTAGCCGTCGCATTTTCCCTCTATAGACCCTCAGTTGGGCGATATATATCGTCTATATAGACGCCTAGACACTCATTTTATATGTGTGAGTGTATGCGTTTGTGTGTGTGTGTGTGTGTGCGAGGAAATGTGTGAAATATTGGAGACAAACGGGCAATTTTTATGTTCCCAACATTTTTTGATTTCAGTACAACGCAGGTTTTTGCGCATAGAACGCGTCGAGCGAACGACTAATAAGTGAGAACGGATCAAAAGTGTCGGCAAATATATATATAAATATATATGTAGAGATGATACATTATATATATATATGTATATATATATAGACATAACAACAACATCGTCATTTTACTACTACTACTATTCTTATTATTATCATTATCGTCAATATCATAATTAATCAAGAATTCTGAAAAGTTGATCTTTTCCAAATGTTTGTTCTTTTTTTTCTACATTTTTTTTATTGTTTTTCTTGAAAAAATGAAAAATTTTTTTTCGTGCTATTTGTGCTGAAAAGCATAAAAATCAAGAAAGAAAAACGTGTTTCGGATACACAAGCAACATCATCAAAACCATCAACAACAACAACAGCAGCAGATCGTGTATAAAACTGAGGTGAAGATATGTCCAAAACTCAACGGGGATTATCAAAAACCTAACACGAGCTTTCGAAAAATATATTTCAAAATCCGGTGACACACACAGAGAGAGAGAGAGAGAGAGGAAGCAAAAAAAAAGAGGGAGCCGAAACTCAATGTCAAATTGAGACTGAGATTTTCTGGTATGCACACACACGTATATATATACACACACTCACACGCACACTACTGATTGGGAAATGCCAACGCGCTCGATTTAGTTTGTTATCGATAACAGTTGGCATTCGATTGTTTTTTTTTCCACATTCCTGGGTTTCCCCCTTACGCTCGCTCTATCCTTTTCGCCCCAACGAACCCAACCATCTCCTACCTTCACGCATACAGTTAAAAATTGTTCGGTATTTTTTCCATTTAGATTTTGGGTTTTTTTTTTTTTTTTGCTCAAAAATAAATGCAAGAATTTAGCGTTTTGTTTAAAAATAAACTGGAATGTGTTTGAATTAGATTGAAAATGCTTATGTTGAGGCATTGTTGTTGTGTTATAGTTATATATATAGACATACATACATATCTATAAATATAGAGATATACATACATATGTATGTATATGTTAATACACCTATTAGTTGTTGTTGGTTGTTCTCTTAGTTTTTGTTTGGCAATTCATTAAGTATTTGGTTTATTGTTCTCATGCCTACGGGTTTTGTTAATAAACAAAAACCAAACATTAAATCTAATATTTGGAAAAAAAATCAGACAATCTTTAAATACCTAATACATAGATACAGGTGAAAAGGCAACTTAACCAAAATGAAACCGTTAAATGCCACCGAAAAAACAATTTCGACATTCAGATTCCACTTAAAAAAAAAAAGGAAATGGGTTTAAAAATATGTAGCTAAATTGAAAAATCGAACCAAATCAAATGTCGTTGAAAACTTAAATACATTCATCATACTTTAAAAGAAATTTCCAACACGATCGTGGCGAAAATATAAGAGTAAATTAATACTCAAACATAAATCATAAAATATTTTGATACAATTTTAATTTAAAAATAAATGTCCGATTATAGCACTTTAACTCAAAAGTCCTGCCGTTTTTAAAGCAAACAACCAAATAAAAAAACAAAAATATCGAATCTCAGGCTAGTGTATGTTTGTAGTTTTTTTTTGTAAGCCGAAGGCTATAGATCCTTGTAATAAGATATGTCAATAGTTTACAACTAAACAACTGAAATAAAAAACTGTTTAAAAACAGAGCTAATTTATGGTCTGTTATATAAGCCAATAGTTATGCATATAAAACGACAGATTATGCAGCCGAAGTCATCAATTGGAACATTATTTATGCAAAAATAATGGGAATAAAAGAAAATCAGGAAAAAGAGGTTCAAACTGTAAGGGGCAGATAAGTACCTATCAAATTCACAATCGAAGCTGAAATTTCATTATGACAGACGGCTCAGGAAGTGCCGCAGCCTTTTTAAGAATCATCCGACTTCTTATTTTTTAAATTTAATTGATTAAAACAATAAAAGGTCTTCATCATCTATCATGTTAGAGTAGAAATAATTTGGACATTGATATGCTCGACTCTATTAAGAACGTAAAGTAAAAGGTGTTTTTACTGGTATTCGACGTGCTGAGTGAGTATAAGAATTCATTCAGTCTATATAGACCGCAAAGCAAACCATTCAACAAAAAAGGTATGAACAACATTCTGCCTATCGAGACGGAAAACGTTTTTATTAATTTGGACAGGATACTTTTAAATAAGGAAAATTCGACAAAGAATGTTACACTGGTTTTGTGGGGAAGTTCTTTTGTTGTTGGTAACCCCAAAATATTAAATATTTTTAAATAAGGAATATACGACCAATAAACTGAATAAACTGAATAAACTGAGTAAAATATCACCTATTCGGCACTTAAATTGAATTAAGCTCTTGATATAAGGAAAATAATTCAGCTGTTACCCCAACAGAGGGAAGTAATTGATTGAGCAAACCTATGGGTTGTCCCTGCATATATACCATTTTCCGAGCGAATTTCGCCATGGCTACTTGATGTAAATGAACTTTATAAAATTATGCAACACTGACAGTGCTATCGATAATCAAAATTTACTATTCAACACTTCTCCCTGTTAAAAAAAAAACAAAAGGTAATTTATCAGGGGTGTCATAGAAATCGATAACAACCTGAGACCAACCCAAAAGTAACTGTTGGGTGTCACAGAAATGTCGTTTGACAGTTTTAAAATCTCGCTGTTTATATCAAAATCTAAATAATGTACTGTTAAAATGACCTTTGATTATTTTTGGATAGAAATGCATTTAAGAAATCGATTAAAATGTTAATTATACCCTTGCAAAAGGTATTATGAAATTGGTCGAATGTTTATAACGCACAGAAGCAGACGTTTTCGACCCCCAAAGTAAATATATTCTTGATCAGCATGAGAAGCTGAGTCGATATAGCCATGTCTGCCCGTCTGTCCGTCCGTCGGTGCGTAAGCGTTTCACTCAGCCATCTTAAGAGCTACTGCAATGAAGCTTTACATTTGAGCTACTTATTACCCGGTTAAGATAAAGTATGAAAATTGTCAAGAATCGGACCACTATATCATATAGTTATAAAATAAAAATATGTGAAGAAATTGGAGTATCCCTATGAAATTTACGAATATGATAAATTTTTATATAAAACATAAGATCCCGAAATTTTAATCACATCGAAATAGAACACAAGTTACAGCCAATATAAATCGGCAGCGCTGCCAGCAGCCTACTAAGTCTTTGCTCGAATCATCAGAGCACATGGATCTGATATTTGAAAGGTTCTGTCTGGGCATTAATGAATTGAATTACAGAAAAAGAGTTTGGAATATGTAAAAATATTATGGCAAAGGACTGCAAGGCTATATACATATGTATATATATAAAAAAAAAACAATTGATTTTAATTATTTGAATTTTGTATAGAAATACATATTTTCATATGAGACTTTAGGTAATTTGAAAGTTGATTGAGACAAAAAAAAACAAAACTATAGATAAATGATCGAAAAATAAATAGCATAAGTACATAGTTAAATAAACAACGTTAGTAGGCTTTGCTCTAAAGTGTGATTAAAATTTTGTCAATTTTAATTCAATTTGAAAAGTAAACAAAAGGGATGTCAATTCAACGACTATTTTGCGCGGGATTGATATTTTAAAATTTTCCACTATGTAATAATAATTCTTTCACCAATTGCGCAAATTTTTTCTTGGTTTTTGGAACATGCCCCAATTGCAAAAATGTATTTTGCGCAGCCCTATTGAATCGAAATAGCTGCTATCGGTAAATGTTTCTGATAATTTGCCAATCGGCACCAGTTACACCAAAAAGTATTTCCAAAAATAAAATGTCTGAGATTTTTGTGACACCAACGTTTCAAAAACAATGATGTTCTCGACTATATCAAGAACGTTAAGTAAAAGGTGTTTTTCCTGGTATTCGCCATGACTTTTATCAATAACTTTGTTACTTTTCAAACGATGGCCCTAAAATGTAACAGATTTTAGTGTAATGAAGCTTTTTGTGGCAAATTTGATTAAGATTGTAAGTTTGCAGTCCAAGATTGTAGAACATTGAACATTGAGGAACATTCGAATTGTTAGTCAAAACCTTTTTTCAAGTTCAAGGCTATATTTAAGGGTAGAGGTAACAAAAGAAACTTGCAAGGGTATAAAAACTTCGGCGCGGTTGAGGTTAGCCACGACCCTCTGATTGTTATTATTGTTGTTTTATTTTTCGTTTCTCTCTCCTTTTTGCTTTGTTTTATTAATTATGACTTAAAGTCAGAGTGCGCGTGTTTTTATGGCAAACATAAATTTCGACTTAAGGTCTGATCTTGCAGTCAAATAAAATCAACTAAAAAAAAAAAACGAATGAAGAGGCAATCAAATAAATTGCCAAACAAAAACAAAAAAAAAAAAAAAAAACCCAAAGAGTCCCAGCAGATCATAAAGGGGGGGAAACAGTAGCTTGGAATTGGAGTTGAGTTGAGTGACTGTGTCTGGAGGATTTTGAAGACAATAACACTCTGAAGATGATGATGATGATGAGGCTGACTGGCTGTCTGGCTGCTAGCCTGCCTGCACTTGAAAGGAATTTCAATAAAAGTGTGAGAGGGAAAAAGAACAGAAAGAATATGAATATATAGATACATACATATATGTATGTGCATATGTAAATACGTATAAAATAAACAAGAGAAGCAACAGACAATGATGCTGATAATGATGATCCGTCTCCAGAATGAGATGCATTTCCAGGGACGATCAAAATCTTTTCGTTTTGCTGGTGATGTTGCTTGTGTTGTCTGTGGCATCAATCTGTCTCTGACACTTTTCTTGGGGTGCAACATTGTTGGTTGCTTTATCAAAAAACAACACAAGAGTATTAAACAACAACAACAACAACAACAATAGCGAAATAAATAAAAAATTAAAGGAAAGAAAGCAAGAAATAAAACCAAGATCTCATCATGCCGCATATTAAACGAAGCAAGTCAAGAAATTCAAACCAGACATACATACTACGTAGGTCTCCTATCGCAGGAGTAGGTGGTGGAGTAGAAGGTGGTAGGGTGGTGGAGGTACATGAGCATAAGATGGACTCCATCTCTTTGCCAAAATGTCAACCGTGCATAGTGTTCTTTTTCTTTCTTTCTTTTTTTCTTTTTGTTTCTCTTATTCCAAAAGACAATTAGTGAGCATAGGACAGCGTCAGAGACGACAAAAACAAAAAATAAGAAAAAAAAAGCACGACATTCCATTTTTTTTGTTGTTGTCGTTGCGTTGTTTTGCATCTTTTCTTGTGTCGTCTTTCAACTTATATCATTAATTTTGTCGTTGTTCTTAATTTTAGCCGCTTGTAATCTTTCGTCATTTTCAAAGAGCAACAAAGGTGCATGCAACAGGCCTTTCATTGCTCTCTATATATATCTTTCTCTCTCTATCTCTCTCGCTCTCTCTCTCTTTCTGTCACTCTTTCTCTGTCGCACTAGCAGTGTCACCCTCTGTCTACGATTTGTTGTTAAATTTAGAATCACAAAACACAACGTTGATGCTGCCTGATGATAATAAAAATGAAGTCGCAAAAGAAGTGCAACATAAATTTGTGCAAAATATTACGCATACGCCATGTTGTCGCTGATGTTGCTGCTGTTGGGGTTATTTATGCTCTATGCCCGCCGGGCTCATACTCTTCTTGTAGGGGAATTATTTTTGGTCTACAAAACAAAAAACAAAAAATGAAAAGAACAGAAAAACTTTGTAACAAGGACAGACGAGAGACAAAAGACAAAAGCCAAAAGCCAGTGACAACAAAAACAACAGCCAAGTGGGCGACCACACAACAACCGAAATACAAAAACAACAACAAATTTAAAATGCACTTGGAGAAATAAGTTAGAAAAAAAATTTTCATTTGATGATCTGCCTAATTTTCATAATGTAATCAATTGAATTTAGATAATTTGTTTATGAGATCTCTTAAAGAATTATAAGGTTATGAAGATAATATAGAGCAAAAGTGAGCTAACCTGTTCTTTGAACTTGTCATATTTTTGACTTAACCATTGGGCTAAGTTGTCCACTTACTCACTCTACTTGTCCAGTTGTTAACTGAATCATTTGTTATTCTATTGTTGTTCAGTTGTTCACTGGTTCAATTGTTCAGTTAATTCTTGACTTTCACCCTATGCCTCTTTTATGGTCCCTGATCGATTTTTAAAATCAACTGAATCACTTGTGCAGTTTTGCACTGGCTCATTGGGGATTCTATAGTTCAGCGACTAACTAGTTTATTTGTTCCTTAACTAACACCTTTTTGAGCGATACTATCAAATAACTTTTTTTTTTAAATATAACTAAAGTAAAATTATATAATTTTTAAAATTAATTAAATTTAATATGTTTAAAAAATTTCTTTCGTTTAATTCTTGTTTCTATTATTGTTTCTTTTTTATTTTGTTTCGTTTTATTTTGTTTGCTTTCTATGCATTTTGCATTTATATTTTCAGTTCAAGTTGCACATTATAGAGAGCTTGGGAATTATTATTGTGTGTCGCGGTCAATCATGTTGCAGGTCATTGAGACCCGGCTGGACTGAGAGTAAACAATCCAATTGCTAGCCGAAGACGACGCTGTGGCCCCCACGCATGCAGCCGCCAGTGGCGCCGCGGGGGCCCGCTGCACGCACACACAAACCGCATTATTGTTGGTCCAATTACTAAAGCTTCTATTACCAACTGTCATCTTGTTGTTGTGGTCGGCTTCAGCCTTTGCCCTCGCGGTGCCAATGCATAGACACGTTGGTCCAGGTCCACAAACGCATTTACATCCAATTACAAATACAAATACGAAAACAAAAACAAATACGGATATATATCAAACTCGGTCCCAGACCCAGGCACAAGTGCATAGTATTGCATACTTATGGGCGTCAAACAAGGGCAACAACAGCAGCAACAGCAACAGCAACTACAGTCAAACATACAAGTCTATGCCAATTGGAAACGTCGCCGCAAAAAGTTCTCCAAAACGCGCTAGTGAGTTAATCAATATTTTTTACAGTGTAAATAGTGCAAATTTAATTCTAAGCAAAGGCAAAACCAAAGCAAGAATCGAGCAAAAAGCCAAAGCTAAAGCAAAATCCAAATTTCTTGCTGGCACAAGTTGGCTAAATAAATTACCAACATCGCGTAGTGCTGCGGATAGCCACTTAAATCCAAGTGCCGAGACAAAAATTCGCCTACCCCTCCCACCACCACCACCACCACCACCGCCATCACCACCAACACCACCAGCGTCGTCGTCGTTTTTGTCGCTATCGTTGCCGTTGCCGTCGTCGTCGTCATCGTCATCGTCGTCGTCGTCGTCCTCGTTGTTGGTGTTTATTCCTCAACCTCAGCCTCATAATCATCGTCGTCGTCGCGACGCGTCGCACTCGGCTGGCGGTGTTGCCTCCGTGTCTGTATCTGCCGCCGCATCGCCCGCGTCTATGTTTTTGCCATATCAAATTAATCAACGTGCTACATTGTTGCAAGCATCAACATCTACAACGACAACAGCAACAAGAGCTGCAACAGCAACATCTACAACCACACTGCCACATGTGCCCGGGGCAACAACTCTGCATGCCTTGCATCGTATTTTTAAACGTGATACTGGCCAAACAGCGGCCACTGCATCACCTTTGACACCGCCACAGAGGCCATATCCACATCCAAATCCAAAGCCAGCAACAACGCCAACACCAACGCAATCACCATCACCACCATCAGCACCACCAACACCACCATCAATAGCAACAATAACAACAACAAAAACCGCTCGACTTGAATACATTGTCTATACAGAAATATACGAAGAGGATGCCAATACAAATTCGGTGCATTCATTAATATCTGATACGCACACAAAGTCAATTTCACGTCCGGTTAACAATAAATTTTGGCAAAAATACGGTAAGTATATCAAATATCAAATTATGCAAAACCAACTGTAACAAATTGTTGAAATTTTCAAAAATAATTCAAAAATAATCATCTCCAATAAATACTCCACAACTAAATTCATAATCAAAAGTACACTAAGATGATTCAATGGTTTTTGGTTTCACAATTTTAAAATTTTTTTTCTGATTTCAGAGATTTTTGATCATTTTTCATAATTTCGTGAGACTTAAGTATATGTTAAAAAAAAACTTTTGCAAAGTTTTTATATTTCATATTCATCTCGAACAATCACACAATCAGATTTTTACAACTTAATTTTCAATCTGTATTTACACCAAAAAATTTCTTAAACTAAATAGGAAATATGTTGAAATTTAAGGAAAGAGTGTATAAAATTTAATGAAGATTTGTTTATTACTTCTTTAGAAACTAAGGATTTATCGAAATACCTACCTTTAAATATTTTTTTATATTAAGAAAATATTCAAAAGACATAATAAATTTTTGGTCCAGTTCCTGTTTATAATTGAAATCCCCTTTTCGCATAAATATTGTCCGTTTAATTTGTTTTCAGGTCGTTAGCCGAATTGACGAAAAAACATATTTATTCCATTTTTTACTCCAAAATTAATTGTATTTTAAACTGTTCAAGAACGATTCGAAAATAAGAACACATTGGTTTTGATTGAAAAGAGTAAGATTTACTTAACACCCTGCTTAAAGAAAAATTGTATAATGTGCTTAAATGGTAAGCCATTTAATAATAGAAATTTCATTTTCAGTGATTGAATATTTATACCATACACCCATAGGGTGAAATGGTATATTAAAGTCGCCAAAATGTATGTAACAGGCAGAAGGAAGCTTTTCCGACCCCATAAAGTATATATATTCTTGATCAGCATCAACAGCCGAGACGATCTAGCCATGTCCGTCTGTCCGTCCGTCCGTCCGTCCGTCTGTATGAACACCTAGATCTCGGAGACTATAAGAGCTAGAGCCACCAAATTTGGTATGTAGACTCGTGTCATATGTACGCTTATCGAGTTTGTTTCAAATGTTTGCCACGCCCCCTACCGCCCCCGCAAATGATATAAAACCGATTTTCTTAAACACCATAGCAACTAGAGACACAAAATTTGGTATGTATATTTGCTTAGTAAACGCGCACATTTTGTATTTATAAAAATTTTGCCACGCCCCCTACCGCCCCCGCAAATTAAATAAAACCGATTTTCTCAAAAACTATTCTAGCTAGAGACACCATAGTTGGTATAAATATTTGCTTAGTAATTGCGCATAGTTTTGATGTGTAAAGATTTTGCCACGCCTCTTTCCGCCCCCGTAATTTGAAAAAATTCGATTATCTTCCGTAATTTTCTACCTTGTGCAATCAAATTTAGCACACTTAAATTTAATACTAATATCAAGCGAAATACCAAATTTGATCAAAATCGGAATAAAAATAGCCAAGTTATGCATATAAACGTTTTTCCATATGGCCGGAGTTGGCCGTTGCCTGGTGGGGGCGCTAGGGTGCTCGTATGCTTGAGTGAGCGAAATACTAAGATATGCTTCTAAAAAGCATGGAAACCGATTTTTTTAAAAATACGAAAATGCATTGGTTATTATAAATTTAAAATATTTGTTTTACTGGTGTATGGTATATCCAAGTCGGCGAGACGACTTACTTACTTCATTTTCTTTGTGGTTGGATTACCTCTAAGATATGTATATATTTATAAATGTTATTTCAAACGTTTTGAGAATTCTACACCAAATTTTTGAAACATAATTGTATTTAAACTAAACTATCCTACTTTCATTTAGTACATTTAATGCGTTTTTCTCAACACTTGACACACTTAAAATTTTTAAATTTCGTGAATAATTCCTTAATATTATTTATTATTTTTTTCAACGGTAAAGTTTATCATATCATACAATTTTTTACAAATTGAAGGAGATTTATGTTAGGATTTTCTTATTCCACATGGCCAAATAATCCACATGGTAAAAAACATAGCATGTCAAAAAAGCCTGAATAGTTTTTTTTTTGGCAAAAGATCTTAACTGGCTCCTATTTATCACCTGGAATTATATGTATTATGGGAGTTAACATGGTCCTTAAAAAGATCAGTAGTTACCTATGCTTTGTTCTATCATACAAAGAACCCGCTTTGTTTTCTTAGAACTCTATCAATACTTCCTATGTGCGATTAGGAAGTATTGATACTTTACAATACTTTAATTTTGCATGTCTCAAAACAATTGGAACATATGAAATTATCTGAGATATCAGACATAACATTTAACATACTTATTCTACACTCTTGGTCATTGGCTCTTCTTTTAAATCTCAAAATGTTACGATTATATCTAAGAATAAAAAATAAAAAAAGAAATTAACAACTGACAGTGACAACAGGAGCTTAACTCTAACCAATTGTCAAACATTGTTCCAAACATTTTATGCCTCAAGGAAGAGACACACATCTAGATACATACATACATACTCGTACAAGTATAAATGTATACACATATGTACAAATATACATACATACGTATAGATATATCTTTTATGATGTGGATGTGGGATTTTTAACACAGCTGGCTGGTTAACATAATTTTCGTGGGCATTTTCAATGCAATTCAACTAAGCAAAACAAAATAAACAAAAAAAAAAACCCAAACAGAAGAGAATAAAACAACAGACGGAGTAAAAAAAAAACAGAAAAAATTAAAAAAAAAAAAAATGGGAATCAACTTATTTCAACGAATAAATTTCGAGTTTTCGATAGTCTCGGTCTGCCACAGACAGTGGTTGTCCACGACATCGTCGTCCAGACAGGGGGGGATCGGTGGTTGTGGCGGCGGTGGTGCTTGGTGCTGCTGCTGGTACGAGTTGGATCTGTGAGGGAGGTGTAGAGAGGGGGGATATAGGAAATTTGGTAGAGAATAGGAAGGAAAAGAGAGAGAGAGAGAGAGGGGGCTTGGGCAGGTCTGGGGCCACTCGTGGGCTCCAACAGCGTCAGACTGTCTGGTATGTTTCTACTTCTCTTCTCTTTACTCCACTTCACTTTATACCACTCGACTTGCCGCGTCACTCTTCTCTCCACTACTCTTTCTCTCTCTATCTCTCTGTGTTTCTCTGTCTGCGTGTAACTGTGCATTTGTATGTCGCACTCTTTTGCGGTTGTATTGCCTTGCCACATGTGGCGACGATGAACGTACAACGACGACAACAACAACAACAACGGGCAACGATGACGATGTTGCTGGGACTGCTGCTGCCCATCCTCCACTTGAATGATAGTTGTAGTTGTAGTTTGCTGTCAGCTGTCTGCAATATGCCTGCTGCTGCTGCTGCCTCAGTCCGAGTCCGAATCCCAGTCCCAGTCCCAGTCTTAGTCTCAGTCAGTCCCAGTCACTGCCTTTGCCTCTCCCTCTCTCTTTCTCTGCTGTGTGTGTAGGCGTCATCATCATCATCGTCATCAGCCATGGCGCTCGCAATTGGCCAATGCATAAAATTATACAGAGACATGACATGGTTTTGAATAATTAAAACACACACACAAACGAAACGAAACGAAACCAAATGAAATGAACGACAAACGAGACAGAGTCCGGAATCCTGAACTAAATGCCGCTTGTAGGGATACACACTCCCACACTGTCATTGGAATGACTTATTAAAATGGTCACCTCTAACCAAAAATGGAACGGGGCATCGTAAATCTCAAAAATAAATGCCAAGTCGGGGAAAAAAAATTCTCATATGTGGCAACTAACTAACTAGCTGTCTAGTTGATATCTCTTTTAATATTTACTTATATGTGTGTACCTATATCAGTGGGGAAGGCGCCTTAAAGCAATACGATTAATCCTCGTTACTGAATAATTCGAAATGCTAAAAGATGTCACCGACTTGAAAAATTACTTCATTTGCTTTGCTTTGATTCATTTGAATTTAGCACATAATATTCTTAAACGGCTACAGAATCAAAAAATTACAAAAAATTTTGTCGAAACCCAGTCAAGATTCGTCTAAGGGGGGGCATTGAAAAACATTATCGGGGGGTGTCCCATCAAAAAATTTCCCTTTTCGGCTTAGAAAAATAATTAATTTTCAATGCAGGGATTTTGTCAGATTAGGGATTTGGAAAAATAACGCACTCTTTTCAATGATTTAGCATTTTGGCGTAAAAAACGAAAATTTAAAATATTAATCAAAATATTGATATTTTGGGGGGTGTCCAGACCCCTGAAAATCAGCCCTTGGAGACATGTTAAAAGATTGCAACAAATTAAAGTCGAGAAACACAATGATTTAATTCATTTATTTTATTCAATAGCGTTTTTGAGATTTTCGAACAGCTACTTCTGACATGGCACTATGGAGAAAAGTCGTTTTTTTTTTTTTTTTAGCACTAACCATAGTTTGAAAGCTAAAATTAAAAAAAAAAAAAATTAATTAAGGTACCAAATGAAGTAGAGCGAAACGAATGTAAAACTATTGAAAGGATCCGTGTTAATCAAAGATATATATACATATGTAAATACGAATCTAGGAAAAGCTATAAAATTTACCACTTTTAACATGCTGGATGAGTATTTCACGTTTTTAACAAATTTATAACTTTTCGTATGCTTCGTGCTTTTAAAATTTGCTTGTTTGCTTCAAATATTATTCCTTCATATGTATGTTTAAAGAAGAAAGTCAACATTTTTCTTAGCCTAGGGCTAGATCCCCACAAATTTCAAGGCATATCATTCAAATATTCCTATTTATTGGCCTTTAGAATGATACATTCTATATATAAATCATATGCAAGTTTTATAAGCTAAACGCGATCAAAGTCGAAATAAATTGGTATTTTTATGCCGTTAAAAAAAAAAGTTCGAGCTTTTAGTATCATGTTTAACAACGACAACAAAAGCCTACATTTTCCTTGTTGTGGAAAATATAATGTTGACAAGTCTTGATCTAAGATCATCTATGTCGGGTTAATGGGTCTTTAACATGCCTAAAACTGAAAAAAAATCTAAAGAAAATGATCAAAATATCAAAAAAGTTCAACTAAATTGAAAGTTTTTAATTTATGTATGTATGTCCAATAATTTTGCATTTATAATTCTGCTTCAAAATGTGCATTAAAAATTATTAAAAAGATTTTACAATAACTTTTTAAGCTTGTGTTTTAAATATGCGTTTAAAGTGTGATTAAGTAGTTACTACTATTCAAGTTTTTTAACAATAATAAAAATAAATCGAACTTAGCCGGCTCGAGGTCAATCTTACAAAAGAAGATTATTTCAAAGGCAACACACAAAAAGGTGAGCAGGTTGTCTGTATAGATATTTCAAGAACTACCAAATTCTATCATCAGCAGACTTTGCTAAAGAACTCCAGAATTGCAATAGCCATACCATATCTTCAACGCTAAAACTAGTTGGGAATTACATTGCCAACTAAATGAAGCGAAAAAAGCTGGCGAAGCCTACAATACCGAAGACCACCTTTTGTGCATACCCTTAGGCGCTATGAAACATTAGTGTAAGAGCTTCGCCCTTAACAAACTAAATTCACGACCTGTTATTTTATACACGGTATATTGTACCATATAGAAAAAAGGGTTTTTTTTGGAATAAAATTCCAAAGTAACGGCGTGCCTTCCGTTAGTGTTATGTGGTTAGAGATTACGACCTATTGGAAGGAAAAAACCCAATTTATTTAAAAAACATTTAAGGAACATTTGGTTTGATCCAATTTTGTATATATTGTTTGGATTTTCAGTCATTTTTTTAAGGATTTTTATTCTTTAACTACGAAAGAAACTGAGAAAAATTAAGCGAAAAAAGATTGGCGAAGCTTACAACTCCGAAGAAAATGGTCGATATCTAACCAGCTGCTGTAATTCGTTTTCGAATTTTTATTCCAAAAAAAACCCTTTTTCTATATGTTAAAATATACCGTGAATGAAAAATTAGGTCATGAATTTAGTTTGCTGAGGGCGAAGCTCTCACACTTATTTTCCATAGAGCCTACACAAAAAGGTGAACTTCGGTGGACTTCTTTCGCTTCATTTAGTCGCAATTCCCAACTAGTTTTAGCGTTGAAGACATGGTATGGCTATTGCAATTCTGGAGTTCTTTAGCAAAGTCTGCTGATGATAGAACTTGGTAGTTCTTGAAATAGCTATACAGACAACCTGCTCACCTTTTTGTGTGTTGCCTTTGAAATAATCTTCTTTTGTAAGATTGACCTCGAGCCGGCTAAGTTCGATTTAAATTTCAATAGGTCGTAATCTCTAACCAAATAATAAAAATATGTATTGATTGAAATTGAATATTTTTGTCTACATTTCGACCTTATTGAGTTAATCAAAACTGGGTTTTAGCTGGGTTAAGGTCAATAAATGATATTAATATACATACAAGAATTTAAATCAAAAGGTGAACATAAGATTTATAGACATATGCCCAGTTTTGATTAAAATAAAGTATTCTAAAAATTTTGTGATTTATTCTTATTAGAGGAGTTTAAAAAAATTGATTATTTTTATTTATTTATCACACCTTAGAATGTCATAAAACATAAAAAGGTTGCATGCATGAATGGAAATCAAAAGTTAAAAGTGCTAAAAATATAATTCACTTGCATAGTCGCAATAATTGTTTGACTTAAAAGTAACTTATCTATCTGAAGTTATTAGGTTCTTGGGATAATCTTTCAAGGTTGGTCGTCATTTTTGCTTTTTTCCCCCTGTGTGTTTGTGCTTTTTTTGTTTCGTGATCTGACTGAGCCCTAAACATAGAGGACATCGCGATGTTGAAAAAGCATACATACCTATTATTGACAGCTGAGAGAATTGTCCGCGCATTTGGACACGTTTTGGCCAATATCATGAATGCTTGACTGGAACCTAACCGAATCGACCCTAACCCTTATAAGAGTGTTGCTGCAGTTGTTGCAGTCTTTGTTGTTGTTGTTGTTGCTGTTGTCAACGGCGGCTCGTTTCAGTTTCGAGCTGTCAGAGATGTCTGCTTGTCTGTTGTTTCCTTTTTACCCAAAACGACATTGAAGACAGACGTCTGGAGAGTCTAGACACAAGTCGAAGTGGAAGTCGAAGTCGCAGTCAAAGTCGAAGTTGTAGAGAGGACAGGAGAACGTACAAACAGACAAACGGACGCAAGGGCGGACGGACGAACGGAATGAATCGAAAGCTCAGGTGTATTTCAAACTGGACCCATGCGTGCCTCTTGTGTGTGTGTCTGTGTGTTCTTATGCCGACCCAGACCCAGACCCAAACCCAGACACAGACAAACATCGACATCGACATCCACATCAACATCAGACAGTGACTGCGACGAGGTTGTCGTCTGGAAAGTTATGGCCCAAAAGTTGTCGGCTGCTATCTCTCTCTCAGTTGCCGCTGTCCCTGACAGCCTTAGATCAGAATGCAGTTGATTTATGGCGGCGTTGAGTGGCTTTATGCTCACCTCAAATATGACAGAAGGCGGACGGACAGGAAAATACAAAAAAATACAACAAAACCTTAAAAAAATATCAACGAACGGCAGAAAACAAAAAAAAAAAAGACCAACGGAAGTCGTCGTCCTTTGCACCCTTTTTGCACAATAACGGCCGAACTGAAAACTTTGTGTCCATTCACGCAACAAGCAAATTGTGGCAATTACCTTTCCTTGCCCCACATCCATATACATTCACATTGTTGACGACAACGACGAGCCATCGTCTCTCTGTTCAATCCGTCCGTCCGTCCATCCATCCGTCTGTCTGTCTTTCTGTCCGTTTGCATGCTCAACGATGCGTGTCGACAGCATATCAACATATCCGCCATGTCCTCCACACTGGCCTCCAACCCTCGATATCTCGGATCTGTGTGTGAGCCTGGGTCTGAACCTGAACCTGAGCCGTGAGCCTGAGCCTAACTGACTGCTGTCCACTGTCAATGCCAGCCGTCATCTATTCACCTCCTCTGCCCCCCTTAGAGTGCGCTTTTGTATGGCAATAAATGTAATTATGGTTTCGAATTGTATTCAAAAATGTTCACCCTCTCTCTGACGCTCTCCCATCTGCCACCCTGCAACCCAATTGCAATTGCAACAAAATAAAAAAAAAATAAACATAAAAACAGCTACGAACGTTGGAGAGTTGGACTGGGGGAAATGGGCAAAGGGCTTGAGGGTATGCGACACACGTTCATATCTATTTGGGTAATTTGTGCTCGATCATATATTGAGGTAAGGGTTAATACTCTGCTTTGACGGGAGTGACAACACTTTTAATTGCAAAGCTTTTTCTGATTAGAATTTAATTTCTATGTGCTCTAGGACTAGTCTGGCCGAGACTAAAGCCAAACATTTTATGCCATATTCGCTTATGGGTTGAAAATATGTTAGCACAAATAAACATTTTAAATCATTTTTGATGCTGTCTCTTTCTTTAATAATGGCCTGCACTTTCCAACACACACACACACATAAACATAATCAATAACTAATTTTTGTTCACTTTTCTACAGGTTAAAGGCATCAAAAACAAAATTCTAAATCCCAAATTGCAAGCGAAAGCAGCGAAAGCCAAATTAGAACTGTCAGGGTGGCCAGATCATTTTCAAACTAGCTCTGACCGTGCTTAACAAAAGAATCTAGCTAGCAGCTAAAATTGTCAGCACTGATAATTAATAAGTCTAATATCCATTCAAGAATTCCGTTATTTTCGAATTCTATAATACATTAATGTAAAGTGGTAGATGGTAACATTTTGGTCTGATTGTTATTTCTAGTTTAGCGTAAAAATTGCGAATTGTTAAAATATCAAATATAATTTTATAAAAGTTCCCCATTAAAATGGATAAAATATTCTTACAATAAACTAAATCAACTAAACAACTATTGATTTAAAATGGGCAAAATTAACAGCAGTTAATTATTTTATTTAATGAGTTTTAACAATATAAAGGTGCCAAATATCTTATAGGATAATAAAATCAATAGAAAAAGAATATTGAACAAATGTACAAAAAATGACTTCTTACGTCCACTGCCTCTATCTCTTTCGGTCCTTGTCCTTCTCTCTCTCACTCGCTTTCTCTCTATTCTCCCAATGTGTTTGCTTGCTAGGTCCATACTAAGTGTAATAAAATCGAAAATGCCATAATCATAATACACTCAATTTTGGGGGTCATTAGAAGCAGTCAGCTAGGCTAAAGATTCAGTACAATATCATTGAAAACTATCGAATTGTTATGATATATGTATGTATTATTTTAATACACAAGAGTGAAACATATAAATGGAAGCATTTCCAACCATATAAAGTACATATATATACTTGATCAGCGTTTAGACTATTAGTTAAGCGCACGCAATCTTGGATTTAACCGAATCAGACTGATCTGAAAATGATATTTACCTATATGAGATTAAAAACATTGTTAGTTTTCAAGCAATTGTCATAAAATTGAGCCTTTATATGATATACCTATGTACCTATTTATTGATCATACCTATTTTTTTAAGATGGAATCAATTATAAGTATATAGATTGTCAATTGACTCTTTAGAAATACCAGGAAAATTAGAGCATCTACTGTCGGTTTTAATGGAATTTTAAGATATCACTTTGTATTATTAATTGAATTGAAATTTCAAAATTGTTTTCCGAGCTGAAACCTTTAAATTAATTTCTGATTGATGCACATTATTTTATGGTTTTGTAGCAGCATCAAGTTCAAGTTGCATATTCAGAGGGGGCAAAATCGCCCATATGCTATGCACTCTCTCATTGGCGCAATTGGATATCAAAGGCAATTGCCACATTTCGAGATTTGCTATTAAATATTGTATGTCGTCTGCAACGGACGTCTGGGGTCTTGCAGTGAGCTGGTTTCCTCCGACATCATCTCCGTTTTGCATTGCAGCAGACGGCGATGGCGATGACCATGATAATGATGATGATGATGATGTTGATGCAGATGCTAGTGGAAAGTTGAGTAGAAAGACCTGGACGATGCGGCCTGTAAGCGTTTCTAACAAACAAAACACAAAACGAACACAAAGAATCAACTTTTTTTTCTCCTAAATCGACTGATGAGTGTGTGTGAGAGAGAGAGAGAGAGAGAGAGAGAAAGAGAGAGAAAGGGGAGTGAAATGCACATAGAAGTCAAAGTCGAGCTCGAACTCAAATACAAACTTAAAACTCGAAACTGGTGTAATATGAAACAGAATGAAACAGACGGCAGACGATTCGTCAGTCAGTCAGACAAAATGGACAAACGGACAAACCGAACGGACAAAGAGACAGTCAGTCAGACAGACAGATGAACGAGCTGCGAGCAACAGAAATTGCAACCGATAATAATTATTTTTATGGAGTCTAGTCTATGTCTAGACGATTTTTTTTTTCGTTCGTTCGTTCGTTTGTTGTTGTAGCTGCTGCTGCTGCTTACTTCACTTGCCGACCTGGGTAGTACCCCTTGCCGTCACTTAACGCCCTTTAGGAACAACCTTCCACATTCTTTAGGGTGGTGTCACCACCCACTTCTTCCACCCCTCCCATCGTTACGGCCCTGTTGTTGCTGTTAAAGCTACTGTGTCATTGTTTTCGCTTTGATTCCGATTTTAACTGGTAAACTGGCATTTAACTGTTTTACTGTTGCTATTTGACAAACAAGCCAGCCAGACGGACATACGAAATACATTTGCTGTGATAGGCCAGCTGAAGCGGTGTAACGCCAGTGGTGCAGAAAATGGGGCGAAGGGTTGTCAGAAAAGGCAAGGCGAGACAGTGCCGACTGCAGTCAGATAGTGAACGTGAGCGAGGCATGACAGACTCCAAACTAAATGCCGCTACAAAATGCTCATTGAGTTGTGGTTGGGGTTGGGGAAGGGTTTGCGATTGGGCCATGTTTGTTTGTGGGGTGGGGTGGAGAGGGGAGAAGGAGATAAAGGTTTGCCTTTGGGGGCAGGGGTTAGGCGATGAGACACAATCAAGACACAAGGCGACAGGCTGGAGGCGGCATTGAGCCAAACATGCGGAAAAGTCAACCAGCCAAAGGCAAACAGACAAACGGATGACATTTTGCACAGTAGAACAATATATAATCAATTTGTTAAATTTCATTTGTGATAGTATTTTATTAAAAATCATAATATTTTACAATTAAAATATCATTAATTTATGACTTTAAATAACTAAATATTATTTTGTTTTATATTAATAAACCACTATGGCGGATGGGTGGAAAATTTTTATTCTTACCTAGTTTTTTTTTTAACGATTTTATAAGTTTATACATCATTTGAAATAAAATCGTAACAAACCAAATGAAAGATGATAATCCATAAAGAAGAAAAAATTGATTTATTTTAACATTATGGTTATAGATCGATTGTAAGTTGGCAAGCTATACAAATTGATAGAAAATTACGATATGCTATATATTCTTAATATTATTATAAGAATTTAAAGAAAAAATCTGTTTCGATATTCTTGAATAAATCTTATGAAAAATATTACAAAAAGCTGATTGTGTTCTATTATCAGCAAACGTTAAAACTAATTGAGAATTACGACTGCATTAAGACCAACAAATGTTAGTCAAAGCTTACAATATTAAAGTTTACTAAGTGAGAAAACTTTTTGCAACTAACAATGAAATGGGATTTTATTGGAAATATATGACCAATGTGCCATCTGTTAGAAAACCAAAAACTATGTATATAATACAGTTTTGTTCGCGCTTCGTTGGGCATGAGAAAAATGGCACCTCCGTCAACAACATCAGAACTGAACCAAGTTAAGAGAGTGAGAAAGAGAGAGAGAGAGAGAGAGAGAGAAACACAGCTTCAGACAATTGTCTGATCTGTTTTTTTTTTGTCTGACTGTCTGTCTGTGTACATCCATCGCATTGTCGCCATATTTGGCCAAGAGGAGAATATGTCTCGACACCTTTTCCACTCTTTTAATTCTTGTTCGTTTTGCTATGCTTCTTTTCTTGCCCCTGCACCACAGACTACTCTTTGTGATGGAAGCTAGCCGAACCGCGCTTTCAGCCCCAAGATATTATGTTATTATGGCAATTATAGTTACACGACTTTGGCGGCATCTATGGCATTTGGTGGCACCACAAAGTTGGCCTCAACGACAGCTTGGCATGTCTGTGTGCTCCGTGGTTAAGAGAAAAAGAGAGAAAGAGAGAGACAGCAAAAGCGAGAGGGACAGTTTTCTGGCCGAGATTTTCCAAAAAGATAAGCACAAACTGAATACTGTAGCCGTTGCCATTGCAATTACAAACATTTTAATGCAATTAACACACCTGAGACTGAGACTGAGACTGAGACTAAGACTTTGACTGCAACTGCGAATGAGACTGAAACTGAGACTGAGACGACTTGTCGGCGAAGCTCATTTGCCTGGAACTTCAAAAGCCAAAAAAGCGACAACATTTGCTGCGTGTGTCAGTTTCATGGATGATGCCACCGTCACCGTCACCGTCACCGTCACTGCCACCGCCACCACCTTCTTTCTGAGGTTTGCCGCTCCAGTTGCTATCAGTGCTGAAAGATATGTGTATACGTTACGTACATACATACGTTGTCGTTCAGCATTTTCTTGCTTATTTTTTTGTTCCTTGGTTTTTTGTACTGACTTTGTAGTGTGCCGCCTCAAATGCAGTTGAGCGAAAGGGTGAAGAAGCAGGTGGAGGTGGTGGAGGACCCTTTCTTAATGCCATGTCCAGCAAATCGTCCCCACAAGCGCACAATCAGTTTGCGCTTCATTTCATCGGTTTAATATGCAAAGGTAAAAAGGCAAACCAGCAAAAACAAAAACCAAAAGCAAAAAAAAAATTGATTGTCTTTATTATCTTGGTGGCTGCTGCTGCTGCTGCAACTTTTTGCTTGCAACTGTCGCCAGCGGCTTTTGTGGCCTCTGATCTTTCGTTGACGGAGATGGGAATGTTTGAAACGACTATGGTATACATACATTGTTATTGTTGTTGCTTTCGTTACGATTCAGATTGTGATTCAGATTTAGATTCACATTCACGTCAAAAGGCGGCTCCCGTCGTCTCTGACGTTCAACATCGTTGTCGGCCAGACGCCGTGAATTTTTGTACAAACAAACTTGCCCCAAAAAAAAAAAAAAAAAAAACTTGCGCCTGGTGAAACAATTATAATAACAACAACAAAAACCAAAAACAGCACAAACGAAACTATAAATACTCTTAAAAGAAAACAAATAATATTAAGACTGTTTTTGTTTTACCGTAAATTGTCTTACTAACTTACTAACTAGTTGAGAATTATAAATCCAAGCAATATGTTTATGACTTGACTTATATAAGAACGTTACTTTCAATTATTTTAATCAAACATCAAAATTAAAAATGAAAATTTTGAACTTCCTGATAAAAGTTGAATTTATTTATGAAACTAAATAGATAACCCACATATGTACACATTTTTTGTGTAATTTTTTTTTAATGGTGTGGGCAAATTGTTTATCATTGATGGCCGATAATAATTGTGTCTGCACTCAATCTAATCAAATTTGTGTTTTAATCACACTAATCAATCCCATCCATCTATCAATGGTGTCAGTTGCGGGTAAGGGTATTAACCAAAAACCCAAACCGAACGCAAACCAAATGAGCCAATAATTTTTATGATTTGCCCGTCTAGACATTTGCGTAGACAACGCAAATATCGAGAAATTTATACAATTGAATGAGTGTAGGTATGTAGTATGGCAATGTGTGTGTCTGTGCGTGTGTGTGGAGTGAAAAAGACTATGAAAAAATTAGACTACCTTATCAGTTGGTAGGCCAATATCCAAATGAATCAGACAACATACATATGTACATATATGAGTGTATGTTTCGTATGTGGGTATTGATTAAGACTTGTCGTCGTCATTTATCCGTCTACCTGTTCCAATCACACTTTCTCTCTCTATCTCTCTCTGTTTCGCTCACTCTTTCTATCTATGATGTTTCTTTGCATTTCTGCCCCTGTAGCATTTGTCTAGGAATTAATGACAAATCATTTATAATCCGACAGGCAAGCAGCAAAGCCAAAAAGCTTCACCTGCCATTACGTAATCCAGAGTGAGAAAGACAGCGGCAGCAAGAAAGATACAGAGGAAAAGATAGAAGAGGGGAAGGGTATATATATTTAGTCAAGCGATTAGCTTCCGTTTCAGTTCTACTTTTGCTTGCTTCTGCTGCTGGCGATGTCTGCTGGTCTGGGAATGACTTGGCAGCCTTGAAACATCATGCCCAGGGATTTCACTTAATCGAATAGCTGGAGCAGAGCAGAGCAGGGCAGAAAGAGGATGAACTTTAGTTGTAGTAGTAGAAGGAGTGGCAACAACATTTTGTAGTCTCTAGGTCATTAGGGGAAGCCGACACCGATATAAGCATATACATACACGAATCTACCTACCTACCGACTATATAGAAAACCATTAAAGACGTCCAAGCATAAGGCCAGGCTAAAAGGCATGCTGAAGTAAAATGCCTAATTTATTATTAATGGACTGCTCTCCTACATCTTTGTCTTCAACTTCTCTCTTTCTCTCTCTCTCTCTCTCTCTCTCTGCCCCTGTCTCTTTCGCATTCTGTGTCATGTTTGCCTCTTTTTGCTTTGTGTTTTTATACCATGCATCCTTAGGGTGAAATGGTATATTAAAGTCGCCAAAATTTATGTAACAGGCAGAAGGAAGCTTTTCCGACCCCATAAAGTATATATATTCTTGATCAGCATCAACAGCCGAGACTATCTAGCCATGTCCGTCCGTCCGACCGTCCTTCCGCCCGTATGAACACTTAGATCTCGGAGACTATAAGAGCTACAGTCACCAAATTTGGTATGTAGTCTCCTGTAATATGTACGCTTATCGAGTTTGTTTCAAATTTTGCCAGCTAGAGACACATTGTTCGTATGTATATATGCGCACATTTTTTATGTGAAAAGATTTTGCCACGCCCCTTTCCGCCCACGTAATTTGGAAAATTATCTCTGATAATTATCTCCCGTAATTTTCTACCTTGTGGACCTTGAGCACACTTAAATTTTATACTAATACCAGCAAAACGCCAAATTTGATCAAAATCGGACCAAAAATAGCCAAGTTATGCATTGGTGATCATAAATTTGACATATTTGTTTTACTGGTGTATGGTATACCTAAGTCGGCGAGACGACTTACTTACTTCATTTTTCCTTTTTTTCGTTTTGGCTAACACATTTGGGTCCTGTCCTTGAGCCTTATTTTGATTTTGATGAATTATTTGAGGGGTCTTCAAATTCGAAGAAGAATTCTAACGTAATTTATTCACAATGAGTCAAAGTGATTTTGTTTTTATATATAGAATTAACTTTCACCCTTAAAGCCAAGCTTATTAATTTTTGGTTTCTAGCCAACTGAGCATTTCCACACAAAAGTACCAAAATTTAATTTCCTACATTCTTTTTATGAGCCTTTTATAAACTAATGTTAAATCGAATACGAGACAACTTAACTGAAAGCCTTATATTTATTTTAAATCCTTTATTTGACTGCCACCGAATTAGTAATCCAGCAGATATATACAACATACATAAAGTGCAAATTCTATATTTACAGTCACTAGTTTATCTAGAGTTTACAGGGAAATTTTATTTCATTCAAATAATAGTACAAATGGGGAAAAAAAAAAACAAAAACAATACAATGTTCACAATTTGAAATAACTTATTTTTGCACTTTGACATACGCATTGACAGTGCATTCATGCCGATTGAGCACATACCATTGCGTAAATATACCAAACTCACCATGAGCCAAGGTTATATAGCGAGTGAAATCGCCTTCCAGATCTCCACTCCAAAGCTTGTCCACAATGGCATCGTGCTGTAAAAAAAAAGAAAAATAAAAAGAAGGAAACAATTATTTCTGAGGTACAACCAAACCGTTAATATGAAACTTACAGCATATGGACAAGTATGATTCAAATTGGAATGCTTTCGAAAAGTATTGTAAAACAATTCGACAATCGGATTATTTGGGTTTTTTAGATATTTGCAGGCATCGACAGTGACATCAAAAAAGAATGGTTTATAGCTTTGACCATCATAACGCATTAGGCTTAACCTCACCTGCAAAATATATGGTCAATTGATTTATTTTTCAATATACAGCTTCATCTAAGAGATGAATATAATAAGTATAGCATATTTAATTGGGCAGCAGTGGGCAACTTGACCAAAACTTGAAATGAACTTAAAGTGGAACTTACCTTTATATCTCTGAGAGGAAGTTGATAGAGCTTTGCATAGATATCAATATATTTATGGGTACGATTGACCGCCTTTATATGACAGGTTTGAAAGACACCAAAATTTGGATTTGTGAAATTGCACTTTAGATTGGAAAATGTCACAACGGCCTTGCACATCTAAAATTTATTTAGAATTTGAGTACGAAGAGAATTATAACCAGTGAACATTAAAGAGAACTGAATTACCTTTAAATTTAAAAGCAATAAAACCAGTGTAAAATATAAAAATATACATCTAATTGACCGAGTAATAACAAACACTTGCAACATCCACATTTTTGGTAATAATAAAATATTCGGGTGAAACCATTTGTTTATAGGTGAAACAAAAACTCACACTCTCACACAAAAATCTCAATTTTACCTGTACATACTGATAATGATTTTTCCGATTGAGTGAATTGAATTCAACAAATTTATTGTAATATCCATGCGTGTGTATTATAACTTTAGTGAAATGTTTTTGTAACGAAGACAATTTTAACAATTTTGAACCCATAAATTATACATATTGTTGATCAGCATGAGAAGCCGAGTAGCCGATATAGCCATTTCCATTTGTGCATATTAGAAAGCTACTGAAATTAAGTTCTTTGTTGGCCAACTGAGATCAATGAATTTTCGTCGAATCGGATTTCTATAACATATACATACATAGCTGCCTTAGAAATCACCATCGAAAAGACTGAATTTCGAAATAATCAGACATAAAAAATTTTATAAGAAATATTTGAAAATAGGAAATATTGTAATTCAAGTCCTTTAGTTTGAAGCATATCATTTAAATAATTTGGATAGGATTTTATGCAGTTTCCAAATAATTTTGGTTGATTATCTTTTAAGCGAGTATCTATCTATATATAGATATAGATATAGATATAGTTTATCTATCAATCCTAAGCTAAATATGTTAGAACTAAAGAATCTTTTGGTTTGTTGTTTTGCTAGAAGTCATCGAGACTTGTCGTCAATATTGGGCTTAAAATTTCTTTTAAGTATATAAAGATATCATTATCATTATTTAATCAGAAAATTAGAACTCTTAGGTTTCTTTAAAACATTTTTTATTTGAGTCTCTTATTCACTAAAAAAAATTAAGTGACCAGATAAGATTTTTGTGTCGCGCTAGTAAAATTCCGTTATTATTTCTGTTAGTGTTGGAATTTTCAGCTAAGACAATTTGTTCCAAACGATGCAAATCTTTAGATTTGCGAAAAATCAACATAATCAATAAAAAGTGAAAAAACTTTGCCTCAATTTTATTTTAAGTGTAAGAGACAAGAGACAAATTCAGTTTTCTATCTCTCGAATGTACTGTAATGATGGTTGTTGCCTCTCACTTGCGCCCTCGCAGTTAAATGGAATGGGACACTTTTTGTCATCGATTTATAAGTTGAATAAAAAAAGAAATTTTAATCAATTTACAATGCATAGTAAACATGCATCAGTAAACAAATTGAAAATTTCAGAAGAAAATAGCATTTCAGAATTAAAAAAATATTTAAATAAACGGATATTGAAAATTTAATAATTGTCTACAATAAAGGTTTTTTCAGTCAGTTTGTGTTAACTCAAGCACAAATATTATTGATGATCATATAAAGGTCAATTTTTTAAAAACATTTCCATCAAAGTGGAGGTAATTTTCCTACCATTTAACTCTTTAATAAACCAAAACACTAACTACAAATTCACTATTATATATGTACATATAGAATAAATCGATATTAGGTAAATTTTGTTCGATATCTTTTAATTACATTTTCAAGGGGAATCGATAGCTTATTTCGGCAACGATCATCGATATTTTTTGGCTATATTTTAAATGACAGGAAGTTATCAAATAAAATGGCATACATTTCATTTAAATTTGATTATCATACTGAATTATCATACTTTACCTATGCATACACCAAACAGACTTTTTGATTTCTGATATATCACATAAATATATACAGATGCTGATGATGATGATGATGATGATGATGATGGTCGACGTGGATGGCTCATCTTTCGCTAGCTGCACTGGTGCAACTGCCGATGAGGATGTGGTGGCCAAGCTGGAGGATTATCTGAATAAATTGTGGGCCGATGAAGTGGCTGAAAAGAATCAAGATCTGCTAGCACAAAAAGCAAAGAGCATGCCACGAGAGTCCTGCAAACGGTGTCAGGATTGATAGTGTCTCGAGTCTCTGGTTTCCTCTTTGTTCTTTCATTTTTTTTTCGGAAATACACTGGATACCTATATATATATATATATAAAGAAAATGGGATAGAGTATCTATTATTACATATATAACTTTTATGCCCAGATCGCCCACATGGTGGCTGAATGTAGAATGCCAATTGGGAGCCGGCGCTTATCATGCTGCTACCGATCGCTGCTCCTTGACAATGGCCACTTAAAATGCCATTGCTATCTAAGGACATTTACCACCAATTTGTTTTATTTGACAAAAAAAAAAAAACAACGAAGCACAACCAAATAAAAATAATTCAGTGTTAATATCTAATTGGATTTTACGTCTAAATATATATTAATGGTAGCACGTTGCACATTATTGGTATTCCAATCGGTAAATAATGCATATTCTCCACTGGCTACAGGTAGAAAACGAACTAAATCCAAGTAGCGATCTTGCAGACCGGATGTCCACAATTTGTTAATGATAATATCATGCTAAAAATAATAATTGGTATAGGTTTACATTTCCAAACTATCATACTCACATTGTAGGGACACGTATGATTTATATTCGAATATTTTCTATAAGATTCATAGAAAATCCTTACAAGAGGATTTTTAGTTGGATTTCTTAAAAATCTACAACCATCGAAAGTAGAATCAACAAAATAAACTTTATAGCCCTGACCATCATAGCGCATGAATCTCAAGTTTACCTGAAAAAGGAAAAGTCTATTAGCATTAAACTATATGTATACATTTTACAATTGTATCACTTACTGTTACATTTTCAATAGGCAATTTATGTAATCGAATATGAAGATCAACATATTTATGCGTTCGATTGACAGCCTTAATACGACAGGTTTCAAACTCGGCGTAACTTTTATCCTTGGTGCTGCATTTAAAGTTCGTGAAACTTATTTGGACCAAATTAACCTTCATTACCATAGTAGAAACTGCAATAAACCAAACGAAAGCAAATAATTTCATTTTCTTTTGCCAAGCTCTCAACTACAATTAATTCATAATAAATTTTTTGTTTTATTTTTGTTTTGATTTGTATTTAAATGACATACATATATGGCATTTAATTGGTTTATTTGCAAAAATCTGATTTGGTCATGGCAGAATGATTGCTTAATTACACACTCGACGCAAAGTTACGCCAGTTACGATTCCGCATTTCTGGTAGGCTTCCAGAAATTGATTGAAGAATTTTCAGTACACTTCTGATTCTGTGTCCAGATCAAGATTGTTCGTTGATGTTTGAAAACATTATTGGGTACCTGCATTTTGTATATATTATTCTTCTTGATTAATTCGATTTATTTTTTTAACGGTGAACTTTTATGTTTTAACGATAAAAAACCAAAGAGAACAAAGATTTGTGTGAAAATAAACTTTCACTCCTAACACTGACGTCATAGTTTTCCAAACTTTTTAACCAGGTTATATTTTATTTTCTTACAAGTGAAACAAACGGTTTTTTTTATGATTCTTTATTTTACTGTTACCAAAATAAACGCATTTCCGAGATTTTGTAATCTTAGATTCAGTCAATTATAAACATAATGAAGTAAGTAAGTCGTCTCGCCGACTTAGGTATACCATACACCAGTAAAACAAATATTTTTTTAATTTATAATAACCAATGCATTTTCGTATTTTTTAAAAAATCTGTTCACATGCTTTTTACAAGAATATCTTAGTATTTCGCTCACTCAAGCATACGAGCACCCTAGCGCCCCCACCAGCCAACGGCCACTTCCGGCCATATAGAAAAACGTTTATATGCATAACTTGGCTATTTTTAGTCCGATTTTGATCAAATTTTGTGTTTTGCTGGATATTATATAGTACCAAATTTAAGTGTGCTAAATTTGATTGCACAAGGTAGAAAATTACGGGAGATAATCGAGTTTTTTTAGATTACGGAGGCGGAAAGGGGCGTGGCAAAATCTTTACACATCAAAAATGTGCACAATTACTAAGCAAATATACATACCAAATTTTGTGTCTCTAGTTGCTATAGTGTTTGAGAAAATCGGTTTTATATAATTTGCGGGGGCGGTAGGGGGCGTGGCAGAAATTTGAAATAAACTTGATCAGGTGGCTCTAGCTCTTATAGTCTCCGAGATCTAGGTGTTCATACAGACGGACGGACGGACAGACGGACGGACGGACAGACGGACGGATGGACGGACAGACGGACATGGCTAGATCGTCTCGGCTGTTGATGCTGATCAAGAATATATATACTTTATGGGGTCGGAAAAGCTTCCTTCTGCCTGTTACATACATTTTGGCGACTTTAATATACCATTTCACCCTATGGGTGTATGGTATAATAAAAATGATATAATAAAAATGAGAAAGCTTTTTGTATTAACCAAGGTTAATCAGGCGGAATCATTGATGACTCTTGATCCATGCACTTTTCATACATTTCTATAGTGAACATGTGAACAAAATGACTTTGTTTTGGCATTACTAATAATATCTTGAAAAATTTCCATTGTCCACTAATGGATATATTGTTATGCTGTAGATTCCTACATTCGTTCCACACGAATTTTTAATCATTACCCTTTCAAAGCAAAAAAAAACCAAGACTATTATTTTAAAAAAAATATATTTGTATATGCTTGTTGATTTTGATTTGTAATACAATATTCAATATGTGACTTTTAAATAAAAATTAATTGTAACTCTCAGCACATTATATGAATACCAACTGGTATATGCAGCAAAGTCTCCACTAAAACTTGGCATATAAGCCAAAAAACCTGCATCCAGATTTCCAGTCCATAGTTTATCGACAATAAGATCATGCTACAAACACACAAACAAAACAACAACAAAAAAAAAAGATAAATAAAAAACTCACTTTAAATACAAATGATTTTCTTACGTTATAGGGGCAAGTGTGATTCAGATTGGAACTTTGCCTGTATGTCTCATAGAACGCTTTGATGATCGGATTAGTATTTTGACGTCTAAGAAACTTGCAAGCATCATAGGTAAAATCAAAGAAATGCGGCTTATATCCATGTCCATCAAAACGCATAAGCTTAAAATTGACCTGAGAGCGGGCAGTATTTAAACAACAAACAAATTAAAGAAATGTGGAAAAAGTCCTTGACCATCCTCCAATTGAATCAAGTAATATGTACATAAAAGCCTTTGTATAAAGGCTATGGCCAACTGCTTAATTTTGGTTAAGCACGTTTAATAATAATTATTTTAGTATTCCAATAGATAGTTATAATATAATGTTGTGCCAAATGTCACATTTTAAATTAATGGCATATAAATTTAAGTACTCTCACTAATTGTACTCACCGTTGCATTATCGATTGGTAATTGCATCAGTTTGACATATATATCGATATATTTATGAGTCCTGTTTACAGCTTTAATATGGCAGGTCTTAATATCGCTAAAGTCGTTATCTAAATTATTGCACTTTAGGTACGTAAAGGAAACATGAGCATCGTTTATCTAAGATACACACAAATAATAAATAAAAGGCGAAGAAAACAAAATAAAAAAAAAAACAATATATCTCTTTTAATCGATTACCCCTAGGTTATATGATATGATAAAACAGATTCCCAGAAGTTTCCACATTTTGTTTTGATACACTCAGCTTAGCTGTAACTACTTCAGGTTTGTGCTTGTGTTATATATACACATATACACACCCAAAAAAATAAGATATATATATATTAATGAAGCTAACTTTGGCTATGCCGAAGTTTATATACCCTTGCAATAATATTTTTACATGTTCAAAATTCTTTTTCTGTAACTAATTCATCAATACACAAAAAGCGTTTGAGCAGATCGCATTTATAGTGACTGTAACTTATGTTCTATTTATCCGACCGGATTGAAATTTTGAGATCTGATGTTTTATATCCAACTCGATGCTTCAACTCCTTTACCTATTGTATTTGATATTGTGGTCCGATCCTATCGATAGCTTTTAAGATGGCTAAGTAAAACGCATACGCCCCGACGGTCAGATGGACAGACGGACATGGCTAAATCAACTCAGCATCTCATGCTGATTAAGAATATATATGTATACTTTATGGGGTAGGAAACGTCTTCTACTGTGGGTTGCAAACATCTAACCAATTTTATAATACCCTCTGCAAGGGTATTAATATCAAACAAAAATCTATTCTACTAAAAACAATAAAATCGTTCAGTGTTCGAAATTTTTCTGCCCTTTTTAATGGTATTTAACTGAGGTAATAATCCATATAAATGTCATCAGACACCCACACTCACACAATTGTCATGACGTATTATTTCTTATCAGTTAAACGGAAATACGTATTTACATAGCAACTATATATATTATTTGTATACCAATTGGTAAAGATTGCGTAATCCCCAAGAGGCATAGGTAGGATACGTGTAAAGCCAGTCTCCAGATTGCCCGTCCATAGTTTGTTGATGATAACATCTTGCTAAAAATGATGAATTCAAAAAGTTTTGTTATTTATCCCAGAAAATCATTTAGATGTACATATTTACATTAAAGGGCAGACACATTTTGTTCCATACTCTAACTAACTCTAAGATATACAATAACTCTCATTGATACCCATTATAAGAAACTAGATAAATTTAACCATATTATTGATTGTGAGATTTGAAATGATAATTACCTAATTACAACTCTGATGGTCACGTTTGATACTAACTTTCAAATTAAATCGAGGACAAAAAAGAACATTATCATTGATGGTAGTCCATATGCTAATAAACTATAGTATTTCATTTAGTCTATACATTTATACGGTAGTCTTTTGTAGGCAACATCTAAATTTGACAACCCTGAAAAATATAAAGACTTTGGTGGGAAACTTTTAATGTTTTTTAACTGGATGATTCCAAAAAAGAGATACACGTAAAAAAAAAATCGTTCAACAGGTCACTGTACGTAGAAAAGACTGATTAAATAGTCAAAATGTCTTGTTAAAAATAAACAAGCTAAATTGTGGTCTGTTATATTAACCAGTAGTAATGCATATTCAACGACAGATTATGCAGCCAATGTTTGGATTATTTATGCAAAAATAATGGAAATAAAAGAAAATCAGGAAAAAGAGGTTCAAACTGTAAGGGGCAGATAAGTATCAAATTCACAATCGAAGCTGCAATTGCATTATGACAATGATCCTTTAAATGATTAAAACAATAAAAGGCCTTCATCATCTATCATTATAGATTAGAAATAATTTGGTGGGCCTATCATTGGACATTGATATGCTCGACTATATCAAGAACGTAAAGTAAAAGGTGTTTTTACTGGTATTCGACATGCTGAGTGAGTCTACGAATTCATTCAGTCTATATAGACCGCAAAGCAAACCATTCAACAAAAAAGGTATGAAGGTATCGAGATGGAAAACGTTTTTATTAATTTGGACAGGATACTTTTAAATAAGGAAAATTCGACAAGGAATGTTACAATGGCATTGGTTTTGTGGGGAAGTTCTTTTGTTGTTGGTAATATTAAATGTTTTTAAATAAAGAATATACGACCAATAAACTAAATGGCTACTTAATGAAAATTGCTATCGATAGGTAACGGTAACTTTTAGTGTGAAACATCAACTCCTGATTATACTATGTATCATCCTTAAACATCTGATTGTAAAATTTCAACTGGTAGACTTGATGGAAAGTGCTGCGTGTAAAAATGATAAACTAAACTACCTAAGAAGAAACAGAACTGTTCAAACTTAGCTTCGAATTCGAGATTATCGCAATAAGCGGACACATTTTGATAAGGTTTTAATTTTTCTATCATTCCTTTAGAATATTAAAAAGAATTATTTATTATATTATATTATGACTACCTGCCTATTCTCAGTAATTAAACTGCTGCCAACCCTTTAATGTATATAAATATATGTGGAATACATGAATGCATGCTTACGTTATAGGGGCAAGTGTGATTCATATTGGAACTATCCTTAAAGGTTGCGTAAAAGATTTTAGCAATCGGATTCTTTTGTAGTTTCAAAAATTTGCAAGCATCGTAGGTTAAATCAATATAGAATGGCTTATAGCCATGATCGTGGCGCATTAATTTTAAATTCACCTGTTGGTAAAAAACTATTGATGAGTATATTAATACATATATGTAAGTATGTCAAAAGGGACAAAGGCTTACCGTTACATTATCAATGGGCATGCCATTTGTTTTATAATGAATGTTAATATATTTATGAGTTCGATTCACAGCCTTGATGGAGCAAGTTTCAAAATCCCCCATATTTTTTAAATAATTGTGACACTTTAGATTCGTAAAGGTCACATGGGCCTGGCATGCCTGAAAGCAAAGATTTAATGCGTACATACATTAGAGACTTTAATTGTTACATTTTTTACATTAAAAAAATTTTTGCTATTGCTTCTTTGATAATAAATATAGGATTTTTATTTTTGTCACTTGAAGAACATTGATATTATTCACCTATTTGTAATATGTAGTGGCAAAGATCGAAGACATGAATATTTTGTGCATTAGTTCGAATGCGAAATGCGATTTTAAAATTGTTCTGGTAGTCCGTTTTTATGTGTTAATTTATATATTATAATATATAATAAAATTCATTTTGCACAGAAATTTAGCAAATTCATAATGTGTAGTTTCAGCGAAACTAAGTCTAACACAAATTTTAATTAATTTGGTGAATAGGGATTCCAGGGAGAAAGAAAAAACCCAATTTAATTAAAAAACATTTAAAGAACATTTGGTTTGAGCCAATTTTGTATATATTGTTTGGATTTTCAGTCATTTTTTTTAAGGATTTTTATTCTTTAACTACGAAAGAAACTGAGAAAAATTAAGCGAAAAAAGATTGGCGAAGCTTACAACTCCGAAGAAAATGGTCGATATCTAACCAGCTGCTGTAATTCGTTTTCGAATTTTTATTCCAAAAAAAACCCTTTTTCTATATGTTAAAATATACCGTGAATGAAATAATAGGTCATGAATTTAGTTTGCTGAGGGCGAAGCTCTCACACTTATTTTCCATAGAGCCTACACAAAAAGGCAATTCCCAACTAGTTTTAGCGTTGAAGACATGGTATGGCTATTGCAATTCTGGAGTTCATTAGCAAAGTCTGCTGATGATAGAATTGGTGGTTCTTAAAAAAGGCATAAAGACAGGGAAGATTGACCTTAAGCCGGTTTAAATGCAAGGTTTGACTTTAATTTTAAAAAGGTCATAATCTAACCAGATATATTATTTATTATAAAACAGGTTCTCGGCAATACATTCGATATAGGCCTTTTTAAAAAACTATAAGATTATGTTTTTGTATTGTTTTTGGTTATTTGTTACTCTTCGAATTCTTTTCAATTTAGAAGTTTTTAATATAGCAATAGCTTAATTAGTTCAAAATTAATATGAATTCTTTGCATTTATGACATTTTTAATATATTTTGTTAAGCCAAATTTATTAAAGCCATATCTCGTAGGCACTACTATTTATGTGGACACAATTGTACATACATACATACATACATATATAGGTATGTAGATATGGGACACGTGTTAATTTTTTTGTTTGTTAGGGTCAAAAGCTAAAGCTATCGGCTAATCTGTATTAGTAATATGTTTTATTAAAAATTTGTTTTAATGTAATCTCTGAGAAGGTGGATTTGTGAGCCATTAACAAACGTTTTTAATCTTACCATAACAAAGACAACTGCCAAAGTGGTCACACATAAATAAGTCATTTATGTTTTTTTTTTTTTTTTTTTGTATTAACTAATCAAAGTTTCACTGATGAATGTTTGCCCTTTGCAAAATTTTGTGACTTTTCAAAGGTTTGGCACAACATACCAAGTAAACCGAAATTTAAATGCCCTTTCGAGGAAACATTTAAAACTTTTAATTGAAAATTTAGACACAACTATTCGATCACGAACTCAGTAACCAACTTACTAAAATAAATAAATTATATTATATATTTTAAAAATCTGTAAATGGATAAGTCGTTTTGAAGAAACGTTTCTGTTCATGTCACCATATTATTTACATTATAATTAAAGTACCCGCTTGATATGTAAGTATATAAATCGAATGCAATCGCAAATTTGTGATCAACTAATTGAACTATTAACATGAGCCATCAACCAAAAACAAAAACAAAAATACAGACATAACTATGTACAACTGACCTCACCATGAACTTTTCCAAACAATGTTAGACCCAGTGTCCAAGGGTGTAGCCAGGTATGAGCAGGGGAGGGAGCTACCCCTAGCTAGAGCGTTCAATTTTATAGGTTATTCGATTTAAAATGTATTAAAAATATTTGGTTAGACCCTTTATGCCCCCCTAATCTGAGTCCTGGCTACGCTCTTGCAAGTTTTTATTGTAATTTAAATATGTACATATATCATTGAAGCTTAAAAATCACCTACATATATAATTGCAGGGAATAAATATACATACTTATTGGTATATTAGTTGGAGTATGCACTATGAAATTGAGCCAACAATTTTGCGCTTCAATGAGAAAATTTTAAGTAACTTTAACACCGATTGATCAAATTCAACAATTACACTATACACTTAGTGATGGCACATTCGTATTAATCGATTAATTGTTTAATAACGATATACAAAGCAAATGTCATTTAAAAGTACACGTACAAGAATTGTGCATATGTATTTATTTCTTTTTATACTTGCTTGTAGTTTGACTCCAGGACTTTTCGGGCATTTACGTGCCAGAGTCTTATGGGAGGGCCAAAAATGAATTTTAACTGTGCCGGACATTTACCGCCACTAAGACTTCCCAGGCTTTCATTTGTTTTTGATAAATTTGTCCTTTTTACTTCTTATGTGTTTCATATCAGAATTAATTGTAATAAGATCATCAGAAAAATGTTTGGATCGTTAAAACAATTATATACCTTAAGCTGAACATTTGAGTAAGTAATCGATTAGACATTCGATTAAACGAATGGCAAACAAATCGTTAGTTTGAACAAAATAATCGATAGCACTTAATATCGATGTTTTAGAAATAAAAGTAAAATTTCAAAATTGTTGCTTTTAAAAATGTAGACAATTTTTAATGGATTACAGATGAAATATTTAACTTAAGGCAAAGTAAACGAATGTTAATAAATTCTTAATAAATCAGTTTCGAGATTACCAGTCCATAATTTGTCTATTATTAGATCATGCTTAGAAGGAAAAAAAAATTAAAGAATAGATTATAATAAATTGTATTGACAAAAATGATCTCACCTACCAAAAATTGAAGAATAATGCAACTGAAATATAAAGACTTCCACAAAATCGTACGAAATTTTAGCCATTCATTATGCAATTTCAATTTCATCTAGGTAACTTGTTCAACGAATGGAAAATAGACCAATTTCAAATACTATATATAAATACATATATGTATGTTTATGAATATATATATGTATTTTTATCTGCCCATCTTTAGATATTTTAATTGGCATACTCAACACTTATGAGCACTTTTTGTTTATTATCCCCTGACATAAATTATCAGCTAATTCCTGGGTACCAAAATAATATTGATTTCTATATTGTCTAAACATAAAAAATAAAAAAAAAAAGATCGCAATCAAACTTGGCATGCTGCTTGTGCTTGCATGCTTTGTTTTTTTTTTTCTTCTAATAAGCCATTTTATTTAATGAGACTATTCTCTAAAATTGTAATATGTATCTTGTGTGCAGTGACCTGGGAGGAGTGTTGAACAATAAACTCATAGCCACAAGGCCAGTCTCATTGTAACATTCCTTGTCGAATTTTCCTTATTTAAATGTATCCTGTCCAAATTAAAGCTAGAAAGCTAATTAAATCTGCAGCTTCAGATGTAGCTCCATATACTTGGGGTTGAGAGCTTTTTTCCGCACAATTTAATTTTTCATTATTATTTCCAGTCCGCACACACAATATTTCGATTGCTTTAATTAGATGTTACTCGTCATGTGAAACTGCAGCGCCAACCGTTGGGTAATTCCGCTAAGCCTTTGGTGTAAAATCTTTTCTCGTTCAGAAAGTTTTTGATCAGTATTTGAAAGAAGCAGTCAACGTCCAGGAAGATAGAGGAATATGTTCGCCTGATCTGAAAAGATCACCAACACCCTACCAGTAAAAGAACGTCTGAGACGTTATGGCAGAGTAGACCCAATCCATTTTGTCAAAAGGTCTTTTATTCGTGCCACCAAGTAGCTGAAGGCGCTATACTTCAAACTCCGCAACGGAGGTTTTGCACAATACTTGTGAAACCTTGTAACCAATCACAATCTCTGACAAGTCACCAAATACATCAAGAGGCCGACAGTGGGGAAAAGACGAGGATCGAACGAAATTCCGTGCAGATCCAGCGAGGAGGCAGTTTAGGACGCACCCCCATTCAGCAGATGGAACGTCCTTTCTTGAGGCCCCTTACTAAATAGCTCTTCCCATCATCATATTCACGCCTGAGGAGGTCAGATCGAAGTAATCCAACTACTTGAAATGTATAATCTATATGCGCAGAGATTATAGAGATTCCCCGCCTTTTACCCTCAAATTAGTTTGTTGGCAATTATCTCTAAAGAACATTACCCGTACCCCTGTCATCGGAAACCATCCAGGATCAATCAGGAAGGAATGTCTCAGTCCACACGGATAAGTAACTGCATATGACATTTGCCACTCGCAGGTGCAACTGCCACCCCAGTCAGCCTTTAAGAGACGCTTCTCCCGAGTGTGGATAAGGTGAAATATCTGGACCTCACCCTTGACAGGCGTTTAACCTGGAAAGCTGACATCAAGGTCATTTTTAAAGCAACAGGGGTATAAAAACATTATGAAAGTAAATTCATTGCTGAGCAAAAACAAACTAGACATCTGATGGATTATAGTCGATTATGTAAAAATCTTTTTAACCAAAATTAAATACCATATGTCTAACATTAAGTTTTAGCGAGAATAAAATTCTTTTGAATTATTTGGAAAGAGAATTTCTTTTTTAAAAAACGAGTTAGTTTGGTTTCGTTAACGTATACATGTTGAAAAAGAAACTCAGTTTAATACATATATCGAAGATATTTAAGAGCCAATAATAAGTTAAATGCAAGCATTTAGTATTAAATTAAAATAGTTATATGTATTGGGGTATTCACTCTCGATCTCTGACTCTAAGCCCCCAAACACCACACCATCATCAGAGCAGTAAAATTAATGTGCCTGAGGCTCTCCATCTCTATCTCTCACTCCCTCTCTTTCTCTCTCTCTCTCTCTCTCTCTCTCTCTTTCTGTCTATCTGTAGATGTTGCTAAATGGAAATAAAACTGGCCAGCAGCAACAGTTGAACCAGCCATTAAAGTAAAAAAAAAGGCAAGAAAAAAAAAACAAAAAACAAGTCCAGACAAAAAGAATTTTATTGGCCTTCACTTAACGCTCATAAATTTGTCTGCCTTTCGCGAAATCTGCCGAGACAAGACACAAAAAAAAAAAAAAACCCAGCCATAAGAAAGCAACTAAAGGAATATTGTTTATACGCCACGCTTCCGCAGTTGATGACGAGGGGAATTGGAACTGGTTCGCATATATTATGTGTTTGTGTGTGCGTGTGTGTGTGTGTGTGTGGGTGCAAGTTGTCTTTAAATGACCATGTAAAAGGCTTCTTCACCTGTAATACACAAAGTCCACCTTTTTCTTGTTTGTGTCCTCAGGACCTAAAAACCAAACTTCATGCATAAATCTGATTACAATAAGAAAAAATAAAACCAAAATAACGAAACAAAAACGAACCCCAGAGAGAACCAAAAGCAAAGTTTGGTTCAGTTAATGAACCGAATCTTGAAAGTGGAAAACTGGATATTGCAACAGGATGGGACACACCGGCAAAACATCGACGTCCGCCACCGCCACCACAGACAGTCTAAAAATAGATATAAACTATATAAACTACTAGCCACATATTGGTCAAAAAAAAAAAAAAAACAGACAAAAAACAAAAATAAATGTTTGTTGCTGTTGTATTACCCACATCTGTCTGCGGGGCACTGCACTACACTGCACTGTAATAGGCCCAGTTCCACTAACTGTCCACAAAGTCGTCCCCCAAAAGACGAAGTCCCAGTCCCCAGCTCAATAGCTCCCCCTTGAACCCCTATTCCAGCTTAGTCTCACTCAACCATCTTTTAATAAATGCAAACGTGATCGCGTTTCGTGCGTCATTGCATGCCCAGACATCTCAAAAAACACACACACACACACACAGTCACACAGTTGTCGAGGCGTTGCACCTTTGGCAAAAGGTGCATTGATCGGGATTGGGATCGCCGTCGTCGTCGTCGTTGTCTGAGCAAGTTTCTCTGCCTCTTTTGGGGCCATTGGCTGCGCTAAAATGAAATTATTATTGTATTATGCACGCGTATCTGGAGACAAGGAGTATGTATGTATACTATGTATGTAGATACGCGTGTGCGTCTCTGGCCAAAATCACAAAAATAAATAAAAAAAACCAACCAAAAATTTCACAAAAAAAGGCAAAATCCAAAAACAGAGAAAGAAGCAAACAAATGAAACGTTCAAAATGAAAAGTGCGTTCAATGAACGCAACAAACGAGGAGCAACGATCGCCAACGATCCAAGAGACAGGGCAACACGATAACAGGCCCAAGACATACACAGAAAGAGAAGGAGGGGAGGGTGGAAAGACAGATGGGAAGTTGGAAGAGGTGAAAGAGGCATTCTGCTACCGTTTACAATCGAAAGATATAGCATAAATACATATACATATATACATATCTGAAAGACCTAATCAAACTATAATACTTTTCTCCTCGAGTTGGAGCCCCGATGAAGCAATACATGAAAGGTAGTTCCATTGGGGATAATGCAAAGGATTTTAGATTAACAAATAATTTATTAAATATTAATATTAATTATTGAAATAGCTATACAAACAATCTGCTCACCTTTTGTGCTGCCTATGATTAAAAATCTCATAAATTAGTAAGATTTTTTGACCTGAATCCGGCTGAAACCGAGTTTTGATTAACTTTAAATATTAATATTAAAACGAGTCTACAAGTCAAGACTTAAGCATACAATTTGTTTAAAAAATTGTTAATATGGCATTAAAAAAAAAATACAATTATTTTTCATTTTCCTGCCCAAAAAACTATTTTTAATTTAATAAGATTTATTTTTGCTGTGGGGTTGTTCTTTCCTTTTTCCAGGAGTTATTAAAAAATTGGTAAGATATTTGTAATGCAGTGAAGGCCATATCGGTCAGATAAGAATTAACTTCAAGCTTCCAGTCTAAAAACTAATGGGATCAAACTTGGTATTAAAGCCTTGCACTATGGGCAAGATTAGGTAGATTGCGTGAGATAAAATCATAAAATTAATGGTGAAATATTAAGAAAATATGTTTATTTAATTAAAAACATTTGTTTTTTTTTTTACCGGGTAACAACTCTTTTTTGTGGCAACATTTTAAAACCACCTGTTTTAATTAAATAAATTTCACAAAAGAACTTTTCTTCTGTTGTAAGTGCTAAAATTATCATTGTTTTCATTTAAATTAATAAGTTCAATATAATAAACAAAGTTAAATTTATTTATAATCTATTACTTTGTAATAAATGTGCGTAGATGTGTTATTGTTAATTAAACAATTTTAATTTTAAACAAAAACCAATGTGTCTAGTTTATTTATTCGTTTTTGTTCCTTTTTGAAAAAAAATGAAGTAAGTAAGTCGTCTCGCCGACTTGGATATACCATACACCAGTAAAACAAATATTTTAAATTTATAATAACCAATGCATTTTCGTATTTTTAAAAAAATCGGTTTCCATGCTTTTTACAAGCATATCTTAGTATTTCGCTCAATCAAGCATACGAGCACCCTAGCGCCCCCACCAGCCAACGGCCAACTCCGGCCATATGGAAAAACGTTTATATGCATAACTTGGCTATTTTTAGTCCGATTTTCATCAAATTTGGTATTTTGCTTGATATTAGTATCAAATTTAAGTGTGCTAAATTTGATTGCACAAGGTAGAAAATTACGGCAGATAATCGAGTTTTTTCAAATTACGGGGGCGGAAAGGGGCGGGGCAAAATTTTTACACATAAAAAATGTGCGCAATTACCAAGCAAATATTTATACCAACTATGGTGTCTCTAGCTAAAATAGGTTTTGAGAAAATCGGTTTTATTTGATTTGCGGGGGCGGTAGGGGGCGTGGCAAAATTTTTACAAATACAAAATGTGCGCATTTACTTAGCAAATATACATACCAAATTTTGTGTCTCTAGTTGCTATAGTGTTTGAGAAAATAGGTTTTATATAATTTGCGGGGGCGTTAGGGGGCGTGGCAGAAATTTGAAATAAACTTGATCAGTGTACATACTACACGAGTCTACATACCAAATTTGGTGGCTCTAGCTCTTATAGTCTCCGAGATCTAGGTGTTCATACAGACGGACGGACGGACGGACGGACGGACGGACAGACGGACATGGCTAGATCGTCTCGGCTATTGATGCTGATCAAGAATATATATACTTTATGGGGTCGGAAAAGCTTCCTTCTGCCTGTTACATACATTTTGGCGACTTTAATATACCATTTCACCCTATGGGTGTATGGTATAAATAGCCAAGTTATGCATATAAACGTTTTTCCATATGGCCGGAGTTGGCCGTTGGCTGGTGGGGGCGCTAGGGTGCTCGTATGCTTGATTGAGCGAAATACTAAGATATGCTTGTAAAAAGCATGCAAACCGATTTTTTTAAAAATACGAAAATGCATTTGTTATTATAAATTTGAAATATTTGTTTTATTGGTGTATGGTATACCCAAGTCGGCGAGACAACTTACTTACTTCATTTTGTTTTGGATGAGGCAGATTTTTAATTTTTAGTTTTGAAAGTCTGAAATATTGCTGAAACATATTTCAGAAACAAATATATTGTTTTTTAGTTTTTTTTTTTTTGCATTGCTTTGTTTTAATATAAGTTTTTCCCAATAATAATTATAGTATAAAACGGAAATTTAGAGGACTTTAAAAGGGGCAAAAAATAAATTGAAGTAAAATAAATATTAATAACTTTATCAACAAGTCGCCCATAGTGCCTATTTAAAACTAAGTATCGAGATAGTTTTTAATGTAAAACATCTAATCTTAAAATTTTAATAAAACTGGATAAATGGAATACTAGGTTTAAGTAAGTACAAAAGGGCATAGATCTATACATTGAGATAAAGAAAAAGAGTTTGAAACCTTTAAAAATATTATGATAAAAGGACCTCAAGAGTGTATAAGCTTTGGCATAGCCAAAATTAGCTTTTTTAATATTTTTGACAGTATTTGCGTTGTTCCTAGAATTTAAAGACAACATCTCATCAAAAAAAAAAAAAAAGAAAAGAAAAACAAATAAAAAATTGCCGGCGACACGTGCGTTTGAGCATAAAATCTTGAAGCTTGACAATTGCCATAAGAGGATGCAGTTCATCGGCCATTGGGGCTACTGATTATGCTATATACATACATACATATATGTGTACATATGTATGTATGTGTCGTATATTGAGTTGTAGAGTGGGGGGAAGAAGGCGGCTTGAATGGAAATCTGTTGGGCATTCGCCTCTCTCCTATACAGTAATCAATGAATGAGGGCCTTGATGGCGATTTGAACCATAGCTGGGTAATAATATCAACAACGAGAATGAGAACGTTGATAATAATAAACCAATAAAATTTATACAAATTGCAATTGTTGTGTTATACTGTGCGGGTGTGTGTGTGTGTGGCGACACACTCCAATTGGTTTGCTCATGCTCTTAGTACGTAAATGTTTTTTTTTTCTTCTTTTCTTTTTTTGCTGTGCCATTTTATTTGCCTTTTATTACGCACATATTTATTTAATGCAGGTCTGCGGCTGTGCCTATGTCTGAGACTGAAATGTTGCGTGTTTATTTGTTTTATTTGTTTGTTTGTTCTTTTTATTTATCATTCTTTTTGTCTGTCTGACACTCTGTCTGAATGTCTGTCTGGCTGTCCGTCTGTCTGTTTTTGTAACAATAAGGAGTGTGTCATTATATATACATAAGTATAAACATACTCCACCTCTGCCTCTTTGCGTCTGCCCCTGCTTTTGCCTATATGTATATACATATGTATGATTTGTTAATTATAATGCAACCTTTGTTACCCATACTCCCACTCCCATCAAGAAAAAAATAAGGCAAAATAAAAGACACACATTTAGGAAATGTGGCAATATATAGTTCAGTATTATCTTCGATGCAATATCGGGTTATATTGACTTCTTTCTATATCTTTATTTGCTCGAGATACTCAAAGATACTAACATACATGTATTCGGAAGAGAATGAACAGTTAGGAAAATAGCCCTTTTATGGCTATACCCGTTTCTGATAGTCCCGCGGTCTGCTTTTCTCCTTATGAAACCTTTTCGAAGGGCACTTTGTGGTTTACTAAACGATATAGTGCTGTCCTATGCACTGGTGGAAACGTTCTCTAGTTTTTAGAGGCTATTTTTAATGTTTTTCTCAATACATCAATATTTTCCTTTCAAGTCATGAGTAAACAGCAATGAGATAAAGTTCGAAAAAACCGCTAGATTATTTTAGCCAAATTTTTATTCACATCGACTTTTTTTATTTAAAGTCTCGAAAATGTGCCATCACTAACGGCACAAAAAAATCAATTTGATATTTGATTGCTCCGAAAAACTAATAGAAATAAGGAGAGGAGTTTTTGGATACCCACCGAAATATCGGTGTTTTTTACACCTATACTTCGCTTTGCGTCAAAGTTTTCAAAAAAACTCCAATTGAAACGACGAAAAGTGAATCATGATTTTGTATAGCAAGCCATGTAAAGATAAAAAAAAAAATGAACGAACTAAATATTTAAAGAACAAAAAATTGAATTACATTCACAAAAAAAGGAAACAAACAAATTCCAATAAACAACATAAATTATTTAAGTGTTTTATTAAAAATAAAATTAAAACTATTCGCTCTATGATGAGCCTTGAGTGGTGAGTGACTGAGCTGACTTTCATTTCCAAAAAATGGTCCAGCATTTGCTGAATAGCTTTATTTTTTTTTTTTAATTAACATAACATAGTCGTTGTAACAATTAACATTCACATTAAAACTCCTTCCACCTTCAGGATCGTTTTTTAAAAAATATCTCTAGCTTTATCAATTAAGAATATATGTACATATCCAGCTTTGGAAATTTGATTGGGGTTTATTTTATAAATGCATAGAAAGGAAATTCCCGACTTTGGAAACAAAAGTGGCAAATGATAAGTGTAGCTACTAAAGATTTCAATTTTAGGAAACGTAAAAATGCCAATAAGTCTAGAATTCAAAGTCGATGTTGATAAACTTTGACAGAAATTCCAAAAAAAATGTATTAACTTAAACTTAAAACACGCAATTTCGGAAATATAACGACCCACAGTGAAACCTAGTACTAATTGCTCAGCAAATCAACAAAAAAAAAAAAAAACAAAAAACTAAGCAAAAAGCAAAAAAAAACAAAGTACATAAAGGTATATATTTTACTTTTTCGCTTCACTTTAAGTCCAAGTATAGAATTTTGATAAATCTTCAAACTGATGAAATGCTCCCCATAAAAATTACTGAAATCTTAATTTTCTGATTAGACATCCCCCAAAAATATTTTCTGTATACCTCCACGATCCATTTGTGGATATTAAAATGTTAACGATTCGATACTAGCGAAACTCCAAAAGTTTTTTATGTTAATCTATAAAAATATCACTAGGTAAGAAAGCGGGTAAAATTTTTCGACTATTTACATCACGGGATTATGATAATCATTTAATATACATAACATTTGTTGTACATACAATGAAACATCAAGATAACAAATCTGAGGGGACTGCGAAAATTCTTTGTTATATCTATTGATTCAGTTTGGTTATCTATTAGTAAATTCTTATTCGTTTCTGTTCATAGCTGAACTCTCCTGCCCATATCTGGCCATATCAACAGGTTCGTTATACAAAAATCAGTATCCAATATTTCTTGAATTTTTGTTTGTTTTGTTTTGTATTATATTGATCCCATAACTTGACATAATAAATGTCATTTGATATTCCCTTTAAGATATGGACTTATTGATTAGCCCTCGTTCATATATATGGACATTTAGAGCTTTATTAATTTTTTTTTTTTTAAATATCCCAACATTTCAATTTCAATTCAATCAAGCATCCAAACAACCAACATCATCATTCTCATCGTTGGCAACATCATAATTTTTCCCTTTTAAAAGAGAACGTAAAAAAAAAACTGAAATCAAACAATTTTAGCATAAATGCGTATAAATGTCTAAGCTGTCGTCAAACACATTTCTTTTGTCATATTCTCCTTTTTTGTTATTTAGTAAATAGCTCACATACACCCACACATCCATACACCCACACACACACACACACTGGATAAATCGAGACCCAATCTGAAGTGGGCCAAATGTTATTTGCCTTAGATGGAGGCATTTTCATATAAAGAAAAAAAAGAGGAAAAAGAATCCTAGGCGAAACGCATTTAATGTGAATAACTTTCGACGCTGCTTGCTTCCGTTAGCTAAGTCCTACATCAACGTCATCAACGAGCACGTTGCGTATACTTTATTTATTTGCTTATTTTTGCCGGCGTATTACGTATACGCCTCATCCAGACGCACACATTCATATACCACACATAGAGGTGTATGAGGTGAAGAAAACCCAACGAGCTTTAATGTACATAACAAAATATGCGTAGGCTTTGTCCTTGAGCCGGCATTGCGTTGCTGCTTATTTAGTATACAGGATACACAGCAGCCTACTTGTGCCTTCTTCATGTTTATCAGCTGAAAGTACTCGGTCTCGAGGCTCAGGGATTGCTCTTCACCATCTTCACCATCGCCTAACCAAAAGGCTACAACACGCCTACATTCCTGCTTGCATACTCCTCGGAGTCCTGCTCTTCTGCCAGATCCTACGCCGCTTATGCGTAGTTAGTTGTCTGCTGTTGTCTGCTTTTGTGGCCTAAGCTTTTATTTTATTTTATTGTACTGCTTTCTGTTTTTCTTATGTTTGTTGTTGTTGTTGCTGCAGTTGTTGTTTATCCCCCACACCGATTAAGTCTGGCAGGACCTGCCTAAATGCCGACGCCACAACTTACACACACACACACTTAGAGAAAGAGAGAGAGAGAGAGAGAGAGAGAGCGACAGAGATAGTGAGTGAGGAAAAATGACTCTCATATAATGTAATTTTGTGGAAATTCCATGGAAAATAAGTTCCATTTTGGTCACGCTACCTGTGTTAATATACCTATAGCAAAAAGTTTTACGATTTTTATAGACAAATTGTTTCCATAGTTTATATAAATATCTAAACTCATAAATTTTTGTTAAAAACGATTTAAAAAAAAAAAAAATACGAGAAAAAAATTTATTGAATTTTTTACTATTTTAGGTTGAATGAACCGAGATCATTTGACATATTTCAAAATTATTATCTTAAATTTAAAGCCAGTAATTCATTTAAATTATTTAATTTAAAAGTGTAGTGATATTTTATATATCCTAAAAAAAAAATTATTTTAAATTTGTTAAATAGAACAAAGCGATTGAAAGGAATTGTTGTTAAAAATGGATCAACTTTGGTTATTCTCTCAATCCCTGTCTTAATCATATATTGTTTTGATGAAATTGCATGGCAAGGAATTTTCGTTTCAAAGGCAAGTTTTTGGCTTAGAATTAAGCTGTCTTTAAGATTCTGTCTTGATGACTCTTTGGCTGTGTCTCTCTCTGTCTGTCTAAATTGCCAACTGTTTGTAAGAGTAAGGGTATTAACCAAATCGTGTTGCTTAATCCTGTTTTGCGGTGAAAAATATTTTGGTTGTTGGCATATTTAGTCTGCGTTTCTTGAAGGTTAAATATATGTAAACACACCTTTATGTTGCCTGGTATATACAGTGTGTATATATATTTATATATGTATACATACATATGTATGTACTTGTACATTTCCCAATGGGCATTATGATGCAGTCAACCTCTCTTTCCATCTCTCTCTCTCTCTCTCTTCTCTATCTCTCTATCTCTTTGCCCGGCTCACCTTGGCTCATCCTCCCTCACCCCCTACTCTGTGCTCGTGCTCTGTCTACATTTAACTTGGCCTGTCTCGCCTGCCAGTTTGTCTGGCAGTTTTCTGACTTGTTTGCCAAATGGCGTACAAGATATTTATGCATATTAAAACAATTTGCTTATTATGCCTGAATAATTGAGTGAGCAACAATGTCGTCGACAAGAAAATGCTTTGCTCATTCCCATGTTCATTTAATTTCTTTTTTTTCGTACGTTCCCCTAAACTAAAAGCCATACTTTCAAATGTCTCATCAGTTGTAGCCGAAACTGAATCAGAATTCGAGGCCATTACACAAGGCGGCTACGTAATGTAAATGTCTATGTCAAAGCTGGCCAAACGAGACCAGAACAGACCAGAACAGAGCAGAGCGGCAATATCGAAGCGTAGCAAACTTCAACAAAGCGTTAATTAATACTCGCAAATGTTTGCGCATCGTCTGGCAATGGAAAAAGTTGAGCGAGACGTCAACGGGGCCAAAGGCAAACACAGGGCCGTAAAAAAAATACTTTACAACAACAACAACAGCAGTAGCAGCAACTGAAAGAAAGCAACAAAAAAATAACAAAAAAGTAACGTAAAAACAAAAAATGAGGGACTGATGAGTGGGGGGTGGCGGGGGGTGGGCGGTAAAAAGTCTCGTCATAAGTCAAATAAAAAGCGCAGCCAGTGACTATGTCGATAAGAGAGGAGTCAATGCAATGAATAGGCGGCTCACACAATTTTCCCCTTGTGCACTAGATATGTACATATACACAGGTAGTTAGACACATACATAGGTAAGCAGACAGACAGTCAGTCAGATAGCTATGTATAGAGGTAAATGCAGGTAGACATAGTTAATGTCAGGCAGACAAGTCGTTTTAAAGTGAAACGGGAAGCGGAAGCACAGTTATGACTCGAATAAATGCCTGCCAAACATGGCTACGAGAAGAAGCCATCGTAGTGATGTGCCGTGACCTGGTAGTAGTGTTGGACAACAGTTAACACATCTACCAGTGTACTCAACATACTGCTTTTTAACACAAATGTTAGAAAACAGTTTTTCCAAAAATATTCTGCAATTTTTATATTCTTTCTTATTCATTTATTAATCCCATTATCTGATCAGATACAGATAGATCACAGAACTTCGAGTGATTTTATTTTTTCGAACATAGTTAATTGGTTTTGGTAGGGCTGTCACTGTGTTTCAATTAATTTTAATTGCTCTTACAAAACTCTAATAATTTATTATTTGAGACGTAGAAAATGACACTCGCACAGAAGGAGACGTTTCCGACCCTATAAAGTATATATATTCTTGATCAGCATGTATATTCTACTCAGCCATCTTAAGAGCTATCGGGATGAAATTTTTTTTTGGGGGCTTTTTATTACCTGGGAAAAATAAAGTATGAAATTTGGCAGAATCGGACCTCTATATCATATAGCTCTGGAGGAAACATTTTTGCAAAAATTGGAGTATCCCCAGAAATTTACCAATATGCTAGTATTTCATATAAAATCTCAGATCCCAGATTTGAATCTGATCGGATAAATAGAACACAAGTTACAGCCGATATAAATCGGTTCGGCTTGCTGCCTACTACGTCATCATCAAATCAACAGAGCACACGCATGCACACATACAGACGCAACGCTACATAAACTATATGTGTATGCGTGCGAATCGCTTCATGCGTGTAAAAGGGGATGGGGAAGAAGAAGAAATTGAAATGATATTTGAAAGGTTCTGTGCATTAATGAATTGAGATACAGAAAAAGAGTTTGGAACATGTAAAAATATTATGACCATGGACTGCAAAGGTATATAAACTTCGGCACAGCCGAAGTTAGCTTCTTTGATATTTTATTATATTACCATGAACGTTGCCACATCAGAGAAATAGTGGTTTTTTTTATACAAAAAAAAATTTAAAAAGGGGCCAAAATTAACAATGCTTTTATTAATGTTTTAAAACATTTACTTTGATATTATAACAAAATAATTTTGATTTCACTTTGCAAAGTGGACTATGTGGCAACCATTTTGTTGCCAGCGACTTTGTGCCTGATAAAAATTTCTAGTGATTTGCTAAAATGCAAAATTAAACAAATTATTACATCAAACCTTTTATTAGTTTAATGCAGAATCATCAGTAACTATACAACGTGCATTACGACATTCATTTTTTAAGAAAAACCTTGTTAGTTCCCTGCAATAGGCCATATAGCTAGCACATCGGTGAGCGGATTGAAAATCGCTCAAAGTGTCAGCCTGTGTCACCTAGATTTCAGCTTTCACTGAAACTGCCGCTAAGGTAATTTCTGTAGCACAAATGTATACCTATCAAAGTATTTTTTACCGTTTCGAACAATAAACGTGTTGAACAAAAAATTATAATTATCGATAACACTGTCAGTGTTGCATAATATTTATACAGTTAATTTTCATCAATTAGCCGTGGCGAAAATCGCTCAAAAATTGTATAAATACAGGGACAACTCATAGGCTTGCTCATTCAATTACTTCCCTCTGTTGGGGTAACAGCTGAATTATTTTCCTCATTTCAAGCGCTTAATTCACTTTATGTGCCGAATCTGTGATTTTTTATTAAGTTTACTGGGCCTATATTCCGTTTTTGAAAACTTCGCCACAAAACCAGTCTCATTGTTGTTAGGTAGAAAAATGTCTGCACAGTGAAATTGTAAAATAAGAACACATAACAAATTAATATGTACAAGTCAAACGTTTTATTCAGAGTAAGCGAAAAAAGGAAGTAACGAAAAAATCGTAGTAGTTAGAGGTAGAACAAAGCTAGAGATGGATAATCATAGTGCTATAAATCGATAATATGTAATTTGCATATTTAAACTATTTCCACAAATGTAATTAGCATATTTCCATAATTTCAACAATTGTAACATTCCTTGTCGAATTTTCCTTATTTAAATGTATCCTGTTCAAATTAATAAAAATGTTTTCCATCCATTGAATGGTTTGCTTTGCGGTCTATATAGACTGTATGAATTCTTATACTTAGCCTTTTACTTTACGTTCTTCAAATATTCAATTTTACACTTACAATTTTCCAACACTTGACGTGTTGAACAGTAAATTTTGATTATCGATAGCACTGTCAGTGTTGCATAATATTTATACAGTTAATTTTCATCAATTAGCCGTGGCGTAAATCGCTCAAAAATTGTATAAATACAGGGACAACTCATAGGCTTGCTCATTCAATTACTTTCCTTTGCTGGGGTAACAGCTGAATTATTTTCCTTATTTCAAGCGCTTAATTCACTTTTATCTGCCGAATGGGTGATTTTTTATTAAGTTTACTGGGCCTATATTCCGTATTTGAAAACTTCGCCACAAAACCAGTCTCATTGTTGTTAGGTAGAAAAATGTCTGCACAGTGAAATTGTAAAATAAAAACACATAACAAATTAATATGTACAAGTCAAACGTTTTATTCAGAGTAAGCGAAAAAAGAAAGTAACGAAAAAATCGTAGTAGTTAGATGTAGAACAAAGCTAGAAATGGATAATCATCGTGCTATAAATTGATAATATGTAATTTGCATATTTAAACTATTTCCGCAAATGTAATTAGCATATTTCCATAATTTCAACAATTGTAACATTCTTTGTCGAATTTTCCTTATTTAAATGTATCCTGTTCAAATTAATAAAAATGTTTTCCATCCATTGAATGGTTTGCTTTGCAGTCTATATAGACTGAATGAATTCTTATACTTAGCCTTTTACTTTACGTTCTTCAAATATTCAATTTTACACTTACAATTTTCCAACACTTGACGTGTTGAACAGTAAATTTTGATTATCGATAGCACTGTCAGTGTTGCATAATATTTATACAGTTAATTTTCATCAATTAGCCGTGGCGTAAATCGCTCAAAAAATTGTATAAATACAGGGACAACTCATAGGCTTGCTCATTCAATTACTTTCCTTTGCTGGGGTAACAGCTGAATTATTTTCCTTATTTCAAGCGCTTAATTCACTTTATCTGCCGAATGGGTGATTTTTTATTAAGTTTACTGGGCCTATATTCCGTATTTGAAAACTTCGCCACAAAACCAGTCTCATTGTTGTTAGGTAGAAAAATGTCTGCACCGTGAAATTGTAAAATAAGAACACATAACAAATTAATATCTACAAGTCAAACGTTTTATTCAGAGTAAGCGAAAAAAGAAAGTAACGAAAAAATCGTAGTAGTTAGATGTAGAACAAAGCTAGAAATGGATAATCATCGTGCTATAAATCGATAGTATGTAATTTGCATATTTAAACTATTTCCGCAAATGTAATTAGCATATTTCCATAATTTCAACAATTGTAACATTCCTTGTCGAATTTTCCTTATTTAAATGTATCCTGTTCAAATTAATAAAAATGTTTTCCATCCATTGAATGGTTTGCTTTGCGGTCTATATAGACTGAATGAATTCTTATACTTAGCCTTTTACTTTACGTTCTTCAAATATTCAATTTTACACTTACAATTTTCCAACACTTGACGTGTTGAACAGTAAATTTTGATTATCGATAGCACTGTCAGTGTTGCATAATATTTATACAGTTAATTTTCATCAATTAGCCGTGGCGTAAATCGCTCAAAAAATTGTATAAATACAGGGACAACTCATAGGCTTGCTTATTCAATTACTTTCCTCTGTTGGGGTAACAGCAGAATTATTTTCCTTATTTCAAGCGCTTAATTCACTTTATGTGCCGAATGGGTGATTTTTTATTAAGTTTACTGGGCCTATATTCCGTATTTGAAAACTTCGCCACAAAACCAGTCTCACTGTTGTTAGGTAGAAAAATGTCTGCACAGTGAAATTGTAAAATAAGAACACATAACAAATTAATATGTACAAGTCAAACGTTTTATTCAGAGTAAGCGAAAAAAGGAAGTAACGAAAAAATCGTAGTAGTTAGAGGTAGAACAAAGCTAGAGATGGATAATCATAGTGCTATAAATCGATAAAATGTAATTTGCATATTTAAACTATTTCCGCAAATGTAATTAGCATATTTCCATAATTTCAACAATTGTAACATTCCTTGTCGAATTTTCCTTATTTAAATGTATCCTGTCCAAATTAATAAAAATGTTTTCCATCCATATAGACTGAATGAATTCTTATACTTAGCCTTTTACTTTACGTTCTTCAAATATTCAATTTTACACTTACAATTTTCCAACACTTGACGTGTTGAACAGTAAATTTTGATAATCGATAGCACTGTCAGTGTTGCATAATATTTATACAGTTAATTTTCATCAATTAGCCGTGGCGTAAATCGCTCAAAAATTGTATAAATACAGGGACAACTCATAGGCTTGCTCATTCAATTACTTTCCTTTGCTGGGGTAACAGCTGAATTATTTTCCTTATTTCAAGCGCTTAATTCACTTTATCTGCCGAATGGGTGATTTTTTATTAAGTTTACTGGGCCTATATTCCGTATTTGAAAACTTCGCCACAAAACCAGTCTCATTGTTGTTAGGTAGAAAAATGTCTGCACCGTGAAATTGTAAAATAAGAACACATAACAAATTAATATCTACAAGTCAAACGTTTTATTCAGAGTAAGCGAAAAAGAAAGTAACGAAAAAATCGTAGTAGTTAGATGTAGAACAAAGCTAGAAATGGATAATCATCGTGCTATAAATCGATAGTATGTAATTTGCATATTTAAACTATTTCCGCAAATGTAATTAGCATATTTCCATAATTTCAACAATTGTAACATTCCTTGTCGAATTTTCCTTATTTAAATGTATCCTGTTCAAATTAATAAAAATGTTTTCCATCCATTGAATGGTTTGCTTTGCGGTCTATATAGACTGAATGAATTCTTATACTTAGCCTTTTACTTTACGTTCTTCAAATATTCAATTTTACACTTACAATTTTCCAACACTTGACGTGTTGAACAGTAAATTTTGATTATCGATAGCACTGTCAGTGTTGCATAATATTTATACAGTTATTTTCATCAATTAGCCGTGGCGTAAATCGCTCAAAAATTGTATAAATACAGGGACAACTCATAGGCTTGCTCATTCAATTACTTTCCTTTGCTGGGGTAACAGCTGAATTATTTTCCTTATTTCAAGCGCTTAATTCACTTTATCTGCCGAATGGGTGATTTTTTATTAAGTTTACTGGGCCTATATTCCGTATTTGAAAACTTCGCCACAAAACCAGTCTCATTGTTGTTAGGTAGAAAAATGTCTGCACAGTGAAATTGTAAAATAAAAACACATAACAAATTAATATGTACAAGTCAAACGTTTTATTCAGAGTAAGCGAAAAAAGGAAGTAACGAAAAAATCGTAGTAGTTAGATGTAGAACAAAGCTAGAAATGGATAATCATCGTGCTATAAATTGATAATATGTAATTTGCATATTTAAACTATTTCCGCAAATGTAATTAGCATATTTCCATAATTTCAACAATTGTAACATTCTTTGTCGAATTTTCCTTATTTAAATGTATCCTGTTCAAATTAATAAAAATGTTTTCCATCCATTGAATGGTTTGCTTTGCGGTCTATATAGACTGTATGAATTCTTATACTTAGCCTTTTACTTTACGTTCTTCAAATATTCAATTTTACACTTACAATTTTCCAACACTTGACGTGTTGAACAGTAAATTTTGATTATCGATAGCACTGTCAGTGTTGCATAATATTTATACAGTTAATTTTCATCAATTAGCCGTGGCGTAAATCGCTCAAAAATTGTATAAATACAGGGACAACTCATAGGCTTGCTCATTCAATTACTTCCCTCTGTTGGGGTAACAGCTGAATTATTTTCCTCATTTCAAGCGCTTAATTCACTTTATGTGCCGAATCTGTGATTTTTTATTAAGTTTACTGGGCCTATATTCCGTTTTTGAAAACTTCGCCACAAAACCAGTCTCATTGTTGTTAGGTAGAAAAATGTCTGCACAGTGAAATTGTAAAATAAGAACACATAACAAATTAATATGTACAAGTCAAACGTTTTATTCAGAGTAAGCGAAAAAAGGAAGTAACGAAAAAATCGTAGTAGTTAGAGGTAGAACAAAGCTAGAGATGGATAATCATAGTGCTATAAATCGATAATATGTAATTTGCATATTTAAACTATTTCCACAAATGTAATTAGCATATTTCCATAATTTCAACAATTGTAACATTCCTTGTCGAATTTTCCTTATTTAAATGTATCCTGTTCAAATTAATAAAAATGTTTTCCATCCATTGAATGGTTTGCTTTGCGGTCTATATAGACTGAATGAACTCTTATACTTAGCCTTTTACTTTACGTTCTTCAAATATTCAATTTTACACTTACAATTTTCCAACACTTGACGTGTTGAACAGTAAATTTTGATTATCGATAGCACTGTCAGTGTTGCATAATATTTATACAGTTAATTTTCATCAATTAGCCGTGGCGAAAATCGCTCAAAAATTGTATAAATACAGGGACAACTCATAGGCTTGCTCATTCAATTACTTCCCTCTGTTGGGGTAACAGCTGAATTATTTTCCTCATTTCAAGCGCTTAATTCACTTTATCTGCCGAATGGGTGATTTTTTATTAAGTTTACTGGGCCTATATTCCGTATTTGAAAACTTCGCCACAAAACCAGTCTCATTGTTGTTAGGTAGAAAAATGTCTGCACAGTGAAATTGTAAAATAAAAACACATAACAAATTAATATGTACAAGTCAAACGTTTTATTCAGAGTAAGCGAAAAAAGAAAGTAACGAAAAAATCGTAGTAGTTAGATGTAGAACAAAGCTAGAAATGGATAATCATCGTGCTATAAATTGATAATATGTAATTTGCATATTTAAACTATTTCCGCAAATGTAATTAGCATATTTCCATAATTTCAACAATTGTAACATTCCTTGTCGAATTTTCCTTATTTAAATGTATCCTGTTCAAATTAATAAAAATGTTTTCCATCCATTGAATGGTTTGCTTTGCGGTCTATATAGACTGAATGAATTCTTATACTTAGCCTTTTACTTTACGTTCTTCAAATATTCAATTTTACACTTACAATTTTCCAACACTTGACGTGTTGAACAGTAAATTTTGATTATCGATAGCACTGTCAGTGTTGCATAATATTTATACAGTTAATTTTCATCAATTAGCCGTGGCGTAAATCGCTCAAAAATTGTATAAATACAGGGACAACTCATAGGCTTGCTCATTCAATTACTTTCCTTTGCTGGGGTAACAGCTGAATTATTTTCCTTATTTCAAGCGCTTAATTCACTTTATCTGCCGAATGGGTGATTTTTTATTAAGTTTACTGGGCCTATATTCCGTATTTGAAAACTTCGCCACAAAACCAGTCTCATTGTTGTTAGGTAGAAAAATGTCTGCACCGTGAAATTGTAAAATAAGAACACATAACAAATTAATATCTACAAGTCAAACGTTTTATTCAGAGTAAGCGAAAAAAGAAAGTAACGAAAAAATCGTAGTAGTTAGATGTAGAACAAAGCTAGAAATGGATAATCATCGTGCTATAAATCGATAGTATGTAATTTGCATATTTAAACTATTTCCGCAAATGTAATTAGCATATTTCCATAATTTCAACAATTGTAACATTCCTTGTCGAATTTTCCTTATTTAAATGTATCCTGTTCAAATTAATAAAAATGTTTTCCATCCATTGAATGGTTTGCTTTGCGGTCTATATAGACTGAATGAATTCTTATACTTAGCCTTTTACTTTACGTTCTTCAAATATTCAATTTTACACTTACAATTTTCCAACACTTGACGTGTTGAACAGTAAATTTTGATTATCGATAGCACTGTCAGTGTTGCATAATATTTATACAGTTAATTTTCATCAATTAGCCGTGGCGTAAATCGCTCAAAAATTGTATAAATACAGGGACAACTCATAGGCTTGCTTATTCAATTACTTTCCTCTGTTGGGGTAACAGCAGAATTATTTTCCTTATTTCAAGCGCTTAATTCACTTTATGTGCCGAATGGGTGATTTTTTATTAAGTTTACTGGGCCTATATTCCGTATTTGAAAACTTCGCCACAAAACCAGTCTCACTGTTGTTAGGTAGAAAAATGTCTGCACAGTGAAATTGTAAAATAAGAACACATAACAAATTAATATGTACAAGTCAAACGTTTTATTCAGAGTAAGCGAAAAAAGGAAGTAACGAAAAAATCGTAGTAGTTAGAGGTAGAACAAAGCTAGAGATGGATAATCATAGTGCTATAAATCGATAAAATGTAATTTGCATATTTAAACTATTTCCGCAAATGTAATTAGCATATTTCCATAATTTCAACAATTGTAACATTCCTTGTCGAATTTTCCTTATTTAAATGTATCCTGTCCAAATTAATAAAAATGTTTTCCATCCATATAGACTGAATGAATTCTTATACTTAGCCTTTTACTTTACGTTCTTCAAATATTCAATTTTACACTTACAATTTTCCAACACTTGACGTGTTGAACAGTAAATTTTGATTATCGATAGCACTGTCAGTGTTGCATAATATTTATACAGTTAATTTTCATCAATTAGCCGTGGCGTAAATCGCTCAAAAATTGTATAAATACAGGGACAACTCATAGGCTTGCTCATTCAATTACTTTCCTTTGCTGGGGTAACAGCTGAATTATTTTCCTTATTTCAAGCGCTTAATTCACTTTATCTGCCGAATGGGTGATTTTTTATTAAGTTTACTGGGCCTATATTCCGTATTTGAAAACTTCGCCACAAAACCAGTCTCATTGTTGTTAGGTAGAAAAATGTCTGCACCGTGAAATTGTAAAATAAGAACACATAACAAATTAATATCTACAAGTCAAACGTTTTATTCAGAGTAAGCGAAAAAAGAAAGTAACGAAAAAATCGTAGTAGTTAGATGTAGAACAAAGCTAGAAATGGATAATCATCGTGCTATAAATCGATAGTATGTAATTTGCATATTTAAACTATTTCCGCAAATGTAATTAGCATATTTCCATAATTTCAACAATTGTAACATTCTTTGTCGAATTTTCCTTATTTAAATGTATCCTGTTCAAATTAATAAAAATGTTTTCCATCCATTGAATGGTTTGCTTTGCAGTCTATATAGACTGAATGAATTCTTATACTCACTCAGCATGTCGAATACCAGTAAAATCACCTTTTACTTTACGTTCTTGACATACACGAGCATATCATATTTTAATTCGAATTTTAACTCAATTTCCAATGATAGGCCCACCAAATTATTTCTACTCTAACATGTTTTAATTATTTAAATTTTAAAAGTAAGAAGTCGGAATTGGCTGCTCCAATATCTCCGACGTTCATCGTAATGCAACTACAGCTTCGGTTATGAATTTAATACTTATCTTACTTTCTTTTTTTTGTCAATTCATTTAAATTAAATCATAAACAGTTTGGTAAAAATAGCAAACTAAAATTTGATATTTGCGTATTTTGAACTAATGGTTTGCTTTTAAAAGGCTTATAGCGATATTCTTAATACAAAGTTTTGAGCACTTTTGTGAGACTAAATGATTTTAGTTATCGTCTAATCATTGATTCATGTTGGACATGTTATAAAGAGCTATAACTGGACTTTCGGTTTTTACAAATAATGAAAGGTTTCGAATTTGTCAAAAAAGTGTTGGTTATTTTTAGGCAAAAGATTTTGTTTCTTTTCCTTCCATAATTAGGTAGAGCTAATCAACATTAAAGTCAAAGTTCAATTCAAGTTGCATTAGATTTTTGTTGAAATTTTAACATGGCGTGATATAATAGGCCTAAATTTGTTCAAAATCAGTGTGAAAAATGTATTGATAAATACAATTAAAGTTGCAATGTTCAATATTGATATCTTTAAGTTTTGTATTCATTATTAAAAAATGGGGGGCATTTTGTTTTTTTATTTAGACTGTTTTATAAAAATTTAACATGTACACTGACACGTTCTTAAGGGCTTAGGATGGGGTGGAACTTTTAGTTCTGATCATATTTTGTTTTACATTTCATTGTAAAGTTTGTAAATATATGGGGGTGGGGTGGTGTCCAAGTGTGTTGGTACAGTCCCATTGAAGCGATCTGCAACTAATTTTATTGGCCGCATCAATCAGTCTCTCTTCTGTCTGGTCTGGTCTGGGCTGTGCTTGGCCCATGTTTCATTCTCCCTTTATTTTTTGCGGATCAAAAAGTGCATGGGCGAACCAAAGGCAGACGCAGTCATTTTTAATGCCTCGACCCCAGCACACGCTTGCACAGAGGAGGTGAGTGGAGAAGGGTGATGGTGATGGTGATGTGAAAGGGGGAGGGGGAGGGTTAAATGTAGCTCTGTAGACGACGGCGGCAATCATCAATTTCTCAGTGTCGCATTAGTTTTCATTAATTTGAGCAAGGCAGGCGGACTCAGACCCTCAGTAGATCCAGTAGAATTGGAGTCGGAGTCAGAGTCAGAACCAGAGCCAGACAATTGCAAGCAACAACAACAACAGCAACAAAAACGCCAACAGCAACAACAATTTGATGCGCTGGAGCATTATTGATGCATTTGTCGAGCAACGGCGACAGCCACCCGACAGCAACGTGTTCTGGACCAGAACCTGGACACAGAAAATGCTATATAGTATATATATATACATATATATATGTATATATGATTTTTTTGCCAGCGCTTTTCATTCTTTGGCGTATTTTTTTTTTTGCTTTTGTCTTGTTTGCCTTTGGGTGCCCAGTTGGAGGAACTTAGCCCTGCAGCTGCATTCGCCTGTCAGAGAGCAGACAAACTCATAAATAAACGGCGTAACTTTTAGGAAGAGCAGCAGCTGACATGATGATGGAACAGAAACCGAAGAGGGAGAACTTTGAGCAAAAAATGAAAATACTAAAATGAAGCGAAGACGCGACTGATTGCCCAACATCAAGTAAAAATTTCGTTCGTTTTTTTTTTTATATGGTTTATTTTTACAATTTCTTTTTCGTGAAATTATTGTAAAAATAGCCCCTCGCCCCTTACTTAAACAAAATGCCAATAAGAACACTCATTTGGCAATTGGTAATACTTATTTGTAAAAGCATTTTACAACATAGAAAAAAGAAATAGTAGGGCCAAACCAAATAAAATAATGCCTAAGGCTGTGAAAGAGTTTATATAATTGAAAATATTGTACAAAAAAGGTCCATAAATTGTTAAGGAAATTATAAAATATTTTAAGCATAACAGTTTTCAAGAATTGAGTTTCCTTTTCGATCCCTCTCTCTCTCTCTATCTCTGTCTGTCGCTCTTCATTTTAACTTTGACATTTTCATTTTCCCTAAGTCCGCAATTTATCTCTCAAACACCCGAACAAAAGTCAGGCGCAAGTAAACGGCAAACAAAAAGTGTTTGTAATTCATTTTAACTTGGCCCAAGGGCACCTCCTACCGACCAGCCCGTAAAACTCATACACCACCAACATCATCATCATCTCCCTGCTCCGTGTCTGTCTAGTCAACAGACTTTCGGAAAATATTCCCAATAATAACCCTTTGGGTCCTATGTCTGTCTGTCTCTCTAACTGACTGACTCTCTCCTTTTCTCTCTCTCTACGTCTTTTCGTCTTTCTATCCGCGTGTCTGTCTGGCCCCGACCGTAAAGATATTGTATGTATGTTGGGAATGGAGTGCCAAAGTCAGTTCTCGCCCACCACAAACAAAAAAGAAAAGGGGAAAAGGAATTGAATTTAATTCCATGTTCCTTTTTATTTTTTTTTATTTCTTTTTGGTTTTTGGAGCACAACCTTCTGTACTGATTCATCTTTTGGCTCTACTTCTTTGGTTCATCAGCGTCATCTACTTCTTGAAATGCCAAATAACAATAACAACAACAACAACAACCAAAAAGAAGAAACGCAATGAAAAAGGCATAAAGTGCGGCAAATATTTTGTAAAATTCATTTTACCAAAACTCTAAGGACGAAAATCGTCGGCTGGGCCTGCCAAATATATACATAAATATATATGTATATGTATGTATGTATATTTGTCTGCATATACATCTATATATGTATGTAGATGTGTATAAAAAAAAAGGGGGAAAAAGTGTGCAGGAGTGCTGCTTGGCATGCCAAGGGTGGGTGGGGGATGAGTCCCGACTGGACTCGTTCGTTTTTCAAGGTTAAACGCACACACACACACATCCGAAATGCCAGACATCGAGCCAGACAGAGTGCGTCGGGGTCGCAGGGCAGGGCTAGAGAGGAGGAAGCTGTTGAGTGGGAGTGCATTTCAGCTTACGCTTCACTTAATTTTCGGGCTATAAATGTGCGACTTTGCTTCGCTCTGTGTTAGTATGTATATGTGTGTCCCTCTCCCTCTCCCTCGCCCTGAGTGTATCTCTTTGCAACTCTCTTGCTTTTGCTTTTGCTCTTGCCCTCTCTCTGTCTCTTTGGATTTGCTTGAGGGTGCAACTTTTATCATACTCTGCATTTATTTGGACTACAACGACAAATTCATGCGCTGCATAATATTTCTATGAATGTAGAGTATCCTGGAAACGGTTTATCGCCTCAAGCATAAGAAATTGTTCTTGTTGTTGTTGTTTCTTTTTCAACTGGCAATGAGGTTGAAATGAAGCGCTAAAGTTTCGCAACGCCTTCTGGCTTTTGTTTGCTAGTCGCTGTCGCGGCCGCTGATACTGCGACTGCGACTGCGATTGCTACTGCTGTTGAGTCGACTGTTTTGAGTGGCCTGCGGCATTGTCGCGTCTAGATTTTAATGTTTGCCCAAGTCGCCGCCAGAGTTCGCCTCTGTGCACTATGTGTGGGTAAATTGACAGGTTCTTTAATATAATTGACTGAGTATATCCACATACACATTAATGAATAATACGGTTCTTTTTGAGTTAGAGCCCCGACGTTTCCTTATCCCGATGAATCAGTACTGAAAGATAGCTCCAGTAGAACTTTCCCATTAATTCCATATGTGCTGTTACAAAAGAAACTGATTCTATAAAAGATTTTAGATAAAATGAACCTAAATAACATAATGTCAATGATAATACCTACAATATATGAAATAACCACTTCTTACGTTATATCACGAATCCATATCATAAAATAGCGCCTAAGTGTATGTAACAGGCAGCAGAAGCCGTTCTTGACCTATAGAGGATACATTATGTACATATGTACATATATGTATATCAGTACATATATTATTGACAACCATAAAGAACCGTGTCTATCGAGCCAAATTTCATTTGTTTATCAGTCTGTATTAACATCTGGATCTCGAAAACTATAAGAGCCACATTCAGCTAATTTCTTTTTATAGAGTCAAGTTTTCAAGTTTATTTTAAACTCCATTTGGCCTTCGTAATTCTTTAAAAAAAAAATGTCCACCCTATTTTTTTGTTATCGATTTTGGAAAAGTCGGATAACAAATGCCAAGATAAATATTTTTTCCTTAAGTGTAGTATGAAGGAAGTATGAAGTTATGTATTTTTGATCTTATGGATTATATGTTGTTGTTTCACTTGGTTTACTAAAATCATAGCATACTTCAATATAGGACTGTCTTTTATATAGATGAGACCACTGTATTTTGATGCCAAAAGCGCAACAAGAACAACAACAACAACAATATGAAAACGACAATAATAGACACACCGCTGTGTTGTCTAAGTTGTCGCCGGTGCAGACATTTTCATCGTTGGACAGTCAAAGTCATAAACTTTATATTCTGTTGCCTACACAAAGGCGCATAGCAATGTTGGAGAATGATAGACACACACACAGACACTTAAATAGAGTGAGAGAGAGAGAGAGAGAGGGGGAGAGCGAACTTAACGTACATATCTGTCTACATTTACTGTTGCACATGCGACACCAACTTCAGGCTCAAACACCATTTGTCTCCTACTTTTGTCCTCAATCCTTGAGTGGGTAAAACATTTCATGCGTTTTGTAGACTCAATTCGCCTGCAGTTCGACAGGAGTAGCAGAAGCAGCGGCAGCAGCCGCCGCTGCCAGACATTTGGGGCATGAGTTGAATAAAAGATGGGGCAGAGGGTTTCTCTGTCTGGCTTCGTCTGCCTTTCTTTTCTTTTATTTAGCTTTCTCTATATACTATTTATGTATATGTATGTGTGTGTGCGCATATGTCTATTTTGTTCGTTTTATGCCTTTGTGTTTATTGTATAATCAACAGCTTTGATTGTGTAACTGTTGAGAGTTAACTGCCAAGCAATCAATTGGGGCCCAATCCCTATCAATTCATGACGAATTTCTCCCGCTCCCGTCCTTGATAGATTACTGGAAAAGTTGTTACATTTACTCTAATTAACTGCCTGACAGACACGCCCATCGACACCCAAGCTTTGCCACAACAGGTTGCCAATTAAATATTAATATGAAAGTTATTAATTAAAACTGAACTTAATTTTTTTTTTATACTTTCAAAACGAAATAAAAACGGGCTAACTTCCATAGATCCGGCGTTTTTATATCCTTTTAAGTATTTGGTTCATATTTTCCCTATCAAACTGAAAAAACATCTTTTTAGCAATTCCTTAAGGAATTTTTATTTCGGCAAAAAATATTTAACTTTTTATAGTCGAATTTGAAAAATGAATGTACTCCTTGGGTAAGGGTATGATAAATAAATAAATTATACCTTTTTGGACGCAACCCTTCAAAGGGTAGTTAATATCATGATTAATTTCTCGTATGACCTTCGGCCTAAGCATTAAAAAAAAGGGCCACCAGACGGCCAGACACATTTTCCTCATCAAATTTTCAAAGCCAAAAGTGACTAGACGGTAGCGAAACTCACCAACCCCTTTCTTAACCAAACCCACCCACTGCCAAAAGCCCACCTGCCCACCACTGCCCTGATCGGTATTAGACCACCAATAAACTGGCAAACGAAAATGTTAAAAAACGACTGACCACGGACTGTCTTCGCCTTCTTTTGGTGTAGTCCGTGTGGTCAGATTGTTTAACTGAAAGTTCTTTTCGAACAAACTGTATAAATAAGCTAAAAAGTTTGGCGTTTCGTTTTTTTTTTTTTTCTCTTTCTTCATAGGAAAAGTGTCTAGAAAGTTTCCTTTAGCCTTTTTACACATTCGCCCAAAGTTTACAACACTGAATTATGTGAATTAGCTCCAAAACCAGACTAGAAAGAAAATTGCAATTGTTATTCGAAAAAAAAGTACTCAAAGTATTTCTTAAACTGCATTAAAACGTTGCCAATAAAAATGCATTTAAAAATTTAGGTACATAAGCAGGATCCGAATTAAAAAAGGGCTCCTGGGCACAAGTCCAAGTAATTATTAAAAATATTTGAAAAAATTTTCTAGGCTAAACTTAGCATTTTCGCCTGGTGCTTGTTGCCTTGTCCCAACAAGTTGACCCTTCCGGAAATCTTTTTGAGGCCCGCTGGTTTTAATTCAGGTTTTTTCTTTTTTACATCCATTCCTGTATATAGGCAGTGAACTTTACCCGATATAGAGGGGTGTTATACCGTAGTTTTTTTTTTTATTAAATGTTAAATGTGATTAAGTACTTTTATTAAAATTATGCTACAAATTATTGCACTCAAAGTCTTCATAAAAAGTCTTTCTATCTTAAATATGTATATTTGAAATGTTATGTTTTATTGAAAAACCAAATACTACATCTCTTTCTGAAACATCCTAGTTGTTTCTTATACATATATGTAGCTGGCATACTTCCCCATCTCTCTTTCCTCACTACAGTAACATTCACTATTTTAGCATTGTGGGGCATAATTAAACGCTATTTTGTTCCGATAAAATCTAGGTCATTTGGCTATTTTCAGTCCGATTTCGAATAAATTTAGTACTTTGCTGTATCAAATTGACAGATTTCAGTATCTTAAACTTAATTGCGGAAAATAATGGGAGAGAGGAGTGGCAAAGTGGTTATATTTACCAAATAAAATATCTATATCGTATTTGTTTAAATCGCGTTGGCAGAAGGGAGTGTACCAAGAATTTGAAATAAACTTGATCGTCGCAGGTACTACAGGAGGACAGACGGACATGGCTAGGTAGATGCGGCTGTTGATGCTGATCAAGAATATATTTTCCCCCTATATATGTACATATAAAAAACACTATATTTTTCAAAGCAACCCTAGTGAGATGATTTTAAAACGTAAATGCGAATGCTACATTATCGTATTCCAATTGAAAGCGCCAAATATGAGATTCAAGTACGTCTAGGTCTCACAAAATTCCTAATTTAAGTGAACTTTTACAGAATATGTGTAATACACTTATAAAAGAGTTAAAAATATCTAGGAAAGTTTTAAGGTCTTGAATACATTGTTTAATTGAAATTGAAAAAATAATATACAGATAGAAATTGCAACACAATTTGGTAGCCGACTTTTTCAATTCATTTTTTTTTTTTTTTTGTTTTTACGTATTGCAAGTAAATTGAATGAAATGTTGCACAAATCTTTGCAATGTGTTGACATTAAAATTTATGTGCATTTGCAACGTCTATTGAAAGAGAGGAAGAGAAAACGTATAAGGGCAACAACAATAAGGAGAGTAACAAAACAGACGTGCAACATGTGGAGCAGCGGCAATGGCAACTGAATAGTCTGTTGGCCAGTCCAAATGCAATTTAAAAGTTATGGACAGGATGTTGCATCTGTCTTGACCAACAGAAGCCGCAAAAGTAGAAGCAGCAGTAACAGCAGGAAAAGAATCTCTCAATATCCTGTCGCTATAAATCTTGCATTTTGTCTTACTTCTCTCTTTTCTCTCTCCCTCTCTCTATCTATCTCATTCTTGTCGCTTGTCTCCCCTTATCAACTGGTTGGCAATCGCAAAATGCTAATTATAAACAGAGAGATGCGCCATCGAGACCCCAGCCAAGGACAGAGACCCAGGAGTCATTCTGGTAGCCAGCACCAACAGCATCAGCTACTGGGCATGCGCAACCAAGTTTATAAGTATAGCTTTATATACCCTGTAAACTGCAATTGTTGGATGGGTATATCGATAATAACTGACCTTCACATACATATTTTTTTTTTTTTGCTTTGGAGCTAAAATTTTGAATATCATATAATAATAAAAAAAAAAAACAAGTTTTAAAAAAAAGTGGTCCAAGAAAATCTTTCTATACTAAAAAAAAAATTTAATATAAAAATACTTGTTGCAGGGTAACTTTAAGACTTTTTTGTTTTTTTTTTTTTACTGTGAAGGACGCCGCGTAGATTGAAACTAAGAGGCCAAAGGGAAACCTGGTTGCAGCCCCCTTTTCGGTATTTAATTCATAATTTTTCCACGTTGTCTGGTTGGGGACCAATTAGAATAACAACTACCTTTTGCAAAATTTATTAAACATCATGCAGAATGTATCTGTAGGATATATCCAATTGATAGGGCAACTTGCCTTGCCTTCTCATGGCATTGGCTTTGGCTACTTGGTTTGTTGGTTGCTTGGCTTCCTTCATTCTCATTTCTTTTTGTTTTTAGCCCTTTTTTTTTTGTTTGTTGCCTTTCAATTCATTTGCCTTTTTCGATTTTGGCTTTTTTTTTTGTTTTTTTTTTTTCTTTGTTTTGTTATTCTTTTTTTGCATGTCTGGCTCGGTCTGTTGTTGTTTCCCCCCACAAACAAAAAGCCCCAAAAAAAAAAAAAAAAAAATAGGCGTCTGACGTCAAAATGCAGACCAGACCAGACATCGCCGCCGTCGTCGCTGTCGCTGTCGTCGTCGTTGTGAGAGGCAGCGACGGACAATAACAACAATATGCGAGTTGAAGTCGCCGTTGCTTTTGCAATTTTGTGGCGCGTTGAATGCAAACACATACAGCAAACATTAAAAAAAAAATTGCTCTAGAAAAAAAAGGGGAAAAAAACTTTATACTTTAGCAACCAAAAAAAAAAAAAAAACACCCATTTTTCCCAAAAAACAATAAAGGAAAAACGTTTAAAATTATCAAAACGAATTTGAAATTCCCTTATAATAATTGCAATTTCAATTCAATTTCAACTACTACCAAAAGTCAGTGTATTTTTCCACGAGTAATTTTTGTTCTTGTTGTTTATTATTATATTATATTTATTAATATGATTTGAGATTTGAAAAATTGTTAGGATATACATACGTTTACTAAACCTCAAATACCTTTTTAAGTTGGCCGCAATAATAGATCTCTCGGGGTTTTTATACCATGCACTCATATGGTAAAATGGTACATTAAGGCAGAGGTAAGCTTTTGCCACCCCATAAAAACATATATATGTATATCATTAATCGGTATCACTAGCCTAGCCATGTCCGCCTGCCCATTCGTATAAACAACTTGATCTCAAAGACTATAAAGTTTTTCGCCTCAGAATTTGGTTTGTACATAAGGAACTTAAGGAAAACTATTATTTTTTTAAAGACTAACTAAAACAGCTAAATATGTACAGTAATTAAAAAAAATGTAATGGTACACAAGTATTTATTGTTAATATTTAGCAACATATCAAATTTGTTAATTTCTTTATCAATCCTTACACATATACGATTGTATTTAGCACCGTCAAGATTCTCCAGAGAACTTCAAATAAAATTTCTAAAGACATTACTAACCCATCTCCTATCATACATATGTAATAAAAATGTTGTAATACAAATCCGATTGTAAAAAAAACAAACAAAAAAAAAAACAGTCATCATTATCTTTTCGAAAATAATAATCAGTTCAATCGATTAAATAGTTTGGAAGTAAATAAGATTTTCAGGTTTATGGAAAAATTCCATATTTTCGCAAATTTAAAAAATCGCGGACAAACTAGGATTAATATATCAAGTGAAAATTATTTCTATAAACGATTAACATTTTTTCTTGAATTCAGAGTCCTATAATTAAGAGGTAAAATTTTCTATAAATATATTCCAATTAGATAAACTCAAAATGTTTGACTGATTTCCTTTTTTTTTTTTGTTCTTGTTGGTGTTGTTATTTGCTTTGTCAAGCTTTGTGTGCAACTTAAGACCTCTTTTTAATGAAGTGAATTAAAAAAAAAAATAATAATAAAAAATAAATAAATAAAACTTGTGCACAGCAGACAACAAGGAAAATGCAGACAGCAACAGCAACAACAACAACAACAGCAATGGCAAAATCCAAGCTACAACGATGACGATGACGACAAAACACCAGACGACGGCGACTGCGACTGCGACTGCGACAAATAGAGACCACAGCAGAACACAAACAACCACCGACAAGAGCAACAGCAACAGCAACAACAACAACAACAGCCGACGAGGAATACTTTTCAAGGTCACGCATAGAATTTCGGTATTTTGTTTCATTGCGTCTGCTGCTGCTGCTGCACACACAAACACACTCGCATCTATGTATGTATGTCTGCATATATGTATGTATATACATATATAAATATATGTAAAAAGCCATACAGACAAACAAAGACGAAGGAGCAGCAATTGCGGCGTGTCGGCTATCCCTTTTGGGTTATATTGGTAGAGAGCTTTTGATTACCCTGTATAGGTATATATATGTATGTATGAACAATATAAAAGTTGCTTAGACTTTGACTTTACTAAAAATAGTATTTCTTATAATTTAAGATTAAATTAATTGAACAAAAAAACAAAGAGACAAACGATGTACATAGGGTGAGAGTGCAAAAGAGAGAACGCAATAAAAAGGGCACTGTATATACATACATATGTGCGAAGCATAAGTGTGAGTAGACCAGCTATAGCGCCTACGGGTCGAACATGCAATCGTAAAACGTTTGCCGAAGTCTTCACACAACATTTTTGAGAGTACACAAAAATAAATTGCTCTCTCACATTCTTCACATTTCTATTGTCTCTGTTTCTGTGTAGTTGTTAATTGTGTCGACATTATCTGAATTTGTCAAACAACTTATATTGGGATTTTCTCTTTCAGAAATTACTTCGGCGACCGTTCGTTTTCTATTTGTGTGAATTGCCGATTGTAGCCACATAAGTGTAGCATACTTTTCAGTAAATGTAAATAAAAATAAAATAGGGTATCAACTGGTCGAATTTGTAGCCTTTTCTTTTTGGTTTAAAAGCTGTTCATGCAATTCGGCTGCTTTATATGTGGTATGTGTGATGCATCGATGAGAGTACCAGAAAGAGAGAGTAGATTTGCCTTCCTTCTATCTCTCTCTACTTTTTCTGTGTGTGTGTGTGTGTGTTAAAGCATTTGAATCCATTTGAGGCGTCTGGTGGCTTGGTGTCTGTGTCTGACATTGAGCCACTTTGCGACGCGTCGCTGTCGCCTGTCTGGAGACTAAAGACGCTGTAATGATGGTCTAAGAGCAGGGGGGTGGGGTGTGGGGGGAGTGGTCGGAAAGCCCGAAATACCAGGCAAAAAAAAAAAAAAAAAACGAACATACAAAAATTGCCCTAATAGCGCATTTTTGTTGATTTTTTTGCACTTGTTGTAGCTTGTTGTCTCTGTTGTCTCTGGTAGTTTGTGCTTCAAGTCGCTCATGTTGCCACTGCCTGGGACTGCTGCTACTGCTCCTACGCCAACTGACTTTGAGGACTTTGTCGGCTCTGGTCTACACTTGGCTTGGGGTTCTTTATTTTTTCTTTTAATGAGACACTCTGTTTGTGTGTGTGTGTGTGTGTATCCTTATAGCCAGGTACAAGTGTCCTTTCTTAAGCTTACGTTCGAGTCGTTCCAATGAGTCGCTGAATAATGCTGAGTCCTTTCCATTTTTTATTCCTTTATATATTTTTTTTTTGGCTAGCTTGTTTAATAGGGATAATAAGCAAATAGGCTTATGTAAGAGTGACATAGAGGAGTGAAAAGGACACCCAAACATTGACAATGCTTTGTACCCATACCACGAAGAGCTAAAGTGAAGGTGGCAAAGGTGGAAGTGATGGAGGTGTAGGTGAGCTTGGGGTGGAGTAGCATAGTACAGAGAGAGACCAGTCAACACAGTCATGAGTTGTTCTCATCTACGTCTCTGGGGGGCGCCCTCTGGACCTGGACTGACAGTGGCCTCGCCTCACTCGCCTCACTTATCGTAATTTTATGCACAGACCGCAGACGTCTGGTACTTTGTCTGTCCCTCTCAAGCGACGACCCCTGGCCAATTGTTGACTGCATTCTTATTTTTTTTTTCCTTTTCCACTGTTTTTTTCCCCTTTTTCTTTTTTTATTTTCTTGTATGCACTGAGCCCTACTGCTCTGAGATTGTCTCGTCAAAAATTGATAGGCTGCCTTGCAGATGTGCTCCGACAACAACAACAACAACAACAACAACAACGACGACAACGACGTCGCATTCAGAGTGGTTGGTTGGTAAGTCGGTTGGTGTGGCACAGTGGCTTAGATTAGGTAGAAAATGCAATGAAATATACGATATAGGCAAAGGAATGTTAAAAAATTGACAACCACGGTCAGATGGGGTCTCGAAAAGTTATCCACGTCTTATGTCTGGGCAATGTCCAGCTGCAGTCTACGACCGCTGGAGAGTGCCTGTTCAACCTGGGCCTGTAATTATGACCATGTCAAATATGGGCGACGACGAGGGCCACTCCAATCCAAACAGCAAGAGCAATGACGATGAGGACGACTAAGACGATGACGACGACGACGACGACGTCCGACCACCGTCGGACTATAAGATCCAAAGAGTTGCCAGAGTGGATTTTCAGCTAAAAGTTTTGTTTTTTTTTTTTTTGTGTGTGCTTCTTATATATATATATATATATATATACTTATTTTTTTCTCGTTGATGCTCTTCTTGAAGGATGCGTCTTCGTCTCAAGTTGATTGATGTGATGTGCTCTGGTCTGGTGTATGGTGTATAGTATATGGAATGGTATGGCATGGTATGGTCAGGTATGGTCCATATGGTCCATTCTTTGATTAAATCACTTTTTAGCCACTGACAGTTAATCAAGGCGTAAACGTTCAAGGTGGTGTTCCCAGTGCGTGGCCTCTTTCGCATCCTTTTCTCACACTCTTCATGCTCTCTACCTTTCCCTCCTTTCCATGTCTCATCGTCTCTGTCTCTCTCTCTCTTTCTCTCTCTCTCTCTCTATCTCTCTCTCTATTTCTCTTACTCTTAATGTCTGCGGCGGTTGTCCGGGGCAACCAACGTCGTTGCTGCTGCCGCCATGCAACTTCCGCCTGCTCCAATTGTTTGTGCATACAAAGAAGCGTCGCCGTTGCGCGTTTGAGTCCATGTAGCGTCGATAAACGTACACACATACAAACATATATATGTACATACGTATGTACGATATAATCCAAACAAACATATTGTTTTGTCTGCCACGGTCTGCAGTTTTCATCCTCCTTTCCCAGCTTCTGTTACTCTCTCCCCCTCCCTGTCTGTGTGTCGATTGTGTTGAGCTGCAACAAAGCGTCGTCGTCGTCGTCGTCGTCGTCGCCGTCGTCTGAAGTGCAATATAGGAACAGGGCGCGAGAGCTAGAGCAACAAAAAAAGAAAAAAAACAGCATGGTGCTTGGTTGGGTTTTTTTTTTTTTTTTGAACTGCACTCTGGCTTCGTTTGCCAGACTGGGCATTTTTTTATTTTGTTCTCAAAGATCCGGGGGTATATTGACATGGTTAATGCATTTTTTCGGGGGAAGTTCCACACTCCCACATCCCTCTATAGATGATTAAGCTTCTCTCCCAAACCCTGGATCGCCGCAGTCTGTCTGAGTCTGTCTGAGTCTGTCTGGATCATGTCTTTGCATTGCTTTGTTTTTTTTTTTTTGTTTTGGATCGCCTTGAGTGTGACCAGGCGCATATAGTTATAGAGATTCACTTGCAATGTGACATTGCTAACAAATTTTTGGTGTTTGTTAAGAAATCCTTTTGCTGCATTATTACTTTCTACAATCTCTCTCTCTCTCTCTCTCTCTCATTCTCAGTGTCAGTCTCTCTCTCTCTCTCTCTCTCTCTCTCTCTCTCTCTCTCTGTCCCTGTACATTAAACATAGCAACAAAAGTACTTTTGTGTCAGTCAGGCCATCCAAAACGAAACTCCAACGAGCTCCATTTTGAAGTTGTCTGCATCGCTCAGTCTCAGACACCGGCGACAACAACATCGCTGAAGCTGTCTCTGTGTACGGCCTTTTAGTTTAAGTTGTAGTCGTCGTTGTCGTTGTCGTCGTCTCAGACTGAGACAGAGACTCAGTCTGGGTCTGGCCTGGCATGGCCCGGTCTGGCCTGGCCTGGTCTGGTCTGGTCTGGTCTTGTGGCTTAAGTAGGTTGGCGCGACTGACTAAAAAGCAACCCCATCCTGTGAGCATCGCCCACCCAAAAACAACCCCCCCATGACGAACCCCCCCGCTCCATGGGCAACCGTTTCAACCCAATACTTACCCAACCACCCGCTTAGGCTGGCAAAGTCTACAGTTCTGCTTTTGTTATTCATATTATCCGGCAAATATTTGTCGTTGTCATACGAAAAATGTCTACAAAAAAGGGTTGTTGCTGCAACCCATTCCTCCCCTCAATCCCCCCATTAGTGCACTCACTCACTGGCATTCTCGTTCTCTCACTCGCTCGTTTTCTGTCAGTCTGTGTGTCTCTGTATATGTGTGTGTGTGTGTGTCTGTCTTTCTCTCTGTGAACGTCGTCTCGTCTGTCATCAGTCCACACTAATGGCCGCAATTGTGGGCTGACTCGAAGTCATCGTCGTTGCCGTTGCCGTTGTCGTTGTCGTCTGTTGCCCCGACCCAAATTGTCTGGCAGCAACAATTGCATGGGTTTTCGTCGCTGTGCACTGATTTTTACCTCACTTCCCTCCTTATGCCATGGCCTCCCTAGCTCTATCTACCTACATTTTCTTCTTGCCTATCCCAGTCAAATGCAATGCAGTGCAGTTTTTTCTTTGACTTCGTCTCAACTGATAATATCTTAATAGATTCTTTTGCTTCAGCTTCATTTGAATTTGAATTCAACGCGTAATGCAAAGTCAAAGTTAGAAACGAAGTGAAAGGATTTGCGATTCCGTCAACATCAGCGTCTTTCTCTGTTTCTCCCTCTCTCTTTTACCCATTCGCAGTCATCTGTGAGCCTGTGAGACTTCAGACTCTTCTGTCTCCGTTTCGTCACTCCATCAATGTGGTAAAAAAAATAAAAAAAAGGAGATGAAAAAGGGGTTCGGGTTCAGTTTCGAGTTTGAATTTGAGTTTGGGTTTCGTTTCGAGATTCACCTTCAGTTTTACTTGACTTTTTGTTGGTGTCTCCTGTGCAATTTGTATAATGAGCATACCACAATGTCTATTATGCTTTTTTTTCTTCCCTCAAGCCCACAGAAGTCTTTGACTTTCAGCACCTTATTGTATAATTTGTATGTCTCCGCCTTGACTATGGCTTTCCGGCTTTTCTGCACTGCAAGTTTGTACGACAAAAAGGAAAAAAAATACAGGAAGTAAGAGTCTTAATTGTCATTTAGTTTTATTTAGTTTTTTATGCTGTTGGAATATATCTTTCTTTAAAATTGAAAGAAAAATATATTCAAATTGTTGTTGAATTGGAAAAACTTCAACAATTTTCGATATTAAAAATTAAAAGGTTCGATATCCAAGATCGATTTTCCCCAAAGCTTCGTTACTGATTGAAACATATGTTTAAAGTTTCCATAAAATCACATTAAAGATCTCCCATGCTTTTGGTGCTATAGCACTTACCATGCTCTACGGTAATGTCAACGCCAAAACTAGTTGAGAATTACAACTGAATGAAGCTAAAAATAATTGGCAAAGCTTTAAATATCAGAGATTACCTTTTTTCACACCTTTTAATATGAATTGGAAAGGATATGTATAGCTCCAACTGCCACAGCTTTAAATATCATTTTAATGTCAACATAATTTTGATTTATTATGCTACGAAGTTTAAAAAGTATCTAATAAATTAATTCATTTTCTATAACTATGTAACTATTTCTAAATAGAAATATATCATCTCATTACTTCAAACAAAATTTTAGTATCAAATTAAAATGAAACAAACAAAAAATATGTTTTTTTTTGTTGCATATGATTTTACAATTTCTTTTAATTTCAAATAAAAACTAAACAAAAAATTAAGTAATGAAATATTCATAGAGATTTTGGGAAAAGTCATTGCCAAGGATACACTCCGGCACTTTGTGGTAAAAAAAAAAAATGGAAATTATTCAATTCTTTAATCTAAAGATTCAGTGTTCAAAAAACACACAAATTAAATTTATTAAATTGGTTATTAATCAATAATTTGAATGGGTTTTTTTCAAATTTTTTCTATTGATTGTTTTTTCATCTTTAGCATTTGTAGAATGTTGCGTGCAAATTTGAAGTAAGTCGTAATAAAACTGACAAAGATATAGCGCTTCAATTGCTGGGCCTGCAGAGAAGCTGTTCGAGTATAAAAAACTTTAAATTGATTTTCCGACGAACAGCATTTTCCAAGTCCGTGTCGTATCGTTTTCAAATTGTTTACAAAAATTCAACACGTAAAAAAGAAGGTCGTGACGAAGCGGTTTTTTTTTATAGAATTAAAAAGTAGCTAAAAATTTAAGCAAAATCGAAATTCATACTTTAAAAGCGTGCTAAAAAAACGCTCTGTCATTACCAGCGGATATCTTTTAGCTTTTAAAAGCAATTAAATTTTTTTTGTTCGGATGATGCTGTAACCCAGCATCGTGCTTACCGCAAACCCTTTTTCTTTCATAGAGCCTCAGCAGATGCGCTGCCACGGATCGAAATATATGTATATAGAATTCAAAATTTTTCCATTGATACTTCAAATGTCAATTAACAACATGTATATACAACAAATAGTCCCGGAATATTCATATCTTCATAAAAAGTGTTTAAAAATATATATTTTTTTTAGCTTTAAAACCTTAGATATTTCTTGGACGTCTTCTTGACATTTATGGCAGTAAATTATAGGGAGGAACTTTGCCCCCTAAAGTGTGCAATACTCATTGTGTGAATCACTTTTGTATGCCTTGTAACTGTAAAGTTGTCTATAAAAAATGTTTGCTCGAAGGATTTTTTTACACCCAGAATACATTTCAAAATTTCTTTATTGGTTTAGAAAAATTATTTCTTAGACTGTTAATTGCATACTTTAGTGAGTGAAGTTTCCCCATTTCATAGCCCTTTATTGCAAGGCAATAAAGTATATTTGCATTTTAGAACTATTTATTATTTTCAAATATAAAAGGTAAAGTTCTGTAATATGATTTCATCCATTTTAAATATAATCTCGACTGCTTTTCATTGTATATATAAGAAATGTTTCATAACCTATAAACGGAATGATTCTCTAATCAATCCACTTATGGTCAGAGCATATTGAAACACAATATTATATAGTTAAATTGAATTGTATTCAAGCGAAGTTAATTTCAGTTTTATAAACTAAAAGAACAACCCTATTGAAAAGACAATAAGCAACAATCAATCATTCATTATTTCTTTTTTGAACTCTACTTGGACTATTCTATTCATGCAAATGGAAATGAATACAATTTTTCAATTGAAACAGAAACACAAAAAACTAATATACGTTATCTAAAACTAGCTGTGTTTCGACGAAGTTTTATTTTTTCACTTATTTTCGAAAGATAACCATTAACCTGTGAAGAGCCACCAAAAAAACAAAAAAAAATACAATACAAATTGAATAGCAATTTTTCAATTTCTTCAAACGGAAGGATTTGATTTTTAAATCCATAACGCAAATAAGATGATGTTTCCGATCCCAGAATGTATTCTTTCTCCGCAAGAAACAACAGCTGAGTGCTTAAAGTTAAAACCATCTGGATAACTAAAACAAAAAAGAACTTGGCATTTATTTAGTAGAGATTAAGGTTTTGACTTATGTTAGGCCAATCAAATAACTATAACAATATATGGCTGATATAAAATTTTTGTATCAAAACTCAGCCAAATTATTAGGAAAAAAAAATTTATAATATAATAACTTTATAACTAATTTTTTGTTATGTTTTTCTATTTTCGGCATAATTGTCAAAAGTCTAGTCTGCTAGCAAGTCTATTTTCTAAATAACTTGGCCAATGACAAATGTCATTCTGGCTCATTATGCAATGGTTCAACAAGTTCAAATAGATCAGTCAATTATAATCTAGTTGTTAAATGGTTTATGTAAATAAATTTGTTTTCTATTTGTTATTATAGCCGCAGTTGATGAAGCTTACATGATGGCTCACATGACGCACATTAAAATCACATTTAGCCTGAAACCATGTGGAACTAAACAATTAATATTTATTTAATCGTGTTACACTTAAAGAGATGATAAAAGAAAACAATAAGCTCAAGTTTGACATTTAATTCTATTTTTTGGTGTATGTGTGTGTTTTTTTTTCTGCAGTTTTTTTTTCAGTTTTGTTGACGTCATTGCCATAATTTTTAAGCAGTTATCAGCTATTTGAGCTGATTTAGACTATTATTGACGTCAGTCGTCAGCTCTCCTTAGCCAAAAACAAGTCTAGTCTTATTATTTGTTTCGAAAAGAATGTAGAACATTACCCATGAAAAATTCAAACTCTAATACTAATAAAAATATTTTTGTTTAAGAATTCCAAATGTATTCTTTTAGTGTTTTATCCCATAGAAAAACGTTTGTCAATACTTAAACTTGCTAATAGATGAATCAGAAGGTACAGTGGTGGTCACAAATTTCATCACATTTTGAATTTTCCATGTTTGATAATGATTTATTCGAATCCAAAAAAAAAATGAAGTAAGTAAGTCGTCTCGCCGACTTTGGTATACCATGCACCAGGTGAAAAATATTTTAAATTTTACCATATGCCTTTTTAATTCTTTTAGCATTTGCTATCTCGCTCACTCTACAAACACACCAGCACTTTAGCGCCGCCACCAGCCAACGGCCAACTTCTGCCTATTGGTAAAACATTTATATGAATAACTCGGCTCTTTTTCGACCGATTTTGATTAAATTTAATGTTGCTGGATATTAATTTCAAATTAAAGTATGCCAAATTTGATTGCATAAGTTTGAAAATTTATAGTCTCCGAGATCCGGAAAAGCTTCCTTCTGCCTGTTACCATACCATATCACCATACATTTTCGCTCTTTTCCGCCAATATCGTCAACTGAATAGGAAATGTTCTAAATTTGTGTCCACTAGTGTATATGAACATGTAGTTTTTTATGTTGTAAAACTATCTCAGACTAGTTTCTTGGCCGATTTAGATCATATCTTTCTCAATGCATTAGTTTCTGAAATTGTTGTTGGAGTTTGTCTTTTTGTATGTACATATATTGCTGTTAAAATATAAATATAATGAGTTTTATGTTTCTCTTTTTTCATGGTGTTTTTCCATTATTGTTGTCACACTTGATAAAATTTAAAAACTGACTATTTTAAAAAATATATTGAAAATTAAAAATAGATTAGCATTTGAATTTTTTTTTAATAGTTTTTTCTATAAACAATTTCTTAATAATTCACCTAGCTAGTTGGTATATATAAGGGTATATAAATATATGTATAGTTTTACACACAAAATAAAAACACCCAAACATTCGATACAGTCATGTACAGAAAGTTATATATTTTAGCGCTTGGTGGACTTTTAATTATCTGCTTACATAATCGAGGAGTAAGTTTGAAGAGTTGGTGATGATATTGAAACTTATAAAATAAATGAATTACTTTTAGAATGCCGTAATTTTTAAAATGACAAATGCCGTGTGCCTAAGCTATAATGAATCCTGGATAATAATCCATAATTGCCGCTTGAAGGCCGTTCAACGTGACCGAACTACATTTAACTTTAATGGAACTATATTGAAAGAGGCTCGCAATATTGTATTACATATGCAAGTATTCAAAAGAGCCAGCGGCTATAAGCCATGGCTATTTGACGTGGAAGTGGATGCCTGTCGCTTTCTGCGTAAGCCATATAATCGATTTGGTATATTGGTATTCAATCTATATAAAGAATTTACCAATTTCAATCACTCGTGTCCGTATGTTGTAAGTTTTGCTGCTGCTAAAGTAGAGATTCTTCTTCGTAATGATTTTAATATTTTTTTTCTCTCTCTAGGGCACACAAATTGTGAATGGTTTTTATTTAAGACCTGAATTACTAAAGTTACCTTTTCCATCGGGGGACTATCTATTATCAATTAGATGGCATTTTGATAAGAAATTACAATTTGATACGAATATCAGTTTTCAGTTTGTTGAGGATATTTCTGCGAGTCGTTAATTTGTTTAAATATACAAAATTATTGGGCGAAAAGAAAAAATACTTGACTTGGCTAAAATTAATTGGGAATTACACAAAAGCACAGTTCTAAACAGCTTTGTGTAAGAACTAAATGCGAAAGTTGAAACGAATTTATATACAATTTCCATCATTTGGAGAAAGGCAAAAGTGCAAATATGCACTTTCAAAACCAAAAACGAAAGAAAGAAAAAAATCGCCATCTTTCAAGTGTCCATCATGGCTTTTGGTTAATAGACCTGTCACTTGTCCATTTTTGCATCAGCTTGGTCATATGTTAGACATTTATGTGTTGCCTTTCGACACCCACCAATGGACTCCTCCATTCCTGCCACATTTACGACTTGGCATGCTGTCAGCAACATCTACAACTACTACAACTACTAGATGGAGCTGCCGCTCCAGGAGGCACCATTCCATCTCTCTTGGTTACTCATAAAAATGCCATTGTAATGGGCATCCAAAATGCCCTGCCCCCAAAAAGTCACTGATTGACACTTTTTATATTGCGGCTGCTGTTGTTGCTGTTGTTGCTGTTGCTGCCGGCAAAGTTCAATGAGTTATGATTCGAAGGAGGACGACCTCCATTTCTGTACGGCTGGTTTCATGGCTTTATTGTTCCATTTTGTTTTTTTTTTTTCTTCTTTCAATAACTTTTAATGAGCTGCATTCAACATTCAAAAATTCATTAGCCCATCGATGCCTTTTGTATATATGTATGTATGTATGTGTGTTATACCTGTTGCATGTCCGCATGATTGATTGTTGCCTTTTGTCCCCTCTTTGTTGCTGCCTCTGCCTCTGCTTGATTCGCCATTGTTTGCCTTTATTCTAATGGAAGTTGAAGTCATTCATCATTATCACTGCAAGTGCAATAGATTTTGAATGAATAGAGAGGCATGAATGAAAGAGCGAGAGAGAGAGAGAGAGAAAGAATGATATAGAGGGGGAGATTCAAAGATGATGATGTTGCTGGCGTTGATGTTGCTGCTGCTGCTGCTGCTGATGATGATGATGATGATGATGATGATGATGATGATGCCGTTGCCCGTCTCCTAGACTCATTGTCTGGCCAGGCCGATTTGATTGTGATTTCAGTGTGTGCAATGTGCCAACGCCATTTGCCTTTTTTTTCATTTTTTTTTTTTTTTGTTTTTTTGGTGTCACAACGACAACGGCGACGGCGACAGCAGCAGCAGCACCAGCAACAGTAGCAGCAACAACACCAACATCTAAAAATATAAACTTGTATCGAGGCTCATGTAAGTAAGTGCAAGTTTGTCTGCGTCTCGTCTTTTGTTGTCTCGCCACAGTCTGCTTATCACACAGCCAGCCAGTCGACGATGCCAACAGCAACAACAACAAAAAACAGCAGCAGCAACAACAGCAACAAAAAGAGTCAAGTAAATATATAGAGTATATACATAGTAACATTTACAAATAATGACTAACAAATGTCAATAGGGTTTCTATATATAGGTATATGTATTACATATATATATATATGTATATATCTATCATCAGATTGTATTTACAAAACATATAAAAAAGCAAGTTGAGTTCTGCGATAAGCTAAATTGACATAGTTTTCAAGAAATAGTGTTCAAAAACCAAGTTTTTGGTTTATGTATGGCGTAAAATCGGCTAGAGATTGTCTTTATGCTAAATCGTTTTCTAAATGCAAATTTCTCTCAAGTGTTAATTTCTTGACTGATTTCGTAAATGTATATAAATATGATATTAACAACAACAACAACAATTAATCTTAATCATTTCACTTACATTGTATCTATTCCGCAATAAGCAACAAAATGCAATTAAAAATTTTGTAATCGAACAATGCTAGTCCTGGTAGTCCTTTTAGTCTTTTTGACTTATAAATATTACGTATACGCCGTATGGGATACTATAATTTTTTGACAGACTAAAAACTTGGCTCTCTTGGGTGATTTAAGTTTCTAGAATGCGAATTACAATTCAATTCAGATGGCGTTTATCATTTTGTATATACACTATCTCAGCAGATGATAAGTTTTTCGTCAATCCTTAATTTTTCAGAATATACAGATATGCATATGTATGCATCTCCCTTAATTTGAGGAAGATTATCTAACCGATATTTATCATAGTTTGCCTTGACTTGATTAAAACTGGGCAAACGAGTTTGCACTCGATAAAATCTAAAATTTATTATAACATTTTTTATCTAATTATTGGCTCATACATAGTAGGATGATAAACTAAACAATTCCTTTCTTGTTTTTTTTTTTTTTTTTTGTATAACACTTTAAGAGTATTTTTAATTAGTTGTAATTATATTTTCTGTTCGCCTACAATGTGGTTGATTTTAGGTATTTTGCACTTTGATTAGATTCGTGACTTATAAATATGGTGGAGACACATTACGTATACGACACGTGCGCCTTTAATTACACAAACGTAGCCGCAGTGCCATGACTGCCGTTGCTTGACAATAAAATGCATTGCATATCTATGTATTTTTATTTATTTGCGGCAATTTATTTATAAATGCAAACCGACAGCTCACACAACCCACAGCCTTGGCACCACACACACCATTACACACACACTCATACGGTGATCAATTGATCGAAAACCTTCGATTGGTCGGTCGAATAGATCGATCGATCTATCTATGGGCCAGGTGGGATAAAACAAGTGCCTTGGCTAACCCACAAAAACATTAAGAGGAGAATATATACATAGGTACGTCTATATATATATATATATATATATATGTACATATATACATAGTATTCAATACACATCGCTTATTATGCATACGTCAGCGCGGTTGCTCTTATTATTAAATTATCAACATAAACAAAGTAAAGAGCACAAAAAAAAAAAGAAGAAATATTCCGGATGTGTAATGCCAAAAAGCATCGAATGTGAATTACCATATATGTACCTATATGTATGTATGTATATATCTTGAAAGTTTTAATTTTTATAGTTTTTTTGGCCAATTGTGTCTAATTCTCGTTACTTACTTTGCCACTTATCCTAGCTCTTGAATTATGATTTTATTCTGTTTATTATCTTAAAATCAACAAATTTCAGTTAAGTCATTCGGTTTAATATTTTTTTGCAAATATTACATCGGATTTTTGTTTAAGATAAACAGACCAATTCAATGTTTGTTTTATTTCAATAAAGTTGATTTAAAAATTAACAGGACCACTGTAGCCCATAATTGAAGGTCCTAAAAGAATTATGCTAAGAACTAGTATTTTAAAAGTAATACCCTCAATATTAATATTTTAAAATTATGAATTAAATTGAATTATTGATGCAAAAAATTAACTTCAGAACTTTCTTGTAGTATAAAATATTGGTAGTTTTATTTTTGAGTTCTTTTCTTTTCGCTTTTGGCACATTTCAAACTATGGAACTAGTAGGCATATGGGAACGTAGGCAATGCAAATCCTTTAAAATTTTGACAAGACAAGACATATTTTCCGATTTTTTTCTATCTGCCGCATAAGTGTTTGTAATGAAACGCTTTTTAGAACCCATAAGATCTTAATATACCCTATTTAACTACTAGAGAGACAGCCGAGGGTACAATAAAGGAAGAAAAACAACATTGTGGGTCGTCTCGCCGTATGTGCACACAATATTTTTCTTTATTTATTTTCCTTCGTTTTTTTTAAATATAGTATAATTTTTTTTTTTTTTTTGTTATTAATTTATTTATTTATTTTTTTTTTTTTTTTTTTCCTTTGTATGCCAAAAGCAAACACAGACAACGACGAGACCAAAAGTGCCAGTTTGGGTGAATTTTGTTGGTTGGTTTGAGGGGGGAGGAACCGGGCCTGGCTTGGCCTGGCCGCTGAGGTGTCTGTCTGTCTAACTGTCTGCACTGTCTCAGTGTCGGACGCGGTGGTGATGGTGGTGGTCGCATGGGGGTTATTATTGGGGCCTACAGGTGCTTGGCTTAGTAACCACACACACTACAGATATATAGATAAATATATACATATGCATGTATGTATGGCATACGTGAGTTAGCGCCAATGGAGACGATGAAGAGACAACAAACCTAGAAAGAGAGATAGAGAGGGACACAGAGGGTGGTCGAAATTCACTCCCGCCTGCTACCACCGACCCAGACAATGTTAATTAGCACTAGTCAATGATAAGTTGTCTCAATTGTTGTACAATAAGCAACATCATTTTGTTGTTAAGTTTCTATTTTTAAGCTTTTTTCTGTCTTCTCTCTGTGTGTGTGTGTGTGTGTTTTCTTTTTGCCCCTGTTTTTGTTTTTGTCTTGATTAAAAAAAAAGAAAACACAACTGAAAAAAAAAGAATGTCACATGTGATTCATATCATTAAAAATAAAACAAAACACACAACAAAAACCCCAAAAGCTGCATAAATAAATTTAATTAACGTGCGGTTGCCAGTCGTATTGCCGCACGCCCAGCCCCTCCGACCGCCCCCCCACCAGCCAGCCCCCACCTCCCTCACACTTTGTTTAATGTCTGTCTGACACTTTAATTTCTTGGACTTTAGACGGCGGCTCAAAACCGAAAGACAGACAGACAGACCAGCCAGTCAGCCAACCAGACATACAGAAGCAAACAAAACCGCAACCCAAAAAAAAAAAATTTAAGAAAAAAATATTATATATATAGGAAAGAAAAAAACAGCTGTGTCGTAATTTATATACTCTACAACATATATTTACATATTCCTAACAGACCTGTAGACAATTTTCTCACAATTCAATTCAAATGCAAATTTGCAAGATGCATTATTAGAAATTTGCTTAAACAAATCAATTGGCAATTTATTGGCTTATCATCATTTGGAATTGTCGTTTTTTGGGAGAGTTGCAAATATGCATATCCGTCCAATCAAAATCCTTAAATCGAATTGTTATTTATAAATTTAGAAAAAGTAAAATGATAAATCGATCTTAATTTAAAGTCTCTCACCAAAAAATATCTAGTGTCCTATGGTCCAGCCTATTGTGTATACTTATATTTACTTATTAAACCATTTGAAAATACCTTTGGGAAAGGGCATTCAAGAACTCTTATAAGTTTGACAATGAAATTCATTTTGTTAGCTAAACTACTATTTATATATAAATATTTATTAGCTAAAGTTAGAGTGAAAAAACACAACAACAACAACAACCAAATGCATAAATATTCATTAGAATATTAAGATTGTACTGTGTGCTACTTTATTTTTAATTTTAAGTTTTAAATTTATCTGTGCGTTGGTTACATATATGGTATATATACATGTACCAAAATCTTTTTGTTTTTTTTTTATGTTGAAAATGCATTCAAATATGATAACATTTAAATGCCCACTGCCACCCTCAAACTCCAACTCTAACCAGCATCCCCATCTTTAACTAATCCTTTACGCTCTTTTTCCCTCTCTCTCTCTCTCTTTATCCTGTGATCTACTCTCCCGGACTGTAAATTAACAGAAGTTGCGGCTGAGCTAACAGTATATACATACATATAAGTTAGTCAAAGACTATAAGATATCAAGACGCCACCATAGACAGTTAGTCGATTTTTGTACAAATCAAGGTCGATTTGAAAATAGATATATAGTATAAAACTAAAATTACACGAAACATTTCCTTGCCATTTATAATATGTAAGGAAAACAAAATGCGTATACTTAATATTTTTAATCCTATCGTACAAAGACAAATCGAAATATTTTTACTTCAAATAAAGGACTCTAAAATATTAGAGATATCTTTATGTGTGTAGAATAATGCTCTGTAAACGGATGTAGTGTGTAGAATATTTACTAGCGATCTATTATCTAAGCTCACATTGAAGGTAACGAAGTGATTTCTGTCACATGTGTCTGTTAAAGGGTCTATAGTTTCTCATAGTCATTGTTGCTGCGCATGCTCTCTCTCTCTCTCTCTCTCTCTCTCTCTCTCTCATCTCTCTCTCGCTCTCTCCATTACCTACCTCTCTACATATCTGCCTCTCACTCAATCTCTCAGCCGCTTTACGTATGCCGATATGAGCCACTCGCAAAACGCAAGAAACTTTCAAACGCTTCGGACGTATATGTGTCTGTGTAAGTGTGTGTGTGCGTGGATATGCTCTTTGTATTTGTCTGTCTGCCGCGGTAACTTTTATATTTGTGTGCATGCGTGTATCTAAACATGTGTACGTGTGCACATACGTATATGAGAGTGTGTGCGAGTGTGACTATTATTGTCTGTGTGTTGTGAAACCAGAATTTTACACCAAACAAACAAACAAAATGCAAATACATTTTAAGCAAAAACAATAAAAGTACACTCTAAAATTTATAAACAAATAAACTTTTCTTTGATGTGTGCCTTAAACAAAACCGATGACAACAAAATATACAAGCTAAAAAATAAACGAAACGAAAAAAATGTTAAAAAACAAATAAACACTCAAATAAAAAAAAGCCAAAAGAGAGAGAGAGAGAGAGAGAGAGAGAAAAATATCCAAAGGAAACGAAACACTGCGTATACGGTCATTACGTCATGGCTACCCCGAGAGAGAAAACCAGAGAGACAGAGACTGGAAGCAGAAGCAAGAGCGAGAACGAGTGACCAAGGGAGAGAGAGAAAGACAGCAGCGTCGCTGCCATATCTCTCTATCTGTGTATCTGTATCTGCTCCGACTCTAGCCAAGTTGTCGTTTGTGCTTTTGGCTTGCTGTTCGCAGTGTAACTTTGCATGCGCTTGAGTTCGTTTCGTTTCGTTTCGTACGTGTGGCGCGACAACTACAACCATACACAACAACACCAGCAATACCCAATTACTAAAATAATATACAACAATTTAACAACAAACAAAATAATAATAATTCAACAAAACAAAAAATCAATCAAATTTTTTTTACATATTTTTTTACGTTGTTTTTGCCTGTCTCTGTCAAACAATTTTGCCCATCAACATCAACAACATAAGCAACAAATAAAGTTAATACAAGTATAATAAGATTAATAATACAACAAGTCTGTTATGTGTATATAAAACAAAGGAAAAAACAAATGTAAAAAAAACAACAAAAGATTCAAAATTAAAAGTAAAACAATAGCAAACGAAATCATATTAACAACAGCAGAAGCAGCAGATACACCAATATATAGTTACAGATACAAAACACTCACACACGTGCATATGTAGATCTACATACATCTACATTTGTACACACACCAACACACACACATATATAGCCAGCGTTCCTGTACTCAAAGCATTCCTAATCGCCGCAACAGCAACAGCAACAACAACAACAAATTAATAAAACAAAAACAAGCGACAACACACAAAAAAATTTTACAAATCAAAGCTTGTAAATTTTATTACACACACAAAAACAACAAATATATATATAAAAATAGAAATATAAATTAAATTAAATTAAAGCTTTCAATGCTTAGATAAATTATCTACAAAAAAAAATTAAAATAAATAAAAGAAAGATAGAGAGAAAAGTGCGTGTAAAATTTAGGAACAAAAAAAAATTATAGCATAATTCCTAAATTAATTCTAATCCAATAAATATAACGAAAAAAAATATATATATTTACATGTATATACATATATAATACTAAAAAAAAAAAATAAAATAAAATATTGAAACAAAAAGAAAATTATATAGTTGCAAATTGTATTTTAATCAATTTAACACGACACACAATAGCAACAACAACAACACAAGGTGAGATTTTAACTATGCATGATTTGTAATAACTGTTTAGTTATAGTATGTTTGCATAAATGTACATACATATCTATTCCATCTGTTTCTTTTGGTTTGATCTATAAATCGTGTACGAAAAAAAGTAGAAAAAAAAATTCAAAAAAATGCGACCGGCAGCCACTTCCTGTCAACACCCAACAAACAGAACGAAATCCAGTTAAATGTCCACTGTTCACATAAATGCAATAAATTTTCAAATCATTCTGGTATTTTGCTACATCCCATAATAACTGTATATGCTATATACATACACCTAAACACATATATATATATATATATATATATATATATATTATATATGTGTATATATATAGATACATACTTTGTCTAAAAAAAGACACACAAAACATTTGTTTTAAAGCATTCCAATTCTCTTCATTTTTTATGAATGCTTTTAGAAACCCTTTAATATTTTTTGTGGCTGTCATAAAAAATTTTGTAATAAATTAGCTAGAAAAGCAAAAAAAAAACGCCTTAATTTCTACATATTCGTACCTATATATATTCTTCAAATACATATATACATATGTATAAGTATATGTATATACATACATGTCTTTTTTATTTATTTATTTATTTGGGGCGTGTCCCGCCTAGGGAACAGCAACAAACTATAAAAAAATATTGTTTCGTATTTCTTTCTTGGAAAAGTAAAAAAATGAACCTATAAAGCTTACACTAAGTAACTCAAGAAATTATAGATAGGAAAATTTGATCATTCATTTAACTATCAAGAGAAAATTGTAAGTAAAAAAAACAGCTTAAAAATCCATAAAAGAATTAGACATTAACACCAGCGACGGATCCAGGGGATACGTAAGCCCCCACAACATTTTTTACATCAGATTGCATTCAAAAGATGATCATTAAGACAGATTTACTCGGAATTTTCTTCTACATTAATATATAGAATATCTTTAGTTTCAAAACTTGTGGCCAAATTCAAGAGGTAACAACCAACTAAAGCATTTTATAGACCTTATTGATCTTCGAAATGTAAACGTAAATAGAAAATTTATTATTATATCGAGTTGTTGTTTAATTGTGTTTAATTGTGAGTAAAACAAATTACACTCATGCCCAGAGTAATAGATTACCAAATCTCAAATCTATTGATTACTATATTTTAGCTTAGGATGAAATGAATTTTCATTCAAACATTCAATCATTTATTCACTTAAGGTTAATATGTATATAAATTTCATTTGTGAGAGTAATATTCGTAAATAGGATTTATCTTCCATAACATACTCTATTTACTAGATCTTGGTAGATCTTAACGATATATTTCAAACTTAGTTTTTTGATTTTAAAATTGAAAATTAATTTCTTGGTTTTCTTTATGAATTTGAATAAACATATGTTTGTTTTTAGGTTGAGTTTCTTTTTTTTTTTAGTTTGTCTTTCAACCAACAGCAAGACAACCACCAGCAACAAAAACAATGGCAGAAAAAAATGCCATTATTAGTAGAATTTAGCAAAGACCAAGTCAAAGTCGCGTGTAGCTCTCTTCATCTGCTACCCCTCGCTCCCGGCCCTTGTCACCACGAACTCTTTCAATCTTTCACACTCTTTTTTTATGCTTTATGTCTCTAGTTTCCCCTAGCCTAACTCTTGTAGTATAACACACACATATACTCTCTCTCTCTTTCTCTCTCGCCCTCTCTATTTTTTTGCCTCTTTAGTAGTAGGCAAATCACTTCCGTTCAATGAACCCATGCGTAAGCCAGCTTCAAAACCCAACAGAAGAGCCTCTGCCTGACTCTTTTTGCCTCTTGGCTATATACTACTACACACAAACACACACACACATATGTATTTCTTAGCTATGCTTCTTCTTTAGCTTTTATTTCTCCTTCGCTTTTTGCTTCTTTTTCTTTCGCTTTCTGCCTTTCACATAGATACTACAACTCACACTCTTATACAAAAAAATAGGAGTATATGCGTTACCATCATCATCCACTACATCTACCTGGCCTAACACCCTCAATCACCTCGCTCCCTCTCGCTCTGCCTCTCTATCACTCTTTCTCTCTCTCTCTCTCTCTCTCTCTAGCTTTGTCTCACCTATTGTCATCATCAGAAAATATAAAGGGCATTCCCATTGAGAATCGAAATTATTTCATTTAACTGGTTTGTTTTTACTGGTATTTGCGGAAAATTTCTACAAAAACAAAGCGGCAACGGGACTTGGTCTAAATGGCTTTCATAAATTAATCGAAAGCTAATTAAAACAGCTGACGACTACACATGAAGGTAATGCCACAAAAAAAAAAAAAAAAACCAAGGTCTCTCTCATAGCAATCTGTCTCTGTCTTACACTCGCTTACTCTAGTGGTTTTGCGGTTCCTCTTATCAAGCGTCTGGGTCTACTTGCTTCTGTGTATATATATATATATATATATATATATATATATACTTATATATATATATAAGTATACACCTAGACCTCGCTTTGCGTTGGAGATACGTTCCAAAAAAACACGACGCAAAGTGAATTAAGATATTCTTTAGCCAACCATGGAAAGATCAAAGATCCAGGACTATGAAAATACTAATTTCTAAAAAGAAAATTTAACAAAGTAAACATTTAAAAACAAAAATTATATTGCATTCATTCATTGAAAAAAAAATGTTTCCATTAAATAAAAATAAGTTTGAGTTTTTAGTGGCTTCGTTCACCAAAAATTTGTCCAGAGTTTGCTGAACAGCTTTTTGTTTTTTTATTTAAATAAATTTCTTGGTAGCAGTTGATGTTTGCAGCTACCGCCTGGGATACCTTAAAACTTCTGTCATTGTCAGGATCATTTTCTAAAATTTCCAATCGCTTTTGAAATTTGTTTAGAGGTTAAACACCGTTCTTCGAACATTTCTACTAAACCGTCACTGTCATCCTCTTCATTAACAACTGGTAGATCCAGTTCCAAAAGTTCTTCATTCGAGAATTCTTTATTGTGCGAGGTAAGCAATTTTTTTATGACAGTCTCCTCCATACCTTCAAAACTAGCCTCTCGAGCCAAATTAGAGTTTTGTTAGCAAGACGCAATTATAAACAGAAGTAGGTACTGTAGATGCCAATGTTGAAAAACGTAAAAATGCCAAAAATTCAATGCCAATGTTGGTAAAAGTTAATATTGGCGTTCCCACAATGCCTGATTTAGAAAAAAAAAAGTTAAATGTTCGAACTCAAAACAACGCAACATCGAGAATATAACGACGCACTGTGAAAATTAGTAATAATAAAACAGCGACGCAACTTCGAAAAAACGCAAAACGAAACGACGCAAAGCGAGGTCTAGGTGTATATGTATGTATTATATGTCTGCATCTACTAAAAAAGCGTCTTATCATTATTTAAGCACCTGTATTCTCTATAGCATACACAAAAACAATATATACATTGTGTATACATATATAAAAGAGATCGGTAACAATATTATAAACGGCGACACCTACATGACCATGACGACAGACAGACAGACAGGCGGACAGACATACGGCTAGCAAACACACACACACGATCATGAAGATGATGATGAGAGATTAGTTCGACACCTTACAAGGTCGTTGTATTAGCTAAAGCTTGGATGCATTTCCAAATGCAAAATTCCAACATTTCAGGCGATAAGAAAAACTAAATCTTTATATGTGATCAATGATCAATCACGTGCTCGTGGTCAATGACTGATGAACCAACTTACTCAAGTGATTCGAACATAATCCACCCAAAATACAAAGTGACAGAAAAATCAAAAGTGCTGCCCATTAAATATTTTGTCTATGGGTAACACTTTTTATGGTGAGCTGTACGCATTAAAACCTAAAAAAAAGAAAGTTGGAATGGAACAAACATTTTTAGGCATTGATCGCAAATTAAATGCGACTTTAATATATTGTGCAATTTTGCATCCCATCTCAACTATTCCCGAAAGGAAGAGCCTTTCACAGCTTAAACAGCTTAACAGTGTTAAGTAACGATAAAAAAAAAGGTTACCAGATAGTTCTTACTGTTTTTTTTTTTTTGTGAGCGCCTATGACATCTCTTGTAGCCCCAAGATTTAAAACAGATAATCTAGAAGTAGAAGTTGCTCTTTAAATTAAAAGGCTGAGTAGTCTACAATTGGCCAATTTAAAAAAACCAAAAAATGAGTCTTCATATTAATATTGTTGGCAACTTTAAAGGGCATACAAATTTTTAATTTCTTTGACAAAAATACTGGAACTATGGCTGTCCGCCCAGGGGAGTTTTCACTGTATATCTATTTGGGTGGTTGAAAACAAAACAAAAATTATAACTAAATAGATTTTTTTTGGCTACTAACATGATCAATTTATATTTGTATATAGTAGATACCCTACATGTTCTGACTCCCCCCTTTAGTCATTTGCCAATCCCCTCCTGCAACGCGCAACGTACAACAACTCGTTATCAAGCTTACACACACACACACACACATATACAGAGAACGTACACCCTCACACCAGTATACAACAATCGGAATCGGGCCTGATGTCTGGGTCGAAGTCTGAATTTCGTTTCATCGTTTCATTTTTGCTGTCGTTCTCTTGCCAGTTTCTTTTTTTTGTTTTTGCCGTTTTTCCATTGTTTTTATTTATATATGTATAGATTTTGTTGCTCTCTTTTTTTTTTTTGTTCTTTTTTTTGTTTTTTGTTTTGTGATCTGCGTCTTTGCCTTGTCTGCTATCTTGTCTGCTAGGCTTAGGCCCTCTTTCTGATATCCGGTAGGTAAAGGGAGCTCTCTCCCTCTCAAAAACGATGCTAATTTGTCATAAAATTTCGTTTTTTAAAATTGAATTTCTTTTTAAATCCCTTTATTGGTTATTTCATGCTTATATATATATTTTTTTTGTGTTTGCTTCTTATCATCAAAGTCGAAATATTTTGCTTTGGTCATTCAAGAAACAAAAGCAACAAAACTTATGTATGTATGGATGTATAATAAAAAAAAATATGAGTCCGAGTCCAAACCGGACAGACAATAAACGCTAATCGACTGACATGCGGCCTTTGTGTGATTTTGATTTCGAGACTCTTGCCGATGACGTCTCAAGAGAGGCAGCAGCAAAAATTTATGGTAGGACTGGAAATCGGGGGATGAATGGAAGGGAGATGTTGGGGTAAAATAGCTTGGACCTCGATTAGTCATTGTAAAAATGCAGCAGCAGAAAATTCGAATTCGAAAACAAAAAGCTAACAAACGGATATATGCATATAAATACATACATATGTATGTATACATATGCCAAATGGTATTCTCATTGACTGGAAATCTTTGACTGAGATTATGTAATGATAAACAAAAAAAAAGCAACCAAAACTATATACTTAAGGCGGACAAAGCTTCGTCTGCGTCTTTACCTCTTTCTGTTGCTCTCTGTCTTCCCCTCTCCTACACGCTAGCTCTCTCTCTCGTATGTAAATCAAAATCGTCCGACTGTCTGGCCTCCCGTGTCTGTTTGTTTGTGTGTGTATGTGTGTGTGTGTGTGTGTGTGTGTGTATGTGTGTGTGTGTGTGTGTGTGTGTGTGTGTGTAGGCGTCACAATGATTAGCAAATATACAGAAACTCTCGAAAGACTAAAAAGGAAGACGAGAAAGGGAGAGAGATAGATAGAGAAAGAGATAGGAGGTGACGATGCCGGCCACAGCAAAATTAAGCATAACAACAAAAACTTTTAGTTGAATGTCTGGCAAAGTAATTCAACAAAAATTTAAAAGAAATTGAACAACTGAAAATCAAAATAGCCAAAATTTATATACAATAAAAAAATTTAAACACAACTTAAAATAAAAAAAAAGAAAAAATTAAGTAAATCATACGAAAAAGTAGTTAAAAAATTATTTTAAATTCAAAGAATATCATTTTGGAACATTTTGTCAAACACTTAGAACGCATTTGGTTCTGTTTTTAACCTGATCTTATTGAAATGAGTATGAAATTTTTAAATAACCACAAAATTCGGTAAGCCAATCAATGTTGCCATCGATTCCTTTCTTATCTCTCATCCTGAAGGATTTTTTAGTTCAAAAAACTGTTAAATATGATAAATGGAAACACTGGAAGCAATTTTAATTACCATAATTTAAATATGGAAAGAAGAAAAAAATTTGCAATAAATTTAATCTAATCTATCTTACACAAAAAACGTCACACGATATGGAACGATTAACATTTTAGTCGAAATTGAGAACAAAAAATCTCTATTGGGCTCGGAATCGAGAACAGGCGTAAAAAATCGTAACACTTGTGAGGCCTACGATCAAAAAATACCTTAAAGTCGTAACCCATGCATTTTTAATTGTTTGCCAACCAAGTTAACCATTAAGGATGAAAATATTTACATATACACTAGTATTACCAATAATATTAATAGATATTAAAATTTGAACTATATTTAAATAAGGACAAATACAATAAAAGGTTTGAATTTTGTAAAATTCGAACAATTCTAAATGAGTTGACGGGGTGGCAACGGTGCGTATGAAATATATGAAAATTTAAAAACTTAGACTTAACCAATATCTATAAATTAGCGCTATTAGCGTACTAAACGGGAACGGAACTAAAATAAAAAGGGTGAAAAAAGGAAAACGGCAAGAAAAAAAAAGAAAAAAACCAAGCAGCCAAATGATAGAGGGGGGAAAAGAAAAGTGAAAAAAAAACTGATAAGACTGAAATATTTATATTTTCTATATAGAAAAAAAGGGGACCTAGAAACGGAAGCAATGGCGCTATCACCAGATAGACCAAAGAACAGATCAAACACAGTTATATATATACATATATAAATATATAACAATATATAACAAAGTACTAGAGTGCATTGAGTAAGGAGAACTCAAAAAATCATTCCCGAATCAAATGAATGGTTTTTTTTTTTATTTTTAGTAAACCACTACTATATTTATGAACAGGCACTTTTCGGTCTATTATCGAAAAGTCATAAAAAATTATTAAAATAAAAGAAAACCAAAAGGAATCTAGTAACTAATCTCTTGTTTGTATCCTAATCCTTGAAATATTTCAAACAAAAATTTAATTTTGAATGTATACCATGTCGAAAAATGAATCTAAATGTTGCAAGGCGATGCGCTACTATATTTTTGAACACAGCTGTATATAAATATATATATGTATGTACATATATACCTATACACTTGTCATTCTCCCTGTCCCTTTCTTTCATTCTTCTTTTTGTTGTAGTTTTTGTCTCTTGTTCTATCTGTCTGAAAATTCTATATATTCTCCAGTCATGGTGCGATTCTGTTTTATTCTGAGAATTTTGTCTCGACAGTCAGTAGACCCTTTTTGTGTGTGTGTATGTTTTTTTTCCGCATTGCCACGCCCCTATATATATACATGCAAAGCTTAACGGCGGCCTGTGGCCTACATTTGTGCCTTTTCCCCGTGTCTCTAAGGAAGGACCGTGGTGGTAAGGGGAAACGGGGGGTTGGCTGGTTCACTCTGTTGTTATGTGGGGCCTTCATCAATGATTTATTTGCGTTTCGCGTGTATGTGAGGCAAAGTCATGCGATGTCTATGGCTGTGTGTGTGTGTGTCTGTCTAAGTTTATGTGTCTGTATCCTTTTTTTTTTTTGGAGGAATTTCCTGCTTTTATGGCTTGGCTTTTCGGCATTCATTCGTTCTCTTCGTGTTGGTTGTTGTTGTTTGAATGTAGGTCAATAGGATTTTTTTTTTCTCTCTCCCTCTTGTGTATTGCGTAATATTTTTCGATTTTGGAATGTTTCTACCACATAGCTATATATATATTTATATGTGTGTATGTGCGTGTTGCGTGTTTTTTATATCTCTTATATATGTATTTATGTATATACATATCTACATGTTCAAGTTTTGAGAAAGATAATTCAAATTTTATAGCCTGGCGATTAGGTGATTATTATTTGATTATTATTCTTGGGTCAATTATGGTAAAATCCTTTTTTTCGGAATCACACAGTGACTCACAAAGAAAGGTGGGCACTTGATCAGATTTTTGAGCACATATGTAAGCCAAAGTTTTAAAGGACTCTCTAAACTCTAATTATGACCGGAATCTCCTGACAACAATAAAAATTCTTGAAAATTTGAAAGTGACCATTAGAATTGTCTTTGAATGTTTACTGGTAGACTTGTATAAAAATAATCGATAAAATGAAAAATTAATCTATACATAAAGATTAATTACTAGTTTTGTTTAGTTTAATTGAGAGTGAGAGAGAAAAAAAAGTTATATTCATTTATCTGTGAAAATATTTTCTAGAATGGAAACTTTTTTCATTTCATTTCATTACATTCTTAGCTTAATGCTAAATATATACATTTCACAGTTTAGACTTACTATATATACTTAATATACATAGATAATATTAGTAAAAATATTGTACTATAATTTATAATTACATGGGAAAGGAGAAATGGAATAGAAAACCCGTTAATCGATATATGTATGTGAAATGAACTATGTACATACATACATATATAGGAAATAATGAACAAGAGTCTCAGATTTTGAGAAACTATTTACTAAACATTTTGTTTAGATAAACTCAACACTTTTTTATTTTCTGTTGTGGCACCTTGTAATTGAAAACCTTGTCTAGTCATGAATTGTAATAAAAGTTCGTTGTAATCGATTTTTTGTAAATAAATAAAATTCGAGATGTCGGTCGGTTCTTTTGATGTAGACTCCAATCCCATCTCCCATTTATATTTCTCTCTCTCCCTGTCTGTCTCTGTCTCTTTGAGATGGTTGTATTCGAAGACGATGCCCAAACTGGGATGTATGTACATACATATGTCGCAGTGACTGTCGTTGTCAATTACGTTGTGTCGGTTACATGAAAGATAATTATCTACGTACACTTCTTAATGAGAGCGACAGTGAGAGAGAAACAATATAGAGCAAAGGCAGAAAAATATATTTATTTAGCAAAACTTTAGTTTTAATTGTCTAATTGTGCAATTTATGTGAAATCGGCTCAAAGAGAGCGGGGTTAACACATTTATTTAGCCGACAGTTAATCTCTGTGGCCCAAAGCAAACAATAATAAATTTTGTTTGCAATTTGCAGCAGTGTCTAAAAATATATATAAGCAATTTTGTATATAAAATAACATCAACTATCAGCCATCAGGCCAGGCCAGGCCACACCACACCAGACAGACAGACAGACAGTGAGACAATGTAAAAGTCAGACGAAAAGAAAAGACAAACCGCCGAAAACTTCAAGCCAGACGCCGACTATGCAATTCTTTTTCTTTCTTTTTTTGCTGAGTATTGCACAAATCTAAAAGGCAACAACAATAACATTGTGTTGACTGCTGATGTTGTTGCTGCTGTTTTCTTTTTAAATATTATTTTTATATATTTTTTTTCTTTCTTTTGTTTTCTATTAGTCTGTTTCTGTTTCGGGTTTTTTTTTTTAGCTTGACGCGACAATTTGTCTATCTATTTTTAACTAGCTTTGTCTCGTTCCCCCTTAGCAGGCCCCTTGCCTCCCCATCCCATAGCTATTTCTCCCCCTCTCTGTCTCTCTCTCTGCCTCTGTTTGTGCAACATTTCTTTTCACATATGTAGGCCTGTTTACGCGCCCCTTTTCACTATCCATCTCCACACTCCTTGCCTATTGTCCCCTCTTTTTTTTGTCGGTCGGCCAAAACCACTAATTTTTTGTTTCTGATACCCTACAACTCATTGTGATCATAAAGTAAAGGGGTATATCAAGCCCATGTCAATTCGAGTTAAGAACTTTAACATTATTTACCATATTGTCCACTTATTAGCTTCCAGCCTTAAGCCATGTTTATAGCTCTGCGTCATTTTCCCACCTTAATTTCAGTTTATTAACTCAAATGTCGTCAAGTTTTGCTTCAAAATTTATTGAAAAAAGACACCATCTGCGGCGGAAGTTACCAGTTGCGATTAAACAACAACATATGGGTTTAATATTTTTGAAAAAAAGAAAAAAAAACTTGCGGTAGGTCTTCACCTCTCTTAGCAGAGCAGTATGTGTTAAGGTATATTAAAAGTCGACCATGTTGTTTATTTTATTGCTACATTTCATTTCTTTTATTCATTCTCTATGGGATATATATGTGGGATATATATAATTTTATATAATATGTATACAGTGGCGTATCCTTTGGAGGGGGGGTATTGAGACAAACTCTCCAAAAACCGAGATTTTATTTTTGAAAATGCTTAAATAAACGATTTTCCCACCAAAATCCGCCACTGATGTATTTATTTATATATAATTGTACATATGTTTTGTTAAACAACAATTTATTTTTTAGGCCTACCATGAGACATTTTCAACTTTTGCAGACAGATTCAATGTTCAGGAATTTGATTTTGATTTTTTATGAGTTTCTATTTTGTTCGAAAAATTCGAATTGACCGCCAAATAAAATGAAAATAAATATAAATAAAAACAACAACAACAAAATCAAGCACGTGGCGTATTACAACCAATGATACACCTCTCTACCCCTCAACCTCCAATCCTCAACCGAACTAAACGCGTTCACTCTTAGCTTTACCCTTGCGCTTAGTCTGTCTCTCTCACTCTCTCTCTCTTTTTAACTAAACATATTATTATCAGCAGACATTTTTAATCGACAGTTTTTGCTATTGTTTTTGTTTTTTTTTTTTATTCATACATAGTACATTAATTTCAAATCCATTTGCAGTTTCCGCCGTCACACGTGTGTCTGGCGGGTTCAAATCTACGTATGTATATATATACATACATATACTTACATATATGTATATGTACATATATGCAGATATCAGACAATAGTTATAGCTCCCTAGGCCTTAGGGGCTTCAGACAACCAGCAACTGAGTATAACGGAAGGCTATACGATATCGAAACAGAAAAAAATTTGAGAGCTTTTAGTTATGATTTACGTCGGTGTCGCTGATGATGGCGGTTCTTTTGAGGGAATTCCCTAGAAGTATTATGAATGATATGATATTTGCTCGCTAGAAATAATATATATGTACATATATACATATATCTATATCTGTATGATTGTATGTGTGTGAACAATGTCTGGCATTTGGTTTTTTTTTTCCAAGGGTAATGTAATAATCGGAAATTCTGTGGCGTCGGTTAAATTTCTCATATAATATATGTATATACATATATATTATGTATGTACATATGTATCAATTGAATTTCAGTTTTGTTGTCTGCTGTTATTTGATAAATTTATAGTTTCAACTTGCTTTCGATTCTTAGAAGAGTCAAACAGTGTCTTTGTGTTTTTTTTTCTCTCAACTACTAGATAGTTTTTTTGTCTGTCTGCCAAGTGAATCCCCAAAAGGAGAAAAAGTTGTAAGCAGCAACTGGCTTGCTGCTCACTCTCTCTCTCTCTCTCGCTCATCCTCATCCTCATCTTTCACTGTTTTAGTCTCGTTGGCTGGAGTTCTATTACTTGCTCTCTCTCTCTCCCTCACACACTCATTCTCTCTCTCTAAGTCCCTGCAGTTGAAAGCGCATATAAGAAACCGTTACTGCCACAATATGGCCAGTTGCTACGTGGGCGCTTTTATAATCGGTTGTTCGTTAACTTCAGTAAGATTTAGATCTCGAGCTAAACTTTTTACTTACATAACTGTAACTGACTCAACGTGTCACACACACACTCTACCCTTCTCACTAGTGAACCTGGCAATTTAACTTCAAACAGAAATGTTTTACCTCTATAATTACAAAAATAAAAAATAATAATAGCAAAATGCTCTAGACATATTATTATACAATTACAACTACATACATACATACATATGTACATACATACATACATATATGTATATATATATGTGTATATACCTTTCTATATAGTCGATGTTTGTCCCAGTGATTTCCATAGGTAATTAAGGTGTGATTTTTCAATCAAAAACTCGATAGACAAGAGTCTCTATTAGCATTCCACACATTTCACGAGATAACTCATTTAGTTTTGAACAAAAATGATAGATCTATATACATTAATATATACATTAGGGTGAGCCGAATAACAAACATTTTTTTTATATCTTAAGTCTCTGTATTCTGGGCTTGCTTTTAGGTGTCAAGCATTGGTTTAATCTCATTATTTATAAATTAAAGTTAAAAAACCAGTCATTATTTAATACAATAAAATTACAAATTATCAGCTAAGCTATCACACTCGGCGTATACGTTATTATTGGCTGACGAGCCATGTGCATACATATTATTAGATTTTTTTTAAATTCCAATTTCATTGATTGAGATAATGAAATCGTTATTCATTTTCGAATTGAATATTTTTAAGCTTTCTCTAATCATTTTGTTTGTAGTAAAGAATCCAATCAAATAGGTTTGGTTTTTTTTTGCAGTTTTCTGTTTTTGTTTCTTTTTCGTTGTCGTCTTTTCTATATATGAAAATAAATTAGCTACACGCGCTGCTATCGATTTGCACGCTTCACCTTTGTGATAGGTGTTTGCCGTCCATCGTTATTGTTGTTGTTGTTTTTATTCGTTTCTTTTCTTTCCTTTTTTAGATAAATGTACTAGGAAAGTTATATGTGAATGAACAATAATTTGATGAAATTTTTAGTAAAGAAATCAAGAAATCCAGGCGACAAATACAATATTTATATATGAAAATCTTATCTTAGACATGTTTTTGTTTTTTTTTTTTTTTTTTGGTTTTGATAACTGTCCGGGGCAGTCATCTGGCTGGGGGGCGAAAGTGCAAAACGCAATTTGGATGCTTAAGTCACAGATTTAGCGATAGCGCGGAATTCCGATTGCCCAAAGGCCTAATAAATAAACAACTGTCAAAAAAAAAACATGACAAGAACTCAAAAGCTTAAATTTAATTTTCAGAATTGAAAAATGTTTCATTTCATGTAATGTTCCATTCCAATGCTATTTCATTTATTGTGTTCCATTTCAATGCTATTTTACATATATAGTGTTACTTTTCCATTTCATCATTTTAAATTCTTAGGATATTTTATAGTAAATTGGCACAAAAATGTCGGTGGTCGCAATTTTATGTCTTCAGCTGTTTTTGACACAGTTCTAAATAACTAGACTGTATGAGAATGAGAGAGAGAGAGAGAGAGAAAGAGAGAACGAGGAGTATTAGAAGTAGATCTAAAGAGGTTTGCCCATATTGTACTTTCCTCCCTTTTTATTTTCCTTACTCATGAACTCGTTTTCATTTATATAGCTTTTCATAGCCTCCGCCTAACACGCCCTCTACTGACCCACATTTTTGTACTTACACACACAGACAAAAACAAAAAACCAGGTCAAAAAAAACAAAAAAAATAACAAAAAAAAAAAAACCATCAACTTCAACCATGTGAATCTCACTGAGAGGCAATTTTTGCGTAATATTTCGAAGCCTCTATCAATATTTGCATGGCAGAAAAGCAAACAAAGCGCAAAACACAGAACCAAATGTACAGGAGAACAAGTAGCATGAGGATGAGAAAAAGAAGAATAGCAGCAGCTGCTGCAGCCATGGGGAGGCGGAAGCAGAGTCAATAGAAGAGAACCAGAAGCCAACAGAAAAAAAATAATAATAAAAACAAAATAAAACAGACACTAGGGTAACCAGAAGGGGCTTCAAAAACGAAGAAGCAAATAAACAAAGCACAAAGTAACAAAAAAAATCAACAAATATATGACACAATGTTGCAACAATCTAGGATTATGGGGCTTAGGGGCAGAGAGGCAGAGGCAGAGACAAAAGCAAGATAGTGGCGCGGTGGTAGTTTCTACCTTATTTTGTTATAGAGGATAAAGCTAGAGACTGGGTTGAGTTATTGAATAGACAGGGAACAGGTGATGTTGGTGACACCTGCCTGACACCCACTCGAGTCTAGACAACTCTTCACGCCGACTAAAATTTAACAAAAAAAACGCATAAAAATATATTTAAAATCATTCCAACGAAAGTTCAGTTTGAAACTTAAACTATGTCAGCAACCTACTTAATTTTTCTATCTTCTTAGAAATAATTTATACCTAGAGGCAAAATACTAAAGCAACGTAGGTGTATGCGGTTCATTTTCTGTTTACGCTGCGTATACGTAATCAAAATTCGAAAAATTGCGCATACGTACCGTTTACACAAGGTGGCATGTGATTTTTTATTTTTTTCCCCATTAATTAATGAGTTTGCAAAAAAAATGAAATGAAAAAACACACACATAAATACACACGTAAATAAAAAATCAAAGCCCAGACCCGCGCACACCCCGCATCGTAATTGCACTAAAGGTCAAACGGCATAGGCAAGCACGAGCAGAGCAAGAGACGGAGACAGAGCCAAAGCAAACTCATCATCATCATCATCAACAGCAGCAGCAGCAGCAACCCGCCGCTGCCCGGGACTGGGCGAGGTCGTCGTCTCCGTCTCCGTCTCTGTCTGCGGTTTTTCTTTGCTTTTTGTTTTTGCTTTGCATTTTTCATTCATTTGCATTCTGAGGCTCTCTGTCTCACTCCATCATCTCACACTCTCTTGTCTACGTCTACTTTCTGTTGCTAAGAACACAAAAATCTGCAATGAAAGGGCAAGAAGGGTTGAACGTAAACGGGGAAACGGACAGTGATATAGGTTTTAGAGGTTTAGACCAAGTAAAAAAAAAAAAAAGTTGCCGTGATTTCTCTTGCTCTCTTGATTATGATGATAATGATGATGTTGATTCTTTTGCTTTACATTTCATCTGACGTCAGCTGTTTTGTGCGCAATGTTTATCAGCTGTCTACAATGTCTAGATACAATTAATTTGCTAAATCTTAGGCAAACTTTAACTGAAATTTCATAATGATCATGCTCGTATATACATCTATAATAAATCTCACACCTACACTGCCCAGCATCTGGCATTTTAGTGGTTTTTCGTGGTTCAAGTTCAATGTCATCTCAATGTATTATCATCATTCAGACATAATGCTGAGATGATAATGCCTTTTTTCTCATCTATAATACATACATATATGTAGTTAAAGAATATAGTCAGTTTCGCGACATTTAACCTTGACATCCAATTAAGGTGTCAATGCCTTCTACTTTTCAAAAAAAAAAAAAAATACATACATATATACAAAAAATAAAGGAGAAGAAAACAATTTTTGTTTGGAACTCGAAAAAAATAAATGCACTTGACGCGCTGTTGCGCTGTTGTCATCATTAGCATTGCCATCATAATCATTAAATTAATAAATACAAAATTCTATATAGTAGGTAAAAGAAATTGTGTCCAAACTCGACTCAACTCAACTGAACTGAACTGAACTCAACTCAACTTAATCAATTGCAATTGTGTATAGCATGAGGAATAGTAAGAACAAATTGACTGATTATTTTAAAGAGCCTTTATATACATATATCTAAATCTAAATCTTTTCTGACAGTGACAAAATTTGGATTTAGATTTCGATTTAGTTGTAAATAAATAAATGTGTTGCCAAGCCAATCTGAGCTATCTCCATCTTTGTCTCCCCTCTCTGTCTCTCCTTCGATGTGTGTTTCGATAAATTTGCATTTGGCATCATTATTTATTATCTTGGTTTTCTTTTACGCTTTGGCACGTGTTAAATAGTAAGTGAAATATACAACTTTTATACATATATGTATGTCTATATAGTTGCCAAGTAGCCCTTTCTCTTTCTTGTTTGAGTCATCACAATCAGGTGATTGAGTGCATATTGTATTACTCAGACAGACGCACACACTCATGTGTCTATAGATATAGAAATGAACTGAATCATTTTACTTTATAAATATGTAAATAGATACAAACTCAAAAATCTCTTCACTTTGAGTTTAGTTTAAAAAAAAAAAATCAAAATTGGAGGGAGAATATTTTTATGTTCAAATCATACATATTACACATCAACATGTTATCTGCTAAAAATTATCATAGACTCAAGGTTAAAGTTAAAGGAATAATTGTTGAAATTGAAATAAAATTACTCTTACGACATGTTATCCTCAGCATAAAACATATATGTAAAAAATTATGATTGGTTTATAATTTGAGCTTAAGTGTATATTAAATGTAGGAACATGCTGAAAAATTGAAGAAAATTAAAAAAAAAAAAACATTAATTTATGTACATTTGTATGTATGTACATATGTAGCTTAGCAATGTGCATACAAGAATGTATATACATACATATGTGTATATTATAAAGATAGATTTTCAAATAGCCAGGTTAAATTGACGCAATTACCGTCTATCTATTCCCTTATATTATCTCAACAATATTTTAGACATTGAACCCATAGATAATGAGTAATGTATATATGGCACAGTGACTTGTGACGATCTCTGAAATAAGAGCAACGTCTTATTGCTAACACCTTGGTGGTAGATGGTATAGTAAAAGGTTTAAGCCACCAGCTGGTGAATAATTAAATTACATTGGAAATTTTCCATATTACTGGAACTTTTCATCATGCTCCTACCCTACCCTCTTTTCATCCATCGTGCGCTCATTACTAATTGCAGTGAAACTGGAAAGCGAAATACATACATATATCAAATGAAATAAGTAGGTTGTCTCGCCGACATCAATATACCATGCACAAAATTTCGAATGTATGTCTTTTAAATTCTTTGTACATGCCTTATAGCTATGCTATTTTTTTTTCTAAATTATGGTGGCAAAAATTTTAAATAATCATAATCTGCGTCCATATTAAACAAGTCTACGTACCAAATTTGGTGACTTTTGTTATTTTTCGAGAAAACTTGTATAATTTTATTTGCGGGGCGGAAGTGGACGTGGCAAAATTTTTAAACAAACAAAAACTGCGCGCGATCTAAGCCAGTCTTCTTACCAAATTCGAAATCTCTTGCTATTATATTTTTTTAGAAAATCGGTTTTACCTTAAATAAATAAATTTGAAATAAACTCGATCACTGTACATAACACGAGTCTACATATCAAATTTGGTGGCTCTAGCTCTTATAGTGTCCGAGATCTAGGTGGACGGGCAGACTTGGCTAGATCGGATCTGTTGTTGATCCTGATAAAGAATATATATACTTTATGGGGTCGAAAAAGCTTCCTTCTGCCTGTTACATACATTTTGGCGACTTTAATATACCAGTTCACCCTATAGGTGCATGGTATAAAAAGAAAAAATTGTTATCTAAAACAAAGTCAAAAAGGCAATGAACAATAAACGTTAAGCCGGTTGAGTCACCTGAGGCGGCACAGAAAAAAAAAGCGGCGAGTGACAGCGGCTGGGAATGCGCAAAAGTCTAAAGTGCCTTCACTTGTTGTTTTTGGTGTAAAAGTTGGAGCCAGACAGTAAATACAACAAATACGAGTCAGAGTCAGACATTGTTGACATTTTTTTTTCTTTTTTATTGTTTGAACATTTTAATTTTACTTGATTAACGTTTTTTTTCCTCACTTCTGTCTGGCATTCGAAACCTGTACATCGTATAATTTGTTCATGTCTGTCTGCTATTGTTGTTGTGTTGTGTTACTGTTGTTTTTCTCAGCATTTCTCTTTTCATTGTTGCTTTTGTTGTTGTTTCGTTTTAATCATAAATTATGTACATACATACATTCAAAAGTATATTGCTCGTTGAGACGGCATCAAGATACCCTTTAGCAATTGGTTAGTGTACTTTGTAACTTTGTAAAAATGGTTAAGCTCGATATATTAAAAAATAAAATCGATGCTTATCGATAGTGGAAAAAACAAAATTTGTCGAAAAGTTGTTGATGCTGCTGACTATTGATATTATGGCAAACAGTTTTAAAGCTATTGTTATTAATTTTCAAAAGCCCATTAAGAAGAGGAAATACAGCCAATAGTGGCTTATTTTACAAACGTTTAACATACCCTTCTACTTCATGTTTAAGGGGTATTTAAATTTCATTTTCATTCAGTTATCAACCAAAAACGAGAGAGACAGAGAAATATACGTAGATATGTACATATGTATGTATTAATGTGTAAAAAGAGAAACAGGCAAAAAGCTACATATGTATGTATGTATGTATATATAAAGAGAGATCATGGCTAGTGATGGGTGAGAAGGCGGGTGAGAGTTGTAAGATGGTTCCATTACAATGCTGCGTCATATTTGCCTTGATGAAATTGCGCGCCCATTTGGATATGTAACTGTATATCAGGTGAGAGAGCCGGTCATGAAATTTACTGCTCTCTTTTACGTATGTACATTTTTAGATATGTACATATGTACATACATATGTACATATTTACGGGTAAATCTACAAATGTACGCAGTCTGGCTGTCTAGAATAGTTGTAAAAAATCTTGTTGCGCAAGCTTTCGCTGCTGTCTATGTATGTACAGTGAATATCCCCTAAAATCGTAGACATTAGCACTAAATAAATGCATCATTGAACTTTGTTTATAAATTGAAGCAATAAATCACTAATTTTATCCTATAATTAAACTAACAAACAATAAAGTCTGGAAAACATACGTACATATTTGTACATATATCTATAATTATTGTATATATCTATAATCATTATAAAAGCGACTTAATACTGCATTTAATAATTTTATATGTGCACAATTTTATGCGATACTCACTGTATAGATATAAACATACATATGTATGTATGCATACACATACATACATGTCTTTACAGGGCCTGCGACCGCCGCCGTTGCCGAGACAGGCGACGGCCTCTGTTTGTCTGCCATTCTATCAGACATTGTCTGGTGGAATTTTCATTGCGATATACATATGTATGTATGTACATATGTATCTGTAAAACACCCAGTAGATATTTCTGTATGAATGTATGTTACATACATGTACATACATATGTATGTATGTATATACATACTTACATACATACATACATGTATACCTATGTCTATTTTTTTTATAATTTTGGAACTTTAGTACACATTTGAATGTGAATTATAGTGTTAATGAAATTGTATCTGAAATGTATAACTTACTCTTCAATATGATTGACTTAGCAGGGTATTCGTGTGTTCGTTTTGAAGACATACCTTTGCCTTTGCCGTTTTCCTTTCATATAGAGAGACCTTCTTTTGCTTATTTGTTTATCGGTTTCTCGCCCACATTCACATAATAGCAGCCAACCATCCAAGCAGCCAGCCAGCCAGCCAGCCAGCCAGCCAGCTAAGCAGTCAGTCAGTTAGCAGCGCTGAATTTTCTGCGCATGTGTGCTTGTATCACTTAAGTCGTCTGCTATCTAGTCTAGACGCATACGTAGATACATACATATGTATGTGCCATGTCCGTTGCTTACCGAACGTCTCTTGGCTTTACCCACTCTTTGTACCCTCTACCAACACCATCGCCTGACAAAAAAAAAAAAAACACAGGCCCATGTCAATCTATCCCTCTCACTCTCTCGATTTTGCTGTCCCTCTCTCACTCTCTCTTTCTCTATCTATCTCGTTTGGGGTCTATCGTCTATAGGGCGCGCACCTTGTACGTAGATATACAAAACTACATACACATCTAACACACGTCTGTCTTTTGTTTCATTTCGTTTCGTTTTCATTGTTATTTAGTGCTACTGTTGCCGCAGTCAGTCTTTTATTTATAATTGAAAACAAAAAGAACAGTACAATTTCGTAACGAAGTAAATATTATTTGTGGGTTTTTTTTAGGGCAAACTAAAAATTGATTTTAACGATTTGCGTTTCATTTTCTTTTCCGTTTTTGCCAGGTTCAACTTTGCTAATTGCCATTGGTTTATCGGTGTGTTTGGCCTGTGGCACTATATTTGTTACCATCATTGCGCTACGTCGTTCCTCAAGCACCACCAATACCAGCTCAATTGCTACCAGCAGTGCCAGTACGACTCAACAATCGGCACGCAGGATACGTCACAAGCGACGTTCATCGCAAAGACGGCTGCCAATTGGAATTGGTGGACTGGTAACGGGTAATAACGACGACAACGACGACGACAATAACGACGAGGCTATATCTACAGCTGCTCTGGCCCTGCCATTAACAACATCAACAATATTGTCAGAGGATCATACAGTAGCCGTAGCACCAGCAGTACCACCAACGACATCAGCAACAGGAACAACAACAACAACACTTTTGCCAACCGAGCCGGAACATTCTGTACCCGTAAGTACCCGTACAGGCAGAAACACACACACAAATATGTACATACATATGTATGTATCTGTATGTGCATAATACGGTTTCTCTGCACCCACTAAGCCCCAGAACTTTTGTCTAGCAAAGAATTACACTTGAACAAAAAGGGCAAATCATGAAATACATATGTATGTAGATTGTAGCTATCTCAAAATTTAGAAAAAAAAAACCGAAGTATTGAAAATACTTGTACATACAGTTACACATACATTTACATACACACATATGTAGACAAACATAAATGTACATATGTGCATAAAACCGTATAAACTGTAATTTTCTTTTTATTGATCAAATAAGAGAGATTTTTGTGCAATATTCTTTGGGCAGTGTATTAACAATAACGAAGGCAAACCAGAAGAGAGACACGTGTCGAAAGTTTTTGTTTCTTTCTTTCATTTTTGTTTTGTTTTTTTTTTTTTTTTGCTTTTGCCATTCCTTTTACACAGCATTTCTATCATTCATTCCCTTTGGGGCTCGACGCAGACAGACAGTCCCGCCCGCCCCTCCATCATCGTCGTCTGTCTGTTGCCATCCTTATTCGTCCGTCCACTTTACTTGCAAAAGTTTGCGTTTTTCGCATAAAAGTCCTTGAAGCAACAGCTCGCAATACAGACACAGTCATCCTTAAATTGCGTACGCCTCCATATTGGGTGTGTGTGTATGTATGTTATGTAATATGCTTCTCCCAATACTCCTTCTGCTTCTGTGTCTATATGTATGTACATATGTATGTATCTGCCGACTAGCTGGCTCTTGCTGTGTTATGCAATGTCTGTGTTATACTGAATGCACAGCACGTCTGAGTCGGCATCTCATTTTGGCATTCAATTTTTATCACTTTCCCAAAACATTTCTTCTTCTTCAACATCGTCATCATCATCATCGTCATTCTGTTTCTTCAACTGACTGCCAATTTTTTGATGATGTCTTTATTATAATGGGCCCAGACAAATTCAATTTCTCCATCATCTTTTGTCTCTATATTTGACTTTAAATGATTTCCAAATCCAAAGAATTCAGAATAAAAACAACATGATAATAAGCTTTTTATTTATTTATCTTTGAATTTTTGCGTATTGAATTTGCAGTAGTCACCGTCGCCGCTTCTGGCCTTGAGATTGAATTTTACCTTAACTTCTATGAACATAAATATGTACATATGTATGTATGTAAGTATGTATTTATGTATGTACATACATAAATACGTTCTGTATGGTTTGTTGAAATGGCTGGGCTCCTCCATAGTACACCCACATATGGAATTTTCGTGGATTCTTTGGCTTTGGCCCAAAAAGCTCATTAGAGGCAAAACCGCAACCGCTGCGACGCGGCCAAAGTTGTTAAGGCGGCTTTTAGATTGTGGCTTTAAGATTTTATATACATAGCTTCCAGGTAAATACATACATACATACATATGTATGTACATACATATACATAGACAGAGAGAGGGATTGCGGCAGAGGAAGGGAGAGAGAGCTGGAGACGTAGGCGGTGATTGTCGGTAAAATGTGAAGACTTTGACAAATTGTTGCTTGCTCTAGGCTGGCGACTGACTATGCGCTGACATCTCCAGCTCATTTTTCATCTCAACAAATCAGCATTATGAATGAACTCAGGCATATTATACATACATATGTACATTGTATGTATGTATGTACATACATACATACATACATATGCAGCTCTGCTTTTACAACACTGGCAAAAATGTCTAAAGCGGCTAATTTTTTATGAGCAGAATATATTACATAAATGGGAACATTTTATTATAATTTTTTTTAAGTAATAATGCTTTATGTAATAATAATTTATAATATTTATACACATATGTATGTAAGTACATACATGCTTTCATATGTATGTATGTATGTATGTTATTAACTTGGTCATCAACAATCTTTACTGTATCTAAAATGTTTTTTTTTTATACATAAATACATTGTATGTATGTATGTACATACATACATACATATGTACATACTTCGCTCATTTAGAGTAAGTAAGCTTGCTTTTTGCGAGCCTCTATGTCTCTTTCCCGAAGGTCTAGTCAGCGGCATCCACTTAGAACAAAGATGGAGACATTGTGTGGGTTGGCAGCCATCGCAATTCCGTAGTGGGACGGTAGCAAGCGGGGTATATAGAAGGAAAAACACAATTGCCACTAATAACCCAAGGCGTTCTTTAATGGCAGCAGGCAGCAGCAAAAGTAGAAACAGCAGAAGCAGCAGCAACAGCGGCGGTGTGTGTTTAATCGAATTTTATTTGCCGCCGTTCGCCAATGAATAATTCAAATTGATTATTAAAATGAGCATGTGTGTGTAAGTGCGTGTGTGTGTGTGTAGGAGGCGTTAACATTAGCCTAGCTAAGCGTGTGAGAGTAGCTTCAATAATAACCGTTATCTATGCCAGACACACGCAACAGACCTGCATAAATTTATTTCAATAACACAAAAACCAAAAGTGTGAAAAGGTGCAAAAAGATGATGCGCTTATCTGAGAATTTGCGATGATTTAAAGGAGAGGGGGGGAGTTGGGTTTGTATGGAGTGTTTTGAAACATAACATAAACAGCTGCTGGCTAAAATACATATTTGTATACATACATACTACATGTGAATGTACATATGTATGTAGTGCCAAAACAAAAAAAGAGTCAAGGATTCAAGGCAAGGCCGAAAGATAAACAAAATGTAGTAAATTATGTCACCCAAAAAACAGAGTGAAGGAAAAAGAGGCAAAACACAACAAACTACGACAACAGATGGGAAAGCATTTCTCTTACGTCAGAGTCTCTTAAAACTCAAAATGAGGTTATTGCCAATCTACCCTCCATTCCATCGCCCTCCTATCCCCACCATTTCATCACTCATGTGCAATATGCGCTCCAGTAAACATTTTAACCTAATTTGATATGTTGTACTCGGATTACCAAAAACAACAGAAGAACGGCAAAAAATGAAACAAAAATTTTAAAAACAAGTAAACAAAACAGAATTCTCCTCTACTTCCATCATACCCTACATATGTACATATGTGCATATGTATGTACATACATACAATGCATACATATGTATGTACATGTGTGTATGTACATACATATGTGTGTACGTTTTGGATATCCTAGTATGCCTTTCAACCAATGCTGGGTATAATTAAGCAAAAGAGAAATGGCCCTCAAAGCAGGCACTCAAATCAAAAGGCATGTAATTTTCTTGCAATTGCAATTTACAAAATTGCATTTTGCATATTTTTATAATTTACAAAGTCGCCGTTGATGTCTCGCAGCTGCCGACGTTGCTGCTGCTGTTATAGCAGCAATCTCCGAATGCCGACAAAAATATTTTTTGTTGTTGTTATACTCTTAAAAAAGCGTATATATGTACATACATATGTATGTACATATGTATGTATGTATGTACATATATTCATTTTGCTTAACAATGTGATACCACATAAATGTGCTAACATACATACATACATATGTATATTTGTATAAAAATGCACACATATATGTACATAGATATGTATATACATACGTATGTATGTATGTATGTAGTATGTACATTTATACATGTACATATATATGTATGTATGTATTTTTGTATCTCAGATAAGGTGTCTATATTAATGAACTAAACTGTAGCTGGGGATCAAGGACGAGTAAAAACATGCAAGGGTATACAGAATTCGACAAGTCCCAAGATAGCACGTCCCGCTAGTTTTTGTTTTTTTTTGCGTTTGTTTTTTGTTTCAGTTTTTGTGTGTGGCCAGAGCAGAGATTTGTCATTTTTGTCATGCTTGCTTGAACACATCAATCGCCAGGTGAGGTGAGGTGCGTCGTCTAAGGGGAGGAAGATAAAAACGGAATGTGGAACATCATCATGTTTGCAATTTATATTGAGTAAAGCGAGAGGAATGTTACAAACTTGATGAAACAGCCAAATAACAAATGTACATACATACATACACACATACACACACATGGGCATACATACATAAATACATACATATATGTATGTAAGTATAGCTGAAACTACCCAAAATGGCCGCCACACACAAAAAAAGAACAAAGCAAAATCAAAAAAACAGTTGTAAAGTAACAACCGTTAAAATTTTAGTGATGAGTGCATTTAAAGATGAGATTAAATTTTGAGACAAAACATACATATGTACAAATTTATTAATTTACATATATATGTACATACATACATATGTACATATGCACATTTATGCAAGTATTTCAATTGGCGATTTATCGAAGCGTATTATCGATCGTATCTCGATATTTTTGCATCACTAGTTGGTAGAAGCTGCATGCCGGTAATGGTTTTAGGTTGATCAATTTCCGCGGCTTTTTAGTTTAAACTTTTTGGTTGTATTTCTTTTGTTTCTATTATTTTCTTAATATGCCTACCAAACAAATGCAAAAATCTAGCAAGAGCAAACAAAGTAAAAAATCTCACAGGATTGAGCAGAACGAGAAGCCTAAGCAATATGGTGGAATGCAGGTGGCTACCAATGCTGGAACAAACATTGCGATGGACGCCGAAGCGCGTAAAGTTCCCGAGGAATTGGAACTAGTGGATCGCATGACATCTGCTGACTTTCGCCAGGATCATGCCGCCCATTTGGAAAATATACGAAACGTGCAAAAGGATCGTTATAATATGTATTTCTTTGAGAAGGCCATGGAAATAAATCAACATCTATTTAAGGATCGCGTTATATTAGTCGTCCGTTGTGGTCCGGGCACATTAGCGCTTATGGCAGCCCGTATCGGTGCCAAACGGGTATATGCTGTCGATCATTCTAATGTGACACGCTATGCCGAATTGGTGGTGAAGGAGAATCATTATGAGAAGAAAATTAAGGTCCTCAATGGTCACATTTCACAGGTGCAACTGCCCGAAAAAGTTGATGGCATTGTAAGCAGTTGGATGGGACAATGTTTGCTCTATGAATCTAGTGTACTAGAGGTGCTTGACGCCCGAGACCGATGGTTAAAACCCAATGGTTTTATTTTACCCGATTTAGCATCACTCTATTTGATGGGATCTCAGGAGGAGAAGCTTAAGGAGAGCCTTTGCAATTGGTGGCTATCTGTCAATGGCTTTAATATGAATGCATTGCGTCAATATTCATTGGCCGAACCACGTTTTTTGCGTACCCAGGGGGAGAAACTTCTTACAATGGCTCATCGTGTTATGTCCATGGATTTGTTAAAAATTGGCAAAGACGAATTAGCGATTGATCGGCATATCAAATTAAAAGTCAAAAAGGAAGGCAATGTAGAGTGTTTTGTTTTTTACTTTGATGTTGAATTCAGTCGTTCGCATTCGCCATTAAAACTAAGTTGTAATCCATATCTAAAATTGCCATTTAAATCGATTTGGCATCAGACTGTACTCTTTATCGAGCAACCATTTGTAATTCGTCTTGATAAGCAGTACTTTGGACATCTTGTCTTCAAGCCATTGAAGAGGCTGAATTTTAATGAAATGGAATTCCGTATAAGCTTCTATGAAGCGGCGGATAATGATACAGATTGTCAAAATATATATAACAAACGTTTAGTATGTAAACGTTGGCTAATGACTGACTGCTTTCAAACATATGACCAAGTGGCCAGTTGTCAGGATTATCTAGCGATGAAGTAACCAAAATAAGTCTATATACATATAAAGTTGTCTAAGTGTATAATATAGGGTAATAATAGGGTAATAATATCTAGCAAGTAATGACTTTAGATCTAAAGTGCTTAAATATATGTTTGTATAATCTAATTATTTTTGTTTATTATGTCTTGCAGATGCTATCGGTACAGACGGCCGGCTGCGCGGGAATGGAGCGGCTCGGCGTTCCGACCCGCACCTCATCCGATGAAAGGTATCTATCAATATATACATACATACAGACAAATATACATATATTAAAATGATGTTATAGATATACTAATCTTTAAATTGCCTTTTGCAGGGATCAGTTTAGATGTAGAGTGCGTGTCGAGCTTTTGCAACAGCAACAGCAGCAGCAGCAGCAACAACAACAACATCATCATCACAGCAACAAGCAACAACATTCCTCCCACCAGCAACAACCACGCATGACAACTCCAGCATCATCATCATCACCATCATCATTATCCACATCAGCAACATTATCTGCAGGTTTACAACAGCACAGCTTGAGCGGATCAGCAGGCAATCATAACAACAGCAGCAACAACAACAATAATAATAACAACAACAATAGTATTAGTAGCAATGTGGCCAGAGGTGGCATTGAGGCCACCACCCTCAAATATGGCAACACTGGCAGCGGGAGCTTTAAGGGCAATGATCTTAGCTGCAATTCCACCGCCTCATCCATGTCTTCATGTGGCTCCTCATTGCAAAGCCACAGCAATGATCATCATCAACATTACCAATATCAACTGCAACAACAACAAACGCCACGCTGTCCACATCATGTACCACTGCCGGACAGCGAGTACGGACAGGATAGGCATCTGCAAATCAGAAGTAACTATCAGGTTAGTACAAAACAAAACCAAAAAAGGGGATAATTCTGATCACATATTAACAAACCATTTATCCACTATATAGCAATCGGAAATCACACGTTCATATACAAAGCCACCGCCTAA